>OW584242.1:0-1222833 GCA_939192795.1 Bombylius discolor
GATATTTGTGTAGAAGTTTGTTATGTACATGTATATACATATCATAATTAAGAATATATTTTTTAGTTTATTTAATGGGTTGTATATTTTTCCATCTTGAGGAATTCTCAAGAAAATTAATCATTTCTTTCTGATTATATAATGTTTGTCATTTGATTTGTTGCAAATACATCTCGGCAATACACTTTAACCTTCAAGAAATAATATTTTAAAAAATGATAGACAAAGTCATTTTTTACTTCAACATAAAAGCAGATTTATTATTTAAATTTTGTAATTTAAAAAAAAATTTCTTATTTGTATAATATAATAATGGTATATCAAGTAATTTGTATATAGTATTATTCATGTATTTTAATTTATATAATTTTTCATTGTTATACTTTTTGTTGTTAGTTAATGCTTTTAATCTTCTTTTTCTTTTTATTCTTTTATTGTGGCTGATCAAAATATGAAAAATATGCATTTAAATTTTTAAAAAAGTTGTTACATAAACATGAAATATTTTTCAAATAAACAAAAACTCAAGTAACTTAACAAAATAATTGTGTTAAAATCGCAATGTTAAAAATTATATAAAACAAATATATATGTATATATATATGTATAATATATATATAATATTAACCAAAAATAAAGAGCTGACAAAAATTGTTTATTATATTTTATTTTGTTACATACATGTTTATAACTTTATGTTTTGAATTTAATCATATTTTTTTAAACTTCTCAATTATATTGTTACATGAAAAATAACTTATATTTTAAATATAAAATCATATACGTATAATTTATTATTCTATGATGGAAAATTATTTATCGATTCCTATAATTTTTGTTAAATAATTTCTCAAATACACTTTTTTCTTCTTATATATTTTTCTTAAAATTTAAAACGATAAGCCGCAAAATTATTTTTATTACTCCTATTTTTCAAAGATACAATCATGTAAATTTATATAATTTATAGATTTTTTTTTTATGTACCTATAAGTTTTATATTAGATTATTATTTTTTTTGTTTTCAAAAATCCTTAAAAATTAATTTTAAAATGAAAAATATTTTTTAAGCAATCAAATCACAACACTACATTCAATTTTTTTAAATTTTATCTTTTAATGTTTCGAAAATATTTCTGACAGATTTTTTATTTTTTTATTACAATTTTAATTAATTGTATACTATACATACCTATGTAATATGTATTTATATTATATGTAGATGTACATTATGTAGGCATGTTCAAATTAATGAAATTCTTAACACAAATTCCGTAATTGTGTTATTTGTAGATACACATGTATGTTTTTTACAAAAAAAATTAACACATTCATAATGTACGTGAATGTAACTTTTATTTATGTAGGTAGGTATGTACATTATTTAATTTTAATATTAATTAATTAAATGTTTTTTTTTTGTTTTGTGGGGGAATAAGTTAGATACATATATTTATTTTTTAAAATAAAAATTAGATACCTTGGATAATTTAAATAAAAAAGTTAGTAACAAAAATCAAACAAATAAATTAATATTTTTCTAAGTTTAAATTAGAGAAAGATGACATTTCTGATATTCGTTTGAATTGAATTATACCTGAAAAACTATCATTAGAATTTTCTGACCTCTTTTAATAGTGAAAAAATATTCATGATAAGAAAGAATTTTTAAAACATACATAACAGTGGTCAGAAAGTAGAAAAAAATGTTTTTAATGTACACCGTTAGTATAAAATATTTAATATACATTCACATAATGTCAACAGAAAATACTAAATATCCTCTCCTTCGAAGAAAGCTGAAAATATTTTGAGAACAAACCTACATTTAATATTGCAAAATTTTGTTTTCCTTTATTGTGTTACATATTTCAATCTTTTTTAATTTAATTTTATTTTTATTTTAGTGTGTTTTCTTTCTATTTTTTCAATATTTTGCCTTTTATTTTATAAAATTTCATTCTAAAAGCTATTAATATAATGAACATTTTTTTTTCATAAAATTAAGAAAAGAAATACCTATATAAAGTAAGAGATTATGTAAACTTAGTGGGATATCTATTTTTTTTTTTTAAATTTAAATAACTTATTATCAAATAAATTTATATGTATATTTGTTTATTTAAAAAAATTATATTTCTTATGAAATATACAATAATATCATGAAAGATGTTCTGAATGTAATATTATTTTTTTCTTTTCAATTATTCTTTGGTTTTTACTCATAACTCTATATAAATACTATTTTTTTAAAAAAGTTGTTTTATGGAAATATTTCGGATAATTTATATGTACTTATTTCTAAATATTTATTATTTTTATATAGTTTTTAATTTTTTTTTTTTTTTTTTTTTTTTTTTTTGGTTTTATTTTTTAATGATACTGTCATTGAAAATCATGAAATGTCTTCTATTATGCTTTTTAGTATATTTTATTCTGTATAAGATTATTATGGAATACTAATAATTATGTATATATTTTTATATAATAATAATAATAATTTATGTGTGTACGTAGAATTTATGTGTGTGTGTTTTTTTTTATTAATATTTATAGTATATGCAAATATTTATAATGTGTAATTTTCGTTTTTTATTTTAATATTATACACATAAAAAAAAAATCCTCGAATTTTAATAATAAGATTTCTACACATTTTATAGTATCCATAAGTTTTTATATTTAAATCAAAAATCCAAAATCAAAACTACATTTCAAATTCTCTTTTTGGTGAACATCGGTCTGATACTATTTCTATCTGATTTTCAAATGATTTATTCGATTTATTCATAAAAACAAAGACTGAAAATTTTTTCTGTATGTGTATAAAAGTTTTTCTTAAAATATGTTTTTTATTATTTATTTAGTTTTTTAAGCTCACAATATGTGTTTAATTTAATATGTATAACATAAATTTTATAAGTATTTAGTATAATGATTAAAATATCTTTTTTTTTTTCTTTTTAAGAGATATACATATCTCTTCATGCATGTTCAACTATACTTTATTTTAATTTTTAAAAAATTTTCAAGTACCATATTTAATAATGGAATTATTGAAAAGAAAATAATAAAAACCGAACATGGAAAACTAAATAAGAAGCAAAACTAGAAGAAAAAAAACACAAACTACTTTTTTTAAATAACCAATTATTTTAATAGATATTAAATCTAAACAAAAATTATAAAAATTATGTATGTGTGTAATGATTACCTATGTTGTTTTTATTTATTTATTTATTTTTTTTCATTCCAATTTTTACTTAGAATGTTTTTTTAACTTTAAACCAATTATAAAGTAAAAAAATTAATTATAATAATATTTAAAAATTAAATTGAATCACACAAAAATACAACTGATACAATATTTAATCTTATTAGGACCACATAATCGAGGAAAAAGCACAAATATCACATTTTTCTTACATATTTTCTATAGAAGAACTGAAAATACAAATTTTTGTGCGTGCTAATAAATAAATAATTTCACATTTTATGTGAAAGATGAACAAAACATTAAAGAATTGAATTTTAATAAGAATTTTATATTTTTTATTATTCAAAAATGATGGAAAATTGAAAATTTCCTACTTTAGTCCATTGACATAGTCCATACGTCAATTAGTTTTTTTTTTTTAAATATACATGTATAATAATTTTTCTATTATTAATATTTTTCATTACCAATTATATAATAATTATAAAGTTAATAATAAAAAAAATTATTATATATGTATATACATAAATATATGTATGTATTTAAAAAAATGAATAACATTTTCCACCAAGGACCAAACCTAAAATCTTTAAAAACGATTAAAAATGTCAATGAGTTAATTTAAATTGTATAATTAGTATGCCTACAAAAAAAGTATGTATGATTTTGCCTTGAGAAGCCTTTATAAGTTAAAAGAGATAATTTCAATCAGTTCTTAAACATAATTTTTGTGCTTTTTCTTCAAAATTTAAATACAAAAAAAATCTTAGATAATTTTATACAACCAAAAAATTTAATTAAAAATTACAATATGTAATTAGTATATAATATTCATAAATGTTAATAATTATAATTATCACAAAATTGAATTATTTTTCTAAGTATTCTTAAGGGTTAAAATAAAATTTTGAAAAAAATTATAAAAACAGAGAAATTAATTACAAAATTTAATTAGGAAGAAGTTTTATATCTTATATTGTTATATGAAAATTCTTTTCTTTAAAAAATAAAATACCAACTGGAAAATTTTCGTATCAAGAATAAAGTTTAATTTACTTTTTCTTTTATTCGTGAAGGGTTGGAAGATACTGGATTAATTAAAGGTTCTTGACATGTATTTTAAAAGAAAAATAATAATATTAATAAAACATATTAAAGAATGATTAAAAAGAAAACCTTGGAAGAACAAAGATTTTATAACTTTTTATGTTTGTCCAAATCTTGATTTTTCTGATTAGTTTTTATTGAACTATGAAAATTACTTTCACTTGATGACATGAAAAAAAAAAATAATAATATTAATTAAAATTTTACTCTATTCATATTATTATGCATAAAAAGCACTTTAAAAATGGTAAATAAATTGATTATGTAAAATATTTTCTATACCTATAATATTAATAAAACTTTTGAAAAATTACTAATATTGTGCTTGACTTCTTTCTTTCTCAAAATAATGAATTCTAAGCTAATAATTATCAAAATTATTTTAGTATTAGTCAAAAATACGAGTAAAAAAAATAAATTGACTAAAATAAATACATATTTAATTTTTTTTCCCAGGTTTTGTTTATTTATGAAGAAAGATTTCTTGCTCATCTTTAATTTTATTTTTTACTTTATATGCGTATCTACAATAAAAGTTTCAAATATTTCACTAACTTTTTTTTGTATTGAAATCTTTCTACATCATAATTAAAAAATATTAATTGAATCGTAAAAAATTTGTTCTTTTTTTTTAATTTTATACCAAATGAACGTAAAATAATAATAAACAAATCTGAAAAAAAAATTGACAATGGTAAAAGAACAAAACTAAAACAAACAAAATTTTAGACATATTTTTTTGTTTGGTTCTTGTTTTATCATTACAACACACATTTTTTTGAAAATCGCAATCGTAATTAAATGAAGTTTTAAATTTTATTCATATATTTTTTCATCTTAATTTCAATTTTATGTGTATATTTATTCACTTTATCAATTATTTGTTTTAAATATTTTGGTTTACAATATGTTTTCATTATGTATAATTAGCTTTATAATTTTTCTTTGTTTTAAAAAAGAAAATTTTTTCGTTTACAAATTACACTGCCATAGTATCGTAGGCTGTGAATCCTGAGCCACCTTGTTGTTGGAGTTGTTTTGCACTGGCTTCGTTTCTGATTTTTAATTTTTTTTAAGTTTATGCAAAAAAATTAAAAAAAACAAAAACAAAAATTTATATTATTATAATAATAGATAGATTTATTATTTATTGTTTTTAATAATTTCAAATGGTAATTCGAACATACATACATACATACATATATGTATGTATGTATATAAATAAGAAAAAAAATATATTATTTTACAAATGATTAGAATAACTGAAAAAATGCTAAAAAAAATTGTATCAAAGCAAGGATATATTAATTTTTAATGTACATAATACATATTTTTGGTTTTGTATTGGTAGTAATTACAGGATTCACTCGGATGTATGTATAATATTTTTTTCCTATATATTTTTTTGATTTGAAGGAAGATAATTTGAAATTAATCATTATAATGCCAGGAAGTACTATGTAGGAAAATGGATATCTTTTTTGAATATGTACTTTGCCGACAAAAAGCATTATTTATTTATGTTGAGAGTTTTTAATTTTTAATTTTTTATTTTTTTGCGAACTTAATATAAATATCCATAAAAGTTTTCTTAAATATAATTAATTTTTTCTTCACTGCTTTCTTCTATTTCTTTTCTTATACCAAAGCTAGAGCTGCATACATATATAGTACATATATGTATGTATACGCAATTAAAACAACAACAAAAAAAAACCTTTGGCATGGAAGTAAGTTAATAGAAAATTTAAAAAATATTTTGGAAAATCGATAAATTATAATTTTTTAAATGTTAAACTGCATAGTTAATTTTTAAATCAAGAAATAACTCCAAATTAATTACAAATTATCGAAAAATTCCATATTGTTTCTATAATAAACATACCTTAGTAGATAAATATGTAAGTTTAAGCATAACTTACTATATATTTCAATAACTTAAGTATTTTTTTGAATAGAAATACATATTTTGTTAATCTGTAACTCATGATATAGTTACCCGGCTTATTTAATGTACATATTCATTGCTATTTAAAATTATTTTAACATTCAAAGCAAAAATGTAAAGGAAAGGAAGCAAACAAATTTCTAAAGTGGGGAAAATAATGAAATAATCTTATATATAAAATTATAATTTTACATTTTTAATATAATGAATCATTTTAAATTGAAAAATAAAGATTATTTTATATTTTTAATGAATACCTAATAATATGAATAATAATAATATGAAATTTATAAAATACATACATATATAAATATGTATACAAAAATGTTGGAAATTCTCTACAAAATAAAAAAAAAATATATGAAAAAAAGCACGTTCAAACACACATTATGAAAGCTAATGTTTTTTTTTATTTTTAAACAAAAATAGAAAAAATTATCATGCAATTAACTTACTGTTTCCTGTTAGCCAATATAACATTATAACAGTTTTAGGTACACATATGTAGTTAAGTTAGCATTTACAATTAGAAATATGTATTAGTAACAAGAATTTAAATTAATTTAGTTTCACAACTTTTTTATATTATGTTTTATAAAGCGCATTTTGGTTTCGTTATATTTGAAAATGAAATTTTTTTTAATAAAATTTCGAATGAAAAGCCCAATTGAATTTTGAATCGAATAAAATTTTGAATTTTAAATATGTAATTTTAAGTTATTTATTTGAATAACTCATTCTCTAAATTGGTTTTTATTTCCATTAATTTATTTCGAAAAATAATACGTTACCTTTCAATTAATTTACGCATTTCTTCAGTTGATCGTTGATCCTTTGGATGTGGAGATCTTTTTGTTGCTACAAGTAAAAAAAAAAATATTCGAAAGAAAAGAAAAACACAAAAATAATAACTTAAAAAATTATAAAATATGAAAAATTGGGCAAAAAGTCTTTTTGAAAGCAAAAAAATTTAGATTTTTTATGAAAATTTTTTAAATATGGGAAAATTATGTTTTTTAATATTGAACAATTTTTTCACAAAAATAGCATAAATATTCGTAAGTCTTATATGCAATTGAGGGTTTTTGAAGTTGTTAAAAAGTGATAGGAGTAATTTTTCTAAAATATGTATTTCAAAAATTAACTCTTTACAGTGCAAAATTTTAGTTTTAATATACATACATATTTGGAACGTTTATTGTAATATAATTAAAAATAAAAAGTTCAATAATTATACAATCGAATTTTGCAAATGCTTACAATAATTCAAAATGTTGTAATATTTTTTGTGTTTGTTTTGCTTTCATTAAAATAAAAATTTTAATATTTTAAATTATTAAATAAAAATTTAAATAAATAAACTTGAACAAGCTAATATGCTAATATACATACATACATATATACTCATAATTCAGAATAAAAAAAAAAAATATATGTATATATATATACAATTAATATGATATTTTCAATTCAGAAGCATTCTACTACTTCTATTTGATTTTTTTAAAAAATTATTAAACAAAACCAAAACCATTTTTGTTTGTGCTAATTGAAAACATAAAAATAGTAAATTCATGCTACAGACATAATCTTTTGTTGTTTTAGTTACAAAAGTACAATATTATTTCATAATTTCAAATAAACTAACGAGAGCAATAAAATTTAAAATAACTCTTAAACCAAACATAAAAATTTAAACCAATTGAAAAATAAAGCAGTAGAAAATTAGGAAAATAGTTATGGATGATAATATTTGATAGGATTATTTATATGATGATTATGTTAATAGATGAATGATTTTCATGATTTCCTAGTAACGAACTAACAGCGAGAGCTAAAAAGTATTCTTACGTAAAAAAATATCCTGTGTTTTTTAAAATGCAGTGATACTGTCGTGATATAAAATTCAGCATATAAAGGATTTAAGCTGAATTGTATATCATGACAGCATAACTGCATTTTCGAAAACACCGATCTTCTTTACTGATTCAAGTTGGAAAAACTAGTATGAGTTCCTATATATGTACATATTTCCTTTATTTGAGATCTTATATCCTTTAACGTATTGTAATTCCATTAATTTTAGGTAATTATATTTGAATAATTTATTTTTAACAAGTTTTTAAGAAATTGTCGAAAATTAAAAAACATATGAGATAGAACGATTCTGAAGAGAAATTAATTCTGAGTTTAACGCGATCTGACGGATGAAAAAATGGAATGAAATGAAAGTGTGTTTTGATTATCCATGGAAAATTAAATGAATGAATTTCAAAAAAATATACAAAAAATATAAAAATACAAAAATTTCATATACTTAATTGAATCAATTTCAACAACAAAAATGTAAAAAAAATCTTTTCAATTTCAAACTAATAAGCTAAAATTTTTTGTTAATTTTAATTTTTTCAAATATATAATTACATTTCAGTATTACTTTCGTTTATTACGCACAAAACAAAAGAAAATATTAAATAAAATTTTTAAGTCAAAATTTATAAACTCTGTAAATAGAATTAAAAACAAGAAATAAGAAAAGGGGGAAATTTTCAACAATTTTTTGTGCTTTTGGCTTTAATTTTACTTAATTTCGACAAATCTTTTTGTTCTTGTTGTTTTGTTTTTAAAGATCACTCACCCTCAGCTGAATCTTCTATTTTAAGTGAGTTCAATTCACAATGATTTAAGTAAAACCAGAAAATTAAAAAAAAGAAACAAAAAAAGAAAAAAAAGTCGCGTTAATTCCTGAGAATTATAATTTTTACAATCAATTTAAAATAGCTTAGCAAAAATATTTTAAGGAAAATAATTTTTTTTTCTATTTTAAAATAGTTCAATTTTAAAAATTATTATTTTACCTCCATAATTACCACGTGGTCCATGATCACGATCACACTCAGCTTCTGAAATTTCATTACTTTCTTTAGAATCATTGAATGATGAATTACTCATGTCATGATTTCTTGGTGGTGGTGGTGGCGGTTCAGGTGATCCATTATTTGGTAAATTACGTGCAGATCCTTAAAAAAAAACATATGAATACCTAATTTTAGTTATGCATCATTTTTCAATATTTACCAACACTACGTCTTCCAACAGATCCTCGTGATCCATAGTGATCATATGGTGTTCCATAAGGTCCTCCATATTGTGAACCATACTGATCATCTTCAGGTGCACAATTAGCTGGATCATCATATTCAGGGCCTGGTCCTCCGTACAAACTTCCACCTTGTGAATTAACACGAGTATAACGTCTCTAGGAAATTGAACAAATAAAAAAACCTTTAATCATAAACTTTCATTTTTTAATATTTGTTTTAAATATTTTTTATACATATTGATCTTCTTCAGCACAATTTGCAGGATCATCGTATTCTGGAGCCGGTGTATAAATTGAACTCTGTCCACCCTGACTGTTTTTACGTGCGTAACGATTATTTTGTCTTGGCATTGACTGTGAACCAGATCTTGAATGCACATGACCAGGATGACCTGCAGCTGGACCCATTGTACCAGCATGTCCAGGACCACTATGACCATTTTGATGCGGAAAAGTTTGGAAATTCATTGCTTTTGTTGGGTCCATTTCTTCACGGAAACCAAGTAAATGGAATGTAGCATAAGGGCAAATTTCATCTTCCATACCTTCCGGAAAGTTCGTTTGTGAATGTAATAGAAGAAAAAGTGTTAAAAAAGTATCAAAATCATTTTATTTTGCATGCAAAGGATGATTTTTACTTAAATTATAAAAAATTATTCGTGCTTGAACGTAGTTATACTATTCTAATCTTACCATTATTTCTTGCTTTTTTTCTTAAAATAATGTTACTTTGTTAGTAGCTGATAGAAATTCCATTTAGAAGAAGCATATTATATGTGTTAGTATGTTTCAGAGCAAAAACTTTCAAAATAAAATTAAATAAAAAACTAAAAAAATTAAAACCATTATGAAGAAATTAATTCTTAGGATGAACAAATTCACTTGATTTTGTAGTTATGATATTCAAGTTTTTTTTTTGATTTTGTTTTATGGACATTAAACAAACAAAACTTTATTTCTAAATTTCTCCTGAAAATTCGCTTCAGTGAGAAAAAAAAATAATTGAATAATATAGGCATTGAGCAACATGGAAATTATTATTAATTTTAAAAAAATTTGATTTTAAAAAATTTTAAAAAATCCAAAAAACGTTCAGTTCATTTGTTCATCACTAGAAACTAGAATTAAAATTTGAACATTCTTAATTTTTTCAATTTAACTTAAAACTTAGAAAAAAAAAAACCCCACATGGTATTTAAAATAACCAACTTTGTTAGAAAAAAATTCAAAAATTAATTAAATAACAAAAAAATCCAAACTCTTTCTACCTGGATGTGTATGATGATAACATTCATCATCATGATGTCTTCGTGGTATTGGTGGTGGTCTTAATTCTTCATAAATTGGTCTTCGTGGATCCCATGTCGAATGATTTGAACGATATTGTCGGCCTTTTTTTATTTTTTTTTCACGTGTTTTGTTTTTACATTTGATTAAATTATTTTATTAAACACAACACCAAAAAGGATAAACGTACATAATTGTTATAGAAAAATAGAGTTATGAAAAAAAAAAAACGAAAATCTACAATATTTTACATAAGCAAAAAAAATGAAAAGCATTTTTTTTAAATTTTAACTCCATACAAAATATCTCCATAGACATAATAAACTTTACAAGTTGATAATAACATGTTTTTTTGTTTTGAATAAAAAATTCTAAAATGAGAGATATTCGCAAGACTTAATTTCTTGTAACATTACCAACTGTTATTAGTCAAACAGAAGAAATTTTGTGTGTTAAAAATACTAGAGTGCACTAATTTATGTATATATGTATGTATATTTAAATAGCTTTGTTTATGTCAAAAAATATTTTTTAAATTAATACATACTATACATTATTACATCTAGCTCTACATGATTATAATAGAATATTTAAAAAAATCTGGAATGATCTCAATAGCTTTCTTAAATAGTATTAAGTTTTTGAGTTTTAATTTTAGAAAACGATTGAGATTACCCACGTCTGTCGTCTTCATACGATTTTTGCTTGTTATCTTATAGAGTTGCAATCAATTTAAGATGCTCTATACTTAAATTTTACAAAAAAAAAAAAAATAAGAAGAAGAAGAAGACATCTTTTTCGATACAATCGAATAAGAACATATTTGAAAATTTCACAAATAAACTTTACAAATATCAATTAGAATAACTGTGATGCGAAAAAAGTATCTACATACATACATATATACATTCAATTGGAAAAAATTTATATGTATGATATATGTATAATAAAACAACAAAAATAAATTAACAAGGAGATGTTATGTTTTTTTTAATCAAAAAATATTATGCTTACTTATAACTGTACCTCGCTTAATACGATCACATGTGTTATAGTTTGATCCTGGTACTGGTGGTAATTTACGATTTGGTGGTGCAATGTAACCTAATTCATCACGCAAATCCGGTCTTCTTTTATCCAAAGTTGCTCCAGGTCCCATTGACTGATTATAAACTACATCGTCTAAAATTAGTTTATGATATCTTTTTTCAATTATAATCACACAAGATGCTTTTGTTACCATTTTTTTTAAAATATTATTCATTCATTTTTTATCAATTTTGTTTATTTTTCATTCATATTTAAAAATATGCAATAATTTCAAAAGAAATTTAAAATTTTGGTTCAATTTTTTAAGTGCAAAAATTAAAAATAAATTTTTGTTAATTAAGTGCTTGATAATTTTTTTCCTTAAATTAATTCGAAAAAATTAGGCTTTTAAATTAATTATTTTTTGTTTATAAATAATTTTTGAATAATCTTATAAATTTTTTTTACTTTGGTGCAAATAAAAAAATATTTTATATTTTTGGATTTTTTAAGGGTCAAAATTTGTTTTGAAAAACTTACAGTACATTTAATTTTTTTAGTTAAAAATTTTTTGTTTTATAACTTTTACTTTAAAAAATTGTGCATAAAAAGTCGAATGATGTGATGAATATAAATTATGATGATGATTATAATGCGATGTCGTTTTTGCGATAATGAAAGCATCTTTGTTGTTAATTAAATTTTTTTTCTAAATATTTATCAAATACTTTCTAAAAACGAAAAAAAAATAATAAATTTAATATTTTAATTTATCATAATTTTCCTTTTTTTTTAAAAAATAATTATTTTTAAAATATTACCATCCGTTTTTTTCTTTCTCATGTTCGTCCTTTAAAATTGTTCAAATAAATAAAACATTTAATAGATATAAATCATATCGCAAATACAAAATTAAATGAAAAATATATAATTAACTAAAAACTTACAACAAAAAATATTGTTCATTTTTTATTGAATTATTTTAGACTTTTTACTCAAAATAAAATACAAAAAAAAAAAAAACATTTTGTTTTTCGTATACGTATTGATTATTCTAAGTAGAGTAAGTATAATTATTTGTTTTGTATATAAAATGTGTATAAAGTACATATTTTTTAATTTTGGTTGGCGAATTTTACTTTGTTTTTCATTAAATTTTGAATGTTTTTTTTATTATCACAAAACTTTAAAAAATTCAATGATTTTTTATTGTTTTGTAGTGTAGATGTGGTGATTTATTATTGTTTCAAATACTTAAAGATAATGTCATGGAAATTTTACAAAACTATTAAAGACTTACTCTAATTTTTACTAATTGTAAACTAATAATAATTTTTACTAAATTTTACTAGATTGATATAACAACTAAATGAAACATTAAAAACATTAAAATAAAAAGCGTAAAACTTTTTATACAAATTTTAATTTCTTAAATTCCAGGATTTTTGTTTTTCAATATGACTTTATAGAAAATATATGTATAAAACATTATTTAAAAACAAATATAATTTAAAAAAAAAAAAAAAAAACTGTCAGTTTAATTTTATTTCTTAATTTCCATGAAATTATCTCGAAAATAAAAGTTAACAAAACAATAAATTAAAAACTACAAAATACAAATAAATATCAAAAACAATGGGTTACATAAAATAATCAAATAATTCGATTACCAACCAAAATTGTTCAAAAAGAACACATTAATAATACTGCTATAGAAAAATTAGAGGAAATCTAAATAAATGTAGGCGATAGAGTTAGAAATGATATAGAATGTTCATAGAAAAAAAGTTAAGGGTATTACGACAACAATTATATTTAACAGACATGCTTTTCACTAAAAAAATATATTTTATACATTCAAGTTTGAATCACATTCATATTTTAATAATTTAAATTAATTAGTAGACAGTAGTTATTTTAATAAAAAAATTAAATAAAACTGTTTTTCTAAATAAAATTTTCATGTGTTTTTAACATTTTTAACAATTAAAATGCACACCAAAAGTAAAATAAATTATAAGATTTTCCGAATTATAAATCTCAATTTTTTAAATAAAAAAATTTAGTTTCAAAAAAATGATTAAATAATTAAAATATAAAACTTAAATTTAAAAAAAAATAATAAAAAGAAAATAAAAATAATAAACGGAATGTTTTTTAACTTAGTTTAAAACATATGTATGTACCTATATGCAATTACATATTTAAAAAATAATATTACAGTTCAATCTCGATTATTCGGGATAATCAGCTCTTCTAATTTTAATTTTTATTTGTATTATATATTATCAAAATACAAATGATTGACTCAGCTTTTGCTTAAAAATTTTCTAAAAGAGTAAATAATTTTCTTCTATTTTTTTGTTTAATTTAACTGATTTTTAATTACTCTGACATCAAAGATTTATAATTATTTTTATTTAGTTTGATTCCAAGCAACCCGGATAATCGAGGAAATGTATTATAGAAAGAAAATAGCATTATGAAAAAACCTACAATAAACATCCTTTGGTCCACCACGTAAATCGTCAGCTCTTCGTCTTGATAATGCTATACATATAACAAGTATACCCACCGCAACAACAATACATGTTGCAATTAATGGTACCATAAAATTCAAATCTAACCATTCTGGCATCCATGCTGGCATTGCTAATCTTGGATTACCGTTACTATTTGAACCACCATCACTAGGTGGTGCAATTGTACCTTTATTTTATTTTATGTAAGATCGCATTATTTATACATACCCAATTCAATTCCGATATTTTCCATATTATTTTTGTGTTTGTATTTTTATTTCAAAATATATATCAAAAGAAAAGAAAAAAAAAAGTACGAATTAGTTAACATAATTTTATATACCTTTGTGATGATTGCCTTTGCTACGTAGTATACAAATAACAATTATTGCAATTATAATAACTAGTATAGCAGCAACAACTGGTACAATTAAATTTAAATTCGATAAGATGATTCGAATTGTATCCTCAGCGGTTAAATTTGGCAATTCACGCGAAGGTGCGATTGTTCCTGAAACAACCATACATAAAGTTCAGAGATGAATTAAAATAAAAAATATTAAAATAATAAAGATTAAAAAATAATAATAACATTTTTAATGTTTTCATTTTGAATTAAAAACTAAAGAAGAAAATAAATAAAAAAAATTAACAATGAAGTTTGTTTTTCTTTTTTTTTTGCAATTGGAAATTAATATGTAGATAATAAACATATTTATTTTTGATGTGGTTAATGTTAATGTTCAAAAACAAATAAATAAATAAATAAACTTTAAATTTCTTTTAACGGGCAAATACAATTGCATTTTCAGGACTATTTGAATAAAATTCAATAATTTATTAGATATATAAATTTTATTATTGATGAATGTTTTCTAAAGAACAAATTTTAAGTTTAAAAAAATTTTAAAATTTACTACGATTATAGCGTTTTAAAAAAAATCTCATATTAAAATTTCGTTAATAAAAAAAAATTTGTTTTCTAAATCTTTTTGGAAAAAAATATAACTCTTTAATAAAGCTTCAATATATTATAAAGAAAAAAGGAACAGCGTTAAAAATATTTATATATTTATTTTTTGATTTTTGAAAACTATTAATATATTGGTTATTATTTAAAATACATATGTTTTTTTGTTTTTAAATTCTAAAAAATGCAATGAGTATTAGAAAACGAAAATTTTATCTAAAAAATAGAAAAATTAAAAAATATACATAGTTTGAAAATAAAATAATTTAGGTTTTTCTTGAAGAAAACTGAATTAACGGAAAAAATATAAATTTAAACAAATTCTCCAATTAGAATTTTTTATTCGTATCAAAAATGATTTTAACATATAAATGTATACTTTGTTACTAGTATACTAATTATTTATGTTTTTTTCTATATGATTCGTGCAAAATTTAAATAAAGTTTTTTAAATGATTTGATAGAAAGAAAATTGTAGCTTAATCTATCTTAAATATTCAGAACGATTACAAACAAATGCTTTAACCCTTTTTAAATAAAACGAATGATTATTATTTTTCTTAAAAAACAACATCTTATTTTTTTGGAAATCATGTTTAAAATAAAAATATCAACTTTAATAAAATTATTATAGCCACAATAAACATTAAAATAGTGACGTTAACACCACCACATTTATTACTATTTTAGTAGTACAAATAGAGAAAAAACACTACAGTATAAAAAAATATATTTAAAAAAAAAATTAAAATACGAGTAAAAACTTAATAAAACAAACATTAAAAAATCAAATTAAATTAACAAATTTTTGTTTGTATATATGTTCTAATGTTTTTTTTTATCTCAATTGAACTTTTTGGTTGTTTCAGGAATTAAATCCTCTTTTGTGACTTAAATCTTTTTTTTCTCCTCCTTTTCATGATTCACTAAATATTTTTAATTGTATCATTAAAATTTGGTTTTTATTATTATTTTGCTCTTTCGGTTCTACTTTATATTATCGAAAATCGCAAAATTTCGTTTAACGAAATGATAACCTTGAAAATACAAAAATTGAATCTTTTGAAGAATTTAAATATAAATAAAGTTAAATTAGAAAAGTTTTCTTTTAAATTAAATAATTAAAAAAGGAAAGGAAAATTATTAAACTAAATTTCACACCAAAACCAAAACGAAAAAATAAATAAAACATAAAAATAAAAAATTAAAAGTAAATATATATTACATGTATGTAGTTGATTATAATGTTTTTTTTTTCTAATACACATAAAAAGCCTTTAATTTTTTTGTCATAAATATAAAACGAAATGTTCATAAAGTGTATTTTATAATTATTTATGTATACCTATTTCTTTCACAATAAAAAAAACAGTTGAAATAAATTGATTATATGTAAGTAGTTCACTTCACACCACACCTAAGTCATTTTAAAAAACATAAAACTTTATCAAACGCCAAATTTTGTATGAAATTTAGTTATATAGTTTTAAATGAGAATCAACAGTAACAATATAAAATAAATATTATGGTTTGAATGTCACTTTTCAACCAACGAAAGTTTAGGTTTGAAACTTTTTAACTTTCAAATATAAAAATCTATTAATCAATGTTTGAGCATTTCTTTTTCTTTTTATCTATTATATGTTTTTTCTACATTGCATTGTTAAAAAGTTCGTGTACCAAAAATAATGATATTAAAAATATTCAATAAAAAAATAAATCAACTAAAAACAATAGAAAACTAAATAAAAAAATTAATATAATTAAAATATTTTACTGTAATTATAATAAAATTTAAAAAAAAAAAAAGAAAAACAAAACAAATTACAATACATTTATGCAATAAAAACTTTAAATAAATTTTCATTTTTTTTTCCACGATTCATTTTTGCATCATGTTTCTGTTTCAAATTTTTCAAATGAGAAAATAGAAATAGTAATATCACAGTTTAAATGAGATGTCAAATCTATATTGAAATAATTTTGTTGTAAAATTTTTTTTCCAAAATAAACACATTTATAACATATACATTTAGGTAAAATGTAATATACATACATATGCATATTATATATTTACTCGTATATTTGAAAATAATAAAATGTTAATGAAATTAAAAATTACATAAAGCAAATGATTATCCACAATAGAACTAAAAAAAAAAAAAAAGAAGCGGGTAGAAAAAAAAAAATTAATAAAAATAGGAACTGAAAAAAAAAAAACAGCAAATAAATAATAGTTGAGAAGCCATAGTTTCAATTTATTCACAAAAATTAAAAAAAAAAATAAACTCAAACAAGCAAGACTCTAACATAAAAAAGCAAATAAAAAATGTAGAAATAATATTATTTTTAAATATTATATCTAATTTTCTACTGAAAACTATGTTTATTTTTTTCACTAGAGTAATTTTTACTTTGTCTTTTTCCAAAATTCCTTACAGAAAGGCTACTTTTTTACTTATTACATTTCATATCAAATTAAAATTTAATACTCAATTATTTTTATATTTTAAAACATTTTGACTCTTATTTAATTTTGAAAATTGCTCTAGTGACATATTATTAATCAAACTTTAAATTCCGAACTAAATAATTTTGTATTAATATGTATATAAATAGAAGGGATCATAATAACCCGTTTTCTATATTTATAATATACCTCCAGTTACAGTAAGTGTTGCAAATTCATATTCGGCAACTGTAAAACCAGCTGAGTTGTGTGCTGTAATTCTCAAATTATACCATGTTGCTGGTTCTAAATCAAGTACAACATAATTAATATCTGGCTTAACATTATTTGAAATTTGATTCCATTCTGGTTGATCTCTTTTTATTTGTAAAAAATAAAATAAAATGAAATATACATATACTATATACTCGTATATACATTTATATACTTAGTATCTACATTACTTTTAATCAAATTCGTTTGTATGTCTCTACTTACTTTCTTTTATTTTCGACAACAAAATGTGACATTCTGCATCCACCATCTTTCCATGCTTTAAAATGTAAACTAACTGAATTCGATGATACTTCCATAAATCGTGATTTTTCTGGTAGAATTGGTTTTGATCCTTTTGTTCTTGTGTTTAAAATATCTGAGCCTTCACCGGCACCAATGCTAAAAGAAAAAACAATTTAATAATGGTAATAATATTGAATACTGAATTTTTTCATAAACAAATAAATCTAGAAAATTTTCAAATAAGCTACTTCTATTTTTTTATTTATCATCAAAAACTTGCAATTTAAAACATACATACATATGTATTGTAAGTTCGAAAAAGGTCACGTTTCATGCTTATAAGTGAATGAAATTTTCGAATTACATATTAAAGTTTTTAAAATAAAAGTTTTTTAATTTACTTATTATATCCTGTAGCATAAACTTGATAACGTGATCCACAAAGTAAATTCTCGATTGTGTATTTTTGAGCATCAACTGAAACTTCAACTGTTTCCCACTCTCCAAATTCTTGAAAATATAAATTTTAAAACATTCATACATAAGTGTTACTTAAATTTTCTTTTAACATAAATTACCTGGTTTATAATGTAAAGTGTAACCGTGTAATGGAGCTGAATCTCCTTCATGTGGTTTTAATCTAACTGTCAAACTATCTGTTGTTGTTCCAGAAAGTGAAACTTGTGGTGATTGTGGTGGTGCCAAAATAATTAATTTATGTGTAATTGAATCTTTAGCAATCGAATTTTCAGCATGACATGTATATTCACCAGCATCTTGTCTTGTTACTGATTTGATTAATAATGATCCTTCTGGTAATTGTCTCATTCTGTCATTTTGTGTAAATTCAACACCTTTGATTTTCCATGTTATTTCCGGTTTTGGTGCACCTACTGCTAAACATGGTAATTTTGTATCTTCTTTAAATGTGGCAGTGAATGTATCATCAAATGATGCAATTTTCGCAGGAACTTGATCACTTGGCATTGCAACAATACTTTTTGATGGTTGTCCTTCACCAATTATTGTACTTGCAGTTACCCAAAATTCATATGGTTTGTTCTTTTCAAGGCCAGAAGCTTCATAACTCATTTGATAATGTGGAACTTTTTGTGATTTTGGTTCACCTTCAGTACCTTCAGTCTTCATATAAACGGTGTATTGTTGAATAACACCATTTGGTTGAGCTGGCGGTCGCCATGATACAAGAATGGCATCAGCTCCCATAACTAAAGCCTTAACGTCAGTTGGTGCTTCAGGAACTGTGAAAGTTTTTATTTAAAATTAAAAATAATTGGTTACCAATATTAGCATTCATACCGTCTTGTTCTGTTTGGCAGTGAATTGGAGTACTTCGAACACCGTCACCTCCAGCAGTTGTTGCTAAAACTTGCATTGTATAATTGGTGTATTTTTTCAGTCCATGAAGAACGGTGTCACTTGATGCAGTTTTTTTATAGTCTTTGTTCTTATCATCTAAAAAATACAAATTTATTATTGTGAATTTACATAAATATATGTAGTATAGAAAATTCAAATAAAACATAAATAAACAAATAATATTTTTTTTTTTAAATTTAGGAAAAAAAAGTACTTACCATACCATAAATCACTTGGAGCATAGACAACTTTATAATTTTTAATAATTCCATTTGCAGATTCTAATGGTGGACTAACCCATGAAACACGAATTGTTTGTGAAGTTAGTGTTGTGCAAGTCGTATCACTTGGTGGTTGGCTTGGTGTACCTTCGGCAGTAAATTGTTTCTCTTCATCACTCATTGGCCCAGCACCGACTTTATTAAATGCTTGAATGACAACAGAATATTGTGTATATGTTCTAAGATTTGTTAAATCCAGACTATGTTCTTTTCCTTCTTCAGTTGAATAATTTACATTCTCAAAAACATATGAATTATTTGAGTTTGTCAATTTATAACCAACATAATATCCTAAAATTTCACCATTCCATTCAGATCGTGGAGGTGGTTTCCATGTAACTCTTAATGTTGTCTGGTTAATTGGTTCAACTTTAATATTTTGTGGTTTACCAGATGGAGCTTCTTCAGCAGTAATTATTGTAACTGCTTCTGATGATTCCGATGTACCAATTTCATTTTCAGCAACAATTCGAATATTATATGTTGTAGCTGGACTTAATTTTGTTACTTGTGCTTCAGTTGTATCTCCTGGTACAATAACTCGATCAATTTCATCCCATGATGCTCGTGATCTTTTAAACTCAATAATATATCGAATTAAAGGTGCATTTCCATCATAGGGTTCTGCCCAACTCAATTGTACTGTTCGTCCAGATTTGTCAAGAACTTTCAAAGCATATGGCATTTCTGGAACTTCTTGAACAATTAAATTTATACTGGCATCATCGCTTCCAAATGCATTTGTTGCTACACAGGTGAATAAAGCTGAATCACTTCTTTCAGTTCGTTTAATTGATAAACTTGACATTACACCAGTTGAAAGAATTTCTTCTCTAATTGTATATCTATTATCAGTCTTTGGATCTAAACGCATATTATTCATATTCCATAAAATTCCAATTGGTTTCTCGCCTTTTGCTTCACATTGTAAAACAGCTGGTTCACCACGTCTTGCAGTTTGCTTCCGTAATTTTTCAGTAAACTCTGGTGGAGCTTGTACACTAATTAAAATAACAGCACTTAATCCAGATCCAATTCCATTAATTGCTTCACATAAGTAATATCCCTCGTTATTCTTTGCAATATTATCAATAAATAATGTTCCTTCGTCAACACGAATGTTATCATTTTGTTTTAAATCTTTGTATTCTCCAGGAGTGTCACCTTTGAAAGATGCAAAAAATATTTTTATAAGAAAATAATTTTGAAAACGAAAATATGTATATGGATTGAGAAGGATTTCATTCTTACCAACTGCTTTTTTCCATGTTACTTGCGGCTTTGGAAAACCATCAGCTTTACATTCAACTTTAGCATCAGATCCTTGCGCAAAAGCTTTATCTGTGGGCTCTAAAATCCATCTTGGTGGAACTGGTTTATTTGAAAGAAAAAAAAGATATTATAGTTTTTTTTATTTTTTTTTTTTAATTATTTTTTTAGTGTGATTAAATGAAATTTAAAAATATTCATAATTTTGTTCTTATTTTTAAATAGCAGTTCTAAAAAAGTTCAAGCAACGAATTATTCAATGAAATTTCATTTTTTGTTAAAAATATTATGAATAGTTTTAAAATTCATTTTGACTGTGGACTGCTAATACTTTTTATTACAATTTTCATCTTTTTCTATATTATCTGTTTTAACAGCAGAAAATTTTAAAATTTTTACATTATCTAAGCACATCAAATAAAAAAGTATTGGCAGTCTACTGTCACAAAATAAAAATGAAGAAAAGTTTCATTTGTACATTTATTTTTCATTTCATATTATTATTATTGTACATTTTTTGTCACATGAATGTACAATATTACTAGAATCTGATAATTTTATGTCGTGATTAAAAATTCAAATGTCTTAATAAGAACAAAACGAGGTTTTAAGTACATTTTTTTGAAAGGTAATCCACATTAGAAGCATTTTTTAATTCAATTCAACCATAATATATTTTCTGTTTCTGCTTCAAAAGAAATTAAAAGAATGCGATAATAAAATTCAATTCATAAATTTAATTCAAGAAAATTGAATTTGAAAATAAAACTAATTTTTCATGTGACTATAGGACCGATTTGGTTGAACATCCTTTTTCTTTAAATTTTTATGTAAATGAAACTTTCCTTTGTAGATTTAAAAAATTATTGACTTGAAATTATTTGTTTGAAACACATTAAATATCTACTCTTGTATTTTTAAGATTAAATTGCATAATTCATATACATATGTAAATACATATAGCTATTTTCTCCAAGTCAATATTTTTTTTCTACTAAGTTATATTAACTATTAAAAATAATAAAAATTTCAACATAAAATACATAAATTGGACAACTAAAAATGGATTGAAAAGAAAATGAAAAAAAAATACAAATAAATTATTCATACATGCAATTTAAATGAAATTTTTCAATTGTTCAATATTTTCTCTTTTTAAAATTTAAAAATAATATTTTAAATAACTAATTAATTGAAAAATTTCATTCATTTTTTAAATTATTGATTACTTAACAGAAAGGATAATCATTTTTAAGGATGGAAAAAAATTATTAAGGAGGAGGACTGTTTATGATGTGGAATGAAAGGATTAATATCGCTTTTATATATGATGCTACACAATATATTCCGTTTTTTTTTTCTCTCTTTAATAAATTAATTTATTGTACATTTTTTTTTAAATTTATTTATGTATGTACATTAGCCAAGCTTAGCAAAGTGTTAATAAATGTAAAAATTTTGGTGATTTAATTGATTAAGATATTATAATAAATATATTCAAGTAGTATACATATATGTACATATACATATGTGTATGTACATAAGTGTATGTACATATATGTATATGTATATATTCAAATTGTGCACTTGTGTGAAATTATATGTGATTTGTTTGTTTTTTAAATTTTTGTTGTTTGCTGTGTGTGTATGCATAATATAAAGTCAAAAGCATTTTTAGGAGTTCCGCCGTTTCGCCATTTTGCTTTTATTACGAATTAATGCATTTATTTCTCTTAAAAATATTATTTTCTTAATCTTTTATTAATTAATTAATTATTTTATTTACAATAATTACAACTTTCATTATTTTAAATATAACAATTTATCTTATTAAAGCAATTTTAATGATAAAAATGTTTTTTAATTAAAATTCATATAAGAACATAATCAGACTGAGATTTGTATACCGATTCTTTATTAGACTTTTCAGAAAATAAGAACTAAACATAAATTTTATCTTAAATTCGCATTTTAATAATATTCAACGTAAATATGAAGTTTTTCTAATAAGAACGGCTAAATTGCTTTAGAACTTTCACATAGAAAAATAAATTCCAGGAAAAAAAATCTATTGGAAAAAAAAATCAATAAATTACAAATTATAAAACAATTAAAACTTATAAAAGATTGATTAAGGAAAAAGTTTGTGAGACAGAAAATTTTTAACTGCACACCCTTAACTTTAAGAATTGACGATCGCCTTGTTTCACCAGCCATATTTTTTGCAATGCATGTATAATTTCCAGCATCACTAATTGTTGCTTGCCGAATGGACAACATTATTGTGTATTCATCAATTTTTTGGAATATTGATCTTCTTAACGATTCATTATCTTTCAGCCAAAATAAGTCAATTGGCAAATCACCCGATGATACTACACACATAACTCTTACAGATTGACCACCATTGACACCATTTTGATTAAAATTGAAACTTTCAATTTGCGGCATTTCTTTGAAATGAAGATAAAACAACAACACAAAAGTGCAAAAAAAAACTTTTAAAACTAACAATAAAATAATAGAAAGACAGTCTTTCTTGAAAAATTTGACAAAAAGTAAGTAATAAATATGAAATACAAAAAAAAGTGCTCCTTTTTCTTAATTTTTCAAATACATAAACTCTTGTTGCTGTTACAATTATATACCCTGTTTGATTGTTCAAATACATGAAAAATTTCATAATCTTGAAAAAATTTGAAAGTTTATATTGAAATATCTCAAATAATATATTGACTGGAATAACATTTTTTAACTATATTATTAAATGATTAATCATCATGAACAATTGTACAAGTTATCTATGTAATTGGAAATTATTAACAATATAAAGTGATTCTTTAAAGTTTACAGGTAATGGACAAAATTTTGGCAAAACATATTACATAATATATGCAAAATAATAACAAATATAATAAATTATGTGCACAAAAATTTAAAAAAATAAATAAGAAAACTTATAAGTAATTTTTTATTTGAATTTTTTTTTTTCTAAACAACCATTAACAATTAGTTCCACTGTATGATTGGTTATTCCTGCTGAATTTTTTCCATAACATGTATAGTTTCCAGCATGTATTCCTTGTACAGATTCAATTGTTAAAACTGTACTACGTGTACCCATTTTTGATATTAAAGTTCCAGCATTATTTGGATCATCATTTTTAATACGTCTACCATTAAATTCCCAATATATGATTAATGGATGGTCACCATGTATAATAGAACATTGTAATGTGAAGTAATCACCCGGGAAATATGCTTCTGAACCAGGGGCAAAAGGTGCAATTTTTGGAAGTACTTTATATGAAACAAAATAAATCAAATTATAAGTTGTCAATAGAAACGAACTTATTGATATTTATATTAGACAAAAGTATTATCATCTTATAACAGCACAATCATGTAGAGAAAAATTAATAAAAAGATACATAAAAATTTAACAAAATAAGGCTTTTATTTTTAAATAAGATAAACCATTAATGTACTTGAAAAAATATTCAAAAGCAGTTTTTATCAATTACTGTTTGAAAAAGCGATCATTAGAGGAGCTCAAAATTTGTGTATACATTAAGGAAGAAGGGTTAAAAATTAATTGTTCGAATAAATAAAACAAAGTTTTCTTAAAATTCTAAAAAACTGAACATAGACTTAAAAATTACAAAATACCATAGTGGTCAAATAAAACGCACCACCTCAAAAATTGTATGAAAAAGGAAGTTATTATACAATTTCTTGTTATTGTACTAAATAAAAACGAAAATACTCAATTTAATTAAATCTCTATTTATCTGTCCACAGTATGTACGTACAACTTTAGCCTAAAATTTGTATACAACTTAAATTCAAAAAGTCAAAACTAATTTTTTTGCTATTTATACAAATTTTACTTAATAATAATTTTTACTTATAAGAATATTAATAAAATTAAATCTATTAAAATAATATCAGTATTAAGTATAGCCTTCTCGAGCTTTATTTAAGGCTTCAATTGGTCATGGCATCGAAATTACCCAGTTTTTACAATGATCGACCGAAATGTCGATGTTTATTGCTTCTTTAATAGCATTTTGAAATTTCTCCTTAGTTCCCGGGTTCTTTTGAGACTTTTGATTTCAAAATTGCCCAACAGTTATCTTTTGAGTTGAAATCTGGACTGTTTCCCAAACAGTCTAGAGTTCTCAAACTATGATCAGCAACAATTTTAAAAAAATATTAAATACAAAAGATATAATATTTAATAAATCGGACTAATTTTGGTGCCTTCGACTCTAAAGAAAGCAAGTACGTCAAAACTTACCTTCCGATTATCATGACAAGGGCCAGAATCGTCCTGAAAGATTGGGTCATAAATGACAAAGAACAGGCTCTCAATTGATGAGATGAAGTGATTCCTCATGATGTTGATGTAAGTATCGGAGCTCATAGATCCGTTCCAATACTTCAAATCTCCAGGCTCGAAATATGAAATGCATCCCCACATCATAAAACTTAATAGAAATTTATTTCTGCTCACTATGCAGCCGTCTCGAAGATCTTCTCTAGTCCGTCGACGCACGTACCTCAGACCACCTGACTCACTCAGGTTGATTTTCGTTTCGTATGTGAAAAACACTCTCATCCAACCATTTTCTGTCCAAAACTTATGTACTTTGGCGAAATTCAACCGAGCGGTCTTCATTCGTTTTGTCAACGGAAGCTTTTTTCGAGGTTTTCGGGCTGGCATTTCCATCGATTGAAGTCTCCTTCGTACAATTCTGGCACTTATATTTGTTCCTGTTGCCTCGGTAAGATCTCGCTTTATAGACCTGTACCTTTTTTTCTTTCTGAAGAACCAGATTGTTCGATTTTTTTCAAAAACCTTGAGATTTTACTTTTGTCATATCCCACTCTCCTTGTTATGTCACCCACAGAAAGTCCTTTCTTCTTTAAAGCAAGTATAACTTGTTTTCACTAGATAGCTATCGACCAATCTTTACTTTTTAAATTCACAAGGGCAAATAATTTGCACTGATTCTACAACTACAAGGTAAACTGGATATTTCCCTCCACGCATACAACCCTCTACTTGGCGGTACAAATTCTTGAAAAAATTGGGTAATAAAATCATTTTTTTGGGAAAATTTTGAATTTTTATGGGTGGTGCGTTTTATCTGACCACTACAGTATGTATATATGTACATATATCAAAAATACCATTAACAATTAATGCCGCAGTATGATTTACAATTGCAGCATGATTTTTTGCTTTACAAGTATAATTTCCTACGTGATGACCGCTTACAGAATCAATTGTAAGAACATTAACACGTTTTCCAAATTTTGAAGTTGAGATTCCCGAGAATGAATTAATTGGATAATCATTAAAAAGCCATTCAATATCAATTGGTAAATCCCCCGAAGAAATGGAACAATGTACCGTTACAGAATCGCCAAAATTTGCTGGTTGATCATCGAATTCGAAATAAGCGATTTTTGGAGGAACTGAATGTGTGCAGAAGGAAAAATGGGAATAATATAGTAATTTTTGATTAAGAAAAAAAAGTAATAATAATAAAATAAAATTTCGCACTATCAGATCTCTAAAAAATGTTTCCTTAATACCATTAACAATTAATGCCGCAGTATGATTTACAACAGCAGCATGATTTTTTGCTTTACATGTATAGTTTCCAGCATGTCTTGCATAGACTGAATCTATTGTTAAAACACTGGCACGTTTCCCACTTTTTAAAATTGTTATTCCACCAGCATATAATTGAACTGATTCTCCATTAAATAACCATTCAATTTCAATAGGTAAATCTCCTGATGATATCAAACAATTTACCGATACAGAATCTTCAAAATTTGTCGGATCTTCTCCAAACTCGAATGGTAAAATTTTTGGTGGAACTAAAGAAAAACCAATGGAAATATATTTTTTATTGAAATAATTCTCGAAATTAAAAGAAATTTTTCTCTGAATTGTTTTTCTTCTCTTCCCTGAAGCAATCCTTTTTTTTCAAAAGATTTTAGAGTTATTTATGTTCAAAATTTATTGTAGTACAAAAAATCAAAAAAAGAAGCTAAGCTATGTGTACTTTTTATGTTGAAGCCGTTCTCAAAGGCAAAAACAAAAAATTTTTAAAAATAATAATGATAATAAAAATAATAATAATAATAATAATAATAAAGCTATCTTCCAAACATTCAAATCTCAGGAAAAATTCAAAATAAAATAAGAATATATGCAGAAGAAATATAAAAACAAAAATATATGAAAAATAACAATTGCACATTATCAATATACCATTTACAATTAATTCAGCAGTGTAATTAATAACTGCTGCATGATTTTTTGCTTTACATGTATAATTTCCAGCATGTCCAGCATAAACAGAATCAATTGTTAATACACTAACACGTTTACCAGTTTTTGATGTTGCTACTCCCGAAAATGCGTTTATTGGATGATTATTAAATAACCATTTTATATCAATTGGTAAATCACCAGTTGTTAATAAGCAATTTACAGAAACAGAATCTTCAAAATTTGCTGGTTCATCACCAAAATCGAAATGTGCTATTTTTGGAGCAACTATAGAATCAACAATAAAATTTATTGACTTTTTTATTTAAAGGACAAAAGGATTAACTAAAAAAACATAATTTTGTGTCAATATTAAAATCATAAAAAGAAATCTGTGTAGTTGCTTATTTTGAATATTTGTGCAAACTAAAACATCTTTTTTTTTCACATAATACCATTAACAATAAGTTCAGCTGAATAACTTGCTGAATTTGCTATATTTTTAGCTCTACAAGTATAATTTCCTGCATGTCCTGCATAAACATTATCTATGGTCAGCATACTTGTTCTTTTGCCACCTTTTGTTATAGAAATACCAGAGAATGCATTTATTGGATGACCATTAAATAACCATTCAATATCAACTGGTAAATCACCATTTGTAATAAGACATGTTACAGATACAGATTCTTGAAAATTTGCTGGTTCATCACCAAAATTAAATGGAGAAATTTTAGGTGGGACTAAAAAAAAAAATAAAAACAAAGTGATGATTTCAAAAATTCGAACATAAAAATAAATCTTTAATTTAAGCATTTTATAAGTTTTGTTTAAATTTTAAAACAAACCATTAACAATTAAAGCAGATGAATAAGTTGCTAAACCTGACTTATTTTTTACTTTACAAGTATAATTTCCTCCATGACCAGCATTTACTGAATCAATACTTAGAATACTTAAACGTTTTCCTCCTTTTATAACAGTTATTCCGATAAATTCATTAATTGGTTCATTATTATAAAGCCATTCAATATTAATTGGAAGATCACCAGATGATATAAGACAATTTACAGATACCGAATCTTCAAAATTAGAAGGTTTATCACCAAAGTCAAATGGAACAATATTTGGTGGAACTTTTTAAAAATAGACAACAACAAAACGAAAATAGAAAAACTGTTTATTAATGAAATATTTATATAATTCTTGTTATATATATATATGTATGTATATATAATTATTATACATATATTTTCAAAATGATACCACGGTTTTTTTTAATTTCAAAATATCTTACGGGAAATTTAGGAAGGATTTAAATAAAAAAGTAGAGTATAATACATAAAATGTTAAAAAGTTATTTGTATGTTCTACCATTCACAATTAATCTAGCTGAGTACAAGGATATAGCCGCTCTATTTTTAGCTCTACATGTATAAGTTCCAGCATGTCCTGCATGAACTGAATCAATCGTTAAAATACTCGCTTTTTTACCACCTTTTACAATTTGTACACCAGAATAATGATTGATTGGTTTATTATTAAACAACCATTCAATATCCATTGGTAAATCGCCAAGATAAATCAAACAATTTACAGAAACTGATTCTTCAAAATTAACAGGATGATCACCAAAATCAAATGGTGCAATTTTTGGAGGAACTGAAAAATATGTGGTGTGAAAAATTTATTAATTTGGATTTGGATAAACGAAATAAAAATAAACAAATCAAATCATTTTCTTAAACGTTATGGAAACACTTATTTAAAAAACTTCTTTTATTTTCATAAATACCATTCACAATCAGTTCAGCGGTGTAATTAACAGATTTTGCTAAATTCCAAGCAATGCATGTGTAATTTCCTGCATGAATACCACGTACATAATCAATTGATAAAACTGATATTCGTTTTCCTAATTTTGTCGTTGTTACACCAAAATTTTGATTAATTGATTTATTATTATTAAAAATCCACGTAAAATTTACAGGAAAATCACCAGATGTTACTAAACATTGTACACTTGCTGAATTACCAAAATTCGAAGGCTCATTACCGAAATCGAAATGTGCGATTTTTGGAGGAACTGAATTTCAGGATGTTATTTTAAAAAAATAAAAGACAAAAGAAAATATTTTTAAGAAAATAATATACTTTAAAGACCAACCATTAACTACTAATTTTGCAGTATAATTAACAGATTTCGCTGAATTTGATGCAACACATGTATAATTTCCAGCATGGTTGCCACGTACATAATCAATAGTTAATGCAGTAGCACGTTTTCCTAACTTTGTTGTTGATATACCAAACTGTTCAGTAATTTTCCTACCATTGAATTTCCAAGTAAAATCAATAGGAAAATCACCAGACGTTACTAAGCATTGTACACTTGCTGAATCACCAAAATTCGATGTTTGATCACCGAAATCAAAATGAGCGATTTTTGGAGGAACTGATTTATGGATTATTTGATGGATTATTGGAAGAGCCAAAACGATAAGAAAAAAGCAGTAATTATTTTTCTGTAAACAAACCGTTGACTTTTAATTCAGCTGAATAATTAGCACGTCCGGCTAAATTTTCAGCTATACAAGAATAATTTCCAGCATGTTTTGCTGATACTGATTCAATTGTTAATAAATTGATACGTTTTCCTCTCTTTTCCAATAAAATTTGAAAATAATCTTCAATATGTGCATTATTTAACGTCCATGTCACATTAACTGGAAGATCACCTCCAGCAATCGTACATTGGACAGAAACTGTATCACCATAGCTCATTGATTCATCGCCAAAAGAAAACGGAGAAATTTTTGGAAGAACTAAAACGTAGAAAAACATTTAACGGAAAGACGGAACTCTTTATTTTATTCGTTAAAAAAAAGTAAGGACAAAATTAAAATTTCAAATACAAAATAAGATTACAAGATATCAACAATTTTTAAAAAATCCTTATTTTCTCGAATTTTCCAAACCATTAACAATTAATTCAGCTGAATGTTCAACAATTCCAGCTAAATTTTCAGCAATACAATTATAATTTCCGGCATGTTTTGCTTCTATAGCATCAATTAATAAACTATGTATCCTTTGGCCACGGTTTTCTAATAGAATATTTGATTCTGGTTCAATAGGATGACGATTTAACGTCCATATAACTTTAACAGGAAGATCACCACCAGATATTGTACAATGTATTGAAACTGGTTCACCAAAATTCATTGGTTCATCACCAAATGAAAACGGAGTTATTTTGGGTGGAACTGTAGAAAAATTGTTTTATTAATATTTTCTTCTATTTCTTTTATTCTTTTTCTCTGAATAATAATAATAAATAATTATAATATAAAACTATAAAAAAAGAAGTTCATTTTATACATGTGTTTATATCCCTCATAAAGAATTTTCGCTTTTATGTAACTTTATTATTTTTATTGTTACTCTTTTTCATATTTTTTTTTTTTCCATTTTGGCAATTTTTGCCTTTAAAGATACTCTTCTTCAAATAAAGTTTTATAATTCATCTATACTACTTCTTTTATAGATATGCATATATATGCTTGTATATTATATCTATAAAATATTGTATATTATATACAATACATATAAAGAAAAGCCCATGTAAAATTTAATAAAAAAAGTTAATTTTTTTTACACGACAAGAAATTATGAATCTGATATATCTTTTGCATCAAGCGTCACAGCATCACTAACAAATATGTATATTACAGCATAACTATAGTTTTCCAGCATTATAACAACCAACACATTCAATTTATCAATCTTTATAAATTATGGTTACATCATGTAAGCAATACAGTGTAGAAATTTTATTTATAAATATTTTTTATAATACAGATTTTTGAGATTTTCCCTAATATCTAAAAAGGCGAAGAAATGTACAGCTTCATTCCAAAGCGAAATTGTTAACTGTTTTATGATTTAATGTTTATAAGCTGTTTAAAGCACTGTGTGAATATCGAAGCTATTTGAAGACATTGGAGAAATTTGATAACGTTAATTGCCCAATGACTAACCACCACCAAAAACCAATTAATTAAAATTATTATAATTTATTTTCAAAGAAGTTTATGAGAAAGTTAGTCGATGGATAATAATAAATTAATTTTGTAATTATATCATTGATATTAATTTATGAAATTGATACCGATTAGCCAATAATCATGCGTTACTTTATATATTTTAAACCCTAGCTTATACTTTAATCCTTACAACTAAAATAAATAATAAATCCTTTTTTCTGAATTTAGATGTATACCATTAACTGTTAAATTTGTACTATAAATTGTTGTTCCAGCTAAATTTGTAGCTGTACAAATATATGTTCCAGTATGCGATGCGGTTGCATGTGGTATTGATAATGCACTTGATTTATCACTAATACGGTTTGTACGTAGTATTGGTTGTAAATCTTTACGTTTACTGTTTGTTGTACGTAAAAAACTCCATGTTATTTGTATTGGCTTATCACCTTTTGATATCTGACATATTATATCAATTGAATCACCAACATTTATTATATCATCATAATTAAAAGGAATTATTTGTGGTGGTACTGTAAAAAATAATAACAAATAGGTACAGAATATTATGATGTGTAAGAAAAAAGTGTTAAGAAAAATAAAAAAATTAGACGTAAATTTTGCACCATGCATAAAATGATAAATTTATTTTTTAAAGATAAAAAGTCAAATTAATTAACCAATGACTTTGAGTTCAGCACTATATATACTATAACCAGCAAAATTTGTCGCAATACATGTATATTGACCACGATGATCACTAGATATATAGTCAATATTTAATGAACTTGATTTAGCTGACATTCTTCCAATAACAATATTATTATCACCAGTTTTAATTGTTATGTTATTATGTAGCCATGTTATATTTATTGGCAAATCGCCTTTTGTAACAGAACATTGTGTACCAATACTATCATCAAAATTAATTGCAGTATCACCGAAATTGAATGGAACTATTTGTGGGGGTACTAATTGAAAAATAAAATAATGAATATTAAAATTTGGTTGAAATTCAATATTATTGTAAATTGACTATTATTATAATTTAGTACATACATACATATCTCTTATTATAGCTACAATTTTGTTACAATACAATATCAGTAATTGAACTAACTCTTTGAAGAGCTTACTTTTTTTTCTTGTTTCTTTATTCCCATTTATATTGTAATTGATTGATTATTTATAATAACCGTTGCATTTGCAATGATAAATCATTTTTCACAGTACCATTTATATAAAACAGATCGATGAATGTACTATTATCGTAATTTTATAGCTCACACTACATTATTTGTGATGATATTAAATAGAGGAAATTTAGAAAAAATTATAACGTAGTTATTTTTAAAATCCAACAGTTATTATTATTATTATTATTATTATTATTTTTTTTTTTTTTTTTTTTTTCAAAAACAAAAAAAGCAAAATGACGAAACATGAATAGAAAATTTTTTTACAAAAACTTTACTCTTTTAATATTTGAGATTTGTTGAAAATTACTCTACCATTAACTTGTAAATCTGCCGTATATTCTGACAATCCTGCCGAATTTGTTACAATACAATTATAAGTACCACGATGACGAGCATCTAAGTAATCAATACTCAAATAACTTGTTCTTGGATTCATTCTTATTACACTGAACCCATCTTCACCAGAAACTATTGGTTCATTGTTTAAAGTCCAATAAATTTCAAGAGGTAAGTCACCCTTTTGAACGATACAAGTTACACTTGTTATATCTCCCATATTTGAAGGCTCTTTTCCAAAAGAAAATTCTAAGACCTGAGGTGAAACTGAAGAGTAGAGCATTTCTTACTAAGGATTAAAAAAAATGGCTACAAATTAAAATAAAAAAAATGATTCATTCAAATTCACTACAAGCTTTCTCACATTTTTAAAATCCACAAAAAATGGCGAAACGACGAAATAACAAATAATTAACTATGTAATCGGAACTTAATTATTATTTTAAAAACTAATGAAATAATAAACGAACCATTAACTTCTAATTCTATTGCATATTCTGATTCTCCTGCCAAATTTTTTGCAGTACATTTATAAGTTCCACGATGACGAGCACCTAAATAATCTATACTCAAATAACTTGTTCTTGGATTCATTCTTATTACACTGAACCCATCTTCACCAGAAACAATTGGTGCATTGTTTAAAGTCCAATAAATTTCAAGAGGTAAGTCACCCTTTTGAACGACACAATTTACGCTTGCTACATCTCCCATGTTTGATGGTTGTTCACCAAACGAAAACGGCATTACCTGAGGTGGAACTAAGATAATTCTATAAGTACAAAACTTTGTATCTTCTACTTTTTTATTAAAAAAAAGTAATAGTAACAACTCTTATATTGAGCAAAAATAACTTGATTCTTGAAATTTCCTATTATAGTATAGTATTTTAGAATATGAAACCTACAGTTTTACGTCAATAAATAATCAACTTATTTGCCCGATAAGATTATGACTATTTAATATATTCCACTGATAACTTTTTTGTAACATCACATCATTTTAATAAAAACTGAGTTTAAAATGGCGAAACAGCAATTCCTTTGAGTGTTTGAATGTATTTCAACTTATTTATACAATTTACAGATGAGAATTTACAAAGAAATTATTAACACAAACCATTAACATGTAATTCAGCAATGTACTCTGACATTCCAGCATTATTTTTCGCTAAACATTTATAAAAACCACGATGTCGCGACTCCAAATAATCAATGCTTAAATAACTAGTTCTAGCATTCATTCGCATTACAGTAAAACCATTTTCTCCAGTTATAATAGATGCATTATTTAATGTCCAACGAATATCAATTGGTAAATCACCTTTTGGAATATTGCATGTTATACTTGTAACTTCTCCCATATTAAAAGATTCATCTCCAAACGAAAATGCCATTATTTGGGGTGGAACTTTCAAGTAAGAATAAATTTAATTATATAAAGGATTTTAAAATTTGAAAATGGATTAGGGATAAAATCAAAGACCTTTTTGTCAGAATTAAGTATCTAATAAAAACAGAAGAAAAAAATACGTTAAGGCTATATTCTAACCATTAACATGTAATTCAGTTGAATATTCAGCCATTCCTGCTTTATTTGTTGCAATACATTTGTAAATTCCACGATGTTTTGCTTCTAATGAATCAATATCAAGCGAACTTTTTCTTGTATTGGCTCTATAAACTGAAATTCCATCTTCATCATTAACAATAGGTGCTGAATTTAATGTCCACCGTATATCAATTGGTAAATCACCTTTTGGTATCATACATTGTATACCTGCCATTTCACCTGTATTAGCAGGTTCGTTACCAAAACTAAAAGGGGATAGTTGTGGAGGAACTAAGGACAATATAAAAAACAGAAAGGGAATTATTGGAAATATTTTTCATGCAATGAATTAATGTATGTAAAATTTTGTAAAAAATTAAATTTTTGAAATTTCAAACATTGAGTCAAAAATATTTCATTCAAACCGTTAACATTTAATTCCGAAGCATATTCTGCAACACCAGCACCGTTTTCCGCAATACATTTAAATATTCCACGGTGTTCTTCATCAACTGATGGTATATTTAAAACACTTGATTTTGGTGATAATTTTGTTATAATTATACCATTTTCTCCGCTAACAATTGGACGTGAATTTAATGTCCATTTAATAAGTATTGGCAAATCGCCTTTAACAATCATACATTGAATACCAATACTATCACCAGTATTAAATGAATCTTCTCCAAAATTAAAAGGTATTATTTGGGGTGGTACTAAAGGAGATTCCGTTATATAAAAAACATTCGAGATAATAAAATTAAATTTAAATAAAAAAATTGATAAATAAAATAAAGTATTTGAAAAAAAAAAAAAGATAAAATTGAATATTAAACCCTAATATTATATTGAATAATATATAACAAAAATTTACAATTTAATGTAAAAAAAAAATAGGTCTACCATAAAAATATTTATTCTACATATAATCGTTTCGTGTTGCTGAAATTTCACTTGATATCATTTACCACATAATCGTCCAATTTTTAATAAATACCATTTGACAAATCACATTATTTTTAAAAAAACTACAATACGATATTTTTGAAAATTTTTCAAAAACGATATTAAGGGAAAAATTGGTCATAATAATTAACAAAATCAAATTTTTATCATATCTAAAATTATAATTCTTTGGGGAACCTTTAACAGCTAATGATGCAGAATATTTAATTGATCCTGCAGGATTTGTTGCTACACAAGTATAATTTCCTGTATGACGTTCTCTAACAGATTCAATACTTAAAGTACTCATTCTTTGAGAAGGTCTACTTATGACAATTTCGCCGTTTGTATAAAGTTTACCATAGTTTTTAGTCCACGTTATGTCTATCGGAAGATCTCCTTTGGTTACTGTACAAGTCGCTGATACCATATCCATTTCATTTATTTCATTTTCACCAAAATCAAATGCTACGATTTGTGGAAGAACTAAAAATTTTTCATTTATTTTAATGTAATTTATATAAAAAAGCGATACTATATTTCAGATTTTTTGGAAAACAAGACTGGAGTCACGATTTCAGAAGTCGATTATCAATTATCACTATTCTTTATATAATTCTATTGCCAAACACATTTTAACTAAGATTAACGTATGATATTCGATCGAGTAATGAAATCGAATTATGAAATTAAAAAATTGAAAATAAAAAAGGAACAAATTTCTAATTTTCAAAAAAAAGAGCTTGTTTTTTCTTTTCAAAAACCTTTTACAGCAAGATACGTAGAATATTTTACACTTCCTGCAGAATTTGTCGCTACACAAGTATAATTTCCTGTATGACGTTCTCTAACAGATTCAATACTTAAAGTACTCATTCTTTGAGAAGGTCTACTGATAACGATACCATCATTTGTAAAAACTTTTCCACCATTTTTAGTCCACATTATGCCTATTGGAAGATCTCCTTTGGTTACTGTACACATTGTTGATACCATATCCAATTCATTTATTTCATTTTCACCAAAGTTAAAAGGTACAATTTGTGGAAGAACTATAAATGAATTATGTTTTCTTTTTCTTTTCTTCTTTCCTTAAAAGCGATATTTTGTAATTGAGGTAAATAACTAAATATTTAAAATAAACAATTTTTTGAAAAAAATTAACTCATTTAAATTTCTATTAACCATTAACAGCTAATATAGCTGAAAAAGTTATAGTTCCAGCCAGATTTGTTGCTACACATGAATAATTTCCTGCATGACGTGCAAGTACTGAATCAATAATTAATGTACTCATTCTTGGTGAAGGCTTACTGATTACAATTCCATCACTTGAATATACCTTATTTCCATCTTTAGTCCAAATTATATCAATTGGGAAATCACCCTTATTTACAATACAGGACACTGATATCATGTCTAATTTGTTTATTTCTTCCGCACCAAAATTAAACGGAATGATTTGTGGGAGCACTACAACAATTTTATTTGGAAAGAGCAATAAAATATTGAAGGAAAGAATAGAACAAATTAAAAAAAGTAATTCTTATAATTATTCTAATAAAGATTTAAAATTCACACCCTTCACTGCTAAAATTGCTGAATATTTTGCAACACCAGCTGAGTTTGTTGCTACACATGAATAATTGCCTGTATGTCTTGCTCTAACTGATTCAATACTTAATACACTAATTCTTTGACTTGTTCGACTAATTACAATTCCATCGTTTGTATATAACTTTCCACCATTTTTCGTCCAAATTATATCAATTGGAAGGTCACCTTTATTAACAGTACAATATGCTGAGACCATGTCCAATTCATTGATTTTCTCCGAACCAAAATCAAAAGGGACGATTTGAGGAAAAACTTTTGTTTTTCCACACAATATAAACAAAAATAAAAATTTATTCCAAAATTAGTTAGTAATGAAAATTTCATTTTTTTTTTTAAACGAAATCCTAATTTTTTTTTTTTTTTTTTTTTTTTGCTATATCCATTAACGTTTAATTGAGCTGTTTGAATTGCAGCTTCAACGAAATCTTTTTCAAAAAAATTGTAATTAGCATGATATCTGGTATGTAATGATTGTGTTGGTTGATTCATTAAAATACCATCATTCGTTGTTATACATTTACGTCCATATTTTGGTGTAATCAGCGCTGTTTTCCATAATAAACCAATTGGTAAATCACCTACCGTATTTTAAGTGTAAAAGTGGCACGTATGACATGGAATGCCATGTCATTTATTTTGATAGATAGATAGATACAAAATTAAACAACACAAATGTCAAATTTTTCTTACAAATTTGTTTTCCATTTTTTTACGTTTTTGTCTAAACAAGAGATCTTTGATGCTATTACAATTTTTATAAAATCTGTCCATATTCGAACAGACTAAAAGAAAATCCATACATACCCATAACTTGAACTTCAAGTGATCCTCGAGCCAAATACCCTTCTGCATTCTTAGCAACACATGTGTATGTGGCTTGGTCAGAGTTTCGTTCAACATTTTCAATGATAAGTGTACCATTGGGAAAGACTTTTTGTTTTCGATTGATTGGTAAGGCTCTGTTATCTATTAACATTTTAAAAATTATAATAATTTAAAATAAAATATTAATTTATATCTGTTTACCTCGTTCCCAAACGATTGATTCAATCGGATAGCCAGCAACAGGACATGTAACAATCAAAGTTTCACCAGCAACAATCGCTTTCTTTTCCATTTGTCGAATATAGGGCAAACCATAAACATTAAGTTTTGCTGAATGCTCTGCAGTTCCAACTTTACTACTTGCAATACATTTATATAATCCACCATCATTTGCTTGAACTGACGTAATATTTAAATATGACACAACATCACCGTTAACTGTAACATATTGGCCAACTTGATAACGCTCACTATTCGCAATTTTTTTTCCATCTAGTTCCCATGAAATTTCTGGTGTTGGATTACCACCAGCAACACATTTTAAAAATACACTTGGTCCAGGATGTAAAGTTTCTTCTTGGAATGCTTGTCTAATAACTGGTGGATCAAAACGTCCTCCCAATTTCAATTCAGCACTGGCTTCAGCACTTTCCTGATCATTACGAACAAAACATTGATACATTCCTTTATCTTCTTTTTTAACAGATTCTATTCTTAAAACAGGGTCACTGTGTCCAATTAACTTTCCATCTTTTAACCATGAAATTGTTTTAATAGGATTTCCAGAAAAGTGACATGTAAAAATGGCCGGACGTCCAAAATCAACTGTTTGTGTTGGTGGATCAATTTTTGCAGATAATGGTGCGGTTACAGTTAATACAGTTTCAACACTTTCACCACCAACAGAATTATTTACAACACAAAGATATTTTCCAGAATCTTCAACGACAGCATCCTTGATAATAAGAGTTCCAGAGACTTGTTTAACTCTATCATTAAGAACAACGGCTTGTTTTCTTGTTGTTCCATCGATAAATTTGTACCACCTGAAAAATAAATATAAATTAAAATTGTATTTAGACATAAAAGCATGAATGCAGAAATAACTGAGCGTAATTAACAATATTTTTTTACAATTTTTTAAAATCTTACCGGAAATGTGAAAATTTTAAGAGAACTTTTTAAGATTTTTTTACGGACATTTCAATAAACGTCCGTTTGCTGGAAAAAATTCAAATATTTCTAAATATTACCATAATTGTTACAAACATAAAAATTGTGTATATGTATTAATATGTTACTTTAAATGAATAATTACGCTCAGCAATTCTGTTTATGATAAAAAATAAAATTTTTAGAAAATGAAGTGACAACAACAAAAGCGCTCAGTTCCTTAAAATTGATTCTCTTTTTTAAATTTCTGATGCCTAAATAACTGATTTGTTCAATTTTCGACTGTTATTCAAGCAAACCTGTAAATTGGTACAGGAAATTTTTGACCATGAAATAAACCAATAAAAGTATGTACGAGTACATGTTTTGTCATATTTTTTTCTATTTTCAACTGTTTTTTTTTTAAAATTCGTTGTTTTTGCATGATCAACAGATTCTCAATTAAAAATGGAAGTCAATTTTACATTCAGGAATATAAATAATATAAAAGGTTAAACTAATTTTTTTCTTCCTACCTGAATGCAGGAATTGGATATGACTGACCAAGACATAAAATTGAAAATGTTTGATTTCCTGGGACACACAATTCTTGTAAACGATCTCCAGATATTTTTGGTGCTACGCTACCAAGGGATTCTATGAAGCAAGGGAGAAAATAAGCAATCAAGGAAACTTCAATTTGTTTATATTTCCTATTTATTTATTTTTTTTATTTTGAAAGTGTTGTATTTTTTGCTTGAATAGGGTTAACTACTTTTAATTCTGGGAAATTTTGCAGAGCCAATTTAATATTAAATAAATAAATAATAAAATTAAGAAGCCTAAATTTCGTTATTAAATACCTAAAAGCTGGCATGGGATATGATTGTCCTGGACATAAAACTGCAATTGATTGATCACTTTTAATACTCATTTCTTGTAAATGACTTCCTGATATTTTTGGAGCAACACTTCCAACAGGTTCTATAATTTTTTTACTTTGTTCTTAAAAATCTTAATATTTTTGACATACATATAAAATTATACACATTAATGCCTGCCTGAACGTTATTTCTAATATTTTTAAGAAGCTAATTCTTTTATGTCTATTAGGAAAAATTATAGTCCAACATTTGAAAATCCACTTTTAGAGCTTAAAACAAATTTTAAAAAAATAAGGGAGCAGAAGCATTATATGAATAAACAATAAATAGCAAAGAATATCAACCTTTAATTAGTGCCTCTCACAATTAAAAACACAATAAAAATACAAAGTAAAATAATTTAGGCAAACTTTAATGAACATAGCAACAATGAGTGAAGCAAGAATGATGGCATGATGAAGTTTTGTAATATATATATATATATATATTTTTTTTTTAAGTTTTCAAATGCAAGAATTACATTATTAAAAGGTGCCGAAACACCCACTTACCTGCTACTTTGGGTATTTTCTATGACCGTTGATCCCCTAGTAGCAGGCCATGTGGGGCCCATTCAAACGTAGAGACATTATTTTTCATATATAAGTAATTCGCTCATTATTTGCTTCTCATCATCGTCTAAAAGTATAAGGAAAGAAAACAATAAAAAGACAAAATAAATATTGAAAAAGACTAAACAAAATTTCGTATATACACATAAATCTTGTAATTTTTCTAAAAAATTTACTCAAATTTTCTAATGAAAATTAAAAAAAAAAAAAGGATTTATTGTAAAAGATTACGAACCTAATAATAGGGACTGGATAGGCTTGAGCTTGACATAATAGTGAACAGCTTTGATTAGCATCACGAATAAATGTAATACTTTTGGCATCATTTTGAAATGATGGTGCCTTAAATCCAATAGGTTCTATTATAGTTAATTAAAAAATCAAAATATGTATTCATATTCACTAAAAAAATCATTAACAAATCGGCTTATTGGGACAGGATAACGCATAACTTGACATAATAACCAAAACTTTTTTTAAAACATTATCCAAAGGTAAAACTTTTATAATCGATCGTTAATGGTGGGTATTCGGTACGGTTTCTATATTTTGAATATTATTAAAATCAACCAAAATAGTTGTATTATAGTACTTATGTACTTCAAATCATCAATAAGATAGCGTCTATTTAAATTTTTTTTTAAATTTTTTTAACGACAATATTTACCTTATTATTGGCACCGGGTAAGCTTGTGCTTGACATAATAAACCAAAACTTTGATTTATGTGTTTAACAAATGTGAAACTTTTTGATTCTGTCGAAAATGTTGGAGACTTATAACCAACCGGTTCTAAGGAAATCAAATTTAAAATTCACTTTTTATTAATGTAGTATTTAGTGTAATCATTTGAAAGATATTCTACTGCTGTGGCTTGACCTGATTTCAATTCAATTATATATTTATATTATATTGTTAAATTACCTTATAATTGGGACAGGATAAGCTTGAGCTTGACACAAAAGAGCAAAATTTTCGCCGTTTTTTCGCTTGAACGACAAACTTGTAACATCGGTGGAAAATGTTGGAGCTTTTGCACCAACAGGTTCTATTTTGAACAAAACACATTGAAAGTAGAAAAAAAAAGATTTATAAAAAAAACTTATCCATAGAAAACCGATTAAAAAATGTGAAAGGTAGAAAATAAGGTTACCCGTTTTTTAAATTTACCTTATAATTGGTATTGGAAATGCTTGAACTTGACACAATAAAGCAAAACTTTGATTCACGTTACGCGTATAGGAAAATATTTTAGAATCTGTTGAAAATGATGGAGCTTTTGCACCAACAGGCTCTAAAGAAAATAAAAAGATTTAATTTTAGAATTTTTATTAACATATTAATTGTGATCCTGAATGTTATATGCAACATAAAATATACAATAATGCAAAGATAGAATATTATCAATACCTTATAATTGGAACGGGAAATGCTTGAGCTTGACATAAAAGTGCTAAATTTTCATTCGTTTCATGCACAAAAATACTTCCTTTTGAACTGGATGAAAAACTTGGAGCCTTTGCGCCGACAGGCTCTGTAAATTTTGTATGGGAAATATCAGAAAAATCTAATCTAAATACATAATTACTAAACACAGTTAAAAGAATGTTGAGATTTTTATTTATATTTTTTAAAAACAAAAAAATACGCAGGTTTCATACCTTATTATTGGAACTGGAAATGCTTGAGCCTGACATAATAATGCAAAACTAGTGTTTACTGTTCGTACAAATATACTTCCTTTTGAATCAGATGAAAATGTTGGAGCTTTTGCTCCTACGGGTTCTAAAATAAGTGTTGAAATTTTTTTATATTCTAAGTAATTCAAAATAACAAATTTTGTCAACTGCCTGAATATTAATGCACAATTTACTTAGTTACACATCTATGTATATAGAAAACATGGTATGCGATAGACGAAAAGTAATTAGAAAAACCTAAATTCGAAACTAAATGTTCGCCAGATAATTTTAAATTGTAAGTGTTAATTATCTTAGAAGTCTTACCTATATTTCTAAATATAAGAATTGGAAACGCTAGAACCTGACAAATAAGTACCAATGTAGAATTTATATTTGCACGATGTGAAAATGTTGCTACTTCACTGCCGAATGCAGGTGCTTTTGAATTGATTGGTTCTAAAATTTTAAAATTTTTTTTCAGTTAATTTTTTACTATTACATAAAATGTTTTCAAGTTAACTTGAGACGCAAAATCCTTGAGAGAAATGAAGAGAAAAAAAGGCTTGAAGCTGGGAAAAATTTCAAATATATACCTATACACTTATTAAAAACATCTTAACACACTTTATTTCACAGACTTTCACTTAGTTCATTGAACGAAAATCGTAAATCTAAAAAATAAGTTTTACTTCTGCAATAATGGAAACTTGAACTAATACAAAAGCAAAAAAAACAAGAAACAAACTTTAACAGGACAAAAACTTAACACCCACTTGCACACAAAACATTGTTCATAATACCATAAACAGCTATACTTAGTAAAAGTTGGGTTATTGTACCTGAAACATTTAGACAACTCACAGCCATTTTCACTTTTTATATGGGTCAAAAATTATCTGTTATATTAAGGATAAAGCTATATATAACAATCCTAAACCTATCATACAACAACAAAATAAAGTATTTTACAATTATTAAAATTACGCAAGTACCAGAATTTTCAATAAAATTTATGAATGAAAATCTGCCGGCAACACGTGTTATTACTATGCTGTTATTATGTATTACATTTTATTATGTATGTGTGACTTTACTTAAAAAGATATATATAGTATGTATATCCCCAATCCCCAATCCATCATACATCCCACAAAAACACATGCGATGGAAAATATTTTTTTTATAAATTCCCCAAGCTTTCCAGTTAAAAAATTGGATCCTGGAATGAAATAACAAATACCGACGATTTCCAACAAATTTTTCAATGTATTTGAATTGTGGCAAAAAAATTTGTTGTATATGTGTTAGTAGTAGTGAGGAGAATGATGAGGAAACCGCACTACTCCCCTGGCCGACGAATGTACGATCGTTGGGGAAGAAGCGTGTAAAAGTAGTAGTAAAAAATACAGAGATGATATTGAGAATGCGCATATTATTCACATATTAAAATAAAAAAAGTATTTAAAAAAAAGTAAAAGTTTTTAATACATAAAATCTGTACTTAAAAAAGTGTAGTAATTTAAGTGGGAACCAGAAATAAGTCTTATTTGAAAGAATTTTAAGTAAATGTATAAAGTTATTGCTAAATTTTTATACCTAAAAACTGGAACAGGATATGCTTGTGCTGGACATAAAATATTTAATGACTGATCACTAGGTCTTTCTATACCAGACCATTTTGTATCAATTGATAATGTTGGTGCTTTTGCAGCAACAGGCTCTAAATTTATTTAAAATAAAATAAATGTTGAATAAAACAGCAGTTATTCTCTTCTCTTAAACAAGCTACGAGTAACTTTCAATATATAAAAAAATATACATCATATGTACAATGTACATATACATTTATTAACCTGAATGTAGGAACAGGATAAGCTTGAACTGGACAAAATACAGCTAACGTAACATTTTGACGCCTTTCAATCCAAGAACGTTTCAAATCCACTGATAATGTTGGAGCTTTTGCTCCCATTGGTTCTGTCGATGTAAAAATTTAAATTATATTTTCAATTGGTATTTTGAAAATTCTCGAATAAGGGTACCCCATTTGATTAAGTAAGGTTCTCTATGCTTACCGAAAGCTTGGTGCAGGATATCCTTGTGCAGGACATAGAAGAGAAACAAATTGATTCAATGGTATTTCGATAGGTTTTTGTATTAATGACGGCATTTTTGGAGCTGTACTTGAAACTGGTTCTAAATTATTAAAAAAAATTCAAATAAAAAATTTAATTACTTTTATAATTTAACTTAATCACAAATCTGCCTGAAGGTTGAACCAGATCTTTAAAATAAAACTTTTAAAAAAAATACTATCGTCAACTAACCTGTAACTAGGTGCTGGATAACCTTGGGCTGGACATAAAATTGAAAATGTGCTTTTCGACGGGATATTATATGGTTTTGTCATGACAGAAGGTATCCGAGGTGCAGTGCTTGAAACGGGTTCTATATACATATACATATATACATAGAGGAATTATTTTTTACAAAAAAAAAAAAAAATAATAATAATAATGAAATTTTGTCTATCTTTCTAACTAAATTTTTTCAGCCTGAATGTTGAATCGTTGCTACAAAGATATCACAAAATTACAATACAATAAATATATTCAGGTAGCTAAAAAAACTTACCTAAAACTTAGAATAAGATAAAATTGATGCAGCAAAAAATTTCACATAATATTTCGTTTATATCCTAACAAATTAACTTTCAGTGAAGTGCTTAACACTCCCTTCAATTTTAAATTTTACATACGCTAATCAATTTTAGGTATCAAAATGTTACATTTTTTGACTCCTTATAAAAGTATGTTCCCGTGGGACTGGGGAGCTGAAATTTGGTCAAGATATTCCTTGAAGGGTTTATCTGAATTTTATGAAATGGTGAAAATCCGTTCACTAGGGCAAAAGTTATAGGGTAAAATACAAAACAAGTCATTTCTCGAAAAAAAACTTTTTTTTACCTTATATGGGGCCCTTCTTAATTCGTACCCTGACCCTTAAACAAAGGTGCATTTCAATTTTTGAAGTATTTTCTGACCTATTGCATTTTATTTGACTCAAATCGGTGTAATACAACCCGAGATATAAGAGTTCAAAGTTGGCAAGTCACATATTTTTCATACAAAAAATTTTTTATGTAAAAATTCAAAAATATTGAATTTTTTTTTTTTTAATTTTTGAAAACGGATTTTTGACGAAAACGGTCAGAAAATGAATGGAATGTTAAAATAAGTTCTATGAAAAATGAAAATACAAAGTTTTTGTTTGTTTTATATTTTAAAAATTTATTTGGAATGTTGCAGAATATATCACTATTCAAAACATACATTTTATTTTATTATGTACTTCCAAAAACCTGTAAATCATTTGACGAATGTTATATACATATACATATGAAAACAACATAAAACTAACCTGAAAACAGGTACAGGATAACCTTGAGCAGGACATTGAATAGCTATTGATATTCCCGTCGGATATAATTGAATATCAAATTTGGACAAAGATGAAACTTTTGGAGGTGCACTGCTGACAGGCTCTAATATACAAATATTTTTTTGAGAAATATTAGCATAAAAACAAAATATTCGTAGAATTTTTAGAAAAAAACTTAAATGCTGGGATTTTCGACTTTTTTTTATTTCTAAAATCCTCTTTTAATTTAAATACTTTAAATACTGATAACTTGACGTACGGTATGTATGATTTGTACTTAGTATTCTTAAGAAAAACCTTAAGAATGTTAAAATAGTTTACACTTTGTCGACATACATATTCAAATCAATAAATACAAAACAAATTATACTTAAAACTTGGAACTGGATGAGATTGTGCAGAGCATAAAAGTGTTACACTTCGATTACTAATTTCATCAACGTTTCGTATTTTATCACCTGAAGTTAATTTTGTATTATTTAAAAAATGAAATTGGGTACGAAAGCGCACGATATATTTTCTTTCTTTTGAAAAATATAATTTCACCTAAAAATAGGTGCAGGATACGATTATGAAGGATAAAACAAAAATTGGATTTTCTCTTAGTTCCAGCAATTTTATGTTGTTTCTGTACTTATTTTTGGTGTTACACTACAAAAAATTTTTAAAATTCATCAAAACAGAAAAGTTTTTTTTGTATCTAGTTCGACCCAAATTTTTAAACTTCCTATACTATATTAATTTAGAAAAAAGAATTGACTTATAACAGTATATTTCGTTATTTGATGCATTCAATTTAAAACTATACTAACCAGTATTACATAGAATTATTTTATATAATGTACAAAAATTATCAATATAATTTACCTAAAGGCTGGTAGAGGATGTGATTGAGCAGGACACATTAAAGCAATTTTATTACAGTTTAGAACTCTATCATAAGTATATTCATCTTTTTTATTAACTTTTGGGGCAACACTCCCAACTGGTTCTATAAAATCATAAAAAACAAATTTTCTTCAATTTGGAATAAGATATTTTTGTTTGTTAATTATTGTGATAGAATTAAAAACAACATAATAGAGTAACTCGCCAGCCGATAAAACAGTCTTACGACAAATCACCGTTTTTATTAACTTTTATAAAAAAATTTAGCGGCACAAATGTTTTCAGAATCTTGCAGAAGGAATTGAAAAAACTAAATTTGAAAAACTGAAATGCTGACATGAATTCCAAATAAATGTGAAATTACCTAAAAGCTGGCATTGGATATCCTTGAGCAGGACATATCAGATTAAGATTCTTTGTATTTTCAAAAGTTGCTATGTTTACTTTATCTTTAACGTCTACTTTTGGAGCCACACTTCCAACAGGTTCTAATAAAATAGTTTTAAAAAATGTAAGTATTATACAGGCATAGTCTTGCAATTATTTTACGTAGCAGTTAATCATAGAACCTGAACGTTGGATATTTTTCTAATTTAATTTATAAATTTTTAAAATAAACATGTATCATAATTGAAAAACTTTAATTAACTTGCACCCGTCCATAATTAGATTATTCTTTAATATCAACTTTTGGTGCAACGCAAACAACGGGTTCTAAAGAATTTTTCTACATAAAATATTTGTATTTTTTTAATTTTTTAAATTTAAATATCGTCTGAATGTTGAGACATAAATTATAAAAAATTTCCCAGAGCAACAAACCTATATTCTGGGACGGGATACGATTGTGCTGGACACATTAAATTTACATTTTCATCAATGTTAGCTCTTGCATTTGAAAGCTCATCAGCAACATTAACTTTAGGTGGAACACTTCCTACTGGTTCTGAATAGAAAATTATGAAAAAATTGAATCAAAATACTTGCTCTGAGATAAAATTGTAAAAAATCAAAAACCTGAATGTTGGGAAACTTAAAAGTAGTCAAAGATTCACTTTGAAAAAAAATGTCTTAACTCTACCTGAAAACTGGAATAGGATTCGATTGACCAGGACATAACATAGCAATAGTTTTATTTGAAAAAATTTCAACAACTTGAAATTTATCATGTAAACTAATTTTTGGGCGAACACTTCCAATTGGTTCTAAAGTAAAAGATATAAAAATTAATTTTTAATTTAAAAAACTATTTCACCTGAATACTGGAACAGGGTATGATTGTCCAGGACATAACATTGCAAAATTTGTACTTGAAGAAATTTCAATAAATTGGTGTTTATCATGCAAATTGATTTTTGGACGTACGCTACCAACCGGTTCTGTAATTTTTTTTTATACATATTGGTTTATAGTTTTTTATGTTTTTGAAAAGTTATTCTTCATTTCTGTCTGAATACCGGGTAAGGGAAAAATGAACGTAATAGCAAACGTATGCACATAATAATATTTTTAAATTTACCTACCTGAAAACGGACACAAAATTAATTTAAATATAGCATTTTACAAGATTGTTACTGGATCACAAATAATTTTTAGACTAATTCTTCCAAAAGACAGAAAATTATTTGAAATATTATTGAAATAATAAAAATTAAAATTAAATCTACTTTTTTGGGATAAGAATATTCAATATAAGTATGTAGAATAGATTTAAAAAAGAAGATCAAATCTTACCTAAACACAGGAATAGGATATGACTGTGCAGGACAGAATATATTTAAATTATGTCCTTTAGGGGCTTTAATTAATTTAAATTCATCACCACTACTAATTTTTGGACTAACGCTTCCCACAGGTTCTAGATATGTTATGAAATAATAGTTTAAATATTAGCTTATTTATACTATATTGATAACAAAAAAGAAATAATTTTTAAAGAATAAACGTTGGGATAGAACAATTTAACTCGAATCGAAATGTAGAAACAAAAAATAAATATCTTTTATTCTACCTAAAAACTGGAAGAGGATGTGCTTGTACAGGACATATTAGAGTCACTTTAAATTTAATTTGTATTTGAATAGTTCTTGAATCATCTCCTGATGTTAATTTTGGTACAACACTACCAACAGGTTCTAAATTAGAAAAATTGAAAATCAATATCGTTTTTCAATAGGAACTAGATTTATATGTTAGGAATTTTATGTTATTGTAAAATTATTACAAATAAATAAAATTAAATACCTGAATAGTGAGACAGGATATGAAAGTATAGAGTAACATTATATATTGCATGAATACGAACACGAACAATTCGTGAAAGAAAAATTATATATTTTTTACCTAAACACCGGAACAGGATATGCTTGTGCAGGACAAAGGAGTGTTATTGCAGCATTTTGTGGTGGTAATAAAACTTTAATATCATTTCCAGTATCTAAACGTGGTGCAACACTTCCAACTGGTTCTTCATAAATAAAATAAAATAGAGCCAATAAAAAAATTGCAAGATTCTACCAATGAAATAAATTTCATTCTTGCTGGAATAGGGATCATTCTAATTCGGAAATTTTTTATACTCAACAAATAATTAATTGTAAAATTAAACAGGTAGCTAACCTATAAATTGCAACAGGATAAGCCTGTGCTGGACATAATAATGTAACACTTGATCCTGATTTTATTTCAAAACTGCTACTTCTTAACATATTAGGAAATTTTGGAGACACCCTGCCAACTGGTTCTGCAAAATTCTATTATTTACTATTTTTTATTGGATAAAAAAAAAAGAATATGTAATAATCCACACTTACCTGGAGTTTTTTTTATATGAAATTATTCTCAAGTTTCAAGTCAAGCATTTCGTATTAATTTTGATTAATAAATATTTAACGAATTTACTCTTTAAAATTTTAGTTTCAAACTTTAAAAAAGCATAAATTTCCCGAAAATACTCAATATATTTTAATTAATAATTATTAAATTTATTAAACCGAACGCGCAACAGGGTACCCTATCCCAACATTCAGGCAGTTAAAAGCAACGATTTTTTGAAATTTAAGTTGAAATTTTCAAAAGTACATTTTTATTTCAATAATAATAGTAAGATTAAAATGACTACTTTCAATAAATTTCAAAATATTGTTGCTTTTGTAAATTTTAAAATTTTTTAAATATTTTCAATTACAAAAGTTACTAAAAATTAACTTTTCAAATGTATATAATTTTAAAGAATTTATTTGAAAAAAAATTTCTTAAAAGCAACTTTTGTAATATTTTACTATAGAACTTTAAAAATTTCTTGTTATTTTTATTTCATTTTGTATTCTCAATTTCTAAACTGTAATGGAAATTTTGACTAAAAATAAATACTATTCTGATAAGTCTTTTAAATTTTTAAATCACTTTAAAAGGCTCATGAAAACGTGATGCATTACCGAACGTTTATGTATAATTTTTATTTATATCATCTAAAGAAACCACGCAAAGTGTAACGGTCAGTACCACCACTACCATTGTAAAATAGTAAAAGTAGATCACCAAACTCTTGAAAGTTATGTGTAGCGTACATATGTAAGTAAACATACTTCTTACACCATGTATTTAATATATATCAGCTTTGTATTATATATTTTATTATTATTATTGTTAAAAACTGTAACACCCACTCTACCAGTCCACCCTCTTATTGAGTATTCACGTCACAAAGAAATCTACTGTTTAAATTTTATACTTTTAAAGTTTCTTAGGTCCAGTAGTTTAGCTTTTCATACAAATTTCAATACATCATTTTATCTTTTTAGGAGGTGGATTTCTAAAAATCCTTTCTTAGTGCTTGCTGATGTCAAAAAATAAAACTAATTTTCAAATTTCACGTTCCTAGGTTCAATAGTTTACGCTCTATCAACGACTTAAGAATGTTTCTTGTATAGTTGAGCTCCACATTGATATTTCAGTTAGCTATTCAGCTTTTCCTTTTATATACATAAATGTATGTACATATATATATGTATATACATACATATGTAGTATATGTATACTTTATAGATAGTACATATGTAGTTATGTATAATGGAATTGTTAAAGATATAAAAATGTAGTTTTAAAGTTCTTTCAAGGCCTTTTAAAGCTGTGAATTTCAAAAACTTGGTGATTTCATTATAGATACATAATATGTATGTATGTATATATGTACCTACATATACAAAATAATGTGCATGTATATGTGAAAAGAAACTAATAATTCATTATTGTAAAGAATTTTTAAAGTTCTATATTTTTTAAAATCTATATTCGGTTTATAAATCGAATACAGTACAGACAAAATAGGCATACTTTTCTATATTTTTTTACATTTCGTTTGTTTGTATAAACCTGCCTCTTGTGTGGGGTGATCAGATCTCAATTTCAATTTATAATTTACCAAAAACATTTATATGTAAAGTTATCAGAAACTAATCGGGTACTGCCTCCATAAGCACAATACTAACTTCGATTTATAAACCGAGTATAATTCCTAACTCAATGATTTAATGAAAAAGTTTTATATCACAAAATTTTTATTTCTAACTTCAAACATTTTTAATTTTATTTTTTAAAATCAATGAATACAATAGAGTAGTAAAATAGAGCAGAGTAGAGAAATAATTTATATTAAATGCTTTTCCATTAAATCATTTTAAAAATATAGACTTTGAATACTTTCTTTTAATTTTTTGTTTACTTTTTTTCAAGAATCAAATTTTTTCTTATTTTTTTTAGTTTGAAAAAAGTATTCAAAGGAAATAAAGTTGAATAACAAAAATTTCTTATATGTTTTTATTTTTTATTAGAAAATTGTGGTCCAAAATTTCATACCTGTAATAACTAATCGTCCTTTTGTTGCACTAAGTCTAGTTTCTCCGGTCAATCTATGTTTTGTTCGGCATTGATAACTTTTATAACCATCTTCAGGACCAACTTCTCGTATATGTAATTCACCAGACGGTAATACCAAATATTTACCATCTTATTTGTTACAATAAAAAAAAAAAAGAAAATATAAATAATTTTTAATTCTTGTTGTATTAAAAAAAGAAAGCAAATCATGCACAAACTATTATTTGGTGAAAATAAAAAAAAATTTAATAATTTAAAATAATTTTATTTTTATCAATATAACTAACTGTAATTTCTTATTTGAAATTTATACTTTTTTAATTTCACCAAATTCAAATTTATTATTACAAGCGAGAATGAAAATTTGCGAAATGAATTTTAATAGATTTTACAAGATTTTTCCTTTCGAAAACTGAAAGATAAATGTTATATAACAAAATTTATGCCTATATTATTGGTTTTCATTCTGCAATTTTTTCATTCACACAATCAAGTACATATATATGTAATTATATTATATACTTTTGAAGAAAAAAAATGTTACATTCCAATTACAAGTTCGGCTACAATCAAATAAAAATAAATTTCAAAAGATCTTATTAAATATTTTTAAATATCCGTCTTACACAAATGTAACATTTTTCTAACAAACAAAAAGCTTCTTGCAAAAAAAAAAAATATTTAAAAAATAAATTCAAAAATAACTTTTTTATGATTTAAATTCCTTCTTCTTCTAAATTTAATAAAGTAATTGTCTTGCAAGAGACTTTCAATTTTCTAGATAACGGCTAATTTCGATTCAGAGGAAATTTTCCACATTCGTAAAACTTTATGTAAAAAAAGATATTTTAAATTTTAGCTCGAATTTTAATTACCAATGTGCATTCATTTTCAAATATTATTTACTTTGAAAAATTCAACTAAATCGAATTTAACCAACATATGTATACTATGAAATATTTTGGAAAAATTTGCTACTTATTTTATTCGAAAAACAATTTTTCATTTAAAAATAGTTTCAACCGTTAATTTTATATTGTAGCATATTAAATTTAAATAAATATTTTTCCAAAATTTCTTAAAAACTAAATGAAGGAGGAATACTAGGATTAGGGCAAGCCGGATAAGGCTTATGGACATTTTGGAGCATATAGGATTTTTAAGGAATGGATTTAAAAATAATTAAAAACAATAAAAATAGTAACTCAAAACACAAAATAAATAATAATAATAATAATAAAAAAAAAATAAAGAAAGAAAAAAAAATAAACTAAAAAATAATCGAAATAATTTAAATTTCTAACATATTTATTGAACCATTAGAAGCTTGTTTATTTTTTTGCTTTCCCTTTGGAATGGCTTTAAATTATTCTACAGAAAATAAACAAAATTTCAATGCACTTACTCCCATTGTCACTATTTTCACTCATATTCTGAATTTGTTTTTAAATTTAAAAGAGTTATACAAATAATCAATTCGAACATATAACATTAAATGTGAAAACTATGGCAAAGGATGATTTTTAAAATCTATTAATTCTGTATTTTATACCCATATTATAAATCCCATCGTTTTGCTCCAGCATTCCATAAATTTCTCTTGTTTCATCCTCAACCCATGAAGTTACGTATACAAAATCAGTCACAAAACTTGGTATATGACATTTTAGAATTGCTATGTTACCACGTAATACAGCCTCATCCATAACATTTACTGTGTAACTTTGTGGTACAACTGAAAATTTATTGAAATTTCTTAAAACTTAATAAAATTTCTCACCCTAGCTTTCTGAACAGACAGTAACATATTTTTATTGTTACTTTCAATAACACTATTGGTAATTAACTTATATCACCTGTTCTTGAAATCTCAAATTGTTGGGAAAAAATAATAAGAAAGGATATAAGAGAATAACATTATGGAGAAGTGAATTCGTGCTGTTTACAATACAAGTATAACTAATAATTTCTATTTTTGCCTACCAGTAACATTTGATAAATAATGCTGATCATTTGAATCAACCCAATCAATTATTTCGACATGATCACTTACAAACGATGGTATTTGACATTTAAAAATTGCTGTATTCCCTCTAATAACATATTCATCATATACTTGTGATTCATAAAATTGATTTACGACTGAAAAAATAATAAACATAACAATAAATTTCAATTGAATAATTTTTTTTATTCAAATTAAAACTGAAAGATAAATTCGATCGGAATTCAGCAAGGATAACAAAGGAATTCAGTGTAAACTAACAATGTAAATTCATTATTATCATTTATTAATTCTTTTTCCTTTTCATTTACCCATCTCATTCTTATTTTGTTTATACTCAATTCCATCATCTGAAATCCATGCCTCAACCTCAACAAAATCGGCAACAAATGATGGTACTAAACATTTAATTATCCCAGAGTTACCTCTCAATACAAATTCATCAATAACACGTGTCTGATAGAATTGTTGAACAACTTTAAGATTTAAAACAAACAGAAAATTAAAAGAGGAAAATGAATAAAATTGAAATTAAAATATTACAAGTACTATTAGAACAAAAATTAGTAGGTATGTATATATTTTTTTGAAAAGGATTCTTATTATTTTCTTTAATTTTTGTATGGGTTCACATAGAAAAATTATTTTTTTTAAATACCATTTTCAATATCATTTTCTGAATAAAACGTTCTACCCTCGGAATTCATCCACAATTCAACAAATACAAAATCAGCAACATATGATGGTATTTCACATTTCATAATAACTGAATTCCCACGAATGACATATTCATTATCAGCCTCAACTTCATACGTTTGAATCACAACTGTATTGTTAGTACGAGAAAAATATTTTTTGAAAGAAAATAATAATAATAAACGAATAAATAAATGAATTTTTTATAACAGTTATTTTTTGTTTTGAAGGATTAAAAGGACAATCGTTGAAAACTAATAATCCATATAGATATAATGCGCGTTATAGGAAATACCGTACGAATTTGATGATTCATTTTTCCATAACTCATTCTCGTCTTGATCAACCCATGCTTCAACATTTACAAAATCAGCAACAAAAGATGGAATTTTACATTTCATTACAGCAGAATTTCCTTTTATTACATATTCATTTTCAGCTTCAGTTATATAAAATTGTGAAACAACTAAAAAAAAATTAAAATAATAAAAAATTAAAAATCTTGATTAGTTAATAGAGGTAAAAATTCTTTGCATTTCAAAATGCTACTTTTTTGCTTTCGTAACAACGACATTTTTGATTCTAAACCAACTGAACTCCAAATTGCTTTAATAACGCTATCTCAACCTAACGAACATTTTCAATCAGAAGCTGCTACTGCAATTAAACTTTAAAAAAAGTTATTAAAAAGAGTAACAGTTGCAACTAAATAGCTGGGTTTAAAGGATAAAGGATTTTATATTTTAAAGAGACATATAAGTGGTTTCAAACCGTATGTGTTCGTTAATTTCAAGATTTCTCCGTCTTGATCAATCCATGACTCAACATGTACAAAATCAGCAACAAATGATGGTATTGAACATTTTAAAACTGCGGGGTTACCACGTATTACATATTCATTCATTATTTCAGCTTCATAAAATTGATTTGCAACTGAATTTTTGAGAAAATTAAAACAAAAACAAATAAATATTATTCTTGAATTAATAAAAAAAATAGATATTTTGAATTTAACTTTTTATTTTAAATTAAATTCCTACACAGTATCTTCATTTAACATTTTTTAAACCTAGCTAAATTAAGAGTCATTATAATTATCTAATTTACGCAGCATTTAAACAGATCTTCAATTTTTATAATCAATTTTAACTTATTAAAAAAAAATAAATAAATAAAAAATAAAAAAAGTCTAAATGGCTTAAAGAAGAAAAAACTTAATATTTTGAATTTAAATTGATTTTGTTAAACAAAATTAAAATAAAAAAAAACCGGAAAAAAAAATTGGAAGCATGATATTGATAAACATAAAAAAGTATTGAACTTCGATTTTCGAACCATAATTATCAGAACGTTTTAATTCATTTCCATTTTCATCAATCCATGACTCAATTTGTACAAAATCCGCAACAAATGATGGTATCGAACATTTTAATATTGCTGCATTACCTCTTATTACATATTCCATTAAAATGTCAGCACCGTAGTACTGATTAACAACTAAAATGCAAATTTAAAAAAATCCTAAATGAATACTTAAAAGAAAAATCATTTAATAACGAAAATTTTTTTAGGATTTGTAAAAAGGAATTTGGGATCTCCTTAAAATTGAATCTTTCTTAATTTTATTTCTTCAATGTACCAAAATTTAAAGTTGATGGTAGAAATTCAGAGCTATCACTACCAATCCAAGATTCAACTTTAACGAAATCAGCGACAAATGATGGTATTGTACATTTTAAAACAGCTGTATTCCCTCTAATAACATATTCTGTTACAACCTCAGATTCATAATATTGGTTAACAACTATAAAAACAAATTAGATTAAAGGTTTAAGAAAAACAAAAATTGATTGAAAAAAATATAGACATGTCGTTTTTTTTAGATGTTTTTGGATAGGAAGGAACTCAAAAAGGATTTTCTTAAGTACTCTAAAAAAAGTCATCATCCAAATTTTTTAAAAACTCTTTTTTAGAATTACTTTGATTTTGAACAGAAATGCTATCATCCAATGATCCATATAATTCACTATTCTCATCCTGCCATGAAACAACATATACAAAATCAGCAACAAATGATGGTATTGAACATTTTAAAACTGCGGGGTTACCACGTATTACATATTCATTATTTACTTCCGATTCGTAGAATTGTTGAACGACTGTTGTGTTTTTTGTTTGTATTTTTATCACATATAATTTAGGTGAAATTTAATTGCGAATTTAAAAAATTAAAAAAAAATAAATAAATCTAAAATTAAATTTAGAAGTACGTTATTAACCAATATATTTATGCAAAAGCTAAATTATGAAATCAAATGCAGATTTTACTGAATTAGGCATAGAATCACAAAACAAAGAACTAGGTGGTCAGCGAGACGAGATAGATAGACGAGAGGTAAGAAGTTGTTAACCTGTTAATTTATCCTATCAATATAAAAGACGAAAGTTTCTGTCTCTCACGAAAATATACATACATATGTACATATATGTACTAGAAAACTTCCGCCTATATTACGCATGCTAAAACTAACTATTAACCAAAATTAACTTTACCGAATCGAAAAATAAATCATTTAATTTCAACAAGAAAAAAACTTATGCAAACGAAAAAAAATTAAAACATAAAATAAAAATGTAAGATATTTTAAGATATCCATGATGGAGTTTTTTAAAATATTCACATTTACATATTATTCTTCCTTCATTTTTTTTTTTAAATTAAGTTAAAATACTGCAAAACCATTTTTCGTTTTAAACGAATAAATAAACAAACCGTATTCATTTTCTGGAAAAAAATCTTCTTTTTGATCCGTATGCCATGATACAACATTAACAAAATCAGCTACAAATGATGGTATTTCACACTTCAAAACAGCTGAATTACCACGGATAACGTATGCTTTATTTACATCCGTGTCATAATACTGAGCAATAACTATTGATACAAAAAATGTTTAAATATAAAAAAAATCAAAAATCAAAAGTAGAAAAACTTAACAAAAACTAGTGCTATAATTCCAAAATATGTATATTGATAAGGACGGAAAGTATTTTGGATGTATACATTTCAATTATTTTTAATCATTTAGATAAAGAAAACAAACCATTTTTTTTTTGTGTTGCATAAAAATTTTCATTTTGATTTGTATGCCAAGAAATAACTTGAACAAAGTCTGTAATAAATGATGGTATTTCACATTTTAATATTGCAGAATTACCACGTATAACAAATGCCTTATGAAAATCCACTTCATAGTTTTGTGCAACAACTGTGTAGAATAGTAAAAATGGCATAAAATTTATAAATAAAAACAAAGTAAGATAAATAGTTATTTCAAAGATTTTTTTTATAAAATAATAAAGAAGTAAACAAAGATTTCGGTAAAAGGATACTTATTAAAGGAAAGATAACTTTTTCTTTAAAAAAAAAAAAAAAAAACGAACCGTATTCATTGTCAGGATAAAAATCTTCATTTTGATCTGTATGCCATGAAACTACTTCAATAAAATCAGCAACAAATGATGGTATATCACATTTTAATATTCCTGAATTACCCCTTATAACAAATGCTTTATGAATATCCTCTTCATAATGTTGTGAAACCACTGATTTCATATATTAAGTAAAAAAATTATTTTAAAAAGAGATACACAAAAGAAACAAAACTCAGTTCTTTTAATAAATAAAAAATGAGAAGAAGGTCTAAAAGGATCAAAAGGATTTTTCAACTTAATATTGAATATTTCAAAAATGTGTTTTCACGACGAACCATATTCTGTTCCTGGAAAATAACTTTCATTTTGACTTGTATGCCATGAAATTACATCAACAAAGTCAGCAACAAATGATGGTATATCACATTTTAATATTGCTGAATTACCACGTATTACAAATGCTTTCAGAATATCCTCTTCATAAGATTGAGCGACCACTAGTTGTAAATAAAAAGTTGAAACAAGAGTTCAAAATAATATTTAAAAAAAAAAGGAAGAACAATTTAGAAAAAGGATCAGCGAATAGGGATGAAATCAGATTTAAATAAAAGAAAACAAAAAACTTAAAACTTAAAACGAACCGTATTCAGATCCTGGATAATAATTATCATCTTTATCTGTATGCCATGAAACTACTTCAACAAAATCAGCAACAAATGAAGGTATCAAACACTTAATTACCGCTGAATTACCACGTATAACATGTTCCTTATTTACATCAGCTTCATAGTATTGAGCAACAACTACATAGGAATATTTGTATCTCTTTTTATCAATTTGTTTGTTCATATACATATGTTATTTTTATGTTACCGTGTAGATACCATTTCAAAATAAATATTTTAAAATATTAGCATTACCAAGGGTTTCTTAAATTGCTTGACTAATTTTCAATATATGTACATATCTTTATCCATTTAATAGAACTATTATAATGCTAATTGAAAATTTCTCTGTTTTTTAATTGTATGAAAAGTTAACTAGATACATATGTATATAGATTAAACTATACAAACATAAGAATATGGTTTTTCTGTTTTAATTTTAAACCTCTCTAAAATATAATCTTAAGAATGTTTACTTTTTGTTGTATATAATATATATTTTTTTGTTTAAACCTCTCTAAAAAACCTGTAACTAACCTGCTCTAACATTAACATCTCTTGAAATAATTGTTCCAAATTGATTTCGTGCTAAACATGCATATATTTGAGCATGTACTTCCTGTCGATAATCTTCGGCTCGGAAAGGTGGAAATACAAGATTACCATTTGATGATACTTGTCTTAAACCAGGAACATCACCAACAGCTGTACCATCACTACGTATCCAAATGATCTCTGGTGCTGGATTACCATTTGCACGGCATTCAACTTCAGCTCCTGTTGAATTTGAAAAATCTATTCGATTTTCTGGTTCTTTAAGGAAAATTGGTCCCTTAAGATCAGCATCAGGATTTGAAGCCAGCACTGAAATTAAAATGAGAAAAGTAGTTAAGTAAATAAACATACAATTCAATTTTTCTAAAAGAACTAACAATTAAATCTAGAAATAAAATTCTTACTGTAGCACATTCCAAAATAACAGTTTTAATTTTCTCATAAAAAATGTTAATACAAGAATATTTTAAAAACTCATATTCGGTTGTTATACTACTAACAAAGCAACAACGAAAGATTCTGCCTTTCTTCTTCTCTATTATCATAACAATAATGAATAGATACATTCAAATTCAGCTAAGTCAACATTTCTTTAAGCCAAATTTTTAACTAAGTCAAATTTTTTTTTTTTTGCTTACCCTTCCAATTTGTCATACAAAAACAAAAAAATTTAAAAAAAAAAGCTTTTTCTAATTTTTCTAATTTTGTCAATTTTTTTCTTATTTCTTGACAAACCTGAATAAAGTTTAGAAATTTTATTTTCACATATTTTTTCAAAACAAATCAAAATTTTAAGTCAAAAGTTTATCCTTTTAAGATAACGTAAAGTAACATCATGAGAAAGTTATTGTTACACCCCACGCTCAATGGTACCGACAACGTCGAACATCACCGACACGTTCAATTAAATTCAATGAAACTACCATTGTTCTCGTTCAATGGCAACATCCATTCTGACGTTGTCGTTCAATTAGATCTATTTCTAATTTTGTCGTTCACATTGACGTTCGACGTTGTCGGTACCATTGAGCGTGGGGTTTTAGCCAGAAGTTGATAAACTTTAACTTCCTTTTTCTTCATTTTTTTTTTTTTTCACAAAATACAAACTAAAAAAAATAGGTACTAGGTCGTAATTCTCTCAAAATTCCCCTAATATGAAGAAAATTTGATGGCACTTGACGATTTGACTTAGGGGTATTTGACTGTAAATTAGCCTTTACACTTTAGGTTGTTGTAACAACGACGCAAACCGATTATAAAACCTGTTTTTACAACTGCTCAAACTACATCTGAAGGTGGCACGACCAGTTGTAACGAGAGTATGAGTGTATTACAACCGTGAAGCTAGAATTATTTTAAATGATTCTTATTATACCAAGTTGGAAAAAATTATACCGTTATTGTTACAACCAGCGCAAAATAACCGGTTTAACCACGTAATGTGCAAACAGTGAATGAAGATAGTTTCTTTAGAACAGTCACAGGCAATATCACATTACAATAGATGGTTTTTATCATAACTTTATTACACAAAATAGAAAATGAACGTAAATGACGTCAATATTCTACATACTATACTCTGTTCACAAAGTTTTGTCACTACAGATCTTATGGAAGAGTTCATTTTTATCCAGTGTCGTTACATTTAATAGGAGTATACTAAGCTACTCATACCCCAATCTATTATATGTGCAACGAGACGCTGGAAAACTGAAAAAAAGAATAACAACCATCCCTTTGTTGTCGCCAGTAACACAGTTGTACTGCGACTGATTATTTTTCTTGTATTTCAATTCTCTGGATGAACAAAAATTAACAAAATGAATTATGAAGAAAGATAAAAATGATGAAAAAATTCATACGCACACACGCTGATGAGCTAAAAGTTGGTTGATTGATAATCGAGATGTGTGTATAAAAAGTAGAATGAATAATAAATAATAGCAAAAGACTGTTGCTGTGTAATAATTATATTACTTAATAGTAGTACCGTTCTTAATAATAAAAAATTAAATTTTATTATTATAATTTACTGCATTTATTTATACATTTACAAGTATGCATATGATATGATGTAAAAAATAAATTATGTTTTATTTGAAAAAATGTTTTTTACATATTATTATAAATTTATACAATTGTATAAGTACACATATTCCTTTGCAATATAAAGAGGAATTTTTCTGATGGTTTTTGATAAAAATTTTAAAGTATTTCAAAATGTATATAATTGATACTTCTATATTTTGTACATAATGGGTAATTCTTTTCTTAAAATATGTGTAAAAAGAATCGCACGATACCCTAATATTACTAATATTAAAAATGTTTCTTAAAAATTCTGCAAAGTGTTGTGTAATTTTAAAATTCTTATGATCAACAAATTGAATTAAAACAAAAAATGATATATATATGTTAGTATTATGGTACTGATAAGGATAATGTAAATTATTTCATTCATACGATCAGCTATAAAACAAAAAAAGTAAAACCCGTAATCCCTTTCACTTTCAGTTACCTATTTGTAGGATATAAATATGTGCATACAATGTTTTTGGGTTTTTACATTTTCTTATTTCATAGAAATAATTTGAATGTAATATTACACATTCATAACATTTTCTATTTAATAAATAAAAAAATTTTTATTTTCAACAAAAATTTTTATTTCAACAAAAAAAGTGATAATTTTGTAATATTTCATTCCTTTCTAAAATTAAAAAAATAAAATAAAAAATATAATAAATGTAATAATAATTAAATTTAAAAAAAAAATAAGTATGTATTATAATTTTTCTTTATTGGGAAACAATTTTTACAAAGTATAAAATTTTATAAAATTTGAAAACAAATGTATAATCGGGAACACTTATCAAAGAGTTCATCTGATTTTAGATACAAAATATAAACTAAAGGGTAACACTGTCGGTGATGAAAATAAGAAACACATTTATGTAACTACTCAGAGAAGAAACAAGACAAAATATGTCCATAAGACCTGTAGTGACAAAACTTTGTGAACAGAGTATAGTTATCACAGTATGTAATTTTCTCTTCCCAACAATAATAGTACATTAGTACATTAGTATGTCATTGGCATTCAACACACATCACAAATGAACAAATGGCTTGTATAGCAGTGATGTCACCCCTACTACACTTGTACTAAATCTACTACATTTATCCCGTTTTAGGTTTTATGTACGTACTAACCAAAATCTACTTCTATTTGTCTTTATTTTTTTTTTAGCAAAAATTATAATTCAAAAACATAAACAGAAAAAAGAAATGAAAATGATATATTGAACAAAATTCAAGATCAAAATATTTCTTCCATTGTACAGTAAGTACATATTTTGTATAGTGTTAGTGATAGTGTTTTCCAAGTTCAAAATTCAAATATCTCCATCTTATTTTAGAGAAAAGGAGCGAAATGCTAATCAGGAACAGGATAACGTGATGTAAGTTTCAATTCATTCCTATAAATGAAAATATTTTTGATAATTTTAAATCTTAATATGTATATGTAATGTAAAGTTAAATGCTTTAAAACTCTTAGATCCAAAAATTATAATGATAGGAGAGGAACTAACAATAATGCCACTTTTAAATAACTTTTCTTTATTTGATGAGTCGAGCAAAGAAAAAATTAATAGTCAGTATCGAGAATTAACTGGCAATGAAGATCTCATTAACAAATATTACAAAAATGATGTTTTAAGTTTTTAGATTGATTTAAGAAATTTAAAAGATTGTTTAGACAGGGATGCTTTTAGGGAGATTTCAGATTTTATGATCAAACTTTGTGTTTTACCACACAATAGCGCCGTAGCAGAAAGACTTTTTTCTACAGTTCAATTATTAAAAAATAGAAAAACAAACAAGTTAAGTAATAAAACCTTAAGAAATATTTTGCTGTGCAAGGAACTCATAAAAGAACAAAGCTCCTTAATATGGAAGCCTCCTGATAAGGAAATAGTTGACTTTGCAAAAACTTTTAAATTTCAAAATGGAATATGAAAAGAGAAATTGAGTTTTTTTGAATGTTTAATATTTTCAAACATTCGGAATTTTTTTTTTAAGTTTGTATTTATTTTGATAAATGATTATCATTAGAATTATGTACTATGAATTATGAACTTTTTTGTAATTCATAAAATGTAATAAATATACAGCTAAAAATATGTGACAATTAGTATTTTTTAAATGAATATATACCCCTTATTAAATTAAAAAATCTACTACACTTATGTCGAATCTACTCCGATTTTAACCTGCTATTCACTACAAATTTTTTAGTTAGGGTGACATCACTGTTGTATAGTAACACTTTTTTTTTATTTTCAGTTTTCACAATGTTCGAAACTTAATAACTTTGTTTATGTTTCAGTGGATCTAAAGGAAAAGACAATAAAGCAAAATTGTAAATAAATAAATTTATAATTACGTACCTACATACTTGAATAAGATCGTATATTAAATGTAGTTATTTACAGTAAATAAGAAAATACTATAAATGTGTGAATGAAAAATATTCATGAACTATATAGGTACACTACATATGTATGTATATAAAATATAGAGATGAATTTCTGATGCAGTAAATATGTACATATAGGTTAGTTGTGAATATTATTTTTTGCTTCTGGTACTACATCTCTACGAATAAGCATCTACTTAGGGACGTCAAAATTTTAAAAAGTATTGATAGTTGATACTGGGTATCGGCCGATACTATAAAAATTAAAATCCCATACTGAAAAATAAAAAAAAACCATACATGTCAAAAAAGGAAAAATAAAAAATTGAAAATGTTATTTTTTTCTGTTTATAAAATTAATTAATTTTAATGTTTGGAGAATATTATTAATATAAACAAAGATAAAAATGAAGGTGATGCCACGCTACTTGAAAAAAGAAGTAGAATTATAGTCTTTCACAATTTTCGTAGGGCTATAATATAAGCAAATAACCTGTTGGTGTCGGGTATCGGTATTGACCCAAAAGTATCGATACCGGTAAAAGTATCGAGTGCCTGGTATCGTGGTATCGAATCAAAAGTATCGATACCTCGATAGTATCGTTGGTATCGTGACGTACCTAGATCTACTTAAGTCATAGCAGAGAGAAGCTTTCGATCTGTGAATGTATCAAATTTCAATAAAAAAATAAAATTTTTAATTTATTATTCAAAATTTATTGTACATATTACATACTCGATTTTTATATACTTTACGACTAAAATCATTTTAACCTACATCACGTATATCAATTGCTGCTGCTGTGATTGGTTTAATGAAAAGCAGATGTTCAACAGTTGGTGAAATTTTTAAATATATAATTCATTTTTCCTTAGTTTATTTTATTTTCGAGATGTAGACGTGGATAAAAGGGAAATTAAAGATAATTTTTGCCTTGTATCTTAAATCTTATTTTAGGCGTCTTTAGAAAGAAAATTGGACTCTAAAATGCAAAAATTAAATCTAGTTGTGCAGGCAATCACCTATAATGTTCTTTTATAATCGCATCCCACCAATTTTTGGAAAATACAAATATCTCGTACTCCTTTCATACAAGCTCCTGAGCAAGATCAAAAATTTGTACGTACTATAAAATTATAATATTTTTTTAAAATAAACACAAAAATGTTCCATTAGAATTATGATGTTTTACATAACAAACAAGTTAAAATTATGTAATACTTAGCTAAATGCTTTCTAAACTATAGAAATAGCCACATAAAATGGATTCCAAAATTTTTTTAATTTCGAACACGATACTTGAACTTGATACATACATACATATGTAGGTATCTATATAAATTTTTTTTTGTGATATGCCCTCTCATTTACGTGTTTAGTTTTATAAATAAATAAAAATAAAAATGAATTTCGACAACACCGCATTCTTATACATATTTTAACAGTAGAAAAAAGTATTAAGTAAAAATGTATGTGTGTACTTTTTAAATAAATTATGCCTTCTAATTATCCTAAAAAAATGTTTATGTTTTTCGGTCGTTATTGTAATTATTAATTTTAGAGCTCTACCAACAATGTTATTTTTTCTCATTTTTTTAAGAATCAAGGTACATACCTACATACTTAAAAGGTAATCACATCTGCCAGCCAGTTTTAGTCTTCTTGGCAGGTGGGCTAAAGAGTAAGAAAAATGACTAATAAACTTGTTTGTCTTCTTTTTTTCAATATCTTGTCATTTTTACAATTGTCCAACTAAACTATAGATACTTTTTTTAAATATCTTTATACCTACATACATATATGCTATGTATTAAATTTGCAACATTTTTTTTTTTTTTTTTTTTTTTTGAATATTTAATTATATAAGTACACAAAATATTATTTTGCTTCAATATTATAATATATTACTCTTATAATCAAAACAAAAATTATACCCGTTCCTTGACTAGCGACGTGTGTTTTACGCGATATTATTACTTTTTTAGCACTAGTTTTCATTTGTTTTCTGCGATAAGTTTTGCAATAGAGAATACCTAAATATAACATTTTTTTAAAATCTCTATACGTATTTGAAAAGTATTCTGATTTCGTTTTGAATATGCACCCCACTGCTGTTAATGAAAATTGATATATTTTTGAATCCCTAAATCTAACAAAATAATGTTTAGAAAAATATTAAAAACAACACAAGAAAAAAATCATAAAAGTAATCCTTCTATTTAGATAACATTCTATTATACAATCTACAACGTTTTGGAAATTTGCCACATATTCAAACATATGTTTATAAATTCAATGCATTTCGCATTTCGCCGATTTCATCTTGTACTCATATCAAAAATAATGATACCTACATATGTATGTATAAAATATGTTTAGTTGAAATCTTAACTAACTCTATAAAATTAAAAATTTCAAGCAAAAAACACGAATATAACATGTAAAATAAAAAGCCACACATAAAAAAGATAATGTGACTTTTTTTTAGATAAGTATCAATTATATCAATGGATATAATATGAATGAACAAAAAGAACATATACTTATAATATACCTACATGTAATTTATGTGACTTGCTTATGTTTGTATTTTAATTTTAATTCTTCTATTATATGTGGTCAAAAGAGAATACCTAAATAATATGTGTTTTATGCATTATCTACTTGAAATAAATTTATTCTATTTTTTTGATTATTTAGTAGCAAGTTTTCAATAGTTCTACTAAAGCAAAAACTTAGTCTTAGAAAAAGAATTATATGTATTAAGTTTTTTCACAAACTGATTTGATTTTACAGTAGTTCTGAATTGAGTAGACATAATCTTGAGGATCCTAATTCCCTTTTATGCTTGAAAATGGTTGCAATCCTTTTTGTTTTTAAAGATAATTTTGCTGGTTTTTGAACATTTTCTCTAAATTCAATTTTATCTTTTACATTTAACTAAAAATAATCGAACAAAAAGATTTGACAAACATAAATAACGTAATTTAATTAGAGTTTTTGAAATTTTTAAAAATAACAACAAAATATGAACGCTATTAAATGGTAAAAAAAAAAGTTTTGAAATTTTTACATAAAAAAATTCACTTTTCATTTTGTTCTGCACTATTTGAAAAACGAGAACAAAATTATTGCTTTTGAGTCATAATTAAATCACTAAAGCTATAAATAGTTCTAGTATAATTAAACAAAAAGTGGGAATTCCCAATAATACTTGAAAAATACTATACCTGGTACTATAATTTCCATTCTCCCTGTATTTATAATATATATAAAATATAACTCTTAACAGTATTGATTACACAATTAAGAGTTTTACGTACCCCTTATTGTTTTTATTCTAAATATTTAAAAAAAGACATTCTCAAAAAACTCGTTTTAATTTCGTTTAATAAAATATTATCTTTGTTTAATGTAATAAAAACACTTTATTTAATCATATCATAATACAACAGTGAATATTATCTTTGTTGCATTAAAAATATTCAACATTCATACATTGTTGTATATCCCCAATAAAAGCAATGAAGTTTTATTTTCTTATAATAGTAATAACAAATATAAGAACTTTTGTAAAAGAAAATATTTGAAGAATTTCAAAAAAGAAAAAAATATTTGAAGAAGCACTTTATTTCAGGCAAATTGATAAGATTAATAATTTGTAAGCGATACAAACATGTGGAATATTGTATCTATTTCGAAATTTCAATGTTTTTGTAAAATTATTTTTGAAGTAGGAAATTTAAAATAAAAAAATGATAAAAATTAAACAGGTTGAGTACACTAGTAGTCCCAGAAGAAGGTTACCTGTGTTATAAGAATAAAACATTTTGTCTATTTATTGAAATTATATTTTAACTATGGTGGTAATCAGTGGCCAAAGTAGTAAAGTGATGACTTCTGAAACTGAAAGTGTCGGGTTTGAATCCGCCCAAATTCCCTCAGCTCCGAATGAGTACCAATTTATTTGAATTCTGTATAAGTGCTTGATTCTGAACTTCTGAAGTATGTACTCGATACTCGTATACATAATTAGGTGACTCTGTTAACTGACTATAAGCAAGTTATATAAAACCAACGACACAAATATCAATATAAACCACCAATGAATTTATAGTGGTTCTTATTCCACTTTAAACTGTATAGGTGATGCATGTATGTATAAATTAGTCACGAAAACTAAGAAATAAATAAATAGGTATTTACTTATAAAAGATGTTTAAAAGCTTTTTAAATCAACGAATGTAATATAAATTTAAAATTCATCTAAAAATTCTTCAAACAAAGCTAGACATTAATTTCCATTTTTAAATTTTGTCACATCAAAATATGTAATTTTAATTTAATAAACTATTATTTCGCCCTCATTTTTAATAGTGATAATACGAAATTTACTATGCATACACGATATACACACTACTTTGTAGAATTTAAAAGCAACATTAATATCTTTTTATTTTTAAATAATAAATTGTTACTAAGAACGTTCTGCTGAATACAATGTTGATATAATTTTTCTGAATTATTTTATTTTTTTCAAATAGAATAAACGAATTTATATTTTATTTATATTTATATAAAAAAAATCTCAAATACGAGACATATAATGTACATACACATGTGAGTTGAGCATCATTTTTGATTAAACAATACATGTTATGAAATATACCTAATATTAAAGAAAATACTATATATTATATCAAAATGAACTATATATACGTACATACATATATAAACATATAGGTAGTCATAAACATATAGTTCATTATTATAGAACGGTTAAATTTACTTTTCATACTTTATATAGTTAATATGAATAAAAGGAGTGTAGAATGAAAAATGTAGTAGGTACGTACATATGTATATGATTACATGGAACTTGTATAACGATCAAATTAACAGAATATAATATGTTACAAGCAAAACACATAGTGCCCTCTAATAAAACCATCATTCAATTAAATAAAGTAGATCATCATATTTTACATTAATTCGACATCAAGATGACCAAAAATAAATACATACGAGTATAATCTACATATATATTACATTTATTAAGTTTTTGTAATGATAAACATTTTTCCAAATTTTTCTTTGTAAAACAGACCAGTTCAACTTATTTTTTCTCAAATAACAAACTACCTATCACACTTAGTGCATTTTTATTTTCTATATTCTGCAATTTGCAAATATGTACATATGTATTACAGACATTACAGTGAATTTTCAGTTAAAAAAAGTATAGAATATTTCGTGTTATACATAACACATTATATTATTTGAATAAAATTTCAATCAATTTAAATAGCACAAGTGGAACTTACCACACAAGCATGTTTAATGTAATTAAATTCGCTTCCAAACAAAATGCTTTAAAAAAAAATCTACCCATTTTTATATAGCCTGTACTGTTTATTCATTCTTGTTTTTGTTGCACCCAAAATTTACCTTCACAATATCTCGATAAAAAAATAACAGAACCTGTATTAATTTGGCAGGTAATCTTTGACGCGTATGTCATTTAATTACATTAAACATTTTCTGATTTCCATAATGCAAACAAATGGTAAATAATGATGTGAATTATGAACTAATTGTGAAATTATTTAATTTTGAAATAATTAATAAATTAAAAAATTAGTCAGTAAGAAACTCTAAATTGTTTATTTAATAAATTTATATGTATGTAGGTAGTAGTGTGAAACAACTTGTAATTTGTTTGTTTTAAATAAAGAAAAGTCGAAGTGAAGAGTTACACCGTACATTACATTTTGTCTAATATGTGATAACAAATTACGTTTTGTTAATATAAAATATGTATGTAAATATAAAATTAGCCATTTAAAAATATATAAATGATGGAATATACATTACGTAATATATTTTTAAATAATTTATTCTAAAATAGGTAGGTATTTATACATATGAGCGGTTTTTTTTAAAGCGATATGTCCACTTTTGATAAAAATTAGTTGTAGGAGGTTTGAGTATTCTTCATCCATGATTAGGTAGTAACTGAAAACAGCAAGCGACATGGCATTCGGTAACACAATGGTTTGATCATTACCCAGGAAAGGTAAAGGTCCGTGGTTCGATTTCCGGCCGAGTCGAATGTCGTTTTTTCATGTTTTTCAGTTACTACAAGTTAAAAAGTAAATTTCAGATGAAGATTGATATGCCATTTCAATTATTTAAGATTATTATGTCCCAAAATTTTTCACCAAAAATTAGGTTCTATCTATGAAAATAGTATAGGAACTAAAATATAAAAAAAAAAACACTAAATTTCTCAAAATAAAACAGAGTGGACTTATCCACTTTTAAAAACAAAAACCCGGCTCATATATAGGTGTACACTTAACTATATATGTAGTCTGAATTTTGAGAGTTGAGGTTTTTTCGCGCATGTTTTACATGCTTTGTGATCTTTTTTGTGTAGATATACGAAAGAAGAAACGTATTACAACAACAAAAACGCATGTGCGTAAGTATCTTTTTTTCTGCGCATGTTTTTCTAGTATAATACGAAACCTTAACTTTTAAAATTCTGATTATAACAACCTATATGATAATAGCTATCAAGTAGGATTACTTACTCATAAAATTCATTATTAATCATTATCATATCTGTAGCTTAAAAAGTTAAAACCGACAAATTGCTTATGATTGTAACACCAGTTTATGTCTATGGTATATGTACTCGTATATATGTATTTATGTCAACAAAAAAAATGTTTAATATCTTTTCTAACTCAAAAAACATATTGAACGTATATACATTTGTGCGATATTGTACCTATATGTATATGTATTCTTTATTTGTATGTAGATGTTTTGAAAATTTCGTTTTCAATGAAATCTGTAAATATAGTTATTGGCTTGATAAAAATTTCAATTTGATTAAAATGCAATAATAGGTAGGTACCTATGTAAGTATATCTACTCTTAAAACTTGATATTTGGAAATACATTAAACCTATATAATTATAATTTTAATACATATAGGTATCTACAATAGGTACCTATATTATCAATTATTATATGGGTACCTATTTTAGCATTTTCAAGCACCTACAAAAATAAGTATTTATAACTACAATATGCAGAAATACCTTTCTTAGTTGTTTTCTTCTCCAAAAATAAAATTAGGTGGTATACGTAAACATACATATATATATATATATATATATATGCATATATCTATATATGTACATATATATGTATGTAGGTCTATATTTATGTATGTAGATATGTTCTACATATCTTTTTTTAATTACGTTACGATAGAAAAACTTTTGAGTCACGTAATAATATCAGAATGAGAATTGAGAAGATTATCATCACGTTTTATAAAGTAAAGTACCTAGAAGAACAAAATAATCTAACTTAGAAGAAATTTATTTTTTTTAAATTCAAATCAGATTAAACAAAATGCCTAGTTTAAATACACAACAGTTTGCTTATAACTATAACAAGATATGCATTTAAAATTATCTTTATTAGTTGAGTTAGAAGTAAAAATAAATATAATATTTAAAATATTACCAAATGATATGAACGCTGATATTGTCGCTATCCACTTTACGATATTGAATCCCATATTGGCAATTATAATAATAATCCGTTTATGGTGTCAACAATATTCCAAGAATTCGAAAAAAAAAGAACGAGAGCACAATCACTTTCACTAATTTCTTTTTATTTTTCTCTCTAAGTAATTTTCTTCTTTAAATTTGGAAAAAAATTTCACTTACATATGTTTAATAATATTTAAAACAAAATTTGGCAACATTTCACTTTGCTCATGCGTAATAAAGTCGATTCTATCGCGCGGGAATGCACAAAGTATGAAAAAATGTACACTTGCAAAAAGAATATTAAACGTAAGGGATGATTTCAGTTACCACTGGTAACTAAAAAAATAAAAAAAAACTTAAATAAGGATATTTGAAGTTCAAGAAATAGATATATAGATTATAGGTATATATTTTTTTATAAACACCAATAACACATGTGAATAAACTCTGGTTTTTGTAAACCTGCAAAATAAATTTTAAAAATACAACATTGATTTTTTTCGTTTTTTAATTCAATATTGCACTTAATTTTAAATTAAAAAATTTATAGAATTTTTTTCATAATATAAATCAATGTAACTTATACGATCTTTCCAACTTTAGTTCGTTTTTTTATTTAAATTTGATGTTTCTATTTTTGTTTATTGGTTTATTGTTTACCCATCTCTTTACTATATAATTTGTTTGTAAACACAGCGTATACATACATGTTCAAAGGAAAAAAAATGAATTTTCCACATTCTTGGAGTACAAATACATATATACAGGGTGTTTCCGTTATCACCCACCAAAAGGATACCATAGATAGGGATCATCGAGACAAACAAAAAATCGTATGAGAGGGAAGGGGGAGCAATCAACTGTTTGGCCCATAGAGGGCGTTGAAAGTTTTTTACACTTTCTCACAAAACACCCCATAACTTTAGATAGAGCCATACTTTCTGTGACAATTTTATGGGCTCTTTTTGTGGAATAAAAAGTAGGGGTTACTAGCGGCTTTTTTCGAGCAAAGCAGGGTTAAACACACAAAATTGACAAAAAAACACAAAATTTTGATTTTGAAGGCGTATATCTTTTTAAGAGTTAGGAATAAAGGAACAAGTAAGGTATCGTTGGAAAGGACAAGGGGTCCTCTACATTTTTTCTTGATACAAAGTGGACCCTAGAGTGATCCTGTAAAAAGTTATAGGGTGTTTTGTGAAAAAAGTGCAAAAAAAATTTCAACGCCCTCTAGCGGCCAAACGGTTGAGATTGAAAACCCAATTACTATTTTCTTTTTGTCTCGATTAGCCCTATCTATGGTGTCCTTTTGGTGGGTGATAACAGAAACACCTGTATACTTTAATTTATACTATGCATATTTGATAGGACATAATAATACAATGCTAAAAGGTATTTTTATTCTGTGTATAAACTACCTAGACATAAGTAGATACATATTTTCCTTGTGTCCCAGTCTTACAGCATATGGTTTTTACTTTCTAAACACCATTTTCTATATTTTTAAGCCATAATTAATACATTAGTTACCTACCTACTACAAAATTACAAATTATTTATTTATATGTATTTACAAAATTTTCAGGAATTATGTATATACATACTGAAATTGCCTTGCATTTTGTAAAATCACTACAAGATTTTACATCTTTGTAACAGAAAAAATAGGATATAGGTACATAATATAAAAAACGAGGGAAAAAAACTGAAGACCAAGGGTAAGAGTCCTTTTTCATTTACTCACTTCACTTTATGTATGTAACCAATTTCATTTTCGTAGATTATACCAACAGTTAAATGGCTTAGAATTATGACCAATGGAGAATTATTAAGTTAAATTGAATGAACATGCTAAATATATTATCTTCAGGAATAAATGGAGTAAAGTTTATAATAAAACCTTTTTTTTTTTTTTTGAGAAAATTCCTAATAGCATATGTAGCACGAAAATTATATATACCTATAAGAAAAGAATAAGATGCACTAATACACATGATCGCACTCCAAATACCTTTTTTGATAAGATAGAATGAGATAAAAATAGAGAAAGAAAGCAAAAATCCTGCGCAAGGGATGTTGATACAAAAGAAAAAAGACCACACTCCTTTCTATTGTTTTTAAAATGGTGAATGCTCACTTGCTCTCAACTTTCTGAAACAACAAAATCATTTTTAAAAGGACATTTGATATAATTTTTCCACATGACAAATCCTTAATTAAACTGCTGTTCTCTTGAACAATTATATAATTTATTAAAACAAATATGATTCGAGAAAATAGTTTATTTAGTTAACACAACTACCTATATACTCTATATGGATCAAGAAAAAAAAATAGAAAAAATCAAAAGGGATAATTCACCAACACATTCAAAAATTTATGTATACAGTAAAAAGTTAGCCATATTTAATTTTTTTTTTGCATCACCAAGAATATTGTTTTACGAAATCAATTATTTAAAACTTTTTAAAAACGAAAACACCAAAATATTCAATTTTATTTTGCATAGCACATAAAATTATGAATGAAAATTGAACCTATTTTCAATTGATAATTTGCTTTTTAGTTATGTATGTAGCGATTTTTGTGAATATTGTTAGATTCATAGACGGTCATTGTGAGTTTTATTGATTTTATCACTTAACAGAATAAAATTTTGTTTAAATTATTATTTTTACATAAAACTTTTTGAATTATCAAAATTAAATATTGAAGTTTTCAAATATAGGTACACTTTTTTCGTAAAATTTTAACTTTTTTATCCCAAAAGAAAAAAAAAAAAATTCTATATCGAAATTACCCAAATTTGTAATTAATGGAGAAATCCTATTAATTCATGAAAGATTTTATAAATTCAAAGACGGAAGGGGTTTTAAAAAACCAGAGTTTTTTACACACCAAAAAATTTATAATAATAGACAAAAAAATATTTTTTACACAAAATACCGACCGATATTATAGAAACTTTATACCGAATAAGAACTCGACGACGCCTCAACGATGACTAAAATTCACATTTATGAGTCTATGAGATAATTAAATTGAGAAGTCTTGTCTCTTGATTTGAAGTTAAGTTGAAGAATGAAAAGTGAAGAGTGAAGTGAAGAAGACTAGCAAAGCAAGTACTAATGTAGCAATAACTAATAAGTAGCAAATCTGTAATATAATTTTTTTAAATTTTGTGGTATGTGGAATGTACATATGTACATGTATTTTCATTCTTCAGTGGGGAACATTTGATAGATTCAAGAACTATAGATCCAATAAATCCAAACAAAAATATCAAGATTGCTGGAAAAATCATAGGGGTCGATAACTTTAAATATCAATTTTTTTTTTTTTTTTTTGAAATAACATATCAATTTATGAGGGACAAAAGAATTGCTTGATATTTCACTACATACAATAATGTAAATAATGAGAGTGAGAATTAAGTACGTATAGTATGTATCTACAATTCTACAGGCTACAACTGAAAGCCTAAATAGAAAATTATGCAAATTTACAGTTCAGTCTATCTATAAAACTCAATTTAGAAAATATATGTATAAGAAAATACAATAGTAGTTGTATTTTTACTACTTTGACATTTATTTTTGCTTATAATTTTATTTTCTATTTATAATACTAAATTTTTTATTTAACAAACTTAGGCTTAATCAAAAATATTTTTAAAATTATTGTTTTTTTAAGTTTTTTGATTTCAAATCTATATTTATTAATATATAGGTACCTACATAGAAAATTTTTAAATGAAAAATTATTCCAAAAAATAATGTTAAAAATTATGAAATATGTACATACCAATTATGTATAGTCTGAATTTTGAGAGTTGAGGTTTTTTCGCGCATGTTTTACATGCTTTATGATCTTTTTTGTGTAGATATACGAAAGAAGAAACGTGTTACAACAACAAAAACGCATGTGCGTAAGTATCTTTTTTTCTGCGCATGTTTTTCTAGTATAATACGAAACTTCAACTTTTAAAATTCTGACTATAGTAAAAAATGTTGGGATTAATTTCAAGATTGTCTAATAAAATAAAAAAACAAGTGAATTATCGATTACTATAAAATATTCGTTTTTTTGCTTGCATACGCATAAAATAAAATATATCACAAGAATATTATAAATTTATAACACGTTATTCTTATAAATTAATTATCTTAAACTTATAAAATTTAAACTTTAATTTTTATTGTAAAATCTCGACTTTTTTGAAAACTTAGCACATTATTTAAAAAATTACCATTTTCAATCTACGTTTCTTACGTATCCTCAAAAATTTAGCTTATAAAATCAATTTTTTTCTGCTTTAATAAGAATTTAAAAAATTAGTTTCAATTTTGCATCTTCTAATTTCTTCCCGACGAAGAGTCTTGAATAATAATTTTATTTTTTTGTCTTGTAACTTTCGTTACTGGTGAAGAACCTAATTGAAGTTTTTTCAAATTTTCTTCTGGTATCATTGCATCAACTGTTGGTGATTTCATTGTTCCACAAACACTACTACTACTATTATGATAACGTGTTAATACTTGAAATTTAGCAAAAAGTTTATTTTTACTTTCGCGATCTTTCTCTTTAATTTTATCTAATGGTTTATATTTCGTTATTGCATCTGGTAATGGACAAACGTCCAAATCAGAATGATGTTTTGATTTCATAAAATGTTTTGCAGCTACAGATGCAGCAGCAGCAGCCGCAGCAGCTGCATTTGTTGGTTTATATGTAGCAATATTATCAAAATCAAAGTCTGAATCACTACATACTGATGGTGGACTTGTTGGTGATGATGTTACAGCAGTTGCAGCAGATAATGCTGTTGCAACAGCTGGATGTAATGCAAGTCTATCACTAAAACTTGAATCTGAAACACTTGTTTCATTCGCGAAATGTCTTAACATTAATGTCAATTTTGTTTCATGTTGTCGCTGTAATAAAACTGCATTTCGTTCACCTTCTAAACGTGCTTGTCTCACTGCATTACTTAAAACACGCTCACGCCACTCCCATGCATCACGTTCACGTTCTATATTCATTAATTGGATTTCTAAATTACGACTTGAATCACGTAAATCTATTACTTTTGTAAAATATTTATAAAGTAAAGTACGCATTTCTTCTGGTGATAGATTATTTAGACGTGCCATTAACATTTGCTCACCTCTTTCACGTCGTAATTTTTTACTTGTTAAAATTGATTTACGACCGCAAATTAATTCGTTTTTAAATTCAATAGCTGCGTCAATTGCTTCAATTGCTTCATCACATTCCAGTAATTTTCGTTCTTCACGATGTGATAAAATTTTTTCTTTTTTCAATTTATTATCTAACATACAACGTTGTTCAACTAAATGATCACGCGTACGACGTAAGTTACGTATTTCATGTCGGAGTGATTCTTTTTCTTCCCCATCTTCAAATTGTTCTAAATTTTGTGATTTTTCTTTCAGAACGTGATCTAAATGTGAAATACGTGCTTGAACTTGTTTTAAGTTTTTACCTTTCTCTTCAATTACAACGTTTTTTGTACTCTCTTTTTCTTTAAGTGTTTTTAATTCACTTTCAAGTTGCTCTTTAATTTTTTTTTCCTTTTTTAAACTTTTTTGTAATCCTTCAAGTTGCTTTTTAGATTCTTGCATTGATTGTTCTAATTTTTTAACTTTTTTTTCACTGTCACCAGTAATATGTTTAATTGAAACTAAATCTTGCAATCTTTGCTCAAAATGAGATGTCAACGCTTTTAAACGTTCTATTTCTGATTTATTTTTTCCATTGACAACTGCTTTAGATAATTGTTTTTTAGTTTTTTCATAATTTGTTTCAAGTTTATCACGTTTCTTCTTGAAACGTTGTTCAGCTGTTGTTCGTGTTGCTTTATTTTTACTTAAGTCATTCAAAAGTCCTTTTTTTTCAGCAATTGTATGTTCGAGCTCTTTTATTTGTCTTTGTTTTGCTTCAATATCCGTTACTACTTTCCGTAATTTTTTTTGAACATTTTCAATTGGTGAATTATGAACACGAATTTGATGATTTATTTCTGTTGAACTTTCAAGAAAATCATCTTGTGTTTTAACTATTGCTGACATTTGTTCACGACTGGCAACACGATTTAGCATTGCTATTTCAGCACTGCTAAGTGTTGCGCCTGGCTGAATGGATCTACGACGTCCTGAAAATTCAAAAATTCATTAAAAAAAACTTTAATTTTAATTATAAAAATTCAACCACTTGGCTTGAAAGAACGTTACAATGAAATCTGAACATTGAAATTATGATCTCTTTTAACATAGTTTTTTACAAAATCCTTAGTTGACCACAATTCATCTAAATACAACAATTTTAAAAAATAAAGACAATAAGGTCTAGTAAAAACAAAACTACCCTATAACCCTTATCTCACGGCAGAAACTGTTAGAAAAAAATATATATAACCCCCAAATCTAAATACTTTTTTTTTTACTTGATATCTAAACTATGTACTATTATAGAACCCGAATACAACGTTTCAATATTGATTTCATAGAAAGCTCGAAAGGAAAAAAAATGTTTTTCTTGGTTAATAAAGTATTTAAAAGCACTACAATGATTTACAAAAAAAAAAAAAAAAAAAAAAAACTTTTATTCGACAAAATTACCTCCTAAAGACGAAGAAGTTCGTCTTTCATCAGGTCTAAAATTTTCACTACTTTCCGTTACAGCTTTTGGTTGTGATTGAATAAATTCTTGATACCTATCTCGCACCAGATTATCAGTTTTTAAACGTAATTCTTCCATAAGATTTTCAATCTTTTCTGCTAAATCTGGACGTTGTGATTCTGATTCACTTTCATTATCCGTAATTTGTTGTATTGATGTTTCAGGATCGCTACCAGTTTCATCAGGTTCTTCTGCTTCTTGAATTGGTCCTAACTGTTTTGATGATCGAAAATTTACTTCACTTGAACTTAAACATTCTTCACATTCTTGTTTAAGAAAAAGCCATTCTTCAATTTGTTCTCTGTCAGATTCACTTATTGCTTTACTGTTCACGAGTCTTAAAATAAGAAATGTGTTTGAAACTGAATAATAAGAATTATATATGAAAATAAAAAATTACTTCGAAAAAAGTCCTTCAGCATTTGATACTAATTTTAACCATTGTGATGCTGCAAACTGTAGTCCAAAAGTATCAACTTGATCTGAACTAATATCTGGTGGTGCTGCAATATCTGGAGATATTGGTGTATTATTGTCTGAAAATGTATTCATAATCACATAATTTCGTACACATTGTGCTTTAAATGCGAATTGTAAATTGAAAATAGTTTCATTTATATCACGTTCTAACGGTGAAACACAAACAACAAGTAAAGTTTGAGCACGTCCACCGAATGAATCTTTCAATAATGTTGTTAAAGTGGTTTGAACATATTGCACATTGTTATTGTTGTACACCAATGATGGATCTGTTAAATTCATTACAATTTTTTCTAATGCTTGTAATCCTAAATCTTTCGGTACACTTATATGTTGATTTATGTTATTCATCATATACATACGTTCTGTACCGCATAAATCGCAAAAGCTAGCTGTCGACAAACGATGTTGTATTAAGCCATCGGGTGAAACCCATTGCTGTTCTAAAGTTATTGTAAATAAATTATGAGCATCTGTTGTATTACGATTTGTCATTCCAATTTGCATCCAATGGAAAACATCACTGATACTATTGCACGGTACATTGCCAGCTTCGAGAAGATCATGAATCTATAAGAAACAAGGACAGTTCAAAAACATTATTTGAACTCTTCAGGAAAAAAAGAAATTTTCAGAACTAACCTCATCTCCAGATATTTCTACCCATCCAATATTCACAACGAAATTTCTTTCTCGATGGTTTATTAATTGTGAAAATATTTCCCGAACACATCTTTGTACAATACCTTGTTCAGCTTTACCATAAACACAATCAAAACCTGGTCCATATAATGTATAACTCTTACCTGTACCCTTTTGCCCATATGTAACAACAGATGCATCAAAACCTTCTAAAAATAAACTAATCAGTGGATAAACTGTTTGATGATAAATTTGACTTTGAGAGCATTGAATAGGCAATGAGTGTGTTACTGGAAATGAATGAGTTCCAATTTGTATAACTCCAGATGTAACACTATCAACTCCACGAGCTGCAGAATATGTTGAATTTATTGGTAGCACTTGAACACAAGAAGGTTGCTCTTCTGTAGTACAAGGATGTACTCGTACAGCAATTTGAATTGGTAGTTCCATTACTTTACGTAAAAAAATTATCTTTGTAATTTACAAGAAATTTACATTTTAAAGTTTTTAATTGTTAAAACATCTTCAGATAATTTTCCCCGGAAAAATGCTATTAATGATTAATCTTATTCTTAATTCTTATCACAAAAGTTCATTTCTCCCCTAAAGCCTAACTGTCAACGTTAAAATTTTTCTTATTGCTAAACACCACTCATCAGTCATCATCTTCATCAATAATCAATCATCAGTAAAACCATAGACTTACTTATACAAAGAGAATTGACAAACTCGCCATTTGTTTTCATATTTTATAAAAATCAAACAACATACACATGCATATTCTTTTAAATTTCGAAGAGATTCAGGCCAGAGTTTTCTCAGACTAGTTTTAAGCTTCATCAGCGATCAGCCCAGATGATATTTCATGTGTTTCTCCGGAAAGAATCTCCAAAGAGAATTGAAATATTAAAATTCAATTATGTATACTATAATTAAACTATTACTATAAAAACATAAATATATTTCAATTCTCTTTGGAATCTCTGTTATATTTCAATTTTCTTTGAGTACAGTTTACAAAAATTGATCAGTTTGAATTTCGTTTTGTGTTAAGTTTCAATTATTTTTTGCGGAATATGTTCTACCCTAAATTGTCAAACATAATTACCAAAATACCACATAAAGATATGATTTTGTTTTCACTTCGCTTGATAACGTAGAATTTATAACTTAGATTATTTCTAGCAAGTTCTACGAAAAATGTTTGCTTATTTAAAGTAAATAATCTTGATTTTAATCATGTTTTTTACTACAATTTAAGAACTAATTTTCTGAAGGATAGTTGGCATCACTGTAAAGTATCCACATTTTTTGATTTTCCTATTCCTGCGTACAGCGACAACCTGCTTGAAGTTTTATTATTCGGTTAGCTTGGTTTTCCATTTTTGTTCTGGTTATAGTTCTTTGAAATATATTCACACATATTGAAGAAAATACTAAAACTATAAGTATTTCAATTAAATAATAGAAAAAATGTCAAAAAGAAGAATTGAAGTTGTAGATCCTTACATTAAAAGGAAAAAGTAAGTTATAAAAATTTCGTAACCTCGCAAAATGTCATGTATGTAGATACATAATTTTCTTCGTATGTAGATTGATAATTTAGCGACTGTGTGATTATACAAATTTGAAAAGGATTATGAAAATGATTGCTAGTGAACCAGTTGCTTCAAATTTAGTTTTTTTTCATAATTTAAAATTTATATCCACTTGATTTATTTTCTTAATCGATTTTTATATTAACTGTGTCTTATTTTTTTCTTTCTTGTAATTTATTTATTAATAGAGCAGATGACATAGTTGATGGAACTATAACAAATACTGCTGGTATATCAGCGTCATCTTCACCGACTTCAGGAATATCATCAGCATCATTAACAACAAATAATAGTAATATTATAACAACTTCAAGTGTTCGTACAACAATAAATCCATATACAATGACTCCATTTTCTCAACGTTATTACACATTACATAAAAAGCGTATAACATTACCAGTCTTTGAATATCGTTCAGATTTTATGAGATTACTACATGAACACCAATGTATTGTTTTAGTTGGCGAGACTGGTTCTGGTAAAACAACACAAATTCCACAATGGTGTGTAGAATATGCCCGTTCATGTGGTACAAAAGGTGTTTCATGTACACAACCACGTCGAGTTGCAGCGATGTCAGTAGCACAGCGTGTTTCTGAAGAAATGGATGTACAATTAGGACAAGAAGTTGGTTATAGTATTCGTTTTGAAGATTGTTCTTCATCAAAGACGATTCTAAAATATATGACAGACGGTATGTTATTAAGAGAAGCAATGTCTGATCCAATGTTAGAAGCATATCAAGTAATTTTACTTGATGAAGCTCATGAAAGAACATTAGCAACAGATATTTTAATGGGTGTTCTTAAGGAAGTAATTCGTCAACGTTCTGATTTAAAATTAGTTGTTATGTCAGCTACATTGGATGCTGGAAAATTTCAACAGTATTTTGATAATGCACCATTAATGAATGTTCCTGGCCGGACACATCCAGTTGAAATATTTTATACACAGGAACCGGAACGTGATTATTTAGAGGCAGCAATTCGCACAGTTATACAAATTCACATGTGTGAAGATATTGAGGGTGATATATTAATGTTTTTAACTGGACAAGAAGAAATAGAAGAAGCATGTAAACGTATTAAACGTGAAATTGATAATTTAGGACCAGAAATTGGTGAATTAAAATGCATTCCATTATATTCGACATTACCACCAAATTTACAACAAAGAATTTTTGAATCGGCACCACCAAAAAAAACAAATGGTGCTATTGGTCGTAAGGTTGTTGTATCAACAAATATTGCTGAAACATCATTAACAATTGATGGTGTTGTGTTTGTTATTGATCCCGGTTTTGCTAAACAGAAAGTATACAATCCAAGAATACGTGTTGAAAGTTTATTAGTATCACCAATTAGTAAAGCATCAGCACAACAAAGGGCTGGTCGTGCTGGACGTACACGTCCTGGTAAATGTTTTCGTCTATATACGGAGAAAGCATATAAAAATGAAATGCAGGAAAATACTTATCCAGAAATTTTAAGATCAAATTTAGGTGAATTTTAAAAGGAAAAAATTAGACTTCTTTCGAAGGGATGACACAACTTATATATTTTTTAAATAATAAATAATGGTTATAACTGTAATGTTCTCAATACTCATATAATGTTAGTTTTCTTACAAAACAAACAATTTATCACTTTTTCCATATTAACTGTAAAAATAATAGTGTCACTTTTCCGGAAGAGTATTATAAAAAGTATGAAAAGAAAAAAGAATATTAAGAAATTTTATTTATCTTCATAGGTACTGTGGTTCTGCAATTAAAAAAACTTGGAATCGATGATTTAGTTCATTTTGATTTCATGGATCCACCAGCACCAGAAACATTAATGCGTGCATTAGAATTACTCAATTATTTAGCTGCACTAGATGACGATGGAAACTTAACAGACTTGGGTGCAGTTATGTCAGAATTTCCATTAGATCCACAATTGGCAAAAATGTTAATAGCAAGCTGTCAGCATAACTGTTCAAATGAGATTCTGTCAGTTACTGCAATGTTGTCGGGTGAGAATGAAGAAATTTATTAATTTTTTAAAATTTTTTTATTATTATTATTATCTATTATTATTATAATTATTATTATTACTATTACTTTTATTATTATTATTATTTAACCTTTTAAAATTTTTCCAAGAAAAAGTATCACTGGGAAAAATTTTTGTGCGCGGAAATATTTTGTTTTTAAAAAAGCAATTAAAATTGGAAAAGGAACTAATTTCGTATTTTGTGTATTATATTTAAAATAAAAATAATATACATATGCATATATTTTTGAAAGAGAAAAAAGGCAAAAATTAATTAAAGTGGACGTTGAAGGTTCCAACAAACTAGATTTATCGAAATCAATTGAATAAGGTAAATTACTTATAATTAAAATAAATTGCTAATAAAAAGAAATAGTAAAAATAGCTATTATTTCATTGTTTATTGGTCTTTAAAGATTTTTGACTACTTTTTATGAATATTTATATGATATACCTACATTTTTATTGCGAAATGCTATTTTATTTTTTTCTAAAGTATTTTCGAAAGATACAAGCTTGCAAAATTTATAACTTTGCATTTAAAAAAGCTTTACATTCTTAATTGTATAAAAAAAATATGAAAAATATCAAATTAGTTCCTAATGATTTCGTTATTCGTATTTCATTTAAAAATCGAGAAAGAAAAAAAACCATATTTCATGTGCGATATGAAACAGTTTAATTTTGTTATAAGGAATTTATTTTTAAAAATAATTTCGTTTTTATTTATATATTTTTTCTAGTACTTTAAAAAAATGAAAACAGCTTTTAAAAAATCTTGGAAGAAAATTTGAAATAAAATTAAACTTAGAAAATAATTTTGGAAAATCAATTTTCCTCTTTTATTATTTTTTTCTTTTCTAAAATTTATTCATTTTTTTGAGTACTTTGATTAATTCTTCATGATTTTAAAAAGTTCTGGTAACTAAAGATTTTCTAAGATTTCTTGAAAAGCAAATAAATAAAACGAATCATAAAGAATTAATAAATTTTGGATTTATTTTTCTAAATATCAAAAATCGCACATGAAACTGAATAAAAACATAGCCCTAGGTTGTTTCACATATCAATCAAAAATATAATTTAAAAAAATCAACAAAAACACAAATCAAAAAGACAAATCAACTATATTTGTGGGACGTGATTTGCCCCAAAAAATTGTTGTTGTTGTTGTTTAGTACCCCAATGCTTTGTACGTCCAAACGAGGCGAAAAAAGCTGCTGATGAGGCTAAAATGAGATTTGCCCACATCGATGGTGATCATTTAACGTTACTGAATGTCTATCATGCTTTCAAGCAAAGTAAGTTAAATTTAAATTAATACATAACAGGTCGCTTACACAGTCCATCTTGATTTGCTTTGTTGTTTTCGTATAAATATTTAAACATCTCTTAAAATTATTGAGCTATTTTCTTTTTATTCTGGACAATATTTTGAATTTATTAATCACAGTGTTATTTTGATGTACCGTACCGTATTGTCAAACATGAGTGAAACTCGAAAATTTTTGTTTTCTATTCAAATCGGTCAACATAACACTTTTTTGTCTCAATTGACCCAATAACAATAAATTTTCAACGTGTCTCCAATCAAACTAAGTTAACAACAAGTTGGACTGTGCATGAAATCTGTAACTTTTTTCTATTATTAATTTTCCGTTTTGTTTTCTTTTTCCTTAATTTTACCACACACAAAATTTAAATTAAACGAAACAAAGGCAATGAAGATCCAAATTGGTGTTATGAAAATTTTATAAATTATCGTTCATTAAAATCAGCTGATAATGTTAGGCAACAACTCTCACGTATTATGGATCGTTTTAATTTAAAACGTACAAGTACAGAATTTACGTCAAAAGATTACTACATAAATATACGAAAAGCATTAGTACAAGGTTTTTTTATGCAAGTTGCACATTTAGAACGCACTGGACATTATTTAACAATTAAAGATAATCAAGTTGTTCAATTACATCCATCAACATGTTTAGATCATAAACCAGATTGGGTTATATATAATGAATTTGTATTAACAACAAAAAACTATATAAGAACTGTAACAGATGTAAAACGTAAGTAAACAAATAATAATTGTAACAGCTACTCGTAAATGAAGTTTTCGAATAGAATTATCAATTAATATGTTCTTCATTATGTTGATAAAATGGAAGAAGTAAAAAATAATTTTTGTTCGAAATATCAGATTTAGAAGGGGTTGATATAAAGTGATGTTATTATCACAAGAATTTTGAACACTCATGAAGCTTTTTTTCTTTTTTTGAATATTTCTTTTCTTTTCTTACAGCTGAATGGTTACTTAAAATTGCTCCACAATACTATGATATGAACAATTTCCCTCAATGTGAAGCTAAGAAGCAATTAGAAGCGATACAAGCCAGATTGGATACAAAACAATATCAACAAGGATTTTAATTTATTTAGTAGAAATTTTTTTTTTATTAAGAAAGGAATTTGTCTTACTTTTTCTTTAAATAAATAAAAAAAAAATCTTTTTGTATAAAAATTTAACGTTGCTCTTTTTCCTTCTTTTCCCTAGCTGATAAGTTAAAGAACACATTATTGAAAATATTATGTAATCAAGAAATTGAGCTTAGTTGTTGTTTTTAAAAAAATAAATGAAATATAAATTTTTTCTAAAAAAAATTTTTTGTTTAAAAGATTCGAGTAAAAAGGGTTAAAAACACTCAAATAAGTATTGCACATTAATATGTATTATTCAGTTTTTAAATTTTTAAATTAAATTTATAAACAGAAAAATGAAATTTTAATAAAACAGCTACATGAAAAAGATCTCTTTTTTAAGATAAATAAATTCTTTTACTCTTGTAGTTTTAAAACATTTCCTTTTGATTAATCTAAAATATAATTTTAAAATTTTAAAGTGCTCTATAATTTTATCGAACAGAATGGAATTTTGAGTAATATTGTTTTCTATGAGCAAATAGAAACTAATTATCGTTTTTTTTTCTTATTTTTTGAAAAACTAACAAGCTTATTGACTCGTTTTTAATAAGGGAAAATAGTTTTGAAAAAAATCTTTCAAAGACTTGAATATTTAAGCTTAAAAGATTTTACTTCCTGATTTCAAATCTAAATAAAAAAATAAAAATCGAAAATTCAGAAAGAAAAATTTTTTTATTAACTTATTTCTTAAAACAAAAATATTAAGGTACGACAACAATAAGATAATTAAAGTGTGTATAAATCATTTCATTTATTCGTTGTTTCCGCTTACTATCCTGGGTCTACAGTACATTATCTTTGTAATTCAATTACATGGTACTGTATTTGAATTGAAAATTAATGAAAACCAAACCTTTCATTTTACCATCATCCGGTTTCTTAACAAATTCAACTTCTTATTCTTCAAATCTGAATTATCATTTAAAAATAAATCAAATTTAGGAAGCACATTAAAATTATCGTATTCTACTAACCTTCTACATGCTGCATAAACATCTGGTATACCATAATTCCAATATGACCATATCCTTTCGAATCTGAATTTCCTGTGTGATATTCTTGTTCAGGATCATTTTCCGTACCCAAATTACTGCAAAAAATAAGCAAATATGTAAATCAATTTTTTATTGCGAAAATAATTGTCTTAAGGAGCACTTACGAGACAAGTTATGAAGTGGAATATTTGTAGCATTTTCATATCTTTAAGAAATAAAACAATATTTAATGAAAATTTCATTTCTGGAAAGTTCAATTTTTGAAGTAATGTCATCCCCAAAATACCAGAATAGAAAGGTGAGGTTTTTCGTGGATCTTTAATTCTATACATAGTTACATACATAAAAACAAACATCTTCAAAACAGAGAATAATCAGGTATAATCTTGAACTTCAGTAAAGTGAACCAAAAGGTGTTTAGTTTACAAACACATTTATCAAGAAACTTTAATTGCAATAGTAAAAGTCAATTTAAAAGTTTGATTTTGTTTTTTTAAATAAAATAACCTATTAAGAACTTAGCTATACCTTTGTTGATGGATCTGCAGCAATTTTGCATAATTCATTTGACTCGTTAGTTGTTATTGTTAATCCTCTAATGTCCGCTTCAGCCATAATTTTATTAGATAACCCACCGACACCTTTTTGAAATACTTTTCGAAAAAATGACAGAACATTTGCTGGAGGTTTCATATTTCAAAAAAACTAATAGTTTTACTTGGCAACTACATGTTTCACAAACACGCCATGCTCTTTTAATTTTATTTATATGAAATTCACTGAGTTGTATCACCATATTGTTTTTTCTTTTTTTCCTTCGGAAGTGAAAGAAACCTATCAACTTCATAATTTTAAAATGGCATTACATTCTTTAGTTTTCTATAAAAACGTAAGCGTTGTTCATTATTATAAGCCACATATTAGAGATAATTACCCACGGCCACGGCTATATTTAGATTAGTCTTAGTCTAGTCAAGTATTAATCTATGGTTTACCATATTGAGTTTTCTTTCTCAGCATTCACTGTAGATGTCAGATTGTACGTTGACATTATATAGACAGACGCCATTGAAATTTTTGTTGTGTAGTAGTTTGGGAAGTAGTAATTTTACTTGATTCAATTAGATTTTTATCTTATTCGAAACTAAATAAAGAATACATTATATTAATATCAACTAAATGAGAAATAAAGTGGTTTTCTGTTTGTTGTGATTTTTATATTAGAATATTGAACTTGATTTCAGTAATTGTATGTACTTCTTATGTTCTTATTAAAAATGATATTTCTTTTCCTTGAAGCCCTTACTAACACAAACTGTACAACAAATATAAAAAATTCCTATTTCTCAAATAGATACAGTACAGATCAACTAATTTTGCTATAACTTTGTATTTCCTAATATAAATAAAGAACTTCTATTTTTTAATACTAATTGAAACTAAAATATTTTTAGATTAATATTCTGACTGAATGGAGTGTGATGTATCTCTTAGTAGGACGACCAATACGGGCACTGTCAATGTAGAAAATGAAGTTATGACATCCGATAATTATCGCAAACCAGATATTAATTTATCCTTAATGACATCACAAAAATCCCCGACAATGGCAGCAACGACGACAATCACATTCAGTTCTGATCCACCAATACTGCCAGTGGAACAACAAAGTGAACAAGAACAAGATCCACTAGCCTTGCCTGAGATACCCGATTCATCCATATGTTTGGAAAATCCACCAAAACTTATAAGACAGCATACACATAGTTTACGACGCCAAGTCCCTCGCATTATTGTTAAACCGATACCAGAAAAATCTTCAACTAAACTACAGTCGACGTCGTCGTCAGCAGTCACAACAATACCAGTAACAAAAAATTTGACCCAAGCTTCAACAATGCGAGAAGTTTTGGCATCAATACCTGGTTTTAGTATGAAACCACGCCGCAGATCAAATAAAAAAATGTCAACAGCGGCACAAATTGAACAAACGAAGGACGGTAAAATTGATTTAGAAACACCAGATTCAATTTTAGTTGGTACAAATTTAAGAGCATTACTGAATAAACAAACATTTCAATTGTTACCTCCATTGTATCAGCATAATTTAGTTCAACTATTACCAAGCGTTGACCGACCATCAATAGAAAATTTAGATTCATCAACACCAATACGTTTAGGTTCATCAAGTTTGAATAATGAATTTTTTGCAAGAGCATGTTTAGAATGGCGTGAACGTTTAGCTGAAGGAGAATTTACACCAGAAAATCAAATAAAATTAAAAACTGAGGCTGAAAAGGAAAAAAGCAAATTAGACCCATGGAAATTAAAGCATTTTGAGCCTATATGGGGAGAGAAAGGTTTTCCAAAAGGGTGTGTTGATAAAGTACGTCCATCTTTAAAAACGACAATCAAGCTAAAACCTTCACTATCAACAGTATCATCATATTCATCATCATGTAATTTATTTAGTTCTACATCAGCAACTGTTAGTATAGTTTCGGCTATTACATATTCTCAAGCGTCTTGTGATTCTTCCTTTCAAAAGCAGGTTTCTTCTAGTGTTAAAGCAGGAAGTACATTTAAATCAGAAATAAAATCAAACCGAGATTTTAAAAATACTTATGAAAAGAATACACAAATTTTACCTTCATCATCTTTGACAACAAAAAGCGACGCTTTTGGAAAATTATCAACACCACTGTTACTATCTTCATCTTCGTCAATGTTACAGTCCAGTACTAAAGAAACTTCGTCACCATTATTGGTACGATATAAGTTGAAAGATGAATGTGATTCTCAAGTTGAAGATATTGATATTGGAAATTCAGTATTTATTGAGAAAAGTAAGGAAAAAAATGAAGTTATAGGTAATTTTAACAGTGGAAAATCAACAGAACAACAACAAAATTTAGATCAACAAGAGAAAAATCCTAAAGATTCTAATACAGTTGAGAAAATAATTTTCGAAATTGAAGTTGATTTAATTAGTGAAAATGAAGCAAAAACAGCTGTAAATTGTGATGAATATTTAACGGAAAATTTAAAACGTGGTCAGAAAAGGTCATCAAAATTAGATTTTAATTGTAGTGGTACTAAACAAATAAAATTTAATAATGTTCAACAAAAACAAAAACAATTTCTGGAAAATACAAATCAAATTGAATTTGTTGGCCATCAACAAACAACTAAGCATATTATAAAAACTGAAAATGCAAATCTAATTTTAGCAGCAAGTTCTAGCAGCTTCAATAGTGAATTAAAGGATAATAATTGTGGAAATGTATCACAAGTAAATGATACTGTTGATAATGCTGATAATAATTCAACAACTACAAAAATCTTTATTGATAGAACGCTAAATAATGAAAAGACTTGTAATAGTATAGTAGATGTAGATGTTAAAATTTTAGATGTAAGTCAGCAGCACAACAATAATCAATCAAATATTTCTCAGGATAATTGTATTAGTAGAGAAATTTTTCAAAATGATGATTCTAATGATCATAAAAATAATCTTAAGCTTGAAAATGAAGAAGAAATTACTTTAAATAATTCTGATGAAAAAGTTTCAAATAACTATGAAAATAATAGTACAGAAAAGCATAATGCGATGACAAGCATTAATAAAAAAAATATTTTTGATTTTCAATCAAACTCATCAATGCCTTTAAATTTTGAAACAAACACATTTAATTTTCATAATAATGAGTCAAATTCAGTACATTCATCAATGTTTTCATTTGATAATAGTGAGTTGTCATCAGATAATCAACAAGAACATCAAGATGTGCAACAACAAACTCCTACATCATCCCAAGATGTTATTGAAAATGTAATTGCTGAAACTGATCTTTCAAATAATTTTAATAATAGTAGCAGTAATAGTGGTGCTAAAATTGAATTCGATGCAGACTTGACATGCTCTGGAGAGAATAACACTACCAATAAAACTGTTTTTAGAAATTATTGTTCTAGTGATAGCAAGACAGAAGTAAATTCTATAACTATAAGTGATGCATCAAACAATGATATTGATATTTCTGAAAAATTTCAATCAGACATCCAAGAACAAACACAAAGCATTCCAATGTCAAAGGAAAATAATGAAGATCCAATTGAACAAAAATTTGCTGATGCTGAAAATTACGTTTTACAATCAGAACAAATAGAAACTGACAATAACGGTAAGTTCAAAAAATAAATGAAAAAAAAACATAGTTTAACTTACTATACTAGTAATTTATTTTTATAAATTTCAAATTTTTTGAAGCATTGCTTTTTGTTTAATTTTTCTTTCAAATAATATAGTTATTATTTTTTCCGAAGAACCTGTACATTCAAAATAAGAAACTTGATTTTCAAATTGCTTCAAAATTTTTACTATACGTAATTGGTTGTTAAAAATTTAAAGACTTTATTTTTACTTTTTATTATTTTATTGTGCCAATAGCTAAATTCATAAAAAAAACGAATTAGAAAAATAATACATAACAATATAAAATGCTAACTACATATTATTTTTTTATTATCGTTGAATGTTTAAGACTGCAAATAATTTTTTTAATTTTTGTTCTAATTTTAAGTTATTTACTTCTTATCTTTAATTGTAGCTTCGACAAATGAAATAAATGTAATTACATACTCAAATGTTGAATCAGATAACATTCGTGATTTACAACGCCTATCATCTCACCAACATCACATAGTTATGTCAAGTTTATCAGAATCAGCATCATTGTCATCATCATCTTCAGCTTCAACTTCGTCAGCTAATTCAATCACAAGTAATCAGGATATATCTAGACAAGATATATATCATAATGTTGCACATGATTGGAATTTTGGGATGAAAATTGAATCAACTGCATCAAAAATTAGAGTTAATAATCAAAATTCAGTCATAATGGACTCATCATCATCTTCTTCCGATGCTACAATTATTTCTGAAATAACAACAAATAATAATAGTAATACTATTGATAACAATCAAAATTTGGGTGAAATTGAAAACTGTATTAGTGACTGTTCTGTTAAACTAGAAATTGATAGTGATGACTTGTCTTCAACAAACGATCCTCATTTGCAAGTCAAAAACGAAACCATAAACATAAAAAAAGTAAGCTAAACATTTTTTTTTTTTTACTAAACAGGTTTTTTATCGAATTATTTTTTTTCGATCTCTACTTATATATAAACAACATACAAAAAAATTAAATTGATATTTTAAATAAAATGTTATCAAAAATTATTCTTTTATTTAGAAAAAATCAAATCGAGATTTAATAACTGCTGCTGAAATGGAAGTTTCAAGTACTGTTGCCAGTAGTAACTCAAATAACTCAAGTGATAGTGATCAAAGTATAATAGAAGGAACTACATCACATAATAGTACAATAATGACAAAAACAACAAGTAAAAATTTTCTTATTGATCAATTGCATCATCAACATCAACCACAACACCAGTTGCACTCGAATATTGCATTTGTCAATCAACATCAACAAGAGCAGCAACAACGATCACACATTACCCTCCAACCTCAATCACCTGAAGTTCATCTAAATGTTTCTCAATACGGAACACAACAACAACAACAACAACAAATACATTTTAATGTTCAACAACGACATACAATAACATTACAACAGCAGCAACAACTTAATGAACGTAAACAACAAAGCAATACTCAAATGCCTTCTTCACGTCAACAAGCGCTAAAACATGGTATCTTTCAGCACAAAACACAAACATCTTCGCAAATTATTCCAAATCAACATCAGCCACAAGCTCAACAACAAATAATCAGTAAATTAATTCAAAAACAGCATAACAGTGGGAACGTCATACAGCAACATCAACAGCAAAGAAGTGGTTTGTCAACATATATATCTATTCCCTCTGTTCAACCAGTTAAAATTGCGTCAGGATCTGCTATTCCAACAACAATTGCTCAACAACGACCAAAACTATCGAGTAGTAAAGGACGACGTTCAACAAATAAACTACCGCCAGGAGCTGTTAATCTTGAAAGGAGCTATCAAATTTGTCAAGCTGTGATACAGAATAGCCCGAATAGACATCAGCTTACAGCTCAATTACGTCCCCCTCCATCATTATTAGCTGCTGTTAATACGACTACTGGTACGAATAATAACGGTAGTAATGCCAATTCAATATTGGGAAAAAAAGAAGATCAAATTGTATCATCATCTAGCCGTACAGTATATAAGGTGTTATCAAATTTTAAATTAAAATAAAAAAATGTCAATTCAAAACTAACTTTTAATGATGAATTTTATTTACAGGTAATTGGTCCTCGATTAGGCTTTCCGCGTAAAAAATTTGTTCAACGTCAACCATCACCCACATTAATCCGACATACTTATGCAACAAATTCTGGAGCCAATTCAAGTGGTCAAGGTATTCCTATTGTAATTCAACAACAGTCACAACAAAGTCATCTTCAAAGGATACCAACAGCTCAACAACAGCAAGTAACATCTCAGAATGAACAACATCAACCACAACTACAAACAGGTCAATATGTCTTGATACATCGTGCAAATGTTGGTGCAGCAGATAATCAGGCACCAAGAGCATCTAGTGCACCTCCAGCACAAAATCAGGTAAACATTTAAAAAAACCATAACGGTAATAATATGAAATTCTTCCTTCAATTTTTTTATTTTTCTACTTTAAAATAATTTTACTTTCATCTTATCTTTCTGCTCTACTTTTTCTCCAGCAAATTCATGGTATTAGTGGCGTACCAATTAGCGGACGTGGTAGACCTGCTTCAGTTGATGTCGATGCTTCATCAACAAACTCTTTACATGAAATTCAACATGTTATTAGCCCAAATCCGGGCGCTCAAGCAGTTACTAGACGAACTCTAAGTCAAGGTAAACAATTCTTTTATAGTTGGGTATGTATTGTCAAAAGTTTTAATTCTCTCTAAAAAGGTATAACATATGGAGATATTAATATGGAGATAAATCACCAACAAAATTATTTAGCAACAACTATAGCTGGAGAAAACACCCCACCAAATTGTACATGCTCCTTAAATGCAATGGTTATATGTCAACAGTGTGGTGCATTTTGTCATGATGATTGCATTAGTACATCAAAATTGTGTGTATCATGTGTTATTAGATGAAATTAATAAATAATGAGGAAGAGACGAATTAAACCATATAAAGTGCATATATAGAATTATGAATATTTAAATAAATGCTTGTAGGCTTCGTAAAAATATTATAGTGTTATGATACATTATAGTCTAATTATCACACTGACTTTCTTTGCCTTTGATAAATTACATTTAATATAGTAATACATTTCACATAAATAAAACTATTTATAATATATTAAACACAAAAACATAAATACGATCGACATGTTTTTCTCTGGTTTAGATTTTAAATTAATTGGAAAATATAAGGTACGATGTGAAAGTGATGAAAAACTTTAAAATTTTATTTATTATTGAAATGAAAATATAATTTTCATTTAGCCGTAGATGTACTAGAGAAACATTAATTATTTGTAAAATGATGTTAATTAATAAACAACTATTTCTTGGTTAATTTACACAAAAGGAGCAGCAAATTTATTGGTGAGATATCGAATGCAAAAGAGGATGGCCAAAAATGTTGAAAAATCGACCGTGTAAGTATAACGTATCAAGAGTACTAATGATAGGAAACGTTATTGAATGTATGTAAAAAAAGTGTCTATTTTCAGTTTTTTTATAATTTTTAAAAGGGCGCTACAGAAGTAATAATTAAAATTGTAAGAATTTAAGTTTCATGTTGAAAACAAAAAAGTAGATTGTCTTCCTAAACGTCTATTTGCTTTGCATCGTGATTATATTATGACATTGCTGAAAAAGTTTATGTTGCAGTAGCTGGATCATGATTATTTACGATACGCTAGTTGCTAACCATTGCTGTCGTCGAAACATCACACCGAACCAATCTTATGCTTTTTATTATGTAGCTTTAGCTTAAAATTCTAATGCTTTGCTTCAAAGAAAACGAGAACAAAACAGGAGTTAGTTTTTCAATAGAGCGTCTTTTCACTTTATGTGTGCCTCTCTTATAAGTAGGTTCAAACTTCAAACCATGCTTTCATCAACACTTTCTATGTTCTTCCCCATAACCGTCCTCTATCCACTTTTCAATCTATAAGCGGCAGCAGCTTAGTTAAAAGTGCACGAAAGTAATATTTCTACGCTAAGGTCAATCAATTTTAAAAAAAAGACTAATGGCTTGAAAAATGTCAGAGTTTGAGTATATTATCTTCTTGAAGCTAAAATTATTTTAGATGATTCTTTTTAGACCAACTTGTTATAAAATTATACCAATATTGTATAATGCTATAAGATGATATAATGATTACTAATGCTGATTAAAATACTCTAATTAAGCATATCGTTGAAAACTACATCAAAATCATTTAATTGTTATCTAAATTGTTCTCTCTTGTCAAATAGTTTTCTTTGTTTCTTTCAAGAACGGAAAATAATACTTGTTTTTAGAAATCAAAACCCCAAAACAGACATTTAAAAGTAAATATAATAACCATAATTAAGTATGTTAAAAATAAATTCAAATTCTATTCAATATCTAAATTTTTTTAAAAAAAATTAGCATTTAAGTGTTTTGAGGAGAATATTTTCATTTGTAACTTGGGTTTTACAGTTTATCTACAAAATAATGATTTTACTTTTTACGACTAAAATATTACAACTAGGTATAAGAAATTTTTACGTATAATTTTTTACTAAGATTATTTATAAATATATATAGTATATCTATACACATATATATTTTAACTTTATAAATTAAGAAAAAAGTTAATCGTTTTGTTCTTGGAAAACAAAAAGAAAAACAAAGATATAAAATAAATAATTTAACACACAAAAATTTATTTCCAATTTAAATACTCTAAATTTTTATAATTTAGCATTGTAATTTCTACTAGATTCTACATCTCTTAATTTTTTTTTCATGAAATTTTAAAGTGAAAAATTTAAGTTTATCCAAACCTATCTAGTTTATTCTAAAAAGAACTGAATGAATTTTTATAAATAACAGTGTAGTTTGTAAAAAGTTCAGTTTTCATTCATAAATTCATATACCTTCGCATATAGCAATTTTAAATTTTAAAATATCTGACTTAATACATATACGTTTAGAACTATGTAAATATAATTTTGTGAAAATACAAACATTCAAGGAAATATTCTACAATAACATTCGTATTTTCATTTCTCGTTTTAAAACTTACGCCCTTTTATTGAGATCTTTTGATATTAATAAGATTGAAAATAATGCGAAGAATCATAATATGGATATAAAATATGGTAGAATCACGGGATATACATACATATATTTTTTAGACAACAAACAATTTTTTATGTAAACAAGTATTGGTAATAAATGATACATGGTAAAATCATATTTATAAATTAATAAATTATTTTATTATATGATCAAACAAATAAATCTTAAATTCACTGTTCATTTTTTAAACCTGTTTAATTTTAAATCAGGTATAACAAATTATAGCGTTGAATTATAATTTTTACTTAAAAGAAAAAAAGAAAGACGCATTGCTAATTCGAATTTCTTGCAAAATGTGAAATTACATAACGTTTTAAAATTATCGGAAAAATTTATGATATTGATTGTGCTGTTACTGATAATCTCAATGAATTTATGATTTCTTGATAAATAGTTTGAACATCGGCCATAGCTCCATTACCAGTATCACCACACATTAAAGTTTTTGTAATGCAGGGCACTTCACGTAATCCCCACTGTTTAAGTTTTTCAATTTGGTCATTTGTTATGGGATGATTAAACATACGTGTATTCATTGCCGGGCAAAATATAAATGGCTTTGCTGTTAAGTCCCATGCTCTTGCTGTACACATTAATAAATTGTCACAAATGCCCTTTAAAAATAAAAATTACGAATTTGCATCTAAAATATATTTTACGAATAAATGAATAATCTTACGGATGCTATTTTAGCTAATGAATTTGCATCCAATGGTGCTATCACTAATAAGTCGGCCCATTTACCTAAGTCTATATGAAGTACTGGGTCACCACGTTTATTCCACATTTTCCATTCATCTTCGTCCGTGAATATTTGTATGCCAAGTGGAATGTCTTTTGAATCAAAAAAGTGTTTCGCACGTTCTGTAACTATAATTTTAATCTATAAAATTAGAAAAAAAAAAATCTATTTTGTAACAGCAAAATATACATATTCACTTTGTTTACCACAAATTTAAAAGGTGTTTCACTATCTAATAACAACTTAATAAGAAGCGGTAGCTTTATTGTTGCTACACTACCAGTGCAACCTATTATAAGATTCCTGGTTGGTTTTGTTGATGTAGCACTCATTTTTTAATTTCACTTAAATTTTACTGTTTTAGGTAAAAATTAATCTATTTAATTTATTAATTTATTGGTGTCTTTTCTTCAATAAAACCCAACTTTGACCAATTTTCTTTTGCCATTAAATTATTGTCCATACGACATGCAAGATAGGTTTTAGCTTCTTCTCTACACTTTGTATTTAAATCGTTATTTTGCCGGAGACAATTCATATATTTTAACATCAATTTTTTACATAAATTATCATGGTCAAGTGGAAAACTACCTTTGTCTGGTGGAGTTGGTATAAATTTCTTTTGGCTAAAAGTATGTGATGCCATTACCTAATTTTAAAGAATTTTTTTTTTAAATTGTATTGTTACGTGAGTAAAAATATAAAATTTTATAAATATTTTTAAAACCGGCAAAACGTACCACATATTCTCATCCTAATTTGTGATAATTGATGATTATATGGTGATGACTGGTAGCAGAGCTGCCAACTTCAGCATCAATAAATCAAAATTAATGCCAGTGATTTAGGGTATTATATTTTCACAACATACTACATATTATGCTAGCACAATGCAGTTTTTGATATACATATTTGGTATGAATAAATTTACGAATTAATATTAATAACTAACTAGCGGTAGCTGGAAATTTATAAATAATGAAATTATACATTCTACATGCTCTGCAAATAAAAAAATAAAAAAAACCCATATATATAATAATAAAAATATTATTGGCAAAAATACACTGTTTTGATTCCCTCTTTTGATATCATGGTACCTACATATGTACCCATTAAGAAGAAAAATTAAGTTTTTGCTTTTTTCAAAGCTGTTGTCTAATATTGTGTCGTATATTTTTTGTTTCGTTGGGTAAATATAAAATTGAGCCATTTAGAATTTTAAGGCGAAACGACAAGAAAATGAAGAGCAAAATTTCGTGTAAATTAAGTCTAATCAACGTGAAACTTTTTGGCTTGTTAGTTCATATACTCGGTTTATAAATCGAAGTCAGTACAGGCAACATAGGTATACTTTTCTATATAATTTTTTACATTTTTTTACATTGCGTTTGTATAAATCTGTCTCTTGTGTGGGGTGGTCAGATCTCAATTTCAATATTTTTTATCATGTTTTCTTGGACACTTAAAGTAAGGCTATTCTCAAGAAGAAGATAAGTGATCTGAGCAAAACTGAAATGATGACACATCACTTCATCATTTCGTAAAAAAACATAGTTACTCAGTATTGTTTTCAAATATGCGGTACATTAAAAGATCTATTGGTACAAATGAATTCTTATCCCTGATTTATTGACAATTCAATATCCCACCGCCATTCCGAATTCCTTTTGGTAGTGGTATTTCATTTCAGGTATTTTTTTTCTGGAATTCAATTTCATACATACATAATAGGGATTTTTGGTCGCTAACGCTAATTTTTAACATTAAATTTGATAAAAATCTTTATAATATATTTTCTAGACTAGATGTGACAAAGTTTTTTGTGTGTTTTTTTCTTTTCTAAATGCTATACTAATCAATATTCATTTGATTCGAGTTTAATGCATTTATATAGTTTCTTCAAATTAAATATACAAAACGTCAAATGTTAAAAATGCCACCCACTCAGGTTGCTTCTACTGAAAATACAAATGAAATTAAGGTAAAAACTGCATATGATGGCGAAATAATGATTACTTATATTGATGAAAATATAACGTATGAGCAATTATGCCGTGAAATCCGTGGAATTTGTCGCTTTTCTCCCAATCAGGTATGTATAGTGTAAGATTTTAGTTTAAATGTTATGTATATAAACATATTTTCCTTGTATGTACGCTTCTACATATAGGTGTTTACGATGAAATGGGTTGATGAAGAAAACGATCCTTGTACAATTTCAACTCAACTAGAACTGGATGAGGCGATACGTCTGTACGAAATGAATAGAGATTCAGAACTTGTTATTCATGGTAAGTTGAAAAGAAAAAAAATATTGTACGTATAAATATATGTATGTATGTCTAAAAAACTAATCCCCTTTTAAGCAAAAAGTACATTAAATTTAAATTTTAATGTTCAACTATTTAAAAAATCACCTTTGTTAAAGTAACGTTATAAATTAAACCAAAATGTAGGTACAAATATGGGAATTTAAAATTTCCCGAACTTCATTAAAAGCATGATCCTATATTTTACTATTTATTTAAATAATAAAATATTGAGTACTGTTTATTATGTACATAATTAACCATTTTATAAAAATTTTTCACATTAAAATTGAAAACAATCTGCCTGTACACATAGGTGGTTGAACCGGTTATTTTGTGCTGGGAGTAACAATAATGGTATAATTTTTTTCAATTTGGTATAATAAGAAATCATCTAAAATAATTTTAGCTTCACGGGTGTGATACACTCACACTTTCGTTACAACTGATCGTACCGCCTTCAGGTGTAATTTGAGCAGTTGTAAAAACAGGTTTAAAACCGGTTTGCGTCCGTTGTTATAACCATCTAATGTGTTCATGCTCAATGATACTAAGAATTTGAAAATTTCACACTTTACAGTGCTTTTATACCAATTATTTACCAAACAAACTACAATAAAAAGCTTCCAGGATATTTTGTAATTTCTTTTAATTTTTATCCTTTTTTTGTTCACACATGCGTATTGATTTTTTTTTTTGCAATTGCACAACGTTTTATGTTTGAGTTTTAAGCTTTTTTTTGCAGCTGCATTCTTTTGTGATTTCATATTCATTCTGTAAGTAAAAATTTCACATCTCCTGTTTTTAATACAAAAAAGTAGATACCTATGTGCCTATTTTTTATTTCACTATAAGTTTTTTTGTAACGTGCGAAAAATGAAGAAGTATTATCAACAATGAACAAAAACAGATAAAACTTTGACAAAAGCTACAATATTTATCAATACCCTTGTTCTGTTAAATTTACAAAAATTTCAAATCCGAAAGAGAAGAAATATACCTTGATCATTGAGCATTAGTGTTCTCTACATTTAGTGGTATTCAGTCATTGGAGCTTTTTATCATTTCTTGTTAAAAATTTTTATAGTTCAGACAGTAAAAGTTGAGGCTGATCCTAAAATAGAAAAAAGTATTAAAAAAAGAATATTTTTTAATAGTAGTTTTAGAAAAATACATAATAAAAATAATAATTTTGCATTTGCAATTGCTAAATATAAGCAAGTTAAATCAGAAATATTTTTAATCAAAATTGTTGTTTTATTCAAAAAAACCATTAAGGTTATAAAAACAAACAAAAAGTGAGCAGAACAAGTGAATATTTTAGAAATTAGAAAAAAAAAAACATTTGAATTAAGGTATTTAATTATTAATAATATTTTTTCGCTTTTGTTTTTTTATCTTATATAAAAGTAGATCCTCCCTTTTTCATTAAAAGTCTATGTGTATACATATCTGTATGTATATAAATTTCAAATAATTGATGAAAAAAAAGTTTTTGTAAAAAAGTTGTATGAAAGCTTTAATTGTATATATATAGATGTATATGTATATGATAAATTAAAATAACGAAAAAGGAATGAAATTATGGTGTAAAAATGTATTCGCTGTGTATGTGTGCTAGCTAAGGAGTATATACTGTAAAGTAGAACCAATTAAAAAAAAAAGAATAAAGTGAAATAAAATAAAAAATATTTAAAAAAATACATAAGAAAATTCGAAAAAATTCTGCATTAGATATATAGACTGTTAGACTACATAGTACCTATCATTAAAACAGCAAGGACGAAAAGTAGGAATAGTACGTGTTGTTACCCTTAGCCAGCTAATAATCCGACCTCGTTGTGGTTTCAAGGATTTTGTGTAATTTGAAAAAAATTAAACTTTTTTAAATTAAATTTGCATACTTTATTTGAATTGAAATTAATAACAAAAATATTTGTATTTAATAGGGCAATAGAAAATTAGGTAAAAGTATTTGTAAACTTATTTAACACTGTTTTTTCAGTGTTAAAATATTTTTTTATCTTTTTCTACTAGTAAATACTGAAAATCTTTTTTCAAATAGATTTTTTAGCATTTTTGTTCTTTTTCTTACTATATACAGACGTATTCATGAAATTAAACAAGCAGTTTATTGAAACTGTTTCTGTTTTCGTAAACCTTCTCTAATTCGTACTGAAAAATGACAATAATGTCATATTTAACCTTGTAAATTCCTTATACCTACATATAATTTTATAACTTTGTATAATATCAAAAATTAATTTTCCTAATAAATTTTAAAAACATACGAACTCTTGAAAAGAACTTTCATATTAATAAAATTCAAAGACAGATTTTATTAGTTTGTACTAATAGAATTAACAAGAAATTAAATCGGGTTCATCAGTAAAAATATTTTGAAATATCTAACCTATATATCTAAATATCTATCTACACAATACTATTCTATGTTGCAATAAACTGTAATTTTTAATTGTTATGGCACTTAAAGGAACATATCTCTAAATAATATGATATTACAAATAAATAAGAAGAAAATATATACGTATTTATATGAACATGCAGTCAGTGCTGCCACTCGTCAATTTTTTTCCGTATCCAAATGGAGACCAAAAGAGTATCCAATCCAAGAACAAAGTATCCACAAAGAGAAAAGTGTCATTTTTCCAGTTTTTATATGCTGCTATTCTAATTCTATTTTCTTTTTTACCATTTCCAATTCCATTACTTCCATTCCTTAGTATATAGATGAGATAAATGAAATTTAGAACATGAAAATTGAGACAAATAGTGTTTGTAACGTAGTTTTCTTTCAATCAGTGTTAAAATTTAAATTTTACTATTCAAAGTCTAGGTTTTATCGAAAAAGTATCCAAATGGAAAAAAAATTATCTTTCGTATCCACTGCTAAAATTTCGAAAAATCGTAGCCAATTTAATACGATTGTATCCATTTGGCAGCACTGCATACAGTTATACAACATATGCATACATATATCCTTCTGAAGTAGAAATGTTCATTTACCATTAAGGATTTATATAGCAAAAGTAAAAGTATGAGGAAAGACGAAAATAGGGAAATATATAATAAAAACAATATTTTTTAAATAATATATTCATATTTACTTCCTTATTAAATAAAAACAATAATTAAAAATATATATAATATATACCTTTATACTTACATACACATATACTATATATACATACATATGTAGCTGTTCTTGTTTTTTTACTTTATACTTATTATTGCTTCAAAGCATTACAATTATATATACATATAAAAAAAAAAGTTGTCACTAAAATTATGTATGCATTAAAGTTGGTGTCATCTAGTAGATGTTTTAGTTTACCTTATCATAATCTTAAAAAATACATATTATCTATATATATGTTTTTGGTAAACTTTCATATCAAACAATCTTATAAGTCATCAAGATAAGCAAACAAGATTGTGAAAGCGAATAATAGTATATTTACATGTGTGTACTTTATGACATATATTATAGAAGAGATTAGGATAAGGGCAGAAAAGATTTTAATTTTTAAATCACTTTAGGCAGAATTTGATTCTTTACGATATGTTACAGTGTATTTTACTTTGTAATAAAATATTATCATGCATATTTTTTTCAAAACTGTATGATATGATGTGAAAAAAAATTTGTGTGTATTCTATACGTTAACTTCAGAAAAATATAAACTTTTATGAAGCAAACTAAAATTTATATGTATGTACGTATTTCTAACAGAATATATTTTTCACTTACCGACAAAAACTTATAAATTCTAAACGTCAAAATTTAAGCAATAAAAAGTGAATATCTGAAGTGATAAACCTAAACTTTTCAATCAAAAAATTAAATAAAAATATTAATAAAACAAAAGTAAAATGGCTTGGGGTTATTGGAGTGCAACAACTGTTGATCGAGGCCGTTCACCAAGACGTAATACGACACAATGCAGTATACCTGTAAATACCGTACCGCAAGCTGAGCCACCAGTTCCATCAACGACCACTTGCTACAGTCCAACATGCCGAAGCCGTTGCAGCAGTCCATGTCACAGTCCATGCCCAGATAGTCCATGTCAATCAATAACTCCACCACCACAATGCACAGAGGAACAATGTCCATTACAACATCAACAGCAGTGTCAGCAGCAACAGTGTACACAATTACAGTGCCAGCAACAACACTGTCAACAGCAACAATCTCAGCAAGTTTTACCTTCAGAAGAATATTCTAGACGATCATCTCTGGATAGATTAGATAGTCCACAGGTAGTTTATATTTATTGTAAATTTATTGAATTATGGACGAAATGAATCATTATTCGTTTATTAATACGCATACATTATTTTAATTTATATATGCATTTAATAGAAAAAACTTTCATAAAGTTTACAAAACATGCATTTCATTTTACATACATACATATATACTAAGCATAAAAATAGATTTTAAAAAATAATTTATTTGTATTACTATATATATGTATGCTTTCAAATTTTTTTAATTGGTATTTCGTCCATAATTTGAAATCTATGAACTATTGAAAATTTATGAATAATGCACATTCTGGTAAAGTCATATGATTTTGGTATACAGGCGAATCAATTGTCGGATATTTTATGTCGTGGTGCAACTGTATCATCGATTCAATCAGCTAATAATACTTTAACCAGAGGAGCATCAATAAAAGGATGTGGTATTATAGGCGGCTTACAAAATACTAGCGGTGTTGTAGGTGGTAGCAGTGGTATATTAGTTAGTAGTGGTATAGATACTGGTGATTATGATGTACCGCATCCTCATCCGTACACGCATCATTATATGCAAACGACAGCACCTATTACTCCCCCACACTCTACAATTAGTTTAGTTGGATCACGACCTGGTTCTGCTGGTGGATCTGGCCATGGTTCAGGTTCTGGATCAAGCCCTGGTGGTGGATGTACTAGTGCTGGAAGTGGTGGAGGAGGAGGTGGTGGAGCCCTTCACAACAGTGGAGTTGGCTGTAGTGGAATCATAATTGGACATGGAATGCATAGTAGCACATGCCGAAGTACAAGCCGTGGTCCTTCTATAGGTGATGATATTGGTGGTGGGCGTAGCAGTGTTCTAGGTGATTTAATTGGTAGTGTTCATAATTACCATGAGTGTATACATTACGAAAGACTACCAATTCCTGTTCCTATTCCAGTCATACCGCCACCCCAGCCACTGCAATCAGAAGAAGAAGTTGAACCGGCTTATGCTACAGGTATTTAATATCGCTTTCAAAATTCAATACAAATGATGTATGACATTAAAAACTCAAATTTGTAAATATAATTTTTGTTTTGCACTAAAATATGAACTTTCTGGTAACTATTGATTTTTATTTATTTATTATTTTTTATATTTTTTTTAAATTAAATTGTTAAATAATTTTTACTTATTAATTTTTAAACTGTTATTTATCATTCGCATGAAGGTATATTTAATAAAAATTACAAATTGATTTTTCTTGAAAAGGTTTTACAACCCTGATTTTTAATCAGTCAATAAAGTATTTAAGTTGATAAGCAGTTTTTTTTTTTATCACTTCTTAATTTCTAACATTATTGCATTACTATACTACTGTAAGGTCTATTCATTTAATAAATATTCCCATGTATAAATAAAGTGAATACTTTTTGAAATTAATAGAAATTTGAATAATGATAATATAAAACTGCTTATAGTGCTTTAGCAAGGAATTGTATAAATTTATTTGTTTTATTAAATGTTTCTAATCTTCATCTAATAAATAGCAATGATTTGTAAACAATAATTCTAAAGTTTCAAATTAATAGTAATACAAATTCACCCTATTTAGTACGATTATGTGGAACAGTATTGTTGAAGCTGCATATTATTATGGAATATCGTCTATTTCATTCACAATAACTGGAGAATGTAAGCGAAAATTTCTTTATTCTGCTGAATTTGATACGACTGCAATAGATCTTATGATGACTTATTTTTCAATCACAACATTTTGTCTTTATTTTAAATAATTCATTGTTAAAACTTTTATAAATATTTAATAATAAGAACCTGAAAAAATAAGACGAAAATAAACGTAACATAAAATTGTAATTTATTTTTTGCTTTATTTTTTGAAAGGATTTTTCTAATCTTTCTTAAATAATTATTTTGTTTTTGCTTAAAAGTGAGATATTTCTAATATAACATTCGTAGTCGTTTTTTGATCACAAAATTAATTGATATTTATATATACAATATTTCTTGTTTTTACAGTATTTCCAAATGTGCCAGTTGCACCTGGAATGTCATGCGTCGGCGAAGATCGTAAGTAAAATGCACTTAGTTACCTTACCACTATGAAACAGTGTTTATGTGGCACAGCCAAGACCATTATAAAAATAAACAAGGGAAATAACGGTTAATGAAATATGTAGAAAAATACGAAGAATGAATAAATTAAAAGTTATTGCTCGAACAATTTAGCAGGTTCTATGAAACATGATAGAGTATATTTTTCCTTCTATTTCAAATTCTTTTATCTAACTGGTAATAAAAAATATATTGACATAAAAATTGTATGTGTTCAATTTCTTGAAAAAAAAAATTAAAAAAAAAAAATTAAACTCGTGTATCCAAATTACATTACATTGAGATGCTCTGAAGAAAAGTTACATATTTTAAACATGACAGAAGGAAAAACATATTTAACATTATTATTTACTTTTTTCTAATATGTATTTTATACTATTGTTGCAATAATATGTTCATACATACGTATATGTGTATGTATGTACATATATTTAAATTAATATTTCTTCTTTTTCAAGAATCAACATAATTCATGCTAAAGATATTTAACTTAATTTTATTTAACCCTTTGAACTCTTTTATCAAGTGTGACTAGAAAAGCAAAGTACATGTATGTACATATATCATAAAAAAAGATAATAGTTATACAATTAAAAAATAACATCTAAAATAATAGTTAAAACTTGAATATTTAAAAATTATACTGCCTTCCTATTTTTATATTATTCTCAGCAAATAAGAACAGAATATTAGTGTAAGAAAAAAATAATTTATGAAATATGTATTATGTGTATCTTCTATATATTTTGTTATATCAATAAACTACGTAATTTTACTTTATTTTTGAAAAAAATATATACAATTTTATCTCCACTTTTTATATACCCAGGAAGCATTTATCGACGCAATGCTAGAAGATGGAGAAAACTGTATCGTATTAATGGACATATATTCCAGGCAAAAAGATTTAATAGGGTGAGTAAATTATTAAAGTTTATAATTCTCCAATTCTATAAGTGCTTAATATAAACATTTTATTCTTATCAAAAATGTCTTAAAATTTTACTTTTAGTATGAGTAATTTATAAATATTCATTCTGAAAAACTTTCAGGATTTAAATTTGTACTTAGGTTTATTATCAAACTGATTGCATGAAAACTTTTGTATATGTAATTGAACAAAACTAAATACTCAGTAATAAATTAATGCGTTTTCTATTCTTGATATACTCTAGGTAAAAATATATTTTTTACTATTTTTTTTTTTTAAATTGAAATTATTCTGTTCGAATAAGCTCTATAATAAGTCTTCACAAATGTAAAAATACTTGAGAAATATACATAATATATGCATATGTAATATTTTTATTATATTAAAAAGATTAGAAGGAAAAAAAGAAAATAAACTTGTTAACATCTGATTAATTAAATTTTATTTTTCATTTTTAGTTAGCATTTTGTGCTTACTGTCAAGATCGAATTTGGGGCTTGGGTCGACAAGGCTTTAAATGTATTCAGTGCAGATTACTTGTTCACAAAAAATGCCACAAACTTTTTAAAAAGCCATGTACCAATGAACATGTAGAACCGGTTGTGGTAAAAGAACGTGATGATCTGAATGGAGAATCAATTACATCGGAAGTAATACCTCCGATACCAGATTATCCTCCTGAATTACCTAAACAGTGTGATCAAGTTGCTGTTGAAGAAGCACAATCTAATGCAACAGAAGAAGTTGAAAAACAACGACAGTATTCACTTGAAGATTTTGAATTGATTCGTGTTATTGGACGTGGTAGTTACGCCAAAGTATTAATGGTTGAATTAAAAAAAACCCGACGTATTTATGCAATGAAAGTAATAAAAAAAGCATTAGTTACGGATGATGAGGATATTGATTGGGTACAAACTGAAAAGCATGTTTTTGAAACAGCATCAAATCATCCATTTTTAGTTGGATTACATTCATGCTTTCAAACTGCATCCCGCTTATTTTTCGTAATAGAATTTGTACGTGGTGGCGATTTAATGTTTCACATGCAAAGACAACGACGTTTACCAGAAGAACATGCTCGCTTTTATGCAGCTGAAATAAGTTTAGCATTGAATTTTTTACACGAGAAAGGAATTATTTATAGAGATTTGAAATTGGACAACGTATTATTAGATCATGAAGGTCATATAAAGCTAACTGACTACGGGATGTGTAAAGAAGGTATTCGACCTGGTGATACCACATCTACTTTCTGTGGTACACCTAATTATATAGCCCCAGAAATTTTGAGAGGTGAAGATTATGGTTTTTCTGTTGATTGGTGGGCTTTAGGTGTATTATTGTATGAGATGTTAGCTGGAAGAAGTCCATTTGATATTGCTGGAGCATCTGAAAATCCTGATCAAGTAAGTTTTCTAATTTAAAATTCAAGAGAGACATGTTAAATCCATGTGGTACCAAAAACAATGAACATTTGTCGGTTATTAACTCTCAGTTATTTAAATTTAAATATTCAGTATACTAATTTTATCATTTATTTTTTAAGAATACGGAAGACTATTTGTTTCAAGTTATATTGGAAAAGACCATACGTATACCACGATCCTTGAGTGTTAAGGCTGCTTCAGTTCTCAAAGGTTTTCTTAATAAAAACCCAGCTGTTAGATTAGGATGTCAAGGAACGTTTATGGATATTGTTAATCATCCATTCTTCAAGAGCATAGACTGGGAAATGGTAAGTTAAAAATTTTAAACTATTAACATTAAACGAGAAATTGCGTATAAAATTAAAAAAATAATCCAGAGAATTATGTCGAACAAAGTATGTACATATATCAATTCAATTATATAATTTAAAATCGATAACAGAAATTATAAAAAAGAAAAATCTTTTCAATGAAACATTTCTTCAGTATTTTATAATTTTCAATTCAATTGTTTTCTATTCTATAACTGTTATGAATAACTACGCCAATATAATACAATTATTGTAAATACAAAATTGTTATTGAACAAGCTTGCCCAAAAGGAGGTTCAACCACCTTTTATTCCAACAATTGATCCAGGTGATCCAGATTTTACATCAAACTTTGATCCACAGTTTACCAGAGAACCGGCTGAATTGACGCCAGATGATCCGTAAGTGAACGGATGGGCTATTAGTTATCAATTTTTATTTTTTTTTTGTTTTGTTGATATCTTGTACTCAAGTTTTTTAATACACCTTATATTAATATGTTTTAATATTGATTATTTACAAAACTAATCATATAATGTTATGCATTTTAAAACTTTTTAATTTTTTTGGCTTTATCTTAAAAATATACATATGTATATATATATATATATATATATATATGACTCTTAGCCTAGCTTAAAAAAATGATTATAAATTAATAATTCACATCCTAAAAGATTATTTTTTAATAATACTGCAATTTATTCAATAATTTTATGCTAGTTCAAATTTTTAAATATAAAAATAGCAAATGAGAAGTCAGTATTGATAATTTTTTTTAAAGATAAAGTAGTAAATGTTGAATTGTCTATTTGAAATATATTCTAGTATAGTATAATTCTTTCCTTTTTATATAAAAAAAACTATAAAATACTCCATCGAAGATTTTAAAAAGCAATTTCTTAATTGATTATAAATTGGAATTTGTGATATGTATTTATTCCTGTGAAAGGTATTGTAAAATTTTTACAAATATTAGCTTGTTATTTTTGTTTATATTTTTATTTTTTTGCATACATTATAAAATTTGATATTTTCCTGATAACTTTTTTCCATTTAATATACAGTAATCATTAACTTTAGCAAGTTATTACAGCTAACACTTTAATTTTGAAAAATCTAATGCAGTCTTAAATAGTTACAGTAATTTACTACAATCATAAAAACATATTTCGAATCTCCTCACATTCTTCAATTATTATTGTTAATTAGTAATTGATAGTGAAGTTTTTAATTTAAACGTCGATTACCACCAGGTATAAATTAACAACTAAGGTGTTAAGGTATATATAAGCAAATAGGAAATAAACACAAATGGCTGATTTTATATGAGCACAAAGATTTTACGCAGTGAGATTCGATTCGATTTTATACTATGTATATCTATTTCCAAATTTTTTAGATCCACGATCACTTTTGCTTAAAATATCCCTAAAACTAGAAAGATATACCATGTGTATAGTGTATACACACATACTTTTCAAACTTTATTGATTCATTGTGAATTTCTAGAAAAATATAGTATTAACTATTAATGTTATTTCTTGTTACTACAAAGTACAGATAGATCAGAGTTATGAAGTATTACTAAATTTTCGTTTACTGTGATCGAAGTTTGGGTGTATTTATCAATATTTCTTTTACTGATTTCATAAATTTCGTTTGAATATTATATTTATTTGATTTCTCTGTTTAAAGAGTTAATTTCTAAATTTTGTTCTCTATAAAGATAATGGAATTAAATAAATTAAAATAGAGAAATAGAGACACATAACAATTTGCACAATAGTCTTACGTTTGAAATAAACTCTTGTAATTCAATTAAAAATAATTTTTAAAAACTCAATTTCTTGTTTTACAAGTCAGTATTTACAAGGACCGTTCATCTGTAGTTTCTCAGATTGTTTACTTTTCAGTTAAATTGCTAAAATATATGAAATTCGTCGATAGCAAATATAAAATTAACGAATAAATAATTCGGAACTACAATATTTTAAAATTTAGTTATAGTTGAAGATGAAAATATATCAACTGTGATATGAAAAGTAATTTATTTGTAAATTATCTTACAAATAAAAAAAAAGACAAATTTTCTCATACACTTTTCATGTACTACTAATAATTTTGTAAAATTTGGACAATCACTCATAACACTTTCCTCTAGTGCTTGTTTTACCAAATTTATTCTTTTTTTTATTTTTTATTTTTTTATTATTTATTTTTTTTTACGCTTATAGCTAGAGCAAAAACAAGTAACACCCCCATTCAAACCTCGATTAGACTCAGACAGAGATTTAGCAAATTTTCCACCAGAATTTACTGAGGAAATCGTACAATTGACACCTGATGATGAGTAAGTTAAAGATAATATGATAAATTTTGCAGTTACAAGAAAAAAAAATTTATGAATTAAAAAATAATTATTTAGATCATTTTTAATTATGCATGCATTTGAAATTTCATTTAAATAATATTTTTGGAATTGACTTGTTAAATTTTGCAACGTTTTAGTTTTGATTTCAAATTTTGCAATTATATTTTCTAAACTATGAATTTTTTTGTATAAAATATATGTCTATATCATTCGACTATTGTAACATTATTTATTAACCCTTTAAATTTCTACAGTGTGTGAATTGATATTAATTCTATTCGAAAGTAGTTAAATTTCATATATACATATATATTAATAACTTTATGAAGATTTATGTATGTCTACTTAGTTTAAGCAATATGCATCTGAAAACGAAAATGAAAAATAAAAATATGGCTTCTATATTGAAGAGATAATTAGAAAAGAATTAGAATTGTAAGGGGTTAATAAAAAAATTGTGAATCATTTATAACATATCAAAGTTATCTATTTTCTCATATTTTTACTCAATTAATTGAAATTACTATCAGGGGCGTTATTGGAAGGATTGATCAGTCTGAATTTGAAGGATTCGAGTATGTAAATCCACTATTAATGTCACTCGAAGATTGCGTCTGACATCACGCATCCTGCGAGCTACATCCATATAATATGCAGGTCAGTAATTCTACTCAAATTTCTAACATTTTTAGTTTTCTCTTTACATTTTTTATACTTTTTTTGTTGTTGCATTTTAATAAGTTATTTTCTTACAATTTTTATATTTAATTATCTAATTTGTTTCTCTTTTTTTAGTTTTATGGAGATGATTCAAGTGATTATGATTCAGTCGCTGATGATCTCAGTATTCTCCAGTTACCTCCTCCACCATCTAAAAGTTTACTTCAGCACATGTTTTGCCTTCCATTAAATTAAGCAAAAGTTTAAAATATAAATTTATCAATCACAGGAAGTATGTTAAACAATTCTTTGAAATTGCAAAAAGTTTATTAATATAAAAAAATATAATTTATCTATAAAACAAATTTAGAAAAACTTAGCTCATTTGTTAATTAAATATATGAACAAATTTATAAAAAAAAATATATACACATATTATATACTGCAGTTTTAAAATGAAAAATTTGCTAATAATATAACAACGTAAGCCACATATTATCTAAAGTAAATAGGTAAGTTCTATCGAAATGTAAAAAAAAAAAAAACTATTTTATTCATTCATTATTATTATTACTAAAAATAGGATATTATTCAATTTCAAAGTATAAATTTGTAGTGAAGAAAAATTTAGAACAGCAATAATATACCTATTTGAAGCAAAATTAATATAAATTAATGATTTTACTGTTTTACTATTGCTTTTATAATTATTATATTACAGTTATAATTATTGTCATTATAGGTTCATTATTTAAATTATGAAATGTTCTTATATTAATATATAATAAAATCTAAACACTCTGATCTTTATATTAAAACTTTAAATTTTTAGAACATATCAATTTAAAAAAAAAAAAGTTAGTGGCATAAGGTATTAATCTCAGTATGCAAGAACAGTATGCCTTTCACATTTAATATAAGTATGTTATACAAACAGTTTTAATGAAATTTTGGTGTTTTTGCAATATATCTAAAAATACAAATATGCAATAGTTATCAATGAGTTCGAAACATCCTTTACATGCAATGAATGTTTTATTTCTGAGTTATAAATTTAATTTAGAAATTTTTGAAAAGTACAACGCATTCCCAACTCGCTCAAAGTTTGTACGTTTTATGAGTTTTTTAATTTTATTTTATTTTGTTTTATTTATTTCGTTGTTTATTATACAACAAGGTAATTTTAAAATTAAATTATAAACTAGCTGGGTTGACATAGAACATATCGGCCCATTTTCTTCAATTTCTTTTTAAATACACTATACTTCTGGTTAAAGCAAATAAAAAAATTTAAAAAAGAAGACTGAATGAAAATAAGTTGCACTTATGGGTTTATTCACATGATAATTAAATACTGCGGTATTATTGATTAAATTTTGAATCATTTTATTGATACATATATAGTTAAACAATACTTCTATGCATTAAAATAAACAGAAAGCAAAAGATTAAAGCTCGAAAAAGTTACACTTTGCCTACATAAAGTATCGATTTTTAATTTAAAAGAAAAGCTACTAAAGGACTATTAGTGAGAAAATAAATTATTACTTATATATTGTTTTGTTTTATAATTCATCATTTGAAAAAGCAATAAAAAGAAATACCTATAAGATAACAAAATATTGATGAAATATGTTTTTCGTTATTTTTAATCAGCAATTTTTTTTCTAATTTAATACTTTGTAAATCAAACATAGAATACAATTGTTTTTTATATTGTTATGCGGTCTTGAAATTATACTTCAATATTCATTGTAATTTCCAATATAATAATGCAATTCAATTGAATTGAATTCTTGCAAATATGTTACTTATAAAACGTATTAAATAAAATAAACTAAATTATTCAAACTCAAAAATATTTATGTATATATAAATGAAATAGATGGAGCTGTTGTGTATTAGGTTTACAATACATATAATTTTTTTTTTTCAACATGGCATTGGCAACTGTCAGTCAAGTGTTTTTCCCCTTGTTTTTATGGCATCCATTTTGAAATTAACCATTTGAATTTGATAAATTTATTATAGTTTAGGTTTACTTAGAACTCTTAGGAGACTGGCACTTCATATTCGAACATAAACAAATAAAAAAAATTGTAGTTTCAAAATAATGTAATATTTGTTGGTATTTGAGCAATATTAGCTCATTTGTTAATTAAATATACGAACAAATTAAAAAAATATATATACATATGTATGTATGTACACATATTATATACTGCAGTTTTAAAATGAAAAATTTGCTAATTTACTGGCTCGATTTGAGCTGTTCCGCCTTCGGAACAAAGAATAAGGAATATAGAATTGTTAACCACAATTTATGAGAAGTCTGCTATGTTCTTTTTTATGAATAATGAAACAAATATTTAGTTGCTACATATTTATTATTGTATATTATATATATAATATTATTGGTAAATTATAAATGAAAACAATCAGTTATTTAAAAGAAATTGTATTGGAGAAGAAACAATTCAAGTTATTTTCTAAAACAAACTAAAGCAATTTAATTATGTAGCATATTTTGAATATTTTCATAATCATCAAGTTAAATTAATTTTGAAAATAAACAAATTGACAAAAAAAATTAACAAAATATAGGAATATTTGTAGGTATCGTTATTTTAAATAAATTTTATATTTTTTCAGTTTTTTAATTTCCATTAAAACTCATTCCCGTTGAAAATACAAGCATCTTTTTATTTTTCTTTTTCTTGCCATTTCCACCATTTACAACGTTTCCATGATTACGATCCTCAAGTTTTGTTTGAAGCAAAGCATCAGCAATTACATCTCCTAATTTTTGTTTCGCTCCAAAACTAAGATCATTTTCAACAGAGGCAGAAGCTCCATCATCACTTTCAGAAAAACGTTCTGATCTCTCGATAGTATTATTATGACTTAATAATGGAGTACCCCAAATTGTTGTCTGTTTATTTTCAGTTAACAATGGCGTTGGTGATAATCCATCTAAAGATGGCCATATTTCTTCTTTTGTTGGAGTTTTAGTAAGAATATTCGCAAATGAAGTGTTTTTGAATTGTACTCGTTGTGGAGAGACAGAAGTTCTTGGTTGCGAATCCAATTTGTTTTCGGTTATTATGCTTGGAAAGGATCCATTTCCACACTAGAAAAAAAAAAAAAAAACTAAATAAATAACTATAATAATAATTTGAAGAATTTGATTTGAAAATAAAACATTACTGTTGGAAATTGTGATTTTGACTTAATATCAATATTAGCTGAACGAGCTATTAATTTTCCCATTTGACGTTCATTAATTTCATTAATTTCTTTTTCGCGTTTGATTTCTTCACGTTTTCGACGCAATCGATTCTTTTTGCGTGTTAAAATATCTTCTAAAAGGTTAAAAACAAAAAGTAATAAAAATTTAAGTAAATGTAAATTTGAAAGTAAAAAAAAAAGTACCTTTGAATATTTCCGAAATGAATTCAGAAATAATCGGGGGTTCAAGCTGAATTTCAACAATTTCAAACTGACATGTTAACGGTAAATGTCCTAAACAAGTAATTTTTTTACGTAAATCCTCATTCATTGAAAGAACCTCTTTTTGTAAAATTTTAGCTTCAATAATTATTGGTCCTTGATTTAAAGAGCCATACATATATTGTAGCATTTTCACATTCAAGGAATGCAAAAATATATTTTGGCCATCAATAGATTGATAAAAATAATAAAATTTTGATGCTTCTTTGGTGTTACAGTTACTTTTTGTTAGTGTGCTAACTGCATTTGTTTTATATTTTGAAACAAAATTCTCTATTGTATTATCCAATTGTATATCTAGATAATTTATAGAACATTCATCGTGAGCATCTTTCTCAATTTGTGGAGCAACTATATTTTGTTCTACACTTTGCAGTTGTGTCTTATAATTAAAAACAGTGCATTCATATTCAGAATTTTGTTTGTTTTGCAATTCAACAGTTTTTTCTTTTGCACTTTTCAATTGCACTTCAGAAATTTCATCAACATTTTGTGCATTGTTTTCGTCTTCATCAACATTTTGCTTATTTCCAGATTCGATTATTACTTGTTCAAAAATACTACGTTTTCGTTGTTCCAGCAAATCCAATGCTTGTTTAACAAATACAAATTCTGGATAATTTTCATTGTATATTGCCGATAATTCGTCTTCTTCACGTTTTACAATTAATAAAATTTCATCACCGGTTGCCAATAAGAATTTTGAAAATTTCCCACTTTCAATATTTTTTGAAATATGAGGAATTCCTTTATCAACAATTTCTTTACTATCAATTTTTTCAATAAATATCGATCCTTTTTCACGACGCATTAATTGTAATTTTATAATATCTCCAACAATGAAATTTTTTTGCTGAACAATTATTGTACTTTTCAAATCATTTAAATGAACTGCTTCATAACAAATTGGGCATTTACGCCATGATTTGTCAGTTAATGCTAAATAATGAAGAATGCATGGCCAACAATATGCATGACCACAACGTGTCAATTTTGCTGCTATCGGCGGATATAAGCAAATTGGGCATTGTGGTTCTTCCGTTGTTTGAATATTAATTTGTTCAATTAATGACCAATCGATAAGCGTGTCTGGAGAAGAAGAAGTGATAAACGGTTCAGCATTTGAGTTAATTACAAATTGGAAACTAAAAAAGAAAATATTTTTTGTTTCATTTCATTAAATTTCCTTAATAATTTATTACATTTAGTTTACTTAGCCTGTAAAAATTGTTCTTTATTGTAACGATGCTTCCTTAAATTTTTGCGATTTTGTCCATTTCCACTACGAACTGGAATATAATGTCCACTAATAGAAGTTTCATCTTCACGTGGAGCACAATGAAAATTGAGCAAATGATTTAAATTTTGCTTTTTACTTCCTTGTACATAAACTGAACTTAATTCAGCTTCATAGTTAAATAATTGATCAGTTTCGTCTGATGATAATTCATCTTCAGCTAATCGGGTGGTGCCGGCAGAAGTGATAGAAGATATGATGGTGGGTTTATTATTCGATGGTGGCCCATTGCTATCGTTGCCACCACGGGGTTTTGGTCTTTTATCATAATTTGGTCTAGATTTTGAAGGTCCTGGCTTTGAATAGCGTTGAGCATCAACTTTTGAATTTGTATAATTCGGATTTTCGCGACGACGTGCATTACGTGGCCACAAATGTTTTTTTGAATCTAAGAGTAAGAATAAATTTTTGGTTTTAAAAAATTCTGTAAAAATTTTAATGTTATCTTTTGTAAAACATTTTAGAAATTGTAAAAGCTAAATAAGTGTAACTAATTATGGATTATTATTCCATATTAACTGGAAAGAGAAAAGTTATTGTTTGCAATGGTTACATAACGATTGGTACTGCAAATATTCATTACATTCAGTTGGAAAAAGTAATTATATACAATTACTAATTTAAAATTTCAATATGATTGAAATCCTCTAATCAATTCTAAAAAATCTTAATTTTTAAAAAAAGTAGGAAAAATTGCCGCTTACCTGCAGATTTACGATTTTCAGACGTCAGAGCTTTGAAACTCTGACGTGAATATGAATTTTTCTTGTCCATTATGTTTGAAATTTGATGAATTCAAGTGGAATAATTCCCCTCCACATGGAGTTAATAATGCATTTGATACTTTTATCAGACACATTTTTTAATTGGCCATGATTATTACTCACAATTAATAAATAAAGAAATTAAAATTTAATTTCTGCAAAGTGTGAAATTAGAGAGAAAAAACCTGATTACGTGAAATTTGTAAAAATCGTCCAAAATAAGTCGCAATTGTTTGCCACTTATTTATTCAATTTTAAGTGATTGATATATGATACACAACGGAAACAAATATTTCCTGAAGAAAAATAATAACTTAACTTAAAAAATTTCCAACTTATTGAAGAAATTAGAAAACGACGTCGCTGAGTCCAAAGAAATGGCGACACGAAAAAAAAATTACGAGAACGACGACAGTGACATTTAAAATATGTTACCGTTTTAATTAATTTACTTTGGTGCTCAACTCACTTATCTTCTTCTTGAAAATAGGCTCACTTTAAGTGTCCAAAAAAGCATGTTAAAAAATTTAATTACATACTTGAACAAATTTCAAGAAAAAATATAAAATGCGATTTATAAAATCAGGTAACAATCCCAAACTTCAATTCCATATGTTATTTTTCATAAAAAAACAGCTGGTAAATTGATCTGAGCAAGTTAGCAAATAAAATGTTTGCTCACGGAGGAAGTGAGATTTGTTGTAACGTAACGACCTCTACCGCTTTTCAAATGAGGAAGTGAGAAATCTCAGAATTCTCAGTTCCAATAAAACACAGCTTAGCTTAGATCTATAAATTCATCAATCATCGTTGGCAATGTAGGTGTCTGATAATTCTGATTTCTGAATGAATTACTTAGTTTTGCTTGGTTTTTTACAATTTATGTAAGTGAAGTGCCCAAAATATAAATAAAAGATTATCGATAAGATTTAGATTAATAATCATGTCACATGTGGGTAAATTCAAACATATTATAATGGATTTAAGTACTATACAATTAGTTTTTTTCCAAAACAAAAATGTTTTTCTAAAGAACTAAAGAAAACCTTCTTAGTGGAAATTTAAAGGAAAGTTAAACTATTCACAAAACTATTTCATCATTACTTAATACTTTATAGAAGTATTAAGGTTAGAAGAATAATCAAGCTTTAAATTAAATAATAAAAAAAATGAAAGAGTGGGTATCTTTTTCGAACATTTCAAATTATTTTTTCGAATTTAAAATAAATGTAGAAAAAAAGTTATCATTGAAACTTTTTTCATCTATTATCAATGTGCTTACCCAATAACTTAAATACATTGAATAAAATTACTAAATTGTATGAATAAAAAAAAAAGAAAACCAACATTTTTTGTATTTTAATTTTTTTTCTCTTTAAATATTTTGTGAAATATTAATAAAATTCTAAACTACGTATACAATTTTACATTTTCAACAACAACAAAAAAATCTTTAAATAAATTGTATTTTTACTAATCACTTAATTAAGTGCACTTGAACTTCATTATTTTTCATTAAAATAATTTGATTTTGATTCAAAGATACATTTTTAGCCATTGTTAAACCAAGAATATTTGTTTGATTATCTGTTTTTTCTTTTATTGATGATTCTTCTTTTCCTGTCATAAAATCATACTTTCTTAATTTACCATCACTTAGTACAAATAGTTTTTTTCCATCACTTGATATTTCCATATTTTGTACTAAGTTTTTTCGTAAAATTGAACCATCTAAAATTATCTGTTGATCAAAAATATAAAAATAATCTTCATCTTGAAATTTTTCTATTGCAATAGCACTTTGCTCATTAAATGAATTTTGTGTTGAATCAAATTTTCCAGATGTTTCATGCAACGATTTTCTTTCATTAAGTATAATATTTTGTATTGCACATGTTTTACCATTTTCTGCATATTCGTATTCTAAATTATCATGTTTTGTTAAAGAATTTTGGTCATCAATTTCTATATTATTCTTTCGTTTTTTATCTTTTAATTTATTTAAATTACAATTTATTGCCATTACTGAACCATTTGATAAGCCAACAACAAGATATTCTTCAGATTTTAATAAACGGAATGTTGTTGAAAATAGAAATTTCGTCTCATCAAAAATAATTTTATGAATTTGATCAGTACGTAAAGTTTTTGTACATGTTATTATATAATTACGATTGGTTCCAATGAAAATACGTTCCATACCTGTATCTAAATTTGTGAAACGTAATCCTTGTAAACCTAATTTTTTATCACTTTGTGTTTCTTGTAATTCACGTAATGCATCATCATTGAATAAATCATTTTCAAAATATGATTTGGTTTTTTCAAATGCTGATTTTATACGAATCGATTTTAAGTTGAGACATTTACGTAAATCACATATTTCACTTTGTATTAATTTTATACGTGACCATGGTGAATTATATTCAATTTTTGTATGTTTTATTCGTTTATTGTTTGATTTTAATGGAAATGTTTCTGAATTACCAATTTCAATTAATGTCCATACTGTTAAAATGCCACTGTCGTTTAGTGAAACCATCTGGAAAATAAAGGCGAAATAAAAATCTATTTTTTCTTTATTGAGTACATAAAACTGATAAAATTAAAATGGAGAGTGCATAATTTATGGGAGAAACAAAAAAAGTGAGATAATGATTTTGATTTTAAGCTGGTGAAATTGCTAAAATAACAACAAAAAAAAATCGAAAAACAAGAATGTAGAAGGTAGCTTGTTTTTGAAAAAAAAAAAAAAAAAAAAAAAAATAATAATAATAATAATAATAATAATATTAACAGCATTTTCAACAGGATAGCTGAAAAAAAAGCAGCAATCTCTAATTCTCAGAAATCAATTATTCCTCGAATAAACAAGCATAATTTAAACAGCGTATAAATTATACTAAGTATGCTAAATTAATAGTTTAAGAAGAGAAAAAGCATCGTTTGTAGATTTACGCAAAACGTAAAATCGTGGAATATTTTGTCTCAGCAGAAAATTGGATGGAATTCATGCATCAAATTTGGTCATTGCCACAATAAGATGTTAAATTTAAATTTTCCTCTTTTGGCTTGTACATATGTGTGAATATTTCTTAAATATGTATTTCGAAATATTATACATAAACGTGACAGTGATGTCGCATCAAAACAAAAGCAACGATGCATTTTTGAAAATACATACATATGTACATATAAGTCGTAGATTGTTTAAGAATAACCAAAAATTAAAAACACACTTTTACTCACCTGAATTGGCTTATACGTTTTAATGTTATACAATCCATTTGATTTTCGAAAACTTTTTATATCAACAACAGCTCCTAAATCAATTATTTTCATTTCATCTATGTTAAAAGTTGGTGCTATTGATTGTGTTGGTGGGAAATGTTTTAAATATCCATCAAGTTTTGAACAAAATGAATATGTTTCTTTTAAATCCCACATTGCAATACTGCCATCACGTAAACCACAAACAATTATATCAGAATTCTCTGAACAAATATCAGCACGACATACTTCATTCCATGTTGATAATAAACGTAATGGTTTCTCAGAATCTGTTAATGTCCAAACTGACATTAAATTTGAAAATTCACACTTATAAATGCCATCAATACTTTCATGAATTGTTAAAATTAAATTTAAATTTGTATTTGAAAATATTTTAATTACTTTTAACGCATTTAAAAAATTTATATTTAGTGTAAAATATCCACGGCTAATATTTATTAAATCTTTTGAATTTTGCAATTTTCTGTTATAATTTGTTTTATTTAAAATTCCAGATATTGTAAATAATGTGTGATTAAGAAATTCATTTAAACGATCAAAATTTACTGATTTATGATTGGCTTGTGTTTGTTTCAATTCATTATGACGGAATTTTTGTAATTCTTTAAGACTTTTTTCCAAAGCATTATTGTTTTCCTGTAACAATTCGGGATTACAAGTATCGTTTTCTTTATTCTTATCATCATCATCATTATAATTTTCAAATTCACCACAAAAATTTTGTAAATTTCTTAAATTTCGTTTTTGAATAAAATTCAAATCATATTGTGGCGGATGTTGTGTCCATATTGAACGATACTGAAATTCATTTGTTTGAATGTTTGCATTCATTTGATTATCATTTGTTTGTGTTGTTGCTTGTGATGCATTTATATTTCCATAAATTTTCATATAATTTTCATATGTCATAGGTTTTAAGTCGAATAAAGTGTACGTGATTTCATCTAATTGAATTTTTTTTATTAATTCTTGACCACGTTTGATAAATTTTGAAATTTTTTCATCATTCTGTGTATGAAGTATACCAGAATTGTAGAAATGTATAGTTGATGATCCTGTTATTGTAGCAGGTGATTTTGATGGTGACGATACTGATGGATGAATTGTGTTCCCGTTATAACTTATCCCAGAATCAAGTTGTTCAGAATTTCCTGTAATTGTATCGATACTGTCCAATTGTTGTTGTTGTTGTGTCTGTTGCTGATGAATTTGTTGTAATTTCTCTCTTCTTGAATGCATATCATAATTTCCTGAATCCAATTTTCGTTCATCATCCTTTTCTTTATGAATAACAGCAATTGGAGGTTGAGTTTCTTTTTCTGTATCATCACAATCATCATCAGTTTCATTATCAGAAGCTTTCGAATTTTTATTTTCTACACTTTCAGTTTTTGTGTTTTCATCATTTTCCGTTGACTGTATTGTCATTGATTCAGACACTTCTGCTGATGATGAACCAGTTTCGAAATCTGATTCATACGATTCGAAATCATCTTCATAATCTTCAAATCCTTCGTTTTTTTCTGTTGCTATTTTCGATGATGGTCCAGGTTTAGAAAATAATTCAAATTTTTCCTTTGTCTTATTTTTATCATCGAAATTAATTTCATAAGCTATTGCTTCTTTGACGATAGGTTTTGAGGACTCTTCATCTTGATTGGGCTTTTCAATTTTACTTTCTGCTATTCTATCTAAACTTTTTGCTTCCTTTTTATCAGTTGGCGCTTTTTTGAGAACTATAATCTCGTCAGGATCTAAAGTTCTTGTTCGAGTTCTTGAACGAGAATCATTTTGATCATTTTGTAATGTTTTATTTAATTTCCGTTCAGGATTTAACGTCGTTGTGGTTGGATTGATGACTGTAGTTGTTTGTTTTCTTCTAAGCGGTGGTGATAGAACAGTTACATTGTGAACAGAAGTCATAACATTGTTCTTATTGATGTTGGTAAAACAATTTTGTGAATTTTTTAAACTATTCACGATTTCTGGAGCATATTTAGCTCGAAGTGGTTGTGATTTAATTTCTGAATTTTTGGATTTTTGAAGTAATATTGTTGATGTTATAATCTTTGTTTCTGTTATAGGTTTCACTGCTTTGGTTGTTGTCGTTATTGTAGATATTTTTGATTTTGTTTTAACTGGTTCCCTTGATCTTGTTGTTGTTGTCGGAGTTTCTTTTTCTTCATTTTTGTTTGTTGATTTTTTTAGAGCTTCCGCTTTAAGAGTTTTTCGTGTTTTAGATTGAAGATTTCTTGAATCTTTTTTTATTTCCACTTTTTCATTTATTTTAGGCCTTAATGATATCTAAAATAAAATTAAGAAAAAATTTAAATTACTTAAAAAAAAATCTAACATAAATGAAATTTTCAAATAAATATTTTATGACACACTAAAAATTTTTGAAAACAAAAATTTCCCAGTTCGCTTTGATTAAATTATAAAAGGAAAGTAAAAAAAAAAAACAAACATTTTTCAGTGTCATGGCATTGTTAAATCTTTTCAAATTATCAATTGAATTAATTTAAAAATAATTGAACAAATGATTATAGTAAAAAAATGTTTTATGAATGAATTGTGAACACCACTTTACAAGTGAAAATTAAAGCATTCATAACGTACCATTTTTGTAAATGTACTTACACTTACACATATATCTTACCAAGCAATAATAAAGTGAATCGTATATTAGCAATTAGGTATTAACAAATTAGATTTACCTTATTAATATTAATAAATATTAACACAGATTGATTTCCTGTATGCTCAAGGTGAACCAGATTTAATTGCATTTTATTTCTGTATTTTAATTATTTCAAAATTAAATAAGATAAAAATAAAATCTATAATTTCAGATTTCAAAATAAATCTTTAAAATTTGAAATTATAAATAAAAATACAAGATACTTTTTGTAAATAAGAATGACTTTCAAATACAATGCATCAGTTAAATTTCAGTCATAAGTACAAACATCTAAAAACATGTACAAAACAATATAAAGAAAGGGAGCGTGTGTACAAATCAATTAAAAAGAAAAACAAAAAGATAAGGTAGGTAGTAGGTACATTGGTTAATTTTTTTTATTTATTTATTTTTTTTCAAAATAAAAATCATCCAATCTTAAAGAGAATATGTGAACATATTTTTGGTTTATAGAAATCATTTATGGTTAATACAGTGTATCTTTTACTAATATATTGTAAGCATATCTAATCTAAAGTACCTATCTAATGTCAAATTTAGTAGAAGTATCTTTTTTTCAATTTTATAGATAATTGTGATATAAAATTCTTAAATCCAATAATTTAGTTGTATTTATAGATGATAAAAGAGTGAAGAGAATGAAACACGTAATTAAAGAAAGATACATTAAAAAATATTGACCCCTATCAACATATAATTCAATTTAAAAAAAAAATAGTTTCTTACATTTCGTTTAAATAATGTGTGTAAGAAAGCAACAAAATAATATACATACATAGTGAAAAAATAAAAATGTTTTCTGGTGCTAGTATGTAATAAAAATATAATTGTGCGATAAACATTGTAAATTAAGTGCATTAAACTTGAAAATTTTGCTTGTATTTTTATTAAAATATAAAGTAAAACTCACATTTTTATTATTTATTGCAGTTTTTGTTGATTTAGACATTTTAAAAATCTAGCACTTTTTTGTTAAATCAATGATTTCGATCGTCATTTTTTACTTTGAAGTGTTTTATTATTCGTTGTGATTAGAATATTGTTTGGTTTTTGGTGTTGTTATGACATAGCAAAAGTAACATGACAACGATTTTTGTAATTTGTAAACCGGTACTCTAGCGGCACTGTAGGAAATTTAAATTGTATGAATTTCTGACTTTTTGGTGAGTCGACGCATTGAACAATTTTTAAGTAAGTAATGTTTTTCATTTGTTTATAACGGAAAATTAATTTGAAATAAGTTAAAGTTAAATTTTTCTGTTGACCATGAGAATGAAGCCGAATTATAAATACACTACTCAAGTTTCAAACTATAAATAAAACTATCTTTCCAGCGGAATATAAAGAGTAACTAAAAAAAAATTTTGTTTATCATTTCTTAAATAAGTACATAAGTATAAATATTAATAAAAAAAATCGATCACCTTATCAACTTCTATTTGTTAAATTTCTTCACATACTTCATAGATTAAAATCGGTCTACAGAAACAAAAAATAATATGCACAGTAATACACTTTAAAGTGTTTAAAATCTACTACATAAAAGTTTTCTAAGATTTTCATGACCTAAAAATATTTAGTATATGTAATTATATTTTTAATTAAATAATGGTATGTTATGCAATTGTAAAACTTGGTATAAATAAAGAAGACAGTTATAGGTACATATGAATAAAACAAATGTTTTAAACATTTCAGACTCAAATACAATATTATCGAATGTCGATTCTGATGCATTGCTCCATCCCAATACTTTCGTGTGCCACCGTGTTCAAATTTTGATGAATTTTTCATGAGAAACATGAAAAAAGGTAAAAAATTTGAAAAATAAAGCAAAAAAAAGTAAAGCACATTTGTTTTTATTATTGAATAAGTAGTCTTCATTATAAAATAATATCACATAAAATTTTTTTTTTTGATTTTCTATAAAACATGCACATTTGAACTTACATATTTTAACTTTTAGTTAAAAATACTGTAAATTTATCTTAATTATTACTTTCGTAAATTTATCTAAGGTTAAAAACAATTGTTAAAACACACAACACTACGAGTACATTATTTATATTTAAATATTGTCCATTATTTGGATATAAACTCATTGCATAATTGTCATAAATTTTTTCTAATAAACGTGGCATTTTATCATATTTCAATTCATTTAAGCCTTTAAAACCTTCTGTATTATCACGAAACATAATATTATTTCTTTTATCGAATGGCCCGAACATTGTGAATGGTAATGTATGTTGTTTATTATTTTTACCAAACATATTATCCATATCCTTTAATGAATTATAAATTTCATTACGTCGCATTATTGTTGTATTATGTGTCATTAAATGCCCACGTGGTATCCAATGTAAATAACAAAATTCATAATTTTGCTTTTTCTGATTTGCCCCATAAGGACAGATGGTTCTGAAAACATTACTATGATCTTTGTCATGATACCAGGTTGTATTTAAAATGACTTGTGTGAAATTCTTTAAAATATCTGAACTCAAAAATGCAACATCCCCTCTTTCATAAAGACATCGTAATGCTCCTTCATCTCCACGATAATAATCTTTACAATCACTATTCTTATGTTTTGGATCCCATGTACAAGAATCACTTGAAAAATATCGGAAAATTGTTGTTGATTTTACAGTTTTATTGGCAATTGTTTCTACGACTGAAAGATAAGCTGCACCTTCAAATGATGGGAAACAAGCTACAGCATCTTCTAAATCTTTAAAATCATAGAATTTTGAATTCTTTTTAACTACAGCAACTGTTGCATATCTTTCATACATGTCAGATGAAAATTCATACAGAAGTGGTATAAGTTTATGCTCTTTCTGTGCTTTGATTCTGTTATCTTGATTAACTAAGACGACATCAGCAACTTCATGTTTTACATCATCTAAACAATCATCCAAATTTTCTGCTCGAATACATTGAATATTTGGCTCGATTCCATATACTTGTGAAGCTTCCTGGAGCCAGGAACATTTAACATGCTGAATAATGGAGGTTGTACAATAAACAATAGACCTCGGAGGATTACATGATGGAAAACTGTATGCACTTTGGAATCCAGTTGCTTGATCGAGGTAATCGTCAATTGGAATTGTATTATCCAAAGAAGTAATTTCAATGTGATATGTTTCTAACAAACTCAGAAGAGCATTCTGCCAAACTTGACCATCATGTGACAAACCATGCACAAGATTTTGAATTTGAGAAGCGTGAGATCTATAAAAAAGAAGTGTAACTTAAGAAACTAAGTTCAATATGATAATAACAAAAATTTACCGTCTTGCGGCGATAGCTGGCCATGGTTTAGCTACCCAAACACAAGGATAGGATGTGTTTAGAGGTTGTAAATGTCCATCTGGGCATAAGAAACTGTATTCATTCGGATTTGCCTCAGCAGGTAATCCACTAAACTGTAAAGAAAGTAGAGAAATTACTTACTAATTAAATTTTCATTATTAAAGTTTTAGAAAAACACACCCCAAAATGACTTTTCACATCATCTAATCTTGCCCATGATACATCACCAACTCCACTTGTCAAACAATAAAGTGTACCTCTTCGTCCCCAATGCTTATCACCGACTCCACATCGGTATGGATCATAGCAAATTTGACAAAGACTTGGATATCGACTTTTTAATATTCGATCTTGTATGGGATCTGGAACCCATGGTCCAGCTTTACAAGTTGGTCCAAAGAAATTTGCACTTGCTTTAATACGAGCTTCATTTAATGATAAATTTGGATCACAGACTTTTGGTATAAGAACTGATTCAAAATACTAAAAATTAAAAAAAGAGGAAAAAAGTTTGAGAAAAAAATTGTAAGGTGAAAATATGTTTGCTCACTTACATTTGCTAAAATTTCTGTCCAATGATTCTCCAAACCGTGTCCTGGATGACAAAATTTACTACCACGTAAATCTTGTGCTGTATGTATACCAGCTTCATTATCAACAACAGCGACAATCTCATATTCAAATGGTGAATTATGAAAACGTAATTCACTTGTTACTAAAATTTCAACTGTTGCCCATCGTGCTGCAATTAAATCTTCTGATGAGAATACACCAAAATGTGCAGAACCTTTATGTATACGACGTATACAATCTAAACGATCAACACCAATAACACATTCAATATTTGATTGTTCTTCTAATATTGGACAAAATTTTTCTGTTTTTCTATATGACCCTCGTCCATCAACAACACAAACACGTACTGAAAATAGTACATAAAAAAAAATTGCGTTAAAGTAAGAAAAATTAATAAACATTATAAATACGAGAATAACAAGTTTCTTGCTTAAATCTTTTTTTTTTCTTTTTTTTTTTTTTTTTGTGACATTGAACAAATTTAAAAATTTTTTTTTAAATATTTTTCAAATATTTTAAGTAAAACATAATTTTTACATTTTTATTTGCAAATTAAAATATTTCTTTTTAATTTTTTTTTTTCGTGAATGACTTTAGGTCAATGTAAACAAGTGTCACATTAACGCTATAAGAATTCGGTTCATTAACATAGTTTTGTTAGTTTGTTTTAAAGACTTTTACTTTACGACTAAAAGTTTTAAGGAGAATTTTAAGAATTTTCAATATTTTTTTTTTAATAGTTTTTCTAAAATTTTCTAATCTTAGGCTATAATTTTTTAAATTAAAATGAAAAATAAAAAACCAACATTTCTTACGCCTTCGGAAAAAATGCATGAAAAAATGAAAAATAATTTTAAAAAATTCAATTGAATGCATTGAAAATGAATTTTTTTTCTCAATAAATCAGTAAGGAATTTCCTAAATGTCAATAAAATAATTATAACACAACACAACACAGGTATTTTACCGTGTTATGAAAATTATGATTTAAAAATTAAAAAAAAAAAAATGAAATTCCACATAAGCATTGAAAGTTTAATTTATCTACTTTATGGTGAGCATACGCCTCATACGTTAATATAATAAGCAAAAAATGGCACTGATCAAACTCGAAAAATTATTCAAGATCAATTTAATTGATGTGTAATAAACGACACGTTAAAAATATTAAAAATAAGAAAAAATGAAAGTTTTCAATTTAATTTCCTAATTATTTTATAATTTTTTCTACCTGTATGAACATTAAACAGTTTAACACAAAAATTGAAGTAAAACTTTTTAAAAATTTAACCTTGAATTTATTTTTATCATAAAGAGAAGATATCTATGTTTTCATGCAAAATATGCTAATTAATAATTCAAAAAAATATGTATAGGAAAACAAATAAATAAAATGGTACCAAAAATTAATGATAAATTTAGCTTCCAAGATTTTATCAAAGGGGATTTTTTATGAATTACTAAATCGTACTTTGAATTTTTGTAAATTCTACTTTTAATTGGAAATACCAACATTCTTAGATTTCGATGTATGTAAGCGATTTTTGTACCTTTAATACTGAACCGGTAAAAAACATAGATGAATACAACTTTGATTGTAAGCATATTCGTAACAAGATGAGATTTTTTTTCTTTACTCAGTAACATATGGGAATTTTTGTGTACATTATGATGTCATACTCATAACTATAAAATATAGCGCGACTGAGATTTTCGTTTTTTCTTCGTTTAAATCATGATCAATATTTTATAAATTGGAAGAATAATTATTTTAAAGTAAAATTCTCAGAAATATTGAAAAGGTAGAAAAAGGCGAGCTCAAACTCTTGAATCTTTTTAAATTAAAAGGCAGTCTGAGAATTTTATGACGAAAAACAAAACAAAGAACACGTGCCTATCGTTCTCATGTTTTTACTTCAATTGTATATAATTCATTTAATTGAAAAACATGATTAATAATTAGTCATAGCATATATAGAAAAACGTTAAATATTTTCCCATAATGAATAAATGAGAAAATAAATATTTTAAATGGGAAAAATGGTGTACTTTTTCTAAATTTTCATTTACACATGAAAAAAATTCCATTTAAAAATTACAACGTCCATGTATACTAAAGTCTCTTTTAAGTTAAATCCATCACAAACTATAAAAAATAAACGTAGTCACGTTATATGTACATAACTCTGGATCTAAAAATCAGGATGACTTGAATTTCACCAATGTGCAGTAGTCTTGGTGCACAACCTAGAACTTTTATCAGTACACACCACTAGGCACCAACCATCTTTCAATTTCTTCAAAAAAAAACTAAACCATAATTCATTTATAATTTTGGTAATTAATTTATATATGTATGTATCATAAATGAATCAAAAATAATTATTTCACCTTGAAGTTTAATTTTAATTTAATTATTTCAATGACCCTATTAATAATTTGTCTTGTTATCAAGGAACCGGTGTTACTGTTAAATGATGTTATTCCACTTTTATCAACTTTGTAAGGTAAATAAAAATATTTTTTTTCATATTTTATGAAATAAAACTTTTGGAAGATTTCATACTGAAATCAAATTATTTGACAGAATTAACTGGAAAAAGAAAAATGAATTCCTTTTACCAAGTAAATTTAATTAAATTTCATACAGAAGAATAGAATAGAAGAAAAATCATTTAAATTTAAAACAACTAGGAAATTTTCATTAGTTTTTATTTTAATTAAATTTTTAATTTAGAATGTCTTTCAGTTTAGTAAAACTGATATTTTTATCAATTTTATTGTTTTTATTATCAAAAAACACATCCAATAAGAGTGCAATAAAAAATTTAACCCTGCGTAATTGAGTGAATATCGCTTACAGAGTCACAGGGTACATATTATGTAAAAAATAGAGTTATTCAATAGTTACAAGGAATTTTATCACACGATGACTACAACTTCTGGACAATTAAACACAATTTAGCCTTCATTAGGTTTGTTTTTGGAGAAGCAACAAAATGTGAAATAAATAAATTTTCAATTTAAATTGTCATTAAAATACACTTGTTTTTTTTGAACTTACATTTCTCTTTGTCATTTTTAAACCCTTTTGAAAGAACAAAACTAAAATAAATTGCTATAAAAAAATACAATTTTAATGTTGACCTCATAATTCGTTGAAAAAAACACACACACGTTTACCAAAAAATCAAGAAATAGTTTATTTTTTTATTTTATTTTAATTTTTTTTAAGTACACAAACTTTGACCTTTTCTCAATAAAATAAAGAAAAAACAATAACTTTCACTTTTGTCAAACTTTTATAAATCACTCTTTTATTAAAATCATTAAAATACTAATTTTAAAAAAAAACGAAATTTCAGATTAATTTGATCGTATAGGTAATTCGCAAAACCAAAAATAATATTAAAAATTGAAAATGGAAATAGAATAACACCTAAATATCATACAACATAACATAATTTTTATAAGAATACTTGTTTTCTAGAATCAAAATTCAAAAACGAATTATTTATAAATTAATAAAAAAACGACAATTAATATTTGATATAAAAAAACTAGGAATTTTAATTAATAGGTTGTGTATTTTATTGATAACATCACGTCTATTCTCTTCAACAATTTTCTGTTAACTAAAAATATTGTAAAAAATTTTAAAATATGTACACATTATAAAATTATTTTTATATTGGCTGGTTATTTTTATTCCAGAAAAATAAAGTATCCAATAAAATAAACGTAAATAAAAAATCACCGAGACCGAGAGAATCTTTAAAAAAACACAGATACATCAATAAATTAATAATTTTTCTTATTTAAAAAAAAAAGTAAAGATTCACTTTTTTCTCTTTGTATCATATTATTAAAATTTTTTAAAATAACAACAAAACTTTTATGAAAAACTAGTTTTCATTATTTATAATCTGTGTAATTTATAATACATAATCAAATAAAATGACCAAAGTAAGTTGAACTGTTCTGTATCACATATGATTTTTTGCTTTAATTAACGACAAAAAATAAAATAAAATAATACATATGTACATATGTATATACCTATATATATATATTTATATATATTATAAGTATATTTAATGTTCATACCTAAGGTAAATGTACCAGTTTCACATCTCCTCTTGTTTAATTTTTTTTAAAAGGAGGTCGACAAAAAAATTGCATGTCAAAACTAAAAAAAACTCTAATTCTGTTTCTACCGTCAAAATAATGTTATAATTGCAATTATTTCACATGTATGAATTACAATTGATTTAACTTCGATAAACCGCTTATGAAGATTGTTTTTATTATTTTTATTTTGAAGTTAATTTTGGTATTATAGAACACTTTAACTACAAAACCTATATTCTTGATAGTTGAGCCGTTCTCAAACCAAATCCATTAACTTCACTTTTAGAATCCTTTTAAATTTCAGGTTCACAACTGCAGTAATTCTTATTTTTTCGTCATTCAAAATAAATTCCTATGATAATTGGACTTTAAACTATCTAATGAAAAACATTTTTTTGGCGATCAAATATAAATAATTTATTTTAGGAGTTTCTTAATTGATAGATATGGTAAATGTAACATCCTCATATACAGGAAAAATATTACAACAAATACCTTTTGCAGCTTTAAATTATGAATGTAAAAATTCTATTGAGAACTTACGGCAAGATAAAATGATATGGGACTTCATGAATCCATTTCTTGCAATCTATTTATTTTGTAGACGTGATTTAGTGATCATTTTTTTAAGTAGAATATTTAGTCATTAAAATCGATAAATTTTGGTAAAAAAGTAATAAATTCTTTTATTTATCAATGTAACTTTGTTACATGTTCCACTTAAACGTCCTTTGAAATATTTCAAATTGATCTTCTTTATTTTTCATTTACTCTTTTAATAGAAAAATAAAAACATCTCTTGAGGTGACCGGAAACTGATACATCTACCTTATAAGTTTTTAAATAAAGCTAACTTCGGTTTCAACTGCATTTTAATTCGACAAAGGTCATGTAATAACACTGAAAATTAATTCAAGTGAATTGAATACACCGTATTAGATTTTTTCTATTTGTTTAAGAATCAAATTTCTCCTTATTAAAAAAACAATATTCGATTTAATTTTATTTATAATGATCATACAGGATGTCTAAAAAGCGAAAGTACATTAGGCGATGTGTACAAGAAATAACGCTTTCATCAAAAATTTGATATTTTAGTATGTCTCATGTCTGATCGAATGTCGTTTTTTCTGTTCTTAGCTACTGCATAAGTAAACTATAAATTTTTTAATTTCTTTTTCATTATTCTGTTTAAAATTCTGATTGAATTAAGATTGTATACATAATAACGCTACACAGCAGATGCTTTTATATGTTTTTAGTCTTTTTTTTTTTTAGTATTTGTAACAACTTAATATATGATAAATTTCTTTCCATTTTATTTTAAATTCTTGTTTTTGATAATACAATTTTGTTTTTACTTTTGTTTGCTTTTTACATTCTTGCTTGACTAGAATTTATTCTCAAAAACTAAAAATTAAAATATTACATTTTAAAGTTACAAGTTACAAGTTTTAGTTGAGAAAATCTTGTTCTTAAAGTTTTATCCATTACATGTTTTTTTTACAAAATTTTTTATTACAAGTTAATATTTTTTTCAATTTACAACAATATCACTCACACAAGCTGGAATTAGTGAAATTAATTTATCTGAGAAAAATTTAAAATAAAAATAATAAGAACAGAAAAAAAAGAAAAAAAAAAAACAAGATGAAATTGTGAGCAAAAATAAAGAAATTTAAAAAAGTGGCTATTAATGTAATTTCAATGATTTCTTAACGTATAATCTAAAATTGTTGATAATTTCACATATCTGATTTTTATTTTTCTTTTCAATATGTGATGATCAATCGTGTTTTGATTAATGACTGCCGTTTTTTCTATTTTTTTAAAACTTATGATGGGCGGATTTGTGTTTTTTTTCAAAAGATGTTTTTAAATAATTATCTTGATAAACTATGCAATGCAAAATTAGTTTATTCATTTTTTAAAAATAGATACATATACAAATTGTCATTAATCTTAACCTCTTTGGAGGGTAATTGTTTTGTGTCTGAAATACAAAACCTTTCAATTTGATTGTGTATTCGCCGAATTCAATATACATTTTTCTAAAATTTGAATATTCTAAGTGGCTTTTAAGCAGAAGAAATTATACCAAAATTTGAAAAAATTGTTTTAAAAAAAATGGGATTTCCACTGTTTTTTGTGAGAGTTTGGAAATCACATAAAATGTCATTTTACTGATTATGAAAGTATAACCCCACAACCCCATCCTTTTTCCATCTACATGCACCAGCTGTGTGCTGATCATTTTAACAATAGAATTATTGAAAATCCACAACGACAAAACTTTCCCGCTAAATTACTTTTATAATTTTGTCGTTTTATTTTTATTTTCAATTGAAACTATATGTTACGAAATACATTACAAAAGAGAATTTCCAAAGTGAATGTCACAAATTACAAACATTTAGTAGGTACCTCACATATGTATTGTACATCTTATAATTAAATATTTCGTATACATACAATGTAATATGATGGAATAATGACAGAAAATCCTATTAATGAGACCACAAATAATAAAATGAGCAAGTTAAACTACATACCTACAATAAAAAGTAAAAAGTAATGATATAATAATTAATAAATCATATGTTTTTCTCCAAGTTTCAGTTCAATGGCGTAATTATCAATTTATAAATTAAGCACATGCAAATTTAAAGTATGTATAATTTTATTTTTTTGTTGTGTACATAATAACGAAAATATTTTGATTGTAGGGTAAATGAGCCACTAATTCTGCACATTTAAAAGGGGAGCTTGAACCAAAAAACAGCAAAGTGTGAGTGCTGAACATTGAAACTTTTTTTGTAAACTAATTTACTTTTTGTTTTTTTAAAGTAAAGTAAAGTTGAGCATGGGATTTTTTTTTCTTCTTCAAAAGTAACTGTCATACAAAAGAATATTTTATTATCAATAGTTATTGGTCTGCACGTGAAAAAGTCGAAGCCTTTTTTTTATACAGGTAGGTTTTTACTTCGGACCATAAAGGTACTTTGTGCGAGACAGAGTAATCCAACATTGCATTTATCCTACATTGTTTTATTTTTTTCATAATGCTTTTACATATTGTTTTTAGATATGTATGTATAAGTTTCCATATTGAAGATACATTTTATGGCTGTGAAATGATGCCCCACTTTTGTGTTACATATGATTTAAAATTACATATTTGTTTTGTACAACAGTGTACAAAAGCAAATGATGCGTTAATGCGAATAACTCAGTCTACGCTTTTTTTTCTCCTTTTTGTGTTTACAAATGTGGGAGTATTCTGATAAGCGAAAACCAACTAAACACGAGAAAAGTTAATTTAAAATTTTAGATTGATGGAATTTCGATAAAAATTTATGGAAAAATATTTTGTAAAAAAAATTTTGAAAAGTGAAAAATTAAGTAGGATTGTTCATAGCAAAGACGTTAATCTTAAAAATGTTTGATCGATTCAGTGGGCAAGCTTAACGTATTAAGTTTAAAGGAATCATCGTATGTGAGTACAAACATTCTATATTGAACAAATAATTTATTTAAAGAATCATCTTTCTGTATGGCTGCAGTAAAATTCAAGTCTTATAATTCGATGGTAAATACCAACACATGTGTCTTGAAGACGAAAATGAAGTAGTCATATTCGTTGTTATCGTATATGCAAGTTCAAGGTCTCCATTTTTGCATTCTGCATGCTAATTATTCTTAATTTTTTATTTTTTACCTTTATTCTAAAACTCGCTTTTTTATTAGATAAACATTAACAAGTTTTTATTCATTTGCACTTTTCTGCATGTAACTTCATGCAACTTCATGCAACTTCACCCAAGGAATTTACGTGATCAAACAAAAATAGGAAAAAACATGAATAAATAAATTTTATTTAGCTTTCCGCTAAAGTAAAATCTTTTAGAACAATAGTTCTCAAATAACTGTAATTTTTGAATAATCCTAGAACATAGGATTTTATTGTGTTTGTTAAAAAAAAGCAATCGAATTCGTGGAATGGAAATCATGACTTTACAATTATTATAAATTGAAGGTTTTCTACTAAATTTTGCAAATCAATAAGAATCAACTGCTTATATATTCACACGAAATAAGAATAATGGTACAAAGAAAAAATCCTGATACGACAAATTTGCGAATATTGAGATAAATTTAAAAAATTTATTTGCGTAAAAGCGAATTTCGAAAAGTTTACCTAAATGTTTTATTTCGAGAGAAACAAATATTAAAATACATATATCCACTGACCACTCTTCCAGAAAATTTTCAATTCTCAAAAACTCTAGTGAGAAATGAAATAAAGTTTCTCATTTACAGAACTTGAAAGTTCTTTTGTATTTCTTGAAACTTCAAATTTAAAAAACCTATTAAAGTTTACTCTTTAAATTCGCAACAGATTAAGATTCGTGTAGAAATAAGTATATAACACAATACATTAAATATAAATAATAAAAACCTTCTTAATAAACAAAGTAAAAATTTGTTAATTTATTTTACAAGTCGTTCCAAAGGCTAATTCTTATTGGAATTTACAATTAAAAATTTTAATTTTCGAACGAAATATTTTTGTATATTAGATCTCTAATCACAATTATAACTTTCAGTGGAAAAGATTTAACCAGATATTCCTCTCGATTTAATCGAAATCAAAATACAATTCACATACAAAAAGATGATCTTGAATTTAAAATTCAGATACGTTTATAATTACATTTTTCCTGATAATGTTCTATTTATTCCAATTTTTCTTGACATTGATCATGTAACAATTCATTTTATTAGTTGTAATTTCTATAAATTTCAGCTCAGACTATGCGGTAAATATGTACATATAGGTAACTAAAAAAAAGCAAATTTTCACATAGTTTTTTCCCACTGTACTTGCAGTGATTATTTTTCTAGTTATAATAATGCTAACGAAATAACTTATCTTATTCTAAATAAAAATGAATATATTGTTTTAGAAAATAAATATAAATATTAAAATTAATTGTGTAATTAAAAATAATGAAGTCAATTAATGCATCAAATGATAGTTTATAATTATGGGTTTTGCCAGAAAGATTTTTTTATATCTTATTTAGGTGTAATTTAATTTATGATGTGATAGTCCAGCAATCAATTTTACTAATACTTTTTATATAATGAAATACAAAAATAAGTAAGAAAAATTTAAAAATTCAATTTAAGAATTTGTGAAAAAAACCCTAAACATATGTACAATGACACCTCCAATTTAATTAATTTATTATTCCAATATAATGATATACTCAAACATGATAATTATGCATGATAAAGGTCTCCCCAAGAAATAATGTAATAATAATAATTTCTAAATGCAAAATTATCAAGTATATAGGTACGTTTTTTGACTTTATTATATCTAAGTACTCGTATACATAACTACATTCGAGTACTTCAAATAATATGACACAAGGTGAACAAGAAATATTCTATTTTCATTTTTATTCAACTTTTTAAATTTTTTCATTAATTTCCCTCTCTAAAGTTGTGATTTAATTAATCAAAACATGTTTTTTATAAAAGTTCGATTTTTCTTAATTTTTTTCACTATATACTTTACCTCTTTTCTTCCTGCAGATTTTCGACATTTTCCTTGGTATGTTTCTGCCTTTGCTTGACGGTGTTGGTATAAGCCCAGCCTGAGTCGGGATTTTTAAAAATACAGACTTGGATTGCAGTAAAGTATCTTAATACATCTTTTTTTTTTTTTTTTTTGTGCGTATCAAAACTTGTTTTTCTGAAAATGCTACTGAAAGCCCATAATCTGATGAAGTTCCTTTTGCAGAAACACTTTTGTTTATTTTTACGTCCTCCAAGAGTCGCAACTTATATAGCTTTAATTGTGAAGCGTACTTTAAATCTTATTGATTAATACCATCCTAAGAGTTCTGCTTGTTTATGTTTTATTTTTTTTTGTTTAACCTCACACTAAAACGAGAGCTTTAAATTCTTATTCACCCTTTAGATACTTATTTATGTATGTACTTATCTAATCTCTTTTTTATGTTTCGGTCTAATTTTCATATCATAAAACAAAAATAAATGATAATAAAATTTACATAAATGTTGTAAACTAATATTAATAACAAATAAATAATTACACGTTAATCCATACATTCAATATTCGCGGTTTTTTTTAAATATATATCATGTACAATATAATAAATTTAATATTTAAAAAAAAGAAGAATTTCTTTTTTTAGATAACATTTATTTTATCAGCAAAATTATATTGATTTTATATTTTTGTACTTTCTTGTTGTAATGCAGTACTCGATAATTTTAATTTTTTTAATGATTTTAAATTTTTTTTTTTAAAATTTATTTTCAGGTTCTTCCTCTCTTGTTCTCTGTCTTCAATAATGTAGCAACAAATAAAATTATTTATGACATTCATATGATAAGAATTTTTTATTTTCTTTAACAACAAATAAAAGTAAAGCTGTTATCAAAAACGAAAAAAAAAGTATTTAAATTAATTATTTTAAATTCACTTATCACATTTGTATATTATCCAAAAAAATTGTATGATAAAAAAAAATACAAGAATAATTGTTTATAATTTTATTTTATTTTTATTAAGTCATTCGACTTTATCCAAGACAGAACAAGTAGGAAGCAGTTCGGAAACATTTTTGTTTAAGTACTAAATGAGTTTAAACGTAAAATAAAGCGCAACATAAAATCATTGATTAAATAAGGGATTGATTAAATGCTTTTTACCCCTTATTAAAAATTTAACAAACAGATACAAAAAAAAAATTAATTTATAAAATCAACAGAAGATGCCAGAGTAAAAAAAAATAATTGAAATTCGAATTTACATAAATTTAATTCACACATAACAAAGAATTTATTCAAAATAAACTTAAAAATGGTAAAAGTTAACACACATTTGTTGCCGATTAAGGCTCATTTTTTCTTTTTTATGGCAGGTAAATAAGATTCTTTTGCAGCTACTCTTTTATTTAGTTTTTTAATTGAAGTAAACGACTGTTTTTTCTTATTTTCACAGCTATGGGGCCAATTCTACCACAAATTCCAGTATTTGGTAAACAATTAGGAATATCACCTGAAATTATGGGATATATAACTTCAGTACTTCCAATACTTTATGTTATTGCAAAACCTGGAATTGGATTTTTAGCTGATTATTTTTCTGTAAGTACTCATTATGTACAGAATTCGAAAAACTAATTTTAATGGTAAAATTATTCGGTTATAAGTGAAAATTAATACATTATGGACCAATAATTTCATTGCTAAATTTGCCACAGCGGCCGATTTAACCCTCATTAACTAACGAACGAGTACAATATAACCTTAGAATTTTTGTGTTTTTCCACAAGTGTTAACAGAACAAACAACCTAAAAAGTTTCTCCAGAATCGAAAGTCTATACACAATAACACAAACACAATATTATTAGTGTTTGAAATCTAAAGTAAATATGTACTAAATTATTGCATTGTAAAAACAGAACTGTGGGACATTTGCTCATGGCACCCGTGAATGCTCATCTTTGTAGCTTTCGAAATCTACCTTGAATGATTTTTCGTGTTTTTTATTATTCTGTTTATCTGATATTAGACGATGTTTTCGCGAACTCATTCGTTCGAAGAGAGATGTGAAATAAAAGCGAATCATATAAAAAGGAAAACAAGAGAAAGAATAAAAAGCGAATCATTAAAAAGGAAAACAAGAGACAGAATAAAAAGCGATTTAGTTCAGTCTGTACTCTGTAGTTTGTCTAAATCTTTAAACATCGTCTTGAGAACATTCAGTGGAAAATAAAAAATATAAATACTTGCTAAAATTTTCTTTTCTACTTTAACCTATTTTGTTGTAATTTTTCAGAGTTATAGAAAGCTTGTTTTCATCTTATTAATTGTGATCATGACATTATGTTATGCTGGATTGTATTTTGTGCCACAGAACAAAGAACACTCAATAAGTTTAGATAATAATGTAAATTTAAATTATACACTTTCACTGCGAAGTGAACTTAAAAATTGTCAAACAGATGTAAGTTTGTATAAAATTCATGAAAAATTCAAAATTTAAATTAATTTATTTTTGTCTTTCCAGTTTCTGACAACTGTTGAAAACTCATTCTGTACAAACGTAAGAAAAATGAAATGTACTCATCCAAATATTTTGAATAATAATTTTGATTTATATGTAAAAAACTTGGCATATATTGCAACAAAAAATGAGACTGATAATTATGAAATTTGTACAACAATGAATTCAACAAATATTTTTACATATTTAAATTCTTCCACAGAACAATTAGATTTAATTAAATCATGTAAATTAGATGAATTTAATGATGATTGTTTTTATAAGACAACAACATTTTGGAGTTTTGTTGTATTGATGTGTTTAGGAACGATTGGTTTTAATGTAACAAATTCAATAAGTGATGCAATTTGTTTTGATGTGCTAGGTGAATCTGAAGAAATGAAATATGGTGCACAACGTGTATGGGGTACAATTGGTTTTGGTTTGTCTGCGTTGATTGCTGGTATTGCTGTTAATATGTCAACTACAGAAACTGTTAAAAGTTTTACACCAGCTTTAATAATTATGTTAGTTTTTAGTGGGTTGGATCTTTTGAGTACAAGTAAATTAAAGGTGAGTACTTTATTGAGACTTCTTTTGTAAGGTGACATAATCATACGATTACGAAAATCTACGAGCGTTTCGAAAGACTTGTAAGAGTTTTTACAAATGAACAGATGTACCTGTTTTGCAACTTCATCACAGACTTTATTCAAAACTACGTGTTTGCAAGCAAAGTTGAAATCACTCCTCCGAAAAATCAAAAACTTTTCTTTTGATTACGACCAGTCGACAGACTTCGAAAAATCTATCAATTAGTCTGTCGACCTACCCAGAGGCATACAACATTCATTCAACTTCGACAAGTTGTCAACTTGATTTAACTAAGGCCAACGTAGGACAGATAAAAAAAAGACTTGATACAATGATCAAAACTAAACTTTTTCTTTTTAATTTTTGATTATTTTTTATTTCAGTTACCAAAATTCTCCTCATCAGACTCAATTTCCAAAGAAGTATGGAGTCTTCTTAAAAAGCCATCAATTGTGATATTTCTTGTATTTGCAACTTTAGCTGGTATTGTTGATTCATTTATTATATATTTTTTATTTTGGTACCTAGAAGAAGTTGCTGAGCAAACTGGTTATACAGAATCAATAAAATTAATTGAAGGATGTGTTGTTGCTGCTGAATGTCTTGGTGGTGAAATACCAATGTTTTTATTAAGTGGGAAAATTCTTAAGAAAATCGGTTATGTACATTGTTTAAGTTTATGCTTTTTTACATATTTTTTACGACTAGTATTAATATCAATAATACCAAACCCATGGTGGTTAGTTGGTATTGAATTTTTTATGCAAGGTTGTACATATGCATTATGTTATACGTGCATTGTTGCATATGCATCAGCTGTTGCACCACAGGGTACATCAGCAACAGTGCAAGGTTTAGTTGCTGGTATGGATGATGGTTTAGGTTATGCAATTGGTTCATTAATTGGTGGACAAGCATATAAATATTTAGGTGGTGCACGAACTTTTCAAGCATTTGCTGGTTTATCATTAATTTCATGTATAGCACATATTATTTTACGACCAGCATCAAAACATGAAACTCATGCATCAAAAATTGGATATGTGATACCAAATAATCAAGAAATTGTTATGGAAAATAAAAATTGAAAATAAATAATTAAATAATAAAAATTTTGAAAAGCAATGAGTATGAATTTTTGGTGTGAAACGAGTAACTAAGCTTTACTTACTTTACTAATGAGCTGAATCCGTCACCGGAACTGGTCCTATTCTTTGTTGTTGGTGTTGTTCGACTGAGCGCCTATTGGGCGCCCAGGAAGTGGAGGAATATTCCACCTTCAAGTAATTATGATCATGCATAGCTATCTTTCTAGCACAAATATTTTTTAGTTTTTAATAATTTCACAAAACAATGGGAAAAACTTGGAAAATCACACTTTAAAAAATATTCTGTTTTTGGCAGTTGCTTTTCTTGACATGCTGAAAATAAAATGAAATTTTCACCTTAACACACAACAGCTCCATCTATTTTGCGTTCGCTATAAAGTGTAGGAGAGCCCTGCTTTCTATGGATTTACCTTATCATAAATAAGTCAAAGGAGTATAAGCTCATATTTCTATTTCGCAAAAAAAAAAAATCATTTTATTTCAATTTTAATTATAAACTACTTTACAATAAATAAATATACAAAAAAAATATTGCAATCCAAACAAAATTACTAATTATTTCCACAAAAAAATTGTATTAATTTTTGCTTAATAATTATAAAAAGGATTTTTTTGATATTGCATACTTTTATAATGGGTTAATTCCAACAATTAATTGAAATTATTTAAATCTAACAATTCTTTAAAATATTTGGATCGACAGTTTGAATTATATCACAGTCAATGTTCTCATTATCATCATTTAACTCTGATAATTCAGATATTGTTATTGTATGCCTTTTCCCATTAATTGTACTTACATTTTCTGCAGAACTGTTATCATTATTATAACGTTGTGTATTAACGGTACTAGTGACTGCAGCTAATAAATCATTAACTAATAATTCATTTTCATTATAAACAGAATCATTATCATCATTATTACCGTTATCATGTTCTAAATATTCATTATAAATATTTTCCTCATCTTTTTTTTCATTTTTCATTTGTTTTATTTTTTTAGTTTTTTCTATTTTCTTTTTTTTACTTGTTGAAAATTCTGCTTCATTATTAATTTGAATTTTTTGTTTTGTATTGTCACTAGATTGTTTTTCATCATTTTCTGACTCATTTTGTATTTGTTGTTGTTTTCTTAAATGCATTTTTTTATGTTGACTCAATTGTCCGGTAGTACGAAATTTCTTTAGACATTCATTACATTCATACGGTTTCTCACTAAAATGTATTCTCATATGAATATTTAAATGACGACGTGAAAAATTCTTATTACATACTGGACATTTATATGGCTTCTCTTTAGTATGAGTTTGTTTATGTGATGATAATATTGATGAACTAGAAAATGACATATCACATAATAAACATTTATATGGTCTTTCACCAGTATGAACTCTCATATGTAAATTTAAATTTGAGGATTGTATAAATGTTTTATTACAAACACCACAAACGTATGGTTTTTCTCCGGTATGTGTACGAATATGGCTTACTAATGTACTTGAATGTGTAAACCTGAAAAAAAAAAAACATGTTTTCTTTTAAAGAATCATGAAATTTTGTTTTTCTGTTTTTTTTTTCTTTAATTTCTTTTTTCTCTACCTTTTATTACATATATCACATTCATGTAATTTTTCATTTGTATGAACTTTTAAATGTGAATTTAACAAACGTGAATCGACAAAAGCTTTATCACATATTTCACATATCCATGGTTTTTCTCCAGTATGTTTTCGTTTATGTATCATTAATGAATATGAATCATAATATTTTTTATTACAAATTTCACATTCAAATTTACGATCTTTTTGTAAACCGTAATGTTTACGAGAATGACGTGTTAATGATGCTACCTCAGGAAAACCCAAACCACATATTTCACATTTATATGGTTTATCTTCAAAATGCGTCGGTAAATGTCGTTTTAATTTAATAAATGCTGTAAATAAAAAAGAAACATTAAAGTGAATAAAAACAACTTCTCATTATAATTAATTAGATTTCTCGATAAATGTTGTATTGTGTGTTGTACATCGATAAACCTTTTGTTTTCACTGATCAACGGTTGGATACCGAAATATATTATGATTCGTTTATTATTAAAAACAATACTTAACAATTCTTTATTACTTACTTAAAAATTCCTTCCCACATTTCCGGCATATAAATTTATTTTTATGATCATGTAACGATCCATGGATATACAAATCACTTTCTAAACTAAATTGAACATCACAAATTTTACATTTGAAACATTTTTTAATTATCATTTCTAAATTTTCATTATTTAAATTTTTATGACATTTCAAATGTTTTTTAAATAATGTTCGATATCGAAAACTTTGTTTACAATATTTACAAAAATGTAATTTTGAATGTGATTCAATATGATGAGAATAAATTTTACGATCTGAAATTAAGAAAGAAAAAAAAAAATTTGTTTTCGTGTTGACATCAACATAAAAAATATTAATTTTGTGAGTGTGTTGAAAATATCGAAAATATTAATTGGTTTAGTTCAATACTTACTATTAAATGATTTATTGCATTTTTCACATGTTAAATTCCCATCATTTTCAGTATTTTGCACATTTTTTTGGATCTCTTGTTGACTATTAATTTTTTTAAATTTTGAATTCACTTGAATTTCTTTATTATTTCTTTCTTCGTGTCTTTTTTTAATCTCTTGGCAGTGAATGTTTTGGTTATCGGTCTCTATACTTTTATTATTTTCATTAATATAATCATGGTTTAATATTTCATTTGATTCAATGACTATTTTTTTATTATTATCATCAACATCATCGTCATTATTCTCTTCATCGTAATTATTCACATTATTTGATATACTTTCATTGAAATTCCGCTGTAATTCTTGTGATACTGAATGAAATTTTCGTTTTTTAATTATTTCATCATTTTGAAAATTATCGTAACTGTTCTCATTAAATGTTGGTTCAATTTGTAGCAATTCTTGAACTGTTTGTTTTTGTGGTAAATTTTCAATATGAATTTCATTAAAATTTTCATGATTTTGTTGTTGAGTATAAAATGCTGTTGATAAATTTGTTTCTGATTGTTGTAATAATTCATTTTCATTATTATTTATTGAATGAATTGTGTGATTACTTGAATTTTCACTGTTTAAATTATCAAAATCATTTTCATTTATTTCTTCACTAAAAGATAATTCGAAAATAAAAGTTAAAAATAATTAAGATTGTTTCACATAAAAAAGATTTACATTTTTCCTAATTGCTCAACATCAATTTTTTCAAATATTACTTCTTGTTGGAAGCCCTGTTTAAAAAAATTAAATTTTTGTGTTATTTCTTAGAAGAAAAAGCAAAATACATAATTCTACAATTCTAATATTTTTACCTCTGAAATATAATATTTCAGTTTCCAATCATTTGCTTCTATTTGTTGTTTGAAAGTAATACATTTCGTTAATTTATTAATACAATCTACACAAATATTTTCAGGAAGACCATCATGAGGTGTTAACTAAAATTAAATAAAAAAGTAAAAAAATGTATGTATGTACTTATGTATTCTTGTATATAGTATGCATTTCGTATTTCCCTTTTTCTTATTGAAAAAAGGCGAGGCAATAAGCTACTAATTTTACGAAGAAAATGTATAGGAAATCTGGGTTTTCATTTTGAGCTATATTCTTTAGTGAATCTCATGTGAAACTGTATATTAACTACAGTAAGTACACAGAAACGCAAAACGTTTTGAATTAAAAATAAGTGATAATCGTAGCTCGTATGACGATTTCTCTAAAAAGATTGCCATATCAATCCTAATTTAAGTTGGAAACTTTCGAGAAGAAAGAAATGATACATGCATCGTGTAGATAAGACATTTTCTTTCCTGAGATACTTAGTAGTTACTTTTAAATTGTGGCCTACAATACCTTGAATAAACATGTATCTAACTTCTAAAGTGAATTTGAAATTCCGAGAATTTTAATTTTTCTTAAAGGCTTATTAGAATGGGACCAGTTCCGGTGACGGATTTCAGCCCATTAGTAAAGTAAGTGAAGTTTACTCTACCTCAAGATCTGCTAACAGAATAAGCATGGTTGCAATATAATTATCTTCATCAAAAATTGATTTCATTTCACGATTTTCTATCATGCAACACCTGCAAAAATTTTTCAATTTATTTGCTATTTGATTATGCAGTTGCTGATTCACTGAATGGTCCTCTTCATTGCCAGAGGCAGAATCAGGTCCTATTGAATGCTCTTCCAATCCAGATGTACTCCCGATTATCTCGTGAACAATTTCATCATTAAAACATCCATTTAATTGATCACCACATTCACCACTCACATTTAATGTTATTATATCAATTATGTTTGACATCATAAATTTCTTTTAAAACTTTAAATTGCTATTGACATTTGACGATAGCTTGACGTTCTCGAAGCCACACAAGTACAAGTCTTATAATAGGCGAATTGACTATAGTTAACAAAATTTTGAAATATGAAAAATGGCGACTAAAGTAGTCAACAAAATTTTGAAAAATGAGAAGTGGTAACTAAAGTAGTCAAAATGCAGATCTGTGATTAGTGGTAGCCCTGTAAAAATGTCAAATGTGTCATTCAAAATGTCAAAAAAAGTCAAAATGTAGAGAATTCCTTCTTGACAATTTAATTCATTTTGATACGCATACGCATTGTTTATCTTGTGAATTTTATTTAAGCATTTTAACAAGTTTTTAAATTAATATTGAAATATTTTATAATAAAAACATACTATTCAAATTGAGATGTCACGATACAGACAAATTCCGGACAGGTAATCAAAATGAAACCCTTTTATTTTTTTGTTAATTTAAAAAGTTATTAACGACAAAGTAAAAAATGGATTTTAGGCTATAGTTTGTTAATTTTTTCTTTTTCTAAAGGATAATTTCAATGTTTATTAAATAAATTTCATTTTAAAAATTTTAGATGGTTAAATTACAAACCACTTGGAAAACGTGTTGAAGGTACAAGATTTATTGCATTCAAAGTTCCTCTTCAAAAGGTAAGAAATACATACATACATACATATATGGAAAACTATAAACAAAAATTATTTTAATGTTAAGAAATACTAATTGCATAAAGTTGAGTCCAAAAGTTACAATTTTAACTTTTGATACTACATATATAGTAAAGATGCTTTGTTGATAAATCTTGGGCAAAAGACAAATTTTGTCACCAATTTTCTCCCTAATTTGCTTCTTACTGAAAAGTAAATAATAAAAAATAAAGCACTATGAATATCTTATGTAGTAAAATGTTATCTTGGAATCATTTCTGAAACTTGAGCTTTGACAAAACGTTATTCGCAAGCGGGAAAAATGGAAAACATTTGTACGTACATTTTTGTGGAATTAGATTTTAAAGCACATTTTCATTTGTATTGAATGCGCGTCAAGTCGCTATCGTTTCACTTTTAGTTGGTGAAATATTTAATGGAATTGATTGAATCCGTATTAATCGTGAAGCTAATTATTGAGGAATAGTGGATTTTAAATAAAACATTAAAAACGCCTAGATTTTTAAAAAATGTGAGAAGAAAGGAATGTATGGATCCTTATTGTGAGATTTATGAAGAAATGAACATTTTTTGTTTAAAATACAATTTCTAAACAGATTCAAAAGCTACAAATGAAATTTTTAATGATAGTAGTATTAAAAATTAAGTTTTTTCTTATACATATTTGTTATTACAGTACATTATAACTTCTTTGTAGTATTAACGTGAACGCTACTTTTTTTTCTAAAAAAATTCTTTCAAGTACTATTTTCAAATATTGTATAATTATAAAACAATATTATAAACTAAATTTTCTAGGACTTATTCATTTTGACTAAAGTAGTTGTCCGAAAATGTAGAGCGAATGCATTAAAAACATATGAGCATGGCAAACACGTGATGCACATCTACAACATCAGAATAGAACAAAAGTATAATATATCTTGAAAAATATTTTTGGTTCTTTTCAATTGGTGCTACTGTCTATAAAAAAAAACTAATGTAGAAGAGGTACCAACAAAGGGTTAAATTACATTTTTCCATCCAATTTCTCAAGTTTACAAAAGCTAATCCCTCAGTTTTAATTACTTTTCAAAACGGTTATCAAAAGATCAAAGAGTTTCAACCCAAGCATTAACAGTTTTTTAACTCTAATTAAATAGAAATAAGGGAGACCTATAACTTTTTATGAAAATGTTTTAAATAATATTTCACGATATCATGCAATGTTCATTAAATTTTGTTCAGAAATAAGTTGTACTTAGTATTGTAATTGTACATCAAAATAAATTTCATTATCCCATCTTCATTTTTCTTATGTTGTTATCATGATATTTTCCGTATTCATGATCATCATTTAAAGTTTTTATTAAATTTTTACCACAACCTTCATTGTAAATAATTCTAGGATCACCTTCCCTTCTTCGTAGTTTTTGATTTTTTAATTTGTTGTTTCATTTTGATTTCATTTTGATTTTAATCTTAGTTTAAGATGTAGTCTTTTTTTTTTGTCTCTAAAAATAATTCAGCAGTTTTTTTTTTTAAATCATTAAATATGTTGAGTTGCCAATGTAACTTCAATGTGTTTTTCTGATTATATGTATATACCATAGGTTATATACTTGTTTTTTGTAGTTTATGTTTTGCATATTTGTAGGTGTTAGAAAGAACTCAAATGTAATATGATATTGTAATTTGAAATTTAAGTTGTAATGCTTGTACATGAAATTTTAATTTTAAATGAAAACTAACAAAAAAGGTTTTACAAAAACCACTCAAAAAGATCAGCGTTTTGAGATAATGATACTGAAAAAGAATGGTTGATAAAAAAAGATAGTCTTAAATATTTTATTTCCTTATTTTTTGATTTTAAAACAAAAATAATTTTTGTTTTTATGCTAAATTTAAATAAAAGTGAAAAACAGTTTATTTTTCTCATGCACTGATCAGTTTTATGATTTTTTTTTAATTTCCACACTAAAGATTTCTTTCCCTTCATGATAATTGACTTCACCTGAGGCTTATTTTTTCAATATTCAATATTAGGTATGTACTAAAAAAAATCACAGCAACAAATTAAGTACAAAATTTAAATAAATTAAACAAATAGAAAAAACAAAGTTAGCGATTAAAAAAATGTATCTTTGGCCCTCTTTTCAAATAATAAATAAAATTTCATTGACAAGAAATTTTGATAATAGTTTTTAATCATGCATGCATTTTGTCATGTTTAAGGTTTTAATAGTTTGTCTCAGTATATCATAATACTCCGTAGGGATCATATTCTTTCCAAGTACATACAGTGGCTCACAAATAAGATGGATAGTGCTTTTATTTATATACATATGAAAAAATCTAAACTTTTATAAAGTGCGAACAATGAGAGACGCATCAAGAATTTTCCGATTCAAATGAACGACATACATATGTAAATACGAATGTATAGTACATGTATGATGAACATTTATTGACACATGCTATAAATAAAAATCATCGAACATACTGGTATAATCATATGTTCGATCTAAACAACAAAGAAAAAATATTGTTTGTTCAAACAATTTTTCGAATTACTGTAGATATAATTTAAAAAAAAAAAAAAATAACAATCATAACTATACCTTTTTTCGAGTGTGCATTTGGTAAAAAATATTAAAAAAAAAATTAAAGTGCAGCTTGATTGCAGATGAGATGATGGGAACACCATCCTTCCTCTACTTCATAGCATGGTGTTTATATATTTAAATAATAATAATTATTATCGTGCGGTCATCTTTTCTTTTTCATCAAAACCAACAAAAGACAACGATTGTGAGCATTCTGGTTGGTCTCCATAATCATTTTCATGCGTTTCTTGTCCCTAAAAAATCAAAAAGGGTCCATACACCCATATTTCACAGAATGAAATTGGTATAGAAGGAAAGGAAGAAATTAAAAAAAAATCAGAAAGTAAAAATCATGTCCTTAAAATTTGTCGAATTATCTATATTTTTGAATAGCATTCATTTTATGTATAGCTTAGTCTTTTCCTTATAATTTATTGTACTTATTTTTTTTTGTATTTATCGAAAAAAGAAGAAAGTTATTTGTATTACTATACATTTTGTGCTTTTCAGGACAATGAATACGTTACACGTTGAAAAAAAATCTGTGAAAATAAAAATAAGTTCTTGGCGATTTATTGAATCTCTATGCAGTGTATCGGGCGGGAGAAAAACAAAACTAAATATATTTTTTTCCTTTTGAAAATTTCATTTATTTTATTTTATTTTGCTTTCTTTAATTCATTCATCTATCTTAACAATCACATTAAAGAGAATTATAGCAAAAAAAAAGAAGAAGAAATTATTCTTGATTTTACAATCGAATTTTTTTGAAAGAAAACCATTTGAATTTTAAAAATAATAATCAATAAAGAACACAAGAAAAAAAAAAGTTGATATCCTGCAGAGAAAAGATTTTTATTTTGTGATTTATGAGTTGACCACAATTTCATTTGTTTTGTACGGAAGTATATTTATTATTAAATTCAACTTTGAAAAAAAAAAAAAAAAAAAAAAAAAAAAAAAAAATCATTTGTAAAAATGTCTCCTTTTCATTGTGTTGTTTAAATATTAAAATTGAAAAAAGAAATAAAGAATAAAAATTTGTCGGTTTTAAAAATACAATTACATTGAGGTAGAGTTTAAGGCGTTTACATAGGTTTTATTTATTGTTAAAATTTAGATGAATTCTAAAAGTAATATCAATTTAAATGGCGCTAATCTTTTAGATAATAATTTATTGTTTATTATTTAAAAAATATATGTCGTTGTACTTTTCTGTAGCAAATATTGTTTTTGTATGGTTTTATCGCAGACATTGTTTGTTTATTATGTAAATTTTTGCTAAAATTGGCGCCACCACTGCCTGGTCTTCAAAGTTCAAACAAATTTCGAAATTTTAGAAAAAGATTTTACTTGAAAATTCACTGGTCAAAGCCTTTGATGCCATTGTAAAACATTGTAGTGAAAACAATGCAGCTTGTAACATTTGGACTGTCATTTTTCGAAACTTATTTATCTCTATACCGAAAGTACAGTTTTTTCTTAAATCTTCCCTTGTCTAAAATTTCAATTCATATTCCCTTAATTATGTTTAGATTATCTAGCTAATCGTTTTAGTTTCGCTTATTTCAAATAATATCCAAAAGTTATGCTCGAAATATTTTTAAACTCTTATGTCGAAAGATTTAATACAAATCCCATATAGTAAAACGATTACACATTATTTTTATTTACTTTGTGACTTCGATTTTTTCCGCAATACACTTTAATTAAATATGTTTTTTTTGCTCTTATTGTTTAAAACGAAATGAAATGTGTTAAAAAATAATAAATTATGTTACATTTCATTTATACCACCGAAAAAGTGTCTCAATAAAATCGAATTTTTTTTATAATTAAGAAAGAAAATATTTATTGAAGGAAGTCAAACACAGCAACGGGCAAAAAAATCGAAGATCTCTAAAAACAAATAAATAAATGAAAAAACATGAAAGATCGCACTTTTAGAGTATATAAAAATGCGTTTGTAACACGAAATACTGGTACTTTTTTATTTTTTAATGAGCTCGCATATACAGAACGAATTAACTAAATTAAAAATCAAACACTTTTGAAAATTGAGTAAAAAAAAAACAAGTAAACGTAAAATTCATGACCATCATTTAAAAAATTCAAAAAGGCGGTTTCATTTGAAAAACAAAAAGTTAAGAGAAAAAAAAAACAAGACAAACACTATAAAAAAAAGTAAAAATTAAAGAAAAATGTAAAAAGGTGAAAAAAAAATGAAATAGTTGAAGAAAATGTACGAATACACCGAGTATCTTGTTAATTTATTTATTTTTTACTTTGAACACACTCCTTGAAGCTTAATGTATTACACTTTTTGTTTTTTTAATTTGTCTGAAATATTGAAATTATTAAAGGTATCGTGAGTCTTTGGTTATCGGCAGAGGAAAAATAAATGACCAATGGGCTGACGAAGTTATACATTATGTGTCCGGATCAATATTTCTTCAGAAGTATTCAGGAGAAAAAAATATTGTTTTTGTGGGTTTATTTTTTTTTTTTTAGGAGCCCTTTAATTTTATTTCATACTGTACTTCGTTTGTATTAGATATTCTGTTTAAGTTAATTCGATTTTGTTTTTCTGTTTTTTTTCCTTTTGAATTTTGGCTTTCATGGTTTCTTTTATTAATATGAACTTTTCTTTGATTTTTAACCTAAAAATCAATATACGGTTGCTTTTCTTTTTTTTTACTCCCAAAAGAAAAAACAAACCAAAATTTGTGGTCATGATGAGTCTGACATAAACACTTACCGAAAGTGTATATTTATGGTATCATAGTATGTTTCATTATTATGACCAACATTCTTACCATATATGTAATACATGATTTGATTCTGCGTGTGTTTTATGTGTTTGTTATTATGATCACACGATGTTTATAAGATGTGAATCACTTTACTACATTTTGATTTTATTTCATTTAATTTATTTATTCAAGGAAGTTTTTTTTTCTTAAACCATTTTTGTTTCTTATTTGAGTGTTTATTGAATCTTGATCTTTAATTTTAAAAGATTCTGAAATTCACAAACAAGAGAACAGATAAACATTGTTCAATAGTATTGTTAATTTGAAAAGAAATCAAATTTAATTAAATTTCGCTTTAAATTTTTTTTAAAATTTACCAATTGCAAAGATTAAATTTTCAGTCTAATTTTTACAATTTAATTAAAATGCGTGATTAAATTAAAGTAAAAATCTGATGATTACTCCATTTATGGGTTGGGTGTTAATCTTTAAATTGTGATTGCGTGTTTTTAATTTGATGACAAATTACAAAAATTCGTTTCAAAAATATAAAGTTTGAAAAAAAAATTTGCAATTGAGCTTAAATTATTGAAATCTTCTGGGTTTTAAGTCTTTAAGGTTTAAATTTAAGTGTTGAGATTTTCATCTTTTTAGTAGTTTTAATATCTTTTTAACGTTAAAATAACGTTTAACGTTTTCCAGAAGTTTATAGTTTCTAAAAGCCAAAACTTTTTCGTAAATGCAAATAATGCCTATTTCGATTAGTGTCAAAAATGATTTCCAAAAAGACGTTCTGCTAAGAAATGTGAAAAAGAAAACGAAATTTTAGTATTAACTTTTTTAAAACCTTTTTAAATTATCCGTTTTTCACTTTTATACCGCTTCCTTGAAACTTCAACTTCATTTTTTATTGAAAATAAAACAAATTTTTAGTACATTTATACATACATAGTTTTATTTCACCTGTTGAATATAATAAATAAAATCTGATAAATTCATCGTAAGTAAAACAAACTTCTAATTGAACACTGGATTTAAATAAACTAGTGTCCGAACTAGAAAGTTCCTATTAAATACGAAGATTATTTTTTTGTTGTATCACTTTCATTTTAAGAATTTATGAATAATAAATTTTAAAGATTTATAAATTCATGTGTTTTTGTAATCTGGAAATTTTTTATCTCTGATTTGATAATAAGTTTAAGGTTCAGGTGAAATGTTGATATTTTTTACTGTTTTAGAATAGATTTAAACAAAATTGAGTCGAGCTTTAATGATAAAAAGTTTATGGTTTCATAAAACGAGAATACTACATCAAATAAAATATTTGGAAAATTCGAAAATTAACAACTCAATTATAATATACAAACAATAGTAAAGTGTGAAGTTCATTTTTGTTTTATAATTGCATCATTACATTTTTGACTCACTCAATATAAATGTCGACTCTTTCAAATTAATCTATAGACTATAAGAACTGAATTCAGAAGAAAATTTATAGCGTTTCTTCTAACTTTCCGTCCAAAATATGTTTTTCCTTTAAATTTAATGTAAAAAAATTTTCACAAATTTTTATTTTACTTATTTTTGAAAAATCATTAATTCGAAAAAAAGTATTAACCTTCAACCTTGTAAATAAATGTTACACATTTTTTTATATGTTTTTCTTTTCTTTTTTACATTTTTTTTTATTTATTTATAAATTTAGCCTAAAATTAACTTGAAAAAAATTTCTATAAAACAACTAAAATTCTTTAAAAGTCAACACACAACAAAATTTCATTTTTAATTGGCCACGAAAGTTTCATGTTATTCAAAATGTCAAATAGTTGCACGCGAATCGATTAATTTTTTTGAACTTAAGGTAAAAAAAAAAAATCTGAAACAATGAAAAAATAAAATTCACGTTGTCATGAAACCTATATTAGATGTCTTCTACAACAGATTTTGTCAAACTTTATAAAATTGAATCAAGAAAAAGTATAATAAATCATATATGAAATTTTGTGAACTGTTGACAGATACAGTTAATTAAAATATGTAAAATTGAAGTTAAAAAATACAAATAGGATCTGCAATACAAGTATAAATTAAGGACAGTTTTTCAATTTATTATTGGTTGTATTGAATTATGTATGTGATTGAATTATGTATACCTGTGTGATATCTCATTCCCAAAACCCAATGTACTTAATTATTTTATTTAAAAAAAACCTATATTGACCCAGAACTCAACTGTATTGCACGCAAAAAGCACTTAGCGGAAAAAAATAATAAAAGTGCATATAAAACAAAAATCATGTTATACAACATGAAAATGTCACATACCTGTCGCAATGATACAATTATACTCTTTTATTCGGCGCCAGGCAGTCATATGTATATCCACCCACCCACAATTAATTCCAATTTTACAAATGCAATATTACATTATTTTTGTATAAAATTTTATGATCTCCTCAAGCAATAAGAAGGCAGTACATGCAGAAGGCTATACGTGTAATAGAGGTAAAAGTAGAATAGAAAAATAAGAAGAGTTGCTGACATACATATGATTTCATTTTATACACAATTTGGATGTATTTTAGTCCTTATTTTTTTTTGTTTTTATTTTTATTTTCTAAAAAAATTTATCATTCGTGTATAATCTCTTGGCTGCTTCAATTGTATGAATTTTCTTCTTTTTCAACTTTTTATATTTTCGAATTTATTTTCTTGTAAATTTTCAGATTTTCTTTATGGGAAGTTTTTATATATGAAATGTCTTATTTTACATATTGAACCTATAATGTTTGTTATATTTTATGCTTTCCCATTTATGTTTTTTTTATATTATAGGTATCTGAAATGTTTGGTGTTCTTGTGTTCTTGTGTATCTTTTCTATTTTATCATCCGGTTAACCAGGTAAAATTTGTGTGAAATTTGCACAAAGAATGATAAAATTTAAAAAAACAAAATACGAAAAAAGAAACTTGAATAAAAAGAAAAGATTTTGCCAAGAAAACAGGTCAAAAGAATAAATCTATGAGAATTTGTGTAAAATGTCGAAAATAGAGACAATAACGATTTTTTATATATTTCTACTTGTTTTTAACTACTGACTATACTACAAATTCAGATTAGTTTTGTGTTTTACTTGAATTATGTCGTCTTTTAGAGGTAATAATAATACATGAGATAAAAGGAAAGTGCTTAGTGGAGTGAAAAATTGGATTTACATACATACGTATATGAAAATTAAAAGGAAAAAAATTATTTCTTATGTCATCAATTTTTTGTCATCATCAACGTCGTCATAGTTGCTTTTTGTTTTTAATTTTTTTGAAGAAAAAAATATATTTATATCTTCCACTTTAACGGAAAATATTTAAAAATATAATTTCAATGGAAGTCTTTCTTTTAGCATCGTTTTCAATTACTATTCGTAAAAGGTCTTTGGATAAAAAAAGGGCTTATGTATAGAGCTTATGTCAAATGGATGAACACAAGTAGTTTTTGATAACTGTTGAAAAAAATTTAAAATACAATCAAAATGAATAAAAAACTACATAGTTAGTTTTTGATTTTACAAGTACTTGACTCCGGTGATGATCCTTAGGATGTATTTCACTTAAACAAAAACTTACAAAGGTGCCAAAACTTCTCCATAAATGATTTTTTTTTTTCTCATTAAAAAAAAAATGGTTTTAAAGAAGGAAAAAAGCGTGAGAGTAATTTACCATAAGACCATTGTTCGTTGAAATTATAAATAAAAACACGAAATCAGTTTATTTTCGTTAGAATCGTGGGCGCTTTTACAACAATAAACAAAAAAAAAAAACATACAAAAATATAGTGCATCAAATTTTATTTAGTTGATAAAAGCAAAATATTTATGTTTCTTCCGACAGATTTTCTTGGTTTGTGTTTCGTTTAACTGAAAATTTTTAAGTGTATGATTGCTTGTGCAACAATAGGATAATATAAATTGATAAATTATGAACTAAACTTGTGTTTATTATATTTTTTTGTAACTCGATTTGCCTTTTTTTTTTAAATATAATTTTTTTGACTTTAGTTGCGTACTTTATGTTTTTTGAGAATGAAATTTTGAATTTGACACATAGAGTATAAAAAATACATAGAGTAGAATATCAAATCTTTTTTGTTTTTCTTTTAATCTTGTATATCTTCAACTACTTTCACTTACATATATCAAATCGAATTAGGCTGTACCATATGTGACATATCAAATTGTTTCCTACCAGTCAACACTAAATAAGAATTGATGGCAAAGTTGACCTCTTTTCACTATCCTGTTTTACGAATATTTAAAAATATGTAAAAAAGTGATTTCAAATACCTATGTATGTATTTTCTAGGACTTAAAAAAAAATTTATTGAAACAATGTCCTCAAGGTTTTCAATATTTTGTAATAATTTTCTAAAGTTTTTCTTCGTTTTTTATTCTAATAATTCGAATAATTATATTTTAAATTAAAAAAATTATAATAATTTCTTTTCAATTAAAAATTTAAATAGTAAAAACACACTCCCACACATGTTACTCATCAATAATAAATTCCTTTATATCATAAATTTCATTGTACATAATTACATACTGAAACCATTATAGTAATCTTTTTAAACATGTATCATTAAAAAAATTTAAATAAAATTTTTTATCATCAAGGACATAATAAAAATTATGTTACAACAATTATAGAAGGTCATTATCGTCAATTAAATGACAAAAGAGGAAAAAAAAATAAGTGAGGAAAACAAAAAGTTTCTTTTACTTTTTTTTATTTTTATTTGGAGAATGGGAGAGTTTACCTGTACAATAAATGGAAGTAAAATTTAATTTAATTCGAAAATTATTTTCTATATATTTTTTTACTACTATAACATTTAATTACGGTAATTATTGTTGAAAAAATCAAGCACGTTTCTACTTGTCATTTGAATATTATAGTTATTTTAGCCAGTTTAAGTTCCTTAAAAGGTATCTAATAAGTGTTCCATCTTTAATATACCATAAGAAGACAGGGTGGTATGTCTACCACTACGATCAAATAAACGAGATAATTTTTGAAAAAAAGTTGAAACAAAGTTACATGCTTCCACTCCTGTATTACATTTCTGAAATAAGAACAAATTCGATGAAAGAAAGTATAAAAGCGTAAAGTAAGGAGGAATAAAATAATAATGATATAAGGAAGTTAAATAATATAGAAAATTCTATGTCATTATCACAAAATAAATTTTGAAATTGTTGATTGTATTATTGGTTTACATACATACCTATACACTATCCGTCGAATAAATTTTATGTTATTTATTTTTTTATAAAATTCACTAGACCGCTTTTATAATCAAGTATATTCATATACTTGAAGCATTTAATAGATGTTTCATTAATTCCTTAATTGACATCAAATAAAAGAAAACTTTGAATGAAAAACACACGTCAAATTGTGTATATTTTGTGTTGAAGATTATCTTATGATATAAAATTTTACTTCCAAACATATCATAAAATTGTCAGTATTGTGTTAATTACACATTCCACATCATATTATGTAATTCAATAATTACATTACTGAGATAAAAAATTTGGATGTATCGATTTTTTTTTTTTTTTTTTTTTTTTTGGAAAATATGTGTGTCGAAGAACGTAGACCTTTTTTTATTTCTTCAAGCTTCACCAAAAGAGAGAAATTTTATATTCAACACATGAATTTCTTAAAAAATGTTATACGATAAAATAAGCTTGGAATTTTTGTTGAATTTTTTGTTTTTTTTTTTTTGTATATCTAGAAAAGGAAAATGAATATAGTTCAGATTTTCGATTTAGCGATTGGAAATGATAATTTGGGATATCCTGAATCCAAATCTGCGAAGGACTCTGCTGTGCGACTTTTAGTTTTCGAGACACAGCTTTTCAAAGTTTGCAAAAAATGATAATTTTTCAGTTTTATATTTTTGAAAATCATGGAAAATATTTTTTAATCCTACATAGTAGACTCCGTTCTTTATTTTGAGATCACATTCATGCAAAACGGAATGTTGAAAAGTCATTTTCGAATAAATTTATTTAGGATGTCACATTTTCATATGAAATTTAAACTGTAGGTGGAGAATTTTTTTCATAGCTCACGAAATAGTTGGAGTATTGAAGAAAGGATACTTTTTCTAAATTCATAAGACTCAAATCTATAATAAGAACAACTCATTTCTCATTTCTGAGCAAAAAAATTGTTGACCCACAAATCGGGAGAAATTAAAGGTAACATTTTGATTTATTTTCGTATACATATGTTGTAATAAATTTTCAAAATTGAGTTTTTCTGGATTCAATGATCCAATGACAATAGTTTAAAATTTTTGCAGGATACTCTTTACTTATTTTCTACAATAATTTCTTTGACATGAAAGAGGTAAAAGATTCAAATAGGAAACATAGATTCGCGTGGGTAAGGTTGAATTCTGACTAGAGTTTTGAAATTTTACATTTTTTTTTTCATAAAATCTAATTATCCTAGTTTTTTTTTAGACCACACTGTAAACTAGATTTATGTAAATGAGATAATCTGCATATGAACATTCAATATGTTTCTTGTAAAATTTTATAGAAAAAATAAAGAAAGTCATTTTTATGCAATATTTGTAATTATTGTTTCCTTCGTTTTCCTCTCTTTTTTAAGAAAAAAAACTTGTAAATATGCATGAAGTGTACATTTTTGTTTATACCGAATACCTCAATAACATAAATTAATAAATATTATGATAATGTGGAAGAATATTTGACATTCTAAATGAGATTTTCATTAATGTTAAAAATAATTTCCTTCTTTCTCGTAGTTAGTTTTTTTGACTAAATCTAATAAATTTGTTTTTGTATGTTTATAGGGTAAATAAAATTTAAATTAAAACTGAGAGCAGTGTTAGAAATAAAATTTTTTAGTGATTGGCTTAATATTTTTTTGTATTATGTATTAGCAAACTTATATAAAATATTTCATTTACAATAATTACGTTGTTGCGAAAAAAATTATTTAATTGAAAGTTAATTAATTTAAATATGATTTTAAATATTTTGACTTTTTTTTTAAAAATATTTAAATAATTATGTAGTAGGAAGTTGGTACTAAGTGTTTTTGGGTAACCTGTGTAATGTAATAAAAAATCATATTTTTTTTGTTTACTATTAATTAATAGAAAATAATTTATCAGCACTTTTTTGATGGTTGTTTTTTTTTTTTTTTTTTTTTTTTTGAATATTTTTATTCTAATCAAATTTATTTTATTATACATATTTATAATCAATTCAGTATATGTAACTCTGAAATTCTTTCATATAAAAATTCAATCATGTATAATAGAACTAACAAAAAATTAATTATTGCTTATTCTTTTAAAATGATAAAAAATCATAAAATAAATGAAATATATTTTTTTGAAAGTTGAAAAAAAGGAAACAAAAAATATATATATATGTACATATATACAGGGTGTTTCGTTTGGTTTCGTTTGAAATGATACCAGTGATAGGTCTCACCGTGACAAACCAAAAATCGTATCGGTGGGGAGGGGGGGAATCCTGCAAATTAGCATTTCTAGCACCTATTTTCAATTTATACTGTATTGTATACTGTGCCACTGTAAAAAGTTATGAGGTGTTTTGTGAAAAAAGTGCAAAAAAGCTTCAACGCCTTCTAATGGCCAAACCGTTGGGATTTCCTCCCCCCGCCGATACGATTTTTTGTTTGTCTCGGTGAGACCTATCACTGTTAGCATTTCAAACGAAACACCCTGTATATACATATATACATATGTATACATATATAGTATACATATTATGATTGAATTGATATAGCCAACATAAATCGCTTCCAGCAAAATTACACATTTTAACAAGTTCATTACATGGGATCAACATCATTTTTCTTTTCATAAATTAATATATATTTTTATGCAGATATGATGCCATCATCTTCATCATCTCCATCATCATAATCATCATTAAAATCGTCGATATAGTATCATCATTCATGGGAATTTATCCAAGACTTAAATAAATACCAATCAACAGTTTCATCATCATCATCGTGATGATCATCATCATTATAACTTTGGCACTGGCGCTTCTTTATTTTTATATTGATGTCGTTTAAATTTTTTTCTTTTGTTTTTATTTTTAAATTGTTTCTTTTCTTATTCATCGTTGTTCCGTTGTTTTTGTGATAGCAAAGTTTAAACTAATTTTCATTAACATCTTTTGACAATAATAAATTTAATATTATTACTTTTTTGTCCTTTTTCCATTAAAAATGAGTATCCTTTTTGGGTGGTAAAAATCATCCAGCAGAGAAATGCTGGCTCTAATACAAGAAATATGACCAGTTATTGTGGTGATATTTCAATGATTAATTTGCCTTAAAACAATAAAAAAACATGTTAAAATGGCTGATTGACTTTAAAAATATTGTACATGAAGTTTTAAATTTTATATGGTACTTGTCTTGTATGGACACCCTATAGTAGTGCAAAACTTTCTTTTTTGTGGTCTCTTCTTCTGTTTGTGTGGTCAGGGAGTAGCTTTAAGTGAATTTTTTCAATCTTGTGAAACTTTGTATTTTGTTAATAGTATTTTTTTGTAATCATCGTGGAAGTATAAAAAATGTATATTAAATTATTTTGTTGTAAATTGATTTTGCAGCATAAAATAATATGAATGATTTAAATGTATGCCCACCATAGTTGTTACATTGTTGTTTAAGGTTCATTTTTGAACGTAATATGTACAACTTGTCGAGAATTTTAAAATTCCTTTATGTAGGTACAACGTTTTTTTTCCATTTTTTTTAATTAATAAAAGATTAAGAAAGATGAAAAAGACAAAAAAAGACATGGAATTTAACCTAATTGATTGTTTAGTTTAAGAAGAAGAAGAAGAAAAAAGTTAATAATTGGTTAAATACCGTCAAATTACATACCGCATTAAAATCGCCTTGTAATCTTATTTCCAGTACGCATTATATCCATACATCATGATTGTTTTCATATATTTTGGAATTTAGAACTCGTTTATTCGATTGAAAATGTGATTTAGATGAAAAGTGTAAATAAACAATTGTTTTTCGATTAGGAATAATTTTTGTTTTGATGTTTTGATATGTCGGAATATCTCAAACAAAAATTAGAATTTTTTTTTATTTTTGCAATAAGGAAATATTGAAAAATCTCTATATATGTATGTATATATGTATACATATATAAAAATGGAGTGTTCGTTTGCAGCAGTATAACTTGAAAACGACTTATCCCATTTAAAACAAAATTTAAATGAAAATTGTATGACATATTAGAATGGTTTTTAACACTTTTTTTTTAAGGAATAATTTAAAACTAATACATAGTATATTAATATATTCCTATATTACCTTGAGGAATAGTAGGCACGAAAAAAAAAATTACATCTGACATCTGATTGAATTGACATTTGACAATTAAATATTTTAATTTAAAAATAAATATTTTTGTTGAAAATATTAAAAATTTAATTTATTTTCAATAAATAAAAAAAAAAACAAAAAATAAGGTCTAGTAACGCGGACCGGGTTCTGCTAGTGTTCTATAATTTGTAGTAACTGAAAAAAAACATGAAAAAACGACATTCCACTCGGCCGGGAATCGAACCACAGAACCTTTACTTTGCCGGAGTAATGCTCTAACCATTGAGCTACCGAATGCCATGTCGTTTGCTGTTCTCAGTTACCACCTAAATCATTGATGAAGAATACTCAAACCTCCTACAAATTTTTAATCATACATTGACAGTAATGAGAAAAGTTGAAACGAGTTTGATGAATTTCTTATTGAAATTAAATTGATTGTACAGTGGCATATTGTAATTTTATTGAAATTGTTTTGATTGCTCGAAAATGTAAAAAATGATTAAACTTAAAAATAAAATACAAAATTCGATTTCATTCCAATTCAAAAAAAAAATTATTTATATATTGTGAACAAAGGAGCATTGTAAAAATTTTTGAAGAAAGCTTTCAAGAAGACGAGTTCAAATTTGAGATGTTGATGCTTCTTTAAGATTTTCTGAGGCATTATTTTATAATCAATGATGTCATTTCTATTTGGAACAATCATTTATTTTTGTCATGAAAGTGCTCAAGTATTACTTCCGATATGTAAATTTCTTAAAATCAAATAAACTTACTTTGAACATTAAAATATGTGAAAAATACTAACACATTTTTTTTAAAGTACATATATACTTTCAAGAAAATTTAAAGTTCCTCATATTTTCGCACACGAGCATTTTATTTTAAATAATCGATCATCTCAACTTTTTGTTGTAAAATATTAAATTTTATCATACCAATATCTCCAAAAATATTCCGAGAAACAAGAAGCAATTATATAAAATTAACTTGTCATTACACTGCTAAATTATCCTGGTTATCAAAAAATAAAAATAAGAGTGGGTTTTTTTTTTTTTTTTTTTTTTTTTTTTTTTTTTTTTTTTTTTTTTTTTTTTTTTTTTTTTTTTTTTTTTGAAATTGAAAAAATCATTCGACATAGTAAATTTAAAAATAATTGAAATACTTAGCTTAAAATAACAAAAAACATTATATTCTCATTTGAAATTCAAATTATCTTCAAATATTAGATATCTGACGATGATAATGACGGCTTTTGATTAAAAATTATTACAAAAATAAAAAATAACAAGGAAAAAATTGGTACATACATATGTATGTCTCAAATATTTGAACAAGTATCTACGTCAAATAATATGGTGTTTTATAGTTTCTAAAATATTTTAGTTTTTTATTGTCTTACTTGATTATTATCAAGTTAATTTGTAAATACATAACAATCATGAGATCAATAGCCTTACAATTAATATTTAAACAATCTAAAAAATAATAAGTTTACACATGAACGCGATGATTAGGTTAAAACTCACTCGATTTCATGTCAACATTTTTTCGTAAAGTAAATTATACGTAATTAGTTTTTTGGGATGAAGCTATTATTTATTCTTGTTCACTTTAAAATAAACGTAAATTTTATATTTAGATTACGCAATTACATTATAGTGACAAAAATTTCATTTGTACACAAAGAATGTTTTGTTTAAAATTATAATTAAAAGAAATTAGTGTAACCGATTTTTTTTTATGGCTTTTAGTTTCGGTTTGTAGGTTATTATTTTCTGTGCAAGAGTTCAGTGTAAGCTAGGGCCTTGAGCTTTTTTTTTTAGACCGTTTTATTACTGCCAAACATACATCTACAGTTTGAAGTGGGTTGCGAGCCATTATTCGTTGATTTGTAGTTATAGTACATAGTAGTTGAGCGTAAAGTGAATTCGTACTCATTCAAAGCTGAATGAACTTGATGCGGATTTGAAATTAAACTGGAATAAAAAAAATGAAAAAACATTAAATAAAAATTCACCTTTTCCCTTCAATGACAAATCAATTCAGGGTTTACTCAAACCAGTTCCAACTTTATAAAATTTCAATTTTATTTTATCATACATGAACCTTTAGTTTTACATTGAATGCGGATCATTAAAATTTATTATAGTCTGGTTAAAAGCTTGTTTTTATTACTTGCGTGAGGATTATTTTTTCTAATTGTTAATATGGATTTTATAAAATATAATTTCAAGTTTTTAAATTGAGAATAATGTTTTCAAATTGGCAACACTTCTTGGCTACATAAAAATATAGTTACTATTTTTATTATTTATCAATCAATAAAAATTTAGACAATTCCCTTTTTTATTTTGTTATGGGAAAATGGAAATTATGTATTAAATTTTATTTATATCAACAATTTGTTAAAAATATAATATTTTACATAAGTATTTTACATTTTCCGTTTTTTGTTTTGAAAATTTATTTTTGTTCATGAAAATATTTACTTTTTAATTATTTATAGCACACAGTTTTACACGAAAAGTATTATGTTTTATTGTCAAAATCTTTAATTTACATTTTTTTAAAATTTTTGTTGATATATTTTATTTATAAACTAATTTTTCAAAATTTATTTTCTTGTAGTTCAATGTCACTTTTCCTTAAAAAAAAAAGAATATTGTTTATTTTATATTACATAATATGTAGTATATTTTATTAGTTCTTAATAGGTTCTAAAATCGACTGGGTGGAATTTTGACTTTTTAAGGAGTGTTTTGTCAAAATTTCAACATCCAACAAGAGAATTTCAGCGAATTTTAAATACATAAGCTTTTTGTTACGTAGATATATAATACATTTCTTGATGCAATGTCTGACGTCCAAAATCAAAAGGATTCTTTTAAATTAGGTTTATTTTTTGTAGAAGTACTTTTTCATTAAAAAGAAAAAAAAAACAATTAGTGCACATATGATGTTAAAAGCGTGATTTAAAGAATTGCTTTTTTGTATTCTCTATTGGTAAAACCTTACACGCATAAATGAAATAAAGCCGAACGTAATATTTTCTTGGATAAACAAAAATTAAAAAATGTGTAAATTCGATTTTTTTTTTCAAACCAAAAAATTTATTTAAGATACAAAAGATTATCCTTTTCACAATGATATGAAAGTTTTTGGACAAGACAAGTGCCCAAAATTAAAAAAATAATTTAAATATCTCAATATAAAAAAAAATATTTCCAAGATTTTACAACAGGAAAAATTCCTTGTATTTCTTTTCGAACTCCTTTTTCATTATTTTCTGTCAAATTTACCCCATCGTTCTTATATTTGCAATATTTAGCTTACAGTCAGTGCCAATATAGTGAGCGTGGTCATGTACATATCTTTTACATTGTCTTACAAGATTATCTTTTTTTTTTATACCAAAAGGATTTTCAGTTCAACTTTAGAATTATTCGAATACTTACTCTTTCTTTTTTTCCACAAAAACATTCAATTTTATCTTTTGAATGATTCCCAGACTTTATTGAGGTGGTTAGTCATGATGATTTCATAATTTTGATTGTGCTTCTTCTATCAAGAAAATGAAATTAAGAAAATAACATCAAAATATTAACAATATTATTTTTTTCCAAACTAAAAATATTCAAAGCAAAAAGGATATTAAGTTTCTTATTGTTAGTTATTATTTATGATGCTTTTTTTCTATAAGTTGTTGTTGTTGTATTTTATTGAAAAAACATATTCTTTGTTGTTCCTTTTTTTGTGTTTCATTTCTTCTATGAAATTGATTTCATAATATAGTTGTGTCTGTTTTTTGTTACACACATATGTGTTCTCTTACCTTCAATACAATTTTTTTGTTTTCTTCTTGGAAAGTTTCAAAGTTTTTTTTATCTCGCGGATGATTGCTTTACCCGTAGAATTTAATATATGTAGTATGTACAACATATCATACATACAGCAAAACGGTTTTCGTTTAAAGCGTAAAGCGTAGTACTCAGATGAAAATAAGATATTTTGCCTATACAAAACCTATGTAAAAAAAACCAAAATAAATGGAACCGAAAAAATTTTCTGAAAATGAAAATATGTAAATTGATTGTTTGACATTTGTAAAGTTAGATTGTTTTGATATAGTTATAGTAAAATTAAGATAAAAATATATATATTAAAGTTTTTTTCATCTATGTAGATTTCTTCTTCATTTTGTAGATTTTTTATTTCGTTCCAAAATAAATAGACTTTTTTCAACATAAAATTTATTTTCATCTGAGTACTACGCTTAAGATGATAAATTTCAAAATTAAATTTTCGTACACATAATATTTGGAATTATTATATTGGAGACATGTTTTCTGTTTTTTTTTTTTTTGTTTTTTGAATGTTTTGGCATTCAGTCGAATTTTTTGAATGTTTTGTTATTATTTGAAATGTTTCAATTTCCTTTTCTTTTTTTTGTGCATTCCTCTTAACTTTCGTCTCATTTTAGAAATGTTATCGCCGGAAATTTTCATGTTTTCAATTACTTTTGGATATGTTTTCTTCTTCTTTCTTATGCAATTTGTTTTTATTTCCTTTATACAAATGAAAAACAGATAATTTGGTTTTTGTTATGTGAAAGCTTATTTTTTTGTTTTGTTGGAAAACTTTCACTATAAGAACAAAAAAAAAAGGAAAACAGTTTGGAAGCAGCCAATATGTAATGCGTGGCAGACAAAAGAAGAAAAAGATAATTATTTATCGTTCGTTTGATTTTGAAAGACCATTTAAGTCCCGATAACTTTTTTTTAGAATTTTTTTTTCACAATAAACAAATTGGAACTTTATGCTGAGAAATCATGGAACAATTTAGTTATAAGATATTTTGTAATTTATTTCAATTTTCTGTGACTAAATCGTGCTTATTTATTTATTTTTTTTTTTTTTTTGAGTTTTAAGATTAATGAAATTAATGTCTGATTGAGGAAACTAATTGCATAAATTAGTAATTTTGTTGGTATGACAAATTTTTATTTGATAATTGAACGGAAATTAAGTCTGATAAGTTGTTATTTGATTGTGAAATTCAAATTACTTTTCTAGATTTTTCGACTTTATTTATATTTTTTTAATTATGTGAAAAATGGAAAATTTTAAAAGTTAATTTCTCTTATTTACTACAGTATTCTCATTTACTTGGCAAATGTATTCCAGACTGATATACATACATATGTATGTATAAAGATTTTCTTGACTTAATGATCATTATACATGCACCTTGAGAAATAATTGAAAGAAAATTAAATACATATATATTTGCGTTCATAAAGTTTCATGCTTTTAACTTGTATTGAATTTAACAAGAGAACCATGGGAAATATAATATCACCATATAGGAAAATTCTGAATAAAAAATTTGAAAAAATACTTCGACCAGTATCACAGATTGCTTTGATACACTTTTTAATAGTTGAAAATTAAAAAAAAGCTATGGGTTATTTATTCCTAGGATTAAAGAGTTTAAAAAATCTATTTTAGCTTTGTACAGAAAATACATAAATTAAAACGTTTAAATGTTATTCAAAATCAACATCCCGTATAATACGAAAAAAAAAAATTAATTTTAATATCGATTGAATTAAAAAAAGGAACAAATAAATTTTATAGTAAAAATTTGGGAGGTCCTATAATTCATAATTTTTAATTTATTGAATAAAAATTAAAAGATCAAAATATTTGATAAATTAATAAATTGTTTCTCCAAACCTTCATACTTTCTCTTTTCTCAATTCAAAGGATCTTTTTGAAAAAACAAAATTCCTTTAATTGTTATTAAATGGCATAAATATCTGACAATATATCAAAACAGAGAAAAAAAACAATAATAATAATAATATTCGAATAATATAAAGAGACCCGCACATTGTAATATAATCGGAGAAATTGTCCCTTCCCTTTGTACTTTGTCCTTTTATTTCTTGCTATCATATTTTATTGAAAAATTTCTTTTTTTTTAAAGTCACCACATCATTTGATCAAATTATTGGTTTAAAAAAAATCGGGGAGTGTGCCCTTATAGGATAAACTAAAAAAATAAATAAATTAAAGATTTTTTAAGGAAAAGAATGCCGATTAAGATAATTTAGTAAAAAATATCAAGGATCATAAATTTTTCTTGTGGGCAGGTGTACAGAATAAGGAATTTTGAAGAAAAAAAAAAAATATGTAAAATCATTTTTGGCTTATTATGTCCAATAGTTTCAAATAAATTATACAGCAGGCGAGGTGATACACATATTTCGATTTTCCATAAGACAAGCGGGTGATGTTTAGAGTGAATATTTTAGAGAAAATATTGAATGTTTCTTAGAAACTCGACTTTGTAAATGCAAAATGTTAGATTTTAAAATTTATATAATTTATTAATTTCTTTAAATTTTGTTTTTCAGTACTTTTTCGAAAATGCAGATACAAGCAGCACAGGGTAAGAAAAACTTTTTAAAATAGAAAAAAAAAAATAATAACTCTTTATTGGGATAATTTTCATTCCCATAACCTTTTAGTTCCATTTTTCCATCCACATGTTTAGGACTGAACTTCCTATTAGGAAGCGTAAAGTTTTAGAATGAAACCTTTTAATAATTAAAATTTTGAAATGTTATTTTCAACATTACATATGTCCTTATTGGCGCAAATTCCATTTGCTAGCTAAAAAGTAACGTTAAAATTTTGTGAATAAGTTGACTTTTTTTTAAATAAAATGTTATTTCTCCGTTTCTAAAATCTACAATACCGTTACAATAAAGTTCCGCTTCAATAGCTCACGCCTCCTATTCGGAAGTTCTCTCGTGCCATAGGTGTGCTGATCAGAAGTGCAGTAAAGGATTTGCATACGTTGTGGCTTATAATTTAAAAAATATTTCATTTTCAAATTTTTTTTTTTTTTTTTTTGGTTAAATTTTGTTTTAAATTTTTTTTTTCAGATTAACGCCTGAAAAATTATTAAATTATGTTCCAAATTTAGGACTTCTCATTGATTTAACAAATACAACAAAATATTACGATCCTGATGTAAGTAGTTTTGTTTTCTACATATTATGTATTTTGTTATTTTTTTTTTCAAAATTTCGATTTATAGTTTTTTCTAAGGAGTGGTATTAAATATGTAAAAGTTGTTTGCCATGGAAGACAAGTACCGACACCAGAAATTAGACATGTGTAAGTACTAAATTTTAAAAATAATTAATTCCTGTCTTCTTTTTTTTTAAATATCGTGAATAATGACTACTAAGTAATTTTTCTCTCTGGAATTGTGGTTTTTTATTTCGTTTGTGAATTTTTTGGTAATCACTTTAATAAAGTATGTGAAATAAGATCATTTCTTAATTTTTTATGTTCTTATTTCATAAAATTATATCTTTTCAAAAAACCTGTTTTGATTGCACTTTTAAATGTTCTATATGCAGCTGTCAACTTATTAGAAACACTTGGTTTTACTGCACGCTGACTATGTATATTTTATCATTTTCTGTTAAGTTTGTTGTCTGCTAAATGATGATATCTTTTGATGTCTGTAAAAAGTGTGTTATCATTTATCGATAAAATTTATTTTGAGTTTTTGATTGTTTGAAAAAAGGTGCCAACTCTTATTTAGGACCAGAACCCTTCTGTATATCTTTCATTAAGCCTCCAGCAAACATTGCTAAAAAGTTACATAATCTCAATAGAAGTAAGTTAAAGATTATCACAGGTCTGTTCTCTGGCCACTGTTCACATAACAGGAAAGACAGGGCGACTAGAGAATGACAAATACAGATTTTGCAAAGACCTCAAGGAAACTTTAAATCACATACTGTGTGAATGTGAGACACTGGTCTCTAAAAAATGAGTCACATACATCAACTCTTCCTCAAACCCGACGAATATGGAGCGCTCCTTCCAGTTGTATATAAGAATTCATTAGAAACCTTTAAATATAAGAAATAAGAGTGGCACAACAGATCCCTCCTTAGGGGTTTCAACTAACCCCTAACAAATTAAAGTTCACAAATGAATTAAACTTGTATTCATTTATTTTAATTTCGTTTTAAATTTCATTAGCGAATACCACTCTAACTGTTAATTTAAAACTTTTTACTTAATTGACAAAATTGTTTGGAAAAAAAAAATTATTAAATTAAAGAAAAAAAGTTATAGATTAATTTTAGGTATAAATGAACTCATTCATATTAAAATTGTTCACAATAAAGATTTAAATTTCTTAAAAATAAAATTCTTTATTTACACACTCCATAATTTTATTGAACTACCAATTATTAGAGAATGAAAAATAAATAAAAGATTGAAAATTATCTTTTTTAAAAATCTGATCCCACACATTAAAAAAGCAAAAAAAAAAATAAATAAAAAACAGATAAACATAATAAAACAATTTACTCTTGAAAATAAAGAATAAAAAAAAATTATTAAAAAAATTCCTCTTCTAAACATAAATTATAATTCGCATTAATGGATTTCATAGCATTTAAAATAACATAAATGTCATTTAACTGATCCTTTTTTTTAATTTTTATCCATTTATCGATGTTGTATTTCATATCAATTGATCATTTATTCAACAATTTATATCACATTATGAAAATGGGTTGCTAAAATATCGGTTATAATTGTGTCTTTTAGTAAAAAAAAAATTTTATTTACAAAAAATGTGGGTGGATTGAATTTTATTTGACATATATTTTTGATTTTATATTCATTCTGTAAATTTTATGCTTTTTTTATATTAAATTTCTTTTTTTTTGCTGTTTAATATTTCAGATTCAATCGTCATGTCAAAAAATATTTGGAGGAAAATCATGACAATGGTAAGTGGTAAAAAATATTTAAATTTACTTCTCAGATACAAAAAATCCGCTATTTTTTTATTTAGTTTAATGTTATTTTTCTAAAACTTTATTATTATTTAAATTTTATATTCAAAGTGCATATTAAAAATTCGTGAGATTCTTAATTACGTGATGTATTCTTATTAAATTTACATTTTGACTGTGCGGAATATTGCGATTATCCGTACTTTTTATCTAGGCGCCTCTCACCTATTTTCTTGAATTGAATTTAAAATCGCATTTGTTATACGTCAAACTATCATCATCCTCATAATGAATGATAAATATCGTTCTGAAAGTTTAACACTTTCTTTCAAAAAATATAATAATCATTGTTTTGTTGAACATATAGAAAAAAATCGGATCCTTATCCTATAGTAAACATTTTGAGTTACTTTTTCATCGGTCGGTTAATAGTAAAAATGTAGCGGCGCTTACAATCATGTCAGCAGCCCCCTACACAATATTTTTTTTTTCACTTTTACATTACAGCGGCAAGAAACAGCAGGAATATTAGCAAGAATTTAATCTTAAAAATGTAGTACAATGCGCAATTTCAACTTAAATAAAGATACATTTTGTTTTTACTAAAGATTCTCCTACATATTGGTGTTGTTGTTATGTATCTCATTATCATCATCAGCAGCAGCAGAAATAAAATAATAAAAAGATTTTTTCATATCTTTGGCCGCAATCTTAAAAATTGTAAATTGTAACACAAAAATGTTTCATACATGATCAAATTCTCATTTATTTTTTTATTCTTCTTGTTTTTCATATGTTACACTGTGTGAGCGCATTATAAATTATTAAAAGCATGCCACTCAATGTCAGATGGACACGATCGTGTAAAATCACTTTACACACAAGGGAATTTAGCGAAAAAAATATTTAAACACCACATGTTCATGTTTTTTTCTAGGCTAAAGTCATCCTCCTGTAAGTGTTTGCTAAAAGTTCCTTTCTTCAGAAAAAAAAATCAAATCAAATAAGTGTAATCATGCTTGTGTGGGATTCAAAGGAGTAAAAAAAAAATAAAGGGGATCATGTATTACAGATAAAAAAATTATTCCGACAAATAATTTATTTGCGGAGAAAAATGTTAAAAAATCATCATTAAATGTCAGTTGGAGGATAGCTTTATAAAGAACTTTTAATTTTTTTTTGTTTTGGCAAACGAGTGGTAAATGACAAAATCACTTATACTTTCCACCACAATGATGATTATGAAAATTATGATGTGCTTGAAGTTAGTTGGACCTTTTTTTCTTTTCTGTGTTATTTCTTATAAAAAATTGATGAAGTTGAAACTAGAAGTAACTTACGATCCAGAAGCAAGAAAAAAATCCATCACAAAAAATGATGATCGTGATCTTATTGTACGTTTGACAGTTAAATTCAGAAGTTATTTGTATTTATTATTTTATTTTCATGATGGTTTTATTTCATGTATGATCTGTTTTTCTGTTTGTTTTTGCCGCGAGATAAACAAAAAAACAAAGAAACATGATAATTTACATAATCTATACACAATGAAGATAATGGTTGTCCTCACTTCAAAAAAAAAAAAAAAAAAACAAAAAAAATCCTCAATAATAATCTTTATTCATTTCTGATTTGTTTTGTTTTTCATTGAGAAGCACGTGGGCACATAAAATGAAAAAAAAAGAAAAAAAAAAAATCAATTTACTGCCTTGACATCCTTTTTTTTCACGTCTCCTTTTGAGTTAGGACGATCCGATCAACTGTATTGAATAACTCTAATGAATGATGTACGATTAGCAGTTTAATAAATTTTCTACTTTGATATAATGTATCTATGTATGTACGAACGTGAATCATATCTATCAAATATTAAAAAAAAAAACATTTTAAATTACATGCCGCACACTATTTAACATCGATTAATAGAACGTTACTTTTAAATCGGATCATATTCACAAAAAAAAAAAAAATGGTACAACTGATCCTGTACACTATGTTGCAAATGTTGTTGCTGCTGCTGTTGTTACTGTTACAATTACAAAGTGGATTATGTAAATGCACATAAGGCCTGTTCCAGAAAGTATTAACGTATTTTTATACTTTCTGTTAACCATTAATTTTCGAATATTCCAATTTTTTAGCTTATGACTATTCGCCATCCATAAAGCTCAGAATTCCTCTATTGTTTGTGCTACTCATCTTTCTTCAACCAATTTTTAATCTAGTTCAGTGCGTCTTTATAAGATGAAAAAAAAAGTCCATTTTAAAAAAAGGTTGGTAATTTGTAGTCTTTTGGTACAACGTCTAATATATTTTTCTCGTATCATTTCATCGTTTTGTTTGAGTAGTAGCCGGTCGTTGAAATACATTCTATGCTATATGCTACATTAGAACTGTGGAATTGAACTTCCCCATGGAAATGGTTACTCCATTTTCAGGTACATACCTTCATCCTACCTTACTGAATAGCACTGCAAACTAAAAGGTAATGTGTAAAAGTTGACTTGAAGTATGGTTTGTCATCTATTACCAAGCATTTGGAAGTTCGCTGATAACACCATAACTGGTCATAGAGTTTGCAGGCTTTTCTTATTGCCTTTTGCAGTATGTACAAGTTTTCTTTTTGGTATTTTTTTCTTGTTTTCTGAAGTTTCGTATTTCAGCTTGTTTTAATCTGTTGCATTGTTGTTACATTTATTCCACAGGTTTTAGCCACGTAATGCTTTATCATTTTTATTTCTAATTACCTAATGTTCTTTTAATAATTTTATTTTCAACAATCTAACGGGTAGACATGCCGTCTACAATCCTCTTTTTTGTTCTCAAAAGTAAGTCAAAAAGTGAGTAAATACTCTTTGGAACATTCCTTATATGCTGTGTCTGTTCAAAATTGTAATTTTTTCTGACTTATGTCTTGTAAAAATAGGCTCCGATTTGATGTTAACATGATTAGTTTCTCGGTTTCTATATGTGAACATTAGAACTATGTAGGTGGTCTTTAAATCACTGTTATTTGTATTGATTTTTATTCATATAAAATTGAAATTATTAATTTATGATTTTACAAAAATAATCTATACGAGATAAAAAAAGAGAAGAAGAAAAAGAAAGGAAATTTAATGATTGTTTACTATTTATAAAAAGAATTGAACTGAATTGAAAAGCAACATATAAAAAGCTATCTGATTGAGGGCTAGATTTAAAATTTAAATTACTTTGTTGTTCTATTTATTTGATCAGGTAAACTAATTGGTGTCCATTGTACACATGGAGTCAATCGAACAGGTTTTCTTGTTTGTTCATACATGGTAACTGAATTGAAAATGGGACCATTACAAGCGATTGAGTGTAAGTTTTTTTTATTATCTTTTAAATTTACATATTAGTTTCTTGTTTTCATCTTTATTTGTTCGAGGACATGTTAAGAAATGTTGACCGTTTTTTATTTTTTTTTTATTTTTTATTTATTTATTTTTTTTTTTTAAATTTCTGAAACATAGATTTTGAAATAGCCAGAGGGCATACAATTGAAAGACCGAATTATCGTCATGAAATTCTAACATTAAAAATGACTGCAAGTAGGCCAAGAAAAGATTCATGGCGAAGTAAAAGTTCTCTTGAAAGTGTTGATGATTATTCGAAAGATGGAAAACGTTATCGTTCATCTAAAGAAAGTCCAAAAAGGAAAACCTCATATGAATTGGAATATTCAAAACGAAGTACAAGTAGAAGTTCAAGAGATCGAAGTTCATCAGTTCGCAAAAATGAAAGAAAACGTCGTGCATCTAGGGAAAGTTCTACTGACACTGATTATCCAAGACAAAATCGTAAAGATTCAAGAGATCGTAGTTTATCAGTTCGTCGTGGTGGTGAAACAGCAAAACATCGATTTTCTAGAGAATTATCTCTAAAAAAATCATCAAATGACCATGTACATTGGAAGAAATCTCGGAAAGATTCAAGAGATAGAGGAGATTCTATGGATCGTCATCGGAATCGTAAAGATTCATCAATACGAAGTGGTGATTATCATAATAATTATCATCACAATGATTACTCGAAAGATGATAAAAGTCCAACAAGACGACAAGATTTTCGTAAAGAATATCGAAATAATGATGATTACGATAGAAGACGTTCAGCAGATAAATTAGAGCCTACAAATAATCGTTATGATTCCAATTATCGTAAACAGTATTCTCCTCCAAATCCAGATAAGACCTCATCACGTTATACATACAAACGTGATGAACAAAATAATAGAAATTATGATCGTAGAAAACAACAAGAACATTATGATGATCGTAATAAGGATCATATTGATCGTAAACGTGATGATTATCATGAAAATCAAAATCGTGATTATAGAAGAGATTTTTCCGATAGAGATCGTAGAAATTCAATGAATAATGGACGTAAACGTTCAATTGAGAATGATGATACATATGGAAGAAATAAAATTAAAAAAATGAATCCTTTCAATTATAATAGATCACGAAATGATGATAGAAAATTTAATAATCCATTCAAATTTAAAGGGCGAAATGATGATAGAAGGAATAATGCATTTTTTTCAAAAACACGTGGTGGTGGTGATGATAATAATAAAAAATTTAATTATTATGATAATCGTAAATTTGATTTTCGTTCAAGAGATGATGATAATAATAAAAAATTCAATACAAATACATTTTATAATAAACAAAGAAATAATGATAATAGAAATGAACGTAGAAATTATGATAACAGACGAAATGATTGGAATAAAAAGGATACATCAAGACGTTTTAATGATAATAATCATCATATAACAACACGTTCAAATAATAATTATCGTTATACGGATAATAAAAGTGGCATCGATAAAAAATCATCAACGTCATCAAATTTCCGAGATATTGGTAAAATATTTGCTGACACATACAGATCAAAACATAAATGAGTACGTTCAAGTTCAAGGAATGATGTTAGAAGAAATTAATCATAAATTTACAGGACATAACAAAATTTAATTGAGGAAAAAAAATGTAATTGTAATTAAAAAAGCATTTTTTTTTAAAGCATTTTTTTATTTTTTAAATTTTAAATCATAAAAATTATTCACCTTTATTTTATTTTACCGATTTTTTTTCTCTCTAAAAATCACATTTATAATAGCTGATTACAAAATTTTTTCCCCTTGTTTTATTTTTTTCTTTTAGAAGAAATGATAATTATTTAAAGTACAAATTATAATTTTGTACATGTAATGTTTATGTTACATATTTGTAAGGAAAAACAAAAGTTTAAAAAAAATATTTACAATAAAGGAATTAAGATGTAAAATGTGGTTTTTGATGCATGTTTTGTTCATTTTCAAAGTACTTTTGTGATTTTCCTTTACTTATTTTCCAACTTTTAATTTTTATTTCGGCTCGATAAATTGTTTGCTGCTAAATAACATACATACATAGAAAGGAATCATTCATTTTTACAGGATATTTTGCTCCAAAGTTTAGTTGATCGTTCATTGTTTTCTCACTCTATTTTTAAAACGTTCACTTATGAGTGTATGCTATACATGAGACTATATAAAACATACTTTTAATCTATTCTTTGTTTGACAATTTTCTAGTTCGTTTAAAATTGTGTTTTTCTTTTCGTATCTTTTTATATAAGAGCTCGTACCTATATTGAAAATGATGGACATAGTAAGTGTGTAGCATCATGTAAATAGAGACTGAATAAACTTAAAAGGAACGTAGAGTGAGTGAGTGACGATGAAAAAGAAGCTCTGTAAAAGTCACTATCTTTGACGTGAATTTTGAAAAAGTTTAAAGGTGATTCAATTAAATTTTGTCTGATTTTGTTGCTGTTGTTGAGAAGTTTTATAATTTAATTTGCAATACTAAAATATGAATAACACTCTACTTAAATTGTGTTAATGTCGTTTGTAAGTTATCACAGATAAAATTGATATGGATAAATTGAACATGAGAAATCTTGTAAAAAAAATCCTCTTGACATATGAAAGTAGATGTATGTATGTATGTATGTAATGTATGTAATTGCTTGAAAATTTGATTGATGGAGAAAAATAAAATTTTATAAAACAAAAATTTGATTGTTTTTTTGTTCAGCTTGATTGAAGCAATTTCTGCTAATTTTACAATAATTTCTTTTATGCAGCTTTATTTTCTAGGAGTTTTTATTAATTTTAAAACAAAAAGTGAATATTATGTTTAAAATTGAATTTATCAAATTTACAGATTTATCAGATTTACTTTCAGTTTGTTTTATTTTTTTATTTTGTTTTTTAACAAATAAATGAGCTGCAATGTAAAGATATCCGTGAAGATAAGATAGAAGTGGAAAAGTCAAAAGAAAGAAGAGCAAAAATGTTTCTGATTAAATTTTGAAGTTATAAGAAGGAGTAAAGTAGCACCAAACACCCTTTGCACACTTGGTGGTTAAACCGGTTATTGTTGCGCTGGGAGTAACATAATGGTATAATTTTTTCCAACTTGGTATAGTAAGAAATCATCCAAAATAATTTCAGCTTCACGGTTGTAATACACATACTCTCGTTACAACTGGTCGTGTCACCTTTAGATGTGGCTTGAGCAGTTGTAAAAACAGGTTTTATAACCGGTTTGCGACGTTGTAACAACAACTAAATGTGTTCATGCTCAAAGATCGTAATAACTATAGGAAGATATTGCACTCAAATGGAAAGAATGTATACAAAAAAATTAAGCTTCTTTTTAACAAAGCTTTTCTCTCTTTGTAATTATTTTTGATTTTTGTTACATTCTGCTTGTACACATTAGGTGGTTAAACCGGTTATTTTGCGTTGGGAGTAACAGTAATGGTATAAATTTTTTCAACTTGGTATAATAAGAAATCATCTAAAATAATTTTAGCTTCACGGGTGTGATACACTCACACTTTCGTTACAACTGGTCGTGCCGCCTTCAGGTGTAATTTGAGCAGTTGTAAAAACAGATTTTAAAACCGGTTTGCGTCCGTTGTTATAACCACCTAATATGTTCATACCCATTCAGTATAAATAGTGAGAAAAGTTTAACTTTCTCTCGCAAGTATTGTATTTTGAGCAGTAAACTTCAAAGCTTTTTAAAATGGATTTAGCGTAAATCGACTGAATACAGTGAAATACACTAAAGTGCAATATCTTCCCAGTAAACAAAATGATTCATAAGTAATTCGTAAAAGAATCATTTTAGCGAGCATATTGTTCGCTAACGATAGTTGCAAAAGACTCGTAAGTAATTTATGGAGCATACCATTTTGCACTTTTTTTACGAATTACTTTTTTAATTCGCAATAGAATCATTAATGATTCGTAAAATACGAATGTTTCGATTAAAATAAATTAAAAGTAATTAATTTACGAACGTTTTTACGAATCATTTGTAAGCCTATGGTTACGAGTAACTTTGTATTCGTATTTCACTTACATTTTACGAACGTTCGTAAAATGTGTGCTGGAATATTTTTTTACGAATTACTTACGAGTTATTTTTGCGAGTGTGTTTTTTTTATTTCTTTCTTTTAATTCTACATTCGTATTTCACTTACATTTTACGAACGTTCGTAAAATGGTATGCAGGGTTCCTATTTGTAGTTATTACGATCTTTGGTAGAACGTTAGATAAAATGATGCACCATTTCAAATAAAATTCATGAGTTTATATGAAATATCTCGTATTCCTGAGAAGTCATATTTTGAAAACATAATAAGCTGAGAAGCAACCTATGTACCATTGAAGTAAGTAATAGAGAACAAACTTGGAGCATTATAATTTATTAATTTTTTTATGAATTATGTATAACATACAGACATACATATATGAAAATTCTATAAATTTTTATTTTCATGAATATTCTAAAATATTTCATTTATAATGTGAATTATGATTTACAATTCGATTTAAAAAAAAAAAAAACTTATTTCGATGATTCATTATACCTTGAAAAGCGAATTTTCTTCGAAATATTGTATAATGGCGATTTTTAAGTTTTTTTGTTCCTTTTATTTCTATACTTAGAAAAAAAAAATCATTTGCAATACAAAAACAATATTTTTGTTTCTGCAGTTATCGATAACTGAAATCGATTATCATAAATTTGTCGGCAGTTTCTTTTTAAACATTTTAAATGTCTCTTATTCTATGTACAAGACCCTATACGTGAAATAACATTGAATTTGTGTCCAAGAAATAAAAAACGAAAACTATAAAAGTAAAATTTTTGGTAAAATCTTTTCCAATAGATCATAAACATACGAAGAAAATTTTAATAATACCTTGGGCGCCATAAACATAATCCTTTCAATATAATTTCGCAAAATAAAGAAAAAAATTCGATATGGATGGAAAAAAAAGCTTTTGTGTATCGTCTAAGGCTATAACTCATCAAATGGTTACTGCATGTATAGACACACACAGATCGCATATCGCACCCACCACACCAACAACAATGCATACTTATTTTTTTTATTTTTGTAAGAAAAAAGCATTAAAGAAAATGTTTGTGGTTATGAAATGAAATTGAACTTTATATATTTTTGTGGATTTGTCGCGTCATAATAAGTATGTGTGACTCATATGTGTTATTTTCGTTGTCTCGACTATAATTCTTATCTTCCTTCTTTCTTTTTTTTTGTGAACTTTGTGAATAATTTTTTCTTACAAATATCTATACAGTCATAATGTCTCCAGACACATCAGATTCATCAATACTCGTATATCAAACAGTAGAAATATTAGAAGTACGTTTTGTAAAGGAAATACTCAAGAAATTCAAAAAAAATTGTATTCATTGATCCTTAAATAGTTAAAATGTTGCAATTGAATTGAAATTAGTAGTATGTATCTGCTTATACATATATGATAACTGCACAATTTTATCGACTTTCATTGAATAAATACGAAAAAAGTATATATTCAAAAAAAAAAAAAAAAAAAGGATGACTACACAATGTATGTATATCTTTTATGTATGTACGTTATTGCCTCTGGTTAATTTCTTCCAAGAAATTAAACACATAATCAGTAACCCACCACTCTAAAAATATAATCATATACATACTTACTATATGTACATATGTATGTGATATCTATATCTATACTCGTATACAAAAATGAGGATTAAAGTTTTAAATAGTCAATATTTTAAAAGCATAATGAAGGCAATTGCAATCGTATGATGTTTGTTATAAAGGAGTGATCGATTTGATTCTATTGATAGGGAGTATCTATCTATCTATCTATCTATCTATACATATTTTTTATAATATTCATATAAAGGTGACAAATTACAATTTAAATGAATTCCATTCAAGCGTTAAATTCTTATTAAGTAAGTGCGAAACAACAATAACAATATGAATGATAATGATAATAACAAATTTTCATTCTTTTTTTTTTGATTGTATACACTTGTTAACTGAACAAGCCAATAAGTATTCATTACCTGTTGTATTATTAAAAAATGAGAACTGAACAGTGAAAAAAACATAATTTTTTGCTGCTGTTGAAACCCTTAAGCAAAAATATTAGTTCGTTTGTAAAATCATAATCACATGTATAAATTGTAACTTTTTTTCTACTCACAGTAAGTACACCACGGTTATTACAAATATCAGAAGTTTTTTTCAGTATCTTTTCTTGTGAAAATGTACTGTTTCATATTTTTTATTATATATTTTTTTTTTACTAAAACACAAAAAAGGGGAAAAAAAACCTATAAGAAAGTATCAGAAAATGAATTTTTCAAACGCTTTAGCAATTCTCTTTTAACCCTTTCATAGTGAATTTTATTTTCATATCATTCACATCATTATCATGCATGTCGTTATAGTCCAGTATTAACTTTAGTCTTATAAAATCACCTTGAACTGGACTGTTATACATGCACCCACAATTTTAAGAGAAATAAATTTTTTTAATGACAACAGCGTTGGTACTAATATTTACTTATGTAGTTGGTTTTGTGTATTTATTTATAGTCAGCAAGCAGAGCACTCGTACTGGATACAAGGATTCAAATGAATTTGTATTTACTCATTCAGAACTGATTGGACATAAGTGAATTCTAACCAAAAACCTCAATTTCAGAAGCTGGTACTCTACTATTTCGGCTACCTATGGTATGCTTCTATCATTCATAATTAACAAAACGGAAAATAGCATGAAATTACAATGAAAAAATAAATAAAAGCTCATGTTTTATTGAAAAATGAAAACCTCATGTCAAAAAGATCGAATTAGTTTAGTTTTTTTTTTTACCGGTAAAAAAATTTTCACGTATCACTGTGTGGGTTAAACGGTTAAAAGAAGTGTGCATGTTTGGAGAAACAAAAATGATAAAATGACAAAAACAAATGCAACAAATTCCATACCCCGTAAGCATGATTTTATGTGATCTCTCGGAAAAATAAAATAAAAAAAAGACTTTTTAGTTTTAGTTAACTTCCTCTTACTGCGCTATGTTTCAATAATATTCCTCCCTCTATGTGAATTTTTTATTATGTACATATCACGCTTAACAAAAATAATATATATTTTGGTCGTTTATATTTTTACTAAAAAAGAATGCGAAAACTTTCAAATGTCTTATCTTTTTTCATATCTCTTTGTACATACATACATACGTGCACTTTTCGTTTTTTTTTTCAATTTCTTATTTATTTCTTTTTTTTAATACTCTCTTTAAAAAGATAATCGAGACAAGATATCAGAAAAACATTAAAGACTTATCGGTAATAATTATAATATTTATTGATGGTTTTTGCTTTATCGGTTTTTATGTGGTCCAGTCAAACAGGACCTTGTGAAAATGAGATGTGAAATAAGAAAAAAACAACAACATGTACATTTACTAAGAAAAAATGAATAATAAAACTGAAAAAAAAGCAAAAAAAGTTTGTAAAATTATTTTTCAAAAAAATATGCCGACGAATGATTTTTTTTTTTTTTTTTTTTTTTTTTTTAAAGAAAAAAGTGTAAAGAGGAAGCTAATTCAGAATCATGGTCCATCATGAGTTAAATATCGCAGTACAAAGATGATGATGACATGATATTTTGATGATGTCCAAGATTGCAACTTACCATATAATCAAATATGCTGTTATTGTGATTTTTTTAACTACCAAAAATTAAAAAAAAAGGAATAAAAAACTATCTGCCAATGACCAACATATGTACATATTGTTTGGATTGGATATCCAATATTTGGGAGGATGGACGGATGAATGATTGATCTTTTGTGAATAGATCATCTCTTTCTTCATCTGTTTCCCCTTTTTTGTATTTTTTAATTTATTATATATGTACATATTGAATATATATGTATATATATTTTAGTGGGAAAGAGGATAATTGAAGTTTTTGATCTAAAATGTGGTTAATAAAGATTGAATACAAATCATTGGAGACATGAGTGATGGCATCATCATCCGAAAAAAAAATTTAAAAAAAATCAACTGTGTTCAAAAAGATAAAAGAACACAGGATTATCGTTTGCAAAAGATCTTTTTTGGCGGATACATAAACATTCTAATTACAGGTTTTATTATAAATTTTACTTTTTTTTCTCTTTCTTCTTCTTAATTTTGGCACTAATTATGGGTATTTAGTTTCAAAAAATTGATGTCTTAAGTTTTTTATATCTAATGATTGATTTTTATCATCGAATTTGATCAGAATAATAAATTAATGTGTACAAAATGAATATTTGTTTCATTGAAAAAGAAGGATTTTCTATTCTTTTTTTGGTTTTTTTAAAAATAATATTTGAAGAACTTTTCTTTAATATTTTAATCCAAACTTTCTATTAAAAAGGATATGTACATATATACATTTGTAGATTAGATTTAAAAGTTTAGGTTTCATAAGAAGAAAATGGGTTGAAAATACAAAAATTTAATGATCTGTTTATAAATTATGATTATTTATTTGTTATAAATACACAATTATTATCTAAAAGAATACGACAAGTGGTAATTATAAAGATTTTGATGATATTTATATCCATGAAATGAAGTGTATATAATATACTTTTAAAATATCTAAATTTGTTTTTCTTAAATAGAGGCAATTATTTGTTTGAACATTTTATAAATAAAGTTTTAACATAATCGTTATATCGTGTTCAACACAAATTTAAAATTATCTCTGAAAATAATTATTTATTATTTAAAAAAAAAAAATTAGTCACTGTGGAAAATTTTTCTAAACGATTGTTTGTTAAACTAAAAATAAATTATAGGTATTCAAAAATATAATATATATGTTGGAAAATTAGATACAAACACTTAATTGGGAGTTTTTGTGTATTTTTTTGAGGATTGAACGAAAGGAAACAAAATAAAAACAGTTATTGGAATTTTTGTTGTTTTAAACAGAAAAGGTAAGTTTTTTAAAGAATTTTCTGGTTTGACTCGTCATACCTCTTTTCATCGACGTCCTCAGTATCGCAAAAGAAGGCTGATATTTTTGGTTCATTGAGCTCAGACATCCTTAAAATTTTCCAATAGGGTAAGAAGAATCTGATTTCCATGCTAAAATTCAATGGTGTCTAATGTTCCTAAAAAAGATGTAGATTAAATTATAAAATATACATAAGCTTTTTTTATATCTAACCTAATGAATTTGGCGTTTTCATTTTCACATTTTTCAAATAGCACTCAGTAGTTAGCTTGAAGTTTGGTTATGAGGTTCAAAGGTTAATGAAAGAGGATAAATAAAAAAATTCTAAATATGTATAAAAACGTTTAAGAGATTTATATGAATTAGAGTGAATGTACACCAGGTCGCTAGTGCATAGTATAGATGAAATAATTGAATTTGCTCATAAAATTCAATTTCGATTCAGTATGGTTCGAAGAAATTTTTAACAAACAATTGGCTAATCTAATCTTTTATTTACTTATTTACTTTAACATTTTTTATTTTTTCAATAAATGATATTTTTAATGACGTTAGTAACAATTAGTTGGCAAAAAGGTGACAACAAAATTGAATAAATATTCGCCAATAGCAACAAAATTTGAAAATTTATAAAAATTAACATATTTTTTTTCATTTTAATTACTATAAAGAACAATTTCATAGTATATTCGAGAACATTTAAACATATTTGCACATATTTTTCAAGAGAAAAATAAATAAAATATTTTGTTTTTCTTATTTTCCATGCGGTGAACAAACAAATTTTTTTAATATAAAAAGAAAAGACAACAAGCACTATTTTATAAGATTAATAGTTCTGTTTTTATCGATTGAACACAAAAATGAAAGGTAAATAATTAGATTTTACATACTTTTTAATTTTTTTAAATAAAATTAAACTAAACGAAAATTTCTTTTGTTCTAGGAATTAATCTCAAGTACAACTCGTTTTTCATAGTTACATTATCTTTAATAATAAATGTGAATTTTGTATTAAGCCAAGAGAAAAATAATATAGAAGAAACAAATAAAAGTGAATCTATCAAAAATGTTTTTAATGGACTTATTTTTGAAGCAACTGAAAATGATATTGAAGTACTGCTTGACGAAATATTAGAAGGAAAAGATTCAAATACAGAAAAATATTTAAGTTTCATCTTCAATATATTTTTTAAAATACAAAGTGTTCGTATGAAAGTACAATTAATTGAGTTTTTGATGCCTAAAAATGAACGAAATAACACTAAGGAACTAATGTTCAGAGTTTTGGATGCTCTTGATTATTTACAGAAAAATTATGTTACTTATTGTTTAACTAATTCAACCGAAATTTCAAATAGGGACAAGTGTATAGTTAATAAAGTAATTGAAAGTCTAGAATTAATTATAAGAAAATTTGCTATACAATATTTATTAGAAACTTTCAATTTTGATTCGTTGTTTTACAAAGAACTTTTCAATAAACAACCGCTTATTGCTGACATTATTACACAACAAACAATTCTTATAGCCTATACATACAAATCTATAGATGAATTGGTTACTGAAATTATATACAAATTACCAACAATTGAAGAAAAAGTGATGAAATTGCAGTACATACTGAATATTATTAAGAGCCACAATGAAGTTTTCAATTCAGATAAAATTTTTGAATATGCAGCACAATATAAGAAATTTGTTCATCATTTTTTTAAAGAATTGGCAAATTCTACTATCCAAATAAATATAAAAATACCAAATTGTGCTAAAAATGTTGTGCTACTTTCAAGAAATTTATGTTTTGACAATGGAAAATATACATTTTCAGTTTACCTTAGTGTCTATTTAAGTGAACGTTATTTTTTATATCCAGGTACGTGTTCATCTAATACATACAAGACAGAGCCTCAATGTTTTTGGAATAAAATAAGTGAGAAAAATTCTAATCTCCGAGATTTAGAATCCTTAGATCGCAAAATAATACTCAAAAATGTTAAATTTGAATTAGCACCTCCAAATGGAGAACACTGTTATGTTAAAATTGGTAATAGATATTTAAGTCAGAGTGGTGATACACAATACTTAGTTTTAGAAAGTGATAAAACTTCAGCTAGTATTTGGAATATTAGTCATTCCTAAGTTGATTTTCGTGGCCAATTCTGAATGGAAAAAAAATCTTAAATCGAAATCGGCATAGTGCAAAATCTTCGCTGAGGATTTCAATAAATCTTTGAAAATATTTGGTTTTTATTAAATAAATAAAAATTTTTTTTTATAATTATTCAGAAATCATGCAATTCATTACTCTACTTTTGCAAAAGTCAATTTTTAAATTTTTACAATTCTTCCAGCAATTTCGATTCAGCAGCGGTACTACCACTAAACTTTATTGGAATAACTGAATTTTAAAAGAACTCTGCAATGTGTCTGAGATTTTAGGATATATTATAAAAATTATTTGTCACCATCCGATTTTCCTAATATCTAGATACAATTTACAATTTTCTCACCTCTGGAAAATCGGTACCCAACACTTCGAAAAAATTACAAGAATTTATATTTTAAGTATGTTATTTTATCAGTTTTGTTTTCTGTCTTGCTCTGGGTTTAAGATATATCTGCTAGTGATATTTTGTGTTTTTATTCAAGATCATTAAGGTATTAGTTAGGCAATTTAAAAATTGCTTGAAAGATTGCTAAGCTTTATTTTTAATTTTAAAAAAAAGCTATAAATTGCAGCTTAAAAATTTTGAAATTTAACAAAAAAAAAAAAAAACAATCATTTCTGAAATAATAGACGAACATTTCTTCAAATTAATTGTTTTTAATATGATTTCTACCTCTCTGTCTTCATTCGAATAAACCTTTGAACGTATTACGCTTCACTTAAAATGTAATTTTAAAATTCCTTATCATATATAGAATAAAAAATACATGAAAGTGTTCAGTTGATTTTATTTGAATTTATTTTTCTTTTCAGTTTCAAAGAATTTATTGTTTATAATATGGTTTACAATTTTGGAATTTTATTTTTACATATGAATGTACATACATAATGTATGTAGCATAATTCAAATTTAATATCCCTTGTCGCTTACTAAAGTTCGATAAAAGAATAATTACATATATCTTTTATTTCTTTTCAGCTAAAAAATCAAGTCTGAAATTTGATCTCATATTTTTATTATATTCGCACATATATGTACATATGTATATATATTTTTTTCATATTTTAAAATCAGTAACATAGTACCTACATATATTATAACGAAATGACTAACGTATTCGTACCATTTAATGCCTTTTGGGTTGTCCACACATTTTCAATTTTTAGTTTTTATTATAAACAAAACAATTATTTTAAAAAATAAAACAAAAAATATTTTTGCCTTTACTGCTTGGAAATTAGTCAACAATCGATCAACGCAAAATGCTTAGGTTTCATATTTTTTTAAAATTAAGAATTTTTCTCATATGATTTTAAATTCATAATTAAATGGGGTTCTTCGTCGTTGAAGGACAGTGATGTCATCTGAATATGATTTTCTAAAGACTTTAAAGTTGGTCTGAGACTTTAGAAAACGTATATAGTAATATAGTACATGAATTTTGTGACCGATTTGTGTCAAATAAAAAATTATAAATTGAATTCTTTTTATTACTGAAAGATTTTACAATAAACTGCTTTTAATCTGACTTATTTTTGAAAATAAAAATTGTCTGAAAATTCCTTGAAAAACGATTTTTTAAGGAATATTATCAATTTGGCTTGAAATATTATTCAATAATTGTTAACAGTTTTATTATTCATACTTGAATATGTATTTGTTTCTTAAAACATGAATTATGCAACGGGGTAACAAGATTCAGATTTTTTTTTCAATTTTCAATATTTTCAATCTTCTGAAATTTTATTTCGTTATTACATTCAATGTTTTTTTTTTCTTAGTTGTTTTTCATATCAATTTCACAATTGTTTTCTAGAGAAGAGCTTCTGCGATAATTAATTTCTTATTAATGTTGCCACTGTTTTTTTTTATTTCGTACTTATTTTTAACTCTTTTTTGTCGTTGGGATCTTTTTAAGATCCACAGCTGTGATTATTTTTTTTTTTCATTTTCATTTTTTCATTTGTATGAGTTTAAGGTAGAAAGTTAAAATCTGACGAATTTCGTTATTCTGTATTCCTAAAAGAAAGTTGGCATTTCTTAAGTTACTTTGTTGAAAAATTATACTCGTTTTTGAAACAAACAGAGTAGGAGAGCTAAACGTGTGTATTTATTGAAAATAGTGAACATACAAGTTTTTTTTACCAAAAATTTTTAAATCTAATCCAAATCCATTTGTTTGCCTGAATAAAATAAATTTTTAAAGACATGAAAATGGTTTGAAAAGCCTTGCAATTTTTCTTTTTCTAATGTACCTATTCTATCCAGAAAATGTGATTCTGGAAGGTCTGCAAAATACATCTCTACGCCAGTTACAACTGAAGATATTGTATTGTTTGAGTTTTGGAAACAGATGAAAATCAGATCATAGATAAAATATATAAAATTTTATTCCGTTACTGTAATGTAGATTACCCTTTATTCGAAATTCAAAAGTAAAGTCGAAAATTGTAGTTTGTTACTATCACTGCTCATGTAAAAAAAAAATCAGAGTATTTAGTTAGTAGGTGTGGTGTGAAGTGATCATTTCGAGTACTTTCTTCAGGACGATATTCATTTAAAATTTTACTTCAAATTTTTTAATAATTAATTTGAATTAATTAAATTTTGCAAGTGAAATTTAATCAAAAAACAAAATCAAAAATGAAATACGTACATCTTTTGGTATTTATAAGTTTAATGCTTAGTATGTATCAGCTTTTCTTTTTTATACGCATTCGTATTAGACAAGAAAAACAACAAAATTTTAAAATCATTTCTGCTTCAAATCAAATTGTTAATGACGATCAATTGATTCCAAATTTTTCAACAGAATGTCCAGATATGGGATTTACAGGAGTTTTACAAAAACAAAATGGGTAAAAAGCTTATGAAAAAAAAGTTCAAAAAATTGAAAATACGTAATATTTTCTTATGCTTTTTTTTTTTTTTTGTAAAGTGATGTTAATGATGATAACCCCAAGAACTGGAAAATTACGGAAAATTTGATAAATGAAATTATCATAAAATATGGTAAGTGTTTTTAATGAGATAAAATTGTGTGAACTCTTTTCCAATTCGAAAAGATACGAGAGATGTTAGTCCCTATTTTTATTAATTAAACGATCGAAACATTTTTGTAAGATCTTTTTTAGTTTCTAATGACACAATAATTTTTAAGATGATGTTTCAGGAAAGAATAAAAAGATGAAAACAGAAAATTTGAAGAATTTTTCAGAATTTAAATTCAATGTGTCGGCAGCTCTATTTATCAGAACTTTTCTTATCTTTAGTATATCCCATATATGCTTTTTTAATTAAGGTATTGTTAAAAATTGTATTGTAAGAGATTTAAGCAAAGTGGAGTATAACCTTTACTAATATTGATACAATGTTGTATAAATTTTATTTTTTGTTTTAGAAAGTACTCTAATTTTTCCTAAAATATTTATTTATTTTAATATAATTTTTTTCAATTTCAGGTGTAGAATCATTTTGCGAAGACAATGTATTCAGTCCCAAATGCATTATGAAATGCTATGACATATTTCTGTTTTTCGCAATGACGCAAGTATTTTTCTTCATGGTTATGATTGACTCAGCTTTGAATCATTACATGAATTTGTATAATACAGCAGCTAACGTTCATGTTGTCTAAAGGGGAGAAATTTTGAATTAACCGCAGTTTTTGGAAATTGAAAACGACTTAGAATTAAGATTTTATATTGTATTTCTAATCACTTTTAATACTTCATTTGCCTTCAAAATTTGAAATTTATTCTCAAATTTTGTATTGTGTTGAAATATTGAAAAATGATTTTTGTTCTTAGAACAAATCTTTTTTTACGGAATGTTATATTTTAGTGAATTAAGTTCAGTAGTTCGTAAAACAATCAGTCTTTAATTTTGGTATGAACTTACCTAAATTTTTGTTTGTTTTAGATTACAAAAGTGTTTTTAAAAAAATCAGAATTTGACCAATGGAATCATTCAAAATTGAAATTTCGAAATTTTTCCTTTTAAAAATGTGATTGTTTTACATGAATTACTTTTCGTTTTAATAAATTTTTCTTCTTATTCAATAATTTCAATTACAATTAATCAATGAAATGGACAAAAAATTAGCAATACGCTTTTGGACAAACTGTAGTACGTTTTAAAGATTTGACACATCAATAAAGAAAAATTGTAATAGATAATTTTATATGGAAAACTTACATAGTGTTGCTTCGGTCATAATTACATATATTATTAACCCAATTAAATAAAAAATCAATTAAGTTTATTGTCACGTAATTGTCTAATTTTTTTTTTTCCAAATTTTCGAGGTTTTCGATTTCTGTTTAAAATTTTTAATTAAAAACAAAGTTCTTTGTAATTGTCAATTTAATTGAAAATATAATAAATTCATTTTCAAAATCCTATTAGTTGCAGAAGTTGCTCAAGAATGAGAGCTTTCAGCAAATTATTAATTGCTTTGTAAATTTCGAAAGTTATAGGAGTTCCACAGATCATTTTCAATATATTGGACAATATTTTTGAAATAATTTCTTATTTTTTATATTTCATAATTAAATCATTGAATTAATAAATATTCTTTATAACAATTTATATCCATTTTTTATTCAAAGGTCTTGTTTTTTTATTAGGATTCTCATAAAAAATTCAAGAAATCTGTTTTATGAAATTTATTCAATGTCAATTTTTTTGAACGAGAAAATTTTAAGGTAGTGTGAGCTTTTTACTGCAAAAAATAAGCTTCCTTTCGTCCTTTTTTTCAAGGCGGCCATTTTATAGTATTGATTTCGTTATATGGTTTGTTCCTCACAACTTACAAAAAGCCTTCCATTCTGTATATTTTTGGAAGTGTCACACCACATATACATATATTTCTATCTGGCTCAGGGATGCCATATGAAATCAATTCTTGAAATAGTCACGGTAACTGTCATCCCGTAAAAAATACAAAAATTTTAAACTGAATGAAGCTTTTTTTATTTGTTATATTTTTTTACCATGATTTTTATAAAGTTTATTTTGAGAAAGTATAGGTGTCATAATTTTTTCTATGTTTAACAATAGAATAATATCAGAATTAAAAATGTGTGTATCTGAATTGAATATATGGTACCTCTGATCTATAAATGTGTGTATGTATCTATGTATCATATGGATGTCGTGGCTTGAATCAAAATGTGTCAAATATAATCCATTGACTTGATATGAATTCATAATTTTATGGTACTTTTCATTTGAAAATTTAAAATTACATATAATAGAAAATTTTTATTAAACTTCGTTGAGTAGAAATCGTGTTCGTTGAGAAATTTTATTGGATGTTTCAAATCTTATTCAGTTGCCGCTATTTTGTTTTCGGAATGTGCGGTCAAAATATTTTAATATAAATTGCTACAATGAAAATCATAAAAAATGAAGTTTATTTATAAATCACGTTTTTCGTTTCGAAAAAATAAAAAAAGCAGTATATTTCGAAAATTTAATATTTTTAATCATCATGAAATGAAAAGGTAATCATCAAATTTCGATAATTTAGAATAAATATTTTGATTTCAAATCTATATCTTAACTCATTAATCTGAAAAAATGAAAAAATTATGTTAAAAAAAGTTTTCATGTTCAAAACTTTTTTAATTCCAAATCTTATTGCTCCTAATCGAGAGTTTAGTTTTCAAAATTAAGACTATTTGTTATTCAATCATTCAATCATCGCGAATTTATCACACTTTTGAAAAACAAAATTATCGAATGATTTCAATGCGAAAAATAGGGTGATGCACCTTATATTGCTTGTATTTGATATATGTATGTAACTGTTTCATGAGTTTTGAAACTCTCAACAAAGGTCATCACTTTTTCGAAATTTAAAAGTAAAGTAGAAAATTTTTCTTTTTATATAACAATTTCAATTACAATTAATCAATGAAATTGACAAAAATTTCGCAATGTGCTTTGGACAATTTTTAGTACGTTTTAAAGATTTGACATATCAACAAAGAAAAATTAATTAAATCAAGAACCAATTAAGCTCAATTTCACATAATTATCTAAGTAATTAATTTTTTCAATATTTTCGTTTTTTTTTTATTGTCAAAATATACAAGAAAAAGCCATCTTACATGTATACACTTAAAAAAAAATTCATAGGATTTAATGAATACAGTCTTATTTATTCACTCAAATTCAATAAATTAATTAATCTATTTTAAAAGAACATAAATTTTTCTATCGTATACATATAATGTCATAAATGTCGTTTTTATAATTTAAAAATCACTTTTTGTTTCTTTTTTTTCCTTCTGTGAAATTTTCTTGAACTAAAAATCTTTTTTTTTTTATAATTTGGTTACTTTTTTTAAATAAAAGAGAATTTTTCAAATGATTTTGTTTCATGTAAATTCTTAAGCATAAATTTTAATTAAGATATCCCTTTAGGGATAATTTATCATCGATTCTCTTTGTTCACTATTATAACATGTTATATGTATAGCATGTGCATGACATTTTTAAAATTCAATAATGTGAACGGAATATCATGAGAATATTGATAGCAATTAAAGGAAAAAAACTCATCGAATTAAAAGAAAATAAAAAGAAAGAAATAAAAAAAGAAAAAGAAAAGATATCTCCCAACGATTTAATCTTAATCAATCGTTTTTCTTTTTTGATTTTTTTCCTGTTTTGATTTTATTCTTTCATTTATGTACTTATCGCATAACTTATTTATTGGTAGTAAGTAGGTATTCTGTTATGCTAATCACGTTTAGATTCTGATCGTATCTCGTTTTTTTTTTTTTTTTTTTTGAAGTTCCCTTGTATTTGTGATGATGGATTGATGCTAAACTTGTTGAATCTATAATTAAAAATTCAATTTATTAAAAAATGAATTTTACATTTTATTCAATTTTTTGTTTTTTTTTAGTATATTGAGAACGTATGTATAAGGTAATTTATTTTCTAATGCACATAAAAAAATATGAGTTTAAATTCAAAATAGTTAAAAAAAATAAGAAAGTATTTAAGCTGTGATGTTAAAAGTAACAAAAAAAAAAAAAGTGGAGAGATTAATACAAAAAATTTTAAGTTTAGGAGATAACGTAACTTTTCACATACGACACTCACGATTACGTTATGATTCACATTCAATTATTAAATATCATTCATTTATTAATTTTTTGAATGTTATTTAAAAAAAAAATAAACACACATGTAATACTGAAGTTCACAGAAGATTCCTTGTTATTCAACACAGGTTCCATATTACGTTTCCTACTTTTGATTGAGCACCCTGTACATAGGAATATTATTAATATTGACTGTCAAAATCAAAAATATCAGACTTTAATAAGAGGAACACTATTCCACTTTTTTTTTTTTTAATTTTACCAAAAAGAGGAAAAAAAAAATAAAGAAAGGAAATTATCATCATTATTATTGATCTCTGTGATATCGATCATCTTTTCAGCCTTTAAGCAATATTTTTTTTTTTTTTATAAAAGCCACCCGTGTGATATTTTATGTTTTATGCAAATTTTATTATCAAAATTTACATGGAAATTAAGAAAAAATAACAACAACAAAGTGGAAAAAGAGTTGAAACTAAAAAAAGGATGAAAATTGATGAAATGATTGACAGCGATTTATTGATTATGATAACTGAGATCTTCGTTTTTTTCAGTTCTACGGCTTACTCGATATCAATTTATTTTTTATTTTTATAGTAAGTAACCAATATTTTATTTAAGTTTATAATTTTAATTATAAGAATTTACTTTTTTTTTTCAACATTTTTGTTTGTTTATTTTTTTATTTCAAAAATTTGGCATTCACTTGCTTAAAAATCATTCAATTTTTATAAGATAAAGTAGATTTTATTGTTATCTTCTTAAGTGAGTTCAAAAGGATAATGAAGACAAAGAAGCTAAATTGTTGAACATTTATTTCATCTCAAACATTCTTCTTACCTGAAATTCAAAAAACAAAAATAAAAATGAGAAATACTTTCTGAAACTTGAAGCATATTAAGTCAACCAAAACCAAAAAACGATTTTGATAATTTCATCGTCAAAAAAATACATAATCTTTTTGTTCCTGTAATCATTTGACATCTTATCTTTATCCCTTTCCAGGAGCTAAATTTCAGAAAGGATAAGAAAAGAACCAAGGTACCCATACAAAAATCATAAATTTTTTAACATGAAAAGACCTGCTGCTGTGTGATGCTGATTACATGATATTACGGCAAAAGATACACAAAGAGAATTGAAAATAAGATTAAAAAATACATATATGTATCATTGTGCTACATGTCATATAAGAATTTATCAAGGATGACATTAATATCAAAATGACGAGATCGTTTTTTCGAAATAATCAACATTATGAATCCGTTTGATCATATCAGGAGGAACGTGTGAATTTTTGATCTTTATGAAGAAAAAAAAAAACAATCTCAATTGTTTAAAATCTTTAAGTTTATTATGGCGCCCAAAACACAATCAATTTACGTGTCGTAAATGAAAACGAGAAAAAAAAATATTGTGACAATAGGAATTTATTTTGATTTTAAAAAAATTATAAATCTCAACATTTATTACGATTTTATTTTGTTGAAAACACAAGAAAAAAAATTAGAATTCCAAAACAAAATATTTCAACCATCATTTCTCAACGATCAATGTTTCGTATACATAAAATGAAATGACAAATTGTTGAATCAACATGTTGCCACCGTCATCATAATCATTATTATAATTTTTATCACAGAAATGAAATCTTTGTTATTTATCGCACATACAACAAACAAATACAAACACATATATTTAGGAAAAAAACAAGAAAGGACCTGCTGTTATGATCAATTTAGAAAAAAGGAATTGTTTATGCAAATCGATTACGATTCCCCTCAACACTCGAATCAATGTAAGTACGTTTTTGTAAAACTAATCGTTTTCAATATTTTTGGATTCTGTGATCTGAGTTATTTAAAATTTCTGAAAGATATTGATGACAAAAACGAAACTGTGTCCCTTAGCATTAAGTCTACAAATAAAGTTTTTTTGCTTTGAAAAAGTATAACAGGTTCCGTAGGACTCGAAACTTGAAATTTGAACGGATATTGTTCAAAGGGTTTACTACGAAATAATCTACTATAGGAGAAAAGTTATATGGTAAAATTTACAGCAAAATCAATTTTAAGGAAAAATGAAAACGATATCTTTTAAATTTCTCTCTAGTGCATCATACTTCTTTAAATGTTTTCTCATCTATGTAGTGTTTTTTATTCGAATCGAGTTGTCAAATTTATTTTGTAGCAAACCCTTCGTATATTCTGTCCAAATTTCAAGCTTTTAGACCTACTGGGATATACTTTTTTAGAGAAAATAAAAAGTATGTATCTGCAATTGTAGAAGCAGACTCAACAGTTCTACGTATACGTTGAATTGAAGGTTGATCAGAATGTTAAAATGTTTTTTTTTAAGTGTGTATAGACATTGATGACCATTTTCAACGATGAAATTGGCTTTGTTAAACAAATGCTATTACAAAAGAATAAATCAAATTGTAGAAAAGATATTGACATGATCTTACACACAAAAGATGTATTATTTCATTTTGAATAATCGTTAGTTTTTGTTTATTTTTATTTTACGATCAATTCTTTTGAGAATCATTTTTAAAATGAATTAAGAATACTATTATCATTATCATCATTAGGCATAGTGCACGAAATGATGTTTTCCTTTTTTTGATGGATTTGAGAATATTTCTATGATAAATGCATCTCTTGTACATCGTTTTTTTTATTTTTCAAGATTGATTGTAAACTGACATCATTTTGACATGATAAAAAACTTGATTTGAAATAATTTCATCCTAGTTTTGACGCCTTTGAAATAGCACTTGGTGTTAGTTTTTTTTTTAATTTCATTAGTACCTGTTTTTGATACAGGATGTCAAAACTATGACATATTTTTCTTCATTTTTATATTAGTTTCCATTTTTTTTTTCATTAGTTCAAATTCTATTACAAACAGCAGTTACCTACGTTAACACAATTTGTCGTCATTCCAAAAAATGTTATTTTAAAATCAAAGTTCTGCTAAATATCATTCAATTTGTTGAAAAACAGCATAGATCATACTAGATCTATTATCAACCTTTGACCTTTCACAATGTAGCCTCAAAAATATTACTGAAAACGTTTGATTTAATATGATGTTCATTAGAAAGACCAATAAATCCTACCTCATTCATATTTTACTTAAAAAAAACAAAAACAATTAACCAAGATATTTTGCTCGTTATTTATTTTTCATTGTATATAATTTTTCTTTAATTGAACTCAAAAAAACCTTTAATCAAGCCCATAAATTTCAATGTAAAATTGTAAATGAAAATTACAAAAACAAAAATAAGAAAATTACCACGAATAAAAAAATACACATTTTCATTATTTTATCACATATTATTTCTCCGATTATTTTTTTTCTTGTGTGGAACATTTTTCAAATTATACATATTAAATTGTATAAAAAATGTGAGTAATTAAAGTACATATTTAACACGTATAAAACCTATTAAATTTACACTATACATCTTCATCACGTAAATATATTAAAAATATTTAAGAAAAATTAAAACGTGCGCATTTTAAAAGACCAAAAAAGCCAAAAGAGTCTTGGAAAAAAAAATTAATTCAACCACACAACTGAGTAACAGTGTAAATCAATAATTTTGCTCTTTTGGTTTATTCATTTTTCCTTTGTGAAAAAAAAAAAAAAAATAATAATAGACGGTCATTACACATTATTACATGATAGAAATGCACCTCTATAAAGGTGATAGTAAACATTTATAATAATAATTTTTTTTATTTATGTGATTGGGCGCTTTTAACGATAATAAAATAATATTGAAATATGTATGTATGTATAATTTTAAAAATCACAGCAGCCAACATCAGCACTCAGCAATGGCGGTAATTTCGTCCTGTGATCCGCTTAAATTTGTAATTATTGCATACATAGGATACATATCAGATAAAACATGAAATTTGGCGATCTTCAGTCAATTTACAGGTAAACACGATTCAATACTTAATGACTGAATTATGGTATTGGGTACTGCGCTACACATGTTGCGTCTTCCTATAAATTATGTTATATAAAAAAATTAATATAATAAATAAAGAAAATCGAACCACCATCAATATTGTTCTTTATAACAGTTAATACGAGTGTAACATACATAGTTCTTGTGTGTAATTTGAAAAATTATATAGTATTTTTGAAACAGAGGGCAGTTAACTGATATTATCACGACAAGTGTTCTAAAGAGACAAGAGATTTAGAGTAGAGGTGCTGAGTTCTCTCAAAGAAAATCAAAGTAGAAGAAAAGAACATAAATCTCCTAACAAAATTAGAATTGGCCTCTTTTAAACAAAATAAACAGAAAGTTCTGGAATTACAATCAAAATCGACGGAAATTATTATCTTTTTGCCAACATCCTTTAAAACTCATCATCATTAAACGTGTAAAACTAGTACTTTCTGCATGAGTATACAAAACAAAACAAAAAAAATAAATAAATAATGGTTTTGTAAAAAATGAATGTGTAGAGAAAAATTTTTTATTGTAATTTTCTGATTGATGTACATATGTATTTAGATTTCTCTTTTGTTAAAAATCTGTCAATTTAGTAAATGATCTTATAGTTAACTTAAAAATTTATGAGTATACATTATTCTTCTTAAAATTACATTGAAGATTAGATATTTTGTTGTTTAATGATATTTTTGTTTCCAAAAAAAAGGTAATAAAAGAACGAAAATAGCATATACAAAACATTGAGAGATAAAAGATGTAACTGAACTTTAATGGCGCCATTTTTTTGAGAATCCAAATAAAAAATAAGAAAAAAAATTTAGATAAAATTCATGTTTATCCTAATATGCAATATACGAAAGGATGCAATTTTTCGTAAACAACAACAACAATAAAATATAATTTAAGAAACTTTTTAAATATCACATGCATTCAATTTATTGAGAATAACAAACAACTTTTATTTCAACAAAAACGAAAAAGAAAATAGCACGAAAAAGAAGCAGTCAATGAACTTGTTATCCTTAATGGTACACCAACAATAAATAATCAAAATTGTTGTTGTATCTCGTCTAATGATTCTAAGAAAAGTTTCTTGTGAAAATGCATGTTTATTTTTTCTTCTTTTAATATGTAGAAAAAAAGTGTGAGGAATTTCAATCAAATGGGTGAATTTCTTATTTTTCTAATTTTTAAAAAGTAACAGAAGTTTTTAAAATGTCAACAATATATCAAAAAGAAAAAAAAAAGAAAGTTTAATAAATTGATATAAACAGAAATTGGTGAACTAAATTTCTTTCGATAATTTTTGTTTTTCTTTTTTTTTTGTTTTTTTTTTGTTCCTTGAATTTTATTTATTTATGTACTGAATTTATTTTTAAAGGTGTCCGGTTCATATTTATTTTTTGATAATAAATTATCATTATTTATTTTAGTATCATTTCCTGTAGGTGCGCATGTACATACATACTCGTACATATGTATTTAGCTGCAGAAGAAGTTGTTTATTATTGCAAGTAAATGTGTAACAAATATTTTTCTAAAACTTTTGTACGTAATTCTAAAAAAGAAAAAAAAATAGTTCCAAATCTTTTAGAAGTTTTTAAATTAAAAAATTGTAACTGTATTAAAGAGAAAAGGTAAAAGTTATAAAGTCAAAGACCTGGACTTGTTGAAGAAGATAATCTTTTACGACTTTTTTTTATTGAAAAGATTTTCATATATATTCAATAATCTCTTATTTTCTCATTAAGATCTTTCAACCCAGGATAGATAGACTTTGGCTTCCAGGATATCTTAACACATTATAAATGAAATTAATCAAATTTATGTAAAACGTCACAACAAAAATAATGTAGTGGGACATAAAATTCAAATTATACTTAAAATCAAGTGTATCCACTTGTCCAATTTCAATCAAATATTTTGTAAATCAATTATGCTTCTTCATTTTGTATACAATTTTGTTGTCCAATACAAATTAAATTCAAGTGTATTAAGTCCCTTTTTATTCAGATAATTAATTCAATAATAACGTCATATGTCTAATTTTACCCATTATCTTTTGTTCCAATCCTTTTTTGAATTAATTTCATTATACGATATAATGGTGATTTATTAGACACCAGTATAAATGACAAGTATGTTAAAATAAAAGTGATGATGATAAATTCATTTTTGTTTTTCAATTTAATTTTTCAGTTTATCATTCTCTATAAATTTTTGTATAATATTTGCACTTTTTTTTTTAGATCATGTATTAGGCGTGTTAACAAGCTGGATCATAAGTGGACACCGACACGACATACAGGATAACACCAAGCACAGTGATTGATGTTAAATACTATAAAGGGATCAGAAAAATAAGTATGAGTGGGTATTTAGTATAGAATAAAGGAAGAACCCTTTCAAATACTGTCTATTCTGGTTTTTGATATACATAACTGGTTAATTAATAAAATTAATGAACGCTTTCAAGTGTTATGAAACATGAAGATTTTGTAGTTAATTTGAACTATGGTTGAACAAGATTAACAAATTTTTTCGTATTATTTTTTTTTTTTGTGATTTTTAAATCAATTTAATTTTGTTAGATATTAAAATTTAAAAAATAATATTTACGAATTTCATAACTTTAATAAAGAAATTAAATTAAAATCTAAATTAGATACAACAGAAAAAAAAGAAGAAGAAAAAATTGTATCTTAATTTACATGTAATTTATAAATTATAATTTAATATACGATCATTTTAAAGTCAATTGCATTAAGATTGCATAGGTTTTATTTATTGCTGAAAACTACAACTGAGTAAAGTAAATTATAAATATATACACATGTATATACATAGATTTTTAAATGAATATTAACCCGAAAGTCATATTAACAGTACATTGATCAATTTATAATTAACCAACCCCTAACCATAGCTTGTATTGATCATATGTATGCAGTGGCGTCTCCTGACTTATTCACCTGGGTGTTCTACAGGGTAATTGAGAAAATTTAAGAAATTAAATATACATACATATGTATATGTAGTTATATAGTAGCTCAACAAAGTATTCGGGCACTACAAATATTTTTAATTTATCCTAAATAAAAATAAAATTTTACAATAAAAGTATGAAACAAAATACTAAAAATAAGTCTTTATTCTTATAACAACATATTTACGAAACAAACAGTCAACATTAATATCAAAAAAATTACAAAACAAACAGTTAAAAATTTCAGCTTCAATTTTTATTCCAATAAAATATTCGGGCAGTATCAACATTTTAAAAAATAAGGTGCTTTTTGTCAAAGTCAGTACTTTGTTGAACCTCCTTTGTGTTTTTTAACTTCTTTGAGTCTATTCAACAAGCTTTAACCCTTCGTTATAATTTAAATTATACACCCACTCATCCATTTTTAATATCAAAATGTTACATTTTTTAATTCCTTAGACTTGTATGTTTTCGTAGGACTAGAAATCTGAAATTTGGCTAGGATATTTTTTGAAGGGTCTAATATTATAAAAACTTTAAATGATGAAAATCCGTTTACTAGGGTAAAAGTTATAGGATAAAACACAATAAAAGTCATGTTTTAGACAAATACCTTTTTCTTCTCTCTATTTTTTTCTTCTAATTAATATCCTGATCCTTAAAAAAGTGTACATTTCAATTCTTGAACTATTTTCTGACCTATTGCATTTTATTTGACTCAAATCGGTGCAATACAGCACGAGTAGTTAAAGTTTAAAGTTGGCAAAAAAAAAAATAAAATAATTCAATATGTATTTGAAAAATATGTGACGTTTCATACAAACAATTTTTTAATTCAATATTTCACTTGGCTTGGCTTTGTCTATAGGTGTGACTTTGATTTTGAAGTTTGTTCGAACTTCTTACAGAACCAACTTTATAATATAAAAGCGTACATTTTTTAAAGTTGTAAGGTTGTTAAAAATAACATTGAGTCTAATTGTACTTGGGTTCTGCTTCAGAATTGAACACCTTCATTATATAACAACTGTATTGTTACAGTACGAGAACAAAGCCTCAAATTTCAACGCATAGGATTGAAAAGTATTAAAGTTCTTCTTGAGTAGAACTTCAATACATATTGATAGAAATAATACTGAATGAGGTTGGGTTCTACATCAGAGCTTCACACCCTGGTTGTATATTATTTATATTGTTTATATTATTTACGAAACGAGGACGGCTTCAAATGCACATCTCTGAATGTGAGGCTAGGTTCTACATTATAATAGAACACTCTAGCTTTATATGGACATTACTATTGAAGTTATGAAAATTATTTTGAAGTTCTCAATTTTTTTTTTTAATTGCTTTAGATTATATGGGTGTTCTGTGAACACCTTGAACACCTGGACGAGACGCCACTGTATGTATGTAATAGATAAACTAAATATGTATATAAGCTGTAAGATTTTTCTGTTACCTGTCTTTCTATCGTATATAAAATGTGTATACATACATATGCTACATGTGAACAATTTCACGTATGTTCATCTATATTTGATGAAAAAATAGGCAGGTCTCTTCTCTTAAACATGTTCAAGTATATACTATATGTATGTAAAGTTATACAAATATTGTCGGTAGATTAAAACAAGAAAATTGTAAGACTATATATTTATGTTTAATAAAATTGCAATAACAAAATGTGAACATGCATCTACATGTGATTGTGACACATATGAAATTAGAAATCAGTATTTATAGAGAAGACTGTTTAAAAAAGATATGATGTGCATCAAATGTATATGTAAATGCAATTAGATATGATTGAATCTCTCACCTGTTGTATCTATAATAAAAACACATGGGTATATAATATATGTACGTATGCATCAATGAATATCTAAAACGACATTGGTAAATTGTGAGACCTGGGTAATTACAAAGCAATAAATCAGCAATACAACCGGCCCAATTGTTACAAGACAACAAGCATGCTATAGTACTACATGAGCAAGCATTGAATTTATTAAGAGGCGTACAATTTTTGATGCTTTTAAATAATTAAAATAATGAAATATCATTTATTAAATAGAAAATAGTCAGATACAATGTTAAAACGATTAAATTGAAGCTACACTGAATAAATTTTTTTAAGTGTATAATTTGAAGAGAAAACATTTCCGAAACAAGCAAAAATATAGAACAGAAACTTTAAAAAATTTCTTCAAAATCAGAGGAAATTTTTGAAAAGAAAGTTTCTGCAATAAGAAACAATTGAACCAAAATTAACATAATGTCCAATGAAATTTTTTGGAAGTTTAAGACTGCCAACAGAAATACTAAAAATGTGAAATTTCATGGTTAAACAACAAATTCAGGGTTAATTTTAAGAGACTAAAAGGTTAATATAATATTTTTTACACTCTATTTTCTATTTTCTACACGCATTCTAGTTTATTACAAAAGTGATATGTAAATGCATGTGTTGTTAATCACTAGAGAGGTTAAAGCTTTACAAGTCATATAACTTGAAAGGAATTACTTGAACGGAAAAAACTTGGAATTTTTTTTATCTCTCCCCGAAGTTGCACGATTAATTAGTTCTTTATAAATCGAAGCTGTGTAAATTGAGATTAAGATTTAGAGTAAAGAAAGACTTGTATTTTAAAGTATCCTTTGAATTACTAACACACATTTCATTAGGACTAGGTATAGGTTTGAAGTCTACAACAACTATTAACGGTGATTTAAATGACATTATCTTAAAACGTCTGAGAACGTCTTCAGTCAATAACATGTCTGCGGTCAATAATGTGTTATTATCCTTCAAAAACTACTTTCAATATGAAAAAGAGCCCCTGAAATTCTTTTGAATTTATATTCCTACGTAAAAATTTGCTATATATGTATGTACGTATATAAATTTAAAAATTATCGTGTCAACTATTCATCACTTATCTTTTGCATCTTACATTGCAAAAAGTACGATCACCATATTACACTGAACATCATAAATGATATGCTTTTATTAATCCATTTAATATTTCCTTGACAATTCAAATAAATCAAATAATAATACCTAGGCTATTTCTTATTAACTTATTTATTTTGATAGATATAACACCTGTTGCACGATTTTTAATGTACCTGATTTGAAAATGCATTATGTGTACTGTGTAATAATTTTTGGATTACATATTTTTACATTCTCTTTTTAGGTATTTTATTGATGATGGTTTACCTTCAACATAAATAATAAAAAACAAAAAAGATAAGAACAAAATTACAAAAAAATTTGAATCTAATATTTAAGCTATGTATAATAGGAAAAAAGCTGAGAAACAAAAATCACTTGTTTGCATCCTCATTGTTCTTTTTAAATTTAAGTGTAAAATTGATTTAAAAATAAATTATGGCTCACAAATCAGAAGACATTTATTAGCGATGATTGTATATTCAATAACTTCTTTTATATTATGAATGTGTATGTATTATAACTGAAATAAACTAGAGATCATATTTTGAACAGAATACATCTATTTCATAACTAAAACTATGGAAATTAATGAATAACTTTGAATTAAACCATCAAATTATATACTAACATGATACCGGTTCAATATCGGAGATCCAATGAATATTAACAGTTTTCTTGTGTTTTCTTTCTTTTTATTTCTACTTTTACATTTAAATCGAATTTTTCAAAATATTTTTAATAAGGCTAATGATGGTTACACACTATCATCATAATATTTTACGTTCTTTCAAACGAAGAACGGTCGAGAATTTAAATATGCTTGACAATATTGGCTGTGATGTTCTTCACTTTTAATTTTTAGTCACACGTTCTATTGAATGCTGCATGGGATGAAGATTGTTTGCTTCGTTTATTATTAAACTGTGGAGAAGAATTATTTTTAGTACTACCAAGCTTAAGAAAACTGACTGATGTCAAATAATCATGTATTTTGGAAATATTCTGAATAAAATTTTGTCAAATAAGTTTAATGAAAATTCATCTTAAATTTAAGTTGAATTTTAAATAAGAATTAATAACAACTTTTACACCAACAACCGCTGCTTTGAAACTATGTTTATTAATTTTATACCTTAATAGCGTGTGTTAACTCAATAATGATACTGTGAAGCTGGCATAACATTATAAACACTTTCCTGTTTGAATGAAATAATGTGATAGAAGAGAGAGTTTACAAATGAGACGGTGAAATTTTCACCTGTTATGTGAGTAAATTATATATTGTCTGATTATTTAAGTTAAAATTTTCATTTAATTAATGTGATGCGTGCAAAAATTAAAAACTATTGCGAATTAATTTTTAAAGTTTTCTGATTTTCATAATTTAATTACTTCCGTGTGTGTGAAAATTAAAGAATGGAGTTTTTAAAATTATTATCTTTTAAGCTAATGAGCTATTTTGTATTTAATTATGTAAGCTATAAAGTTATTAGTATTTTTATAAAAAAGAACCGTTATAAAATATAAATGTTTGACTGGAATACATTGTTCTTTTTTTCAAAGGATTTAGAAATAAAATATTATTTACATTTAGAAACACCAAATTTTTTTTAAATCATGTTCTTCGAAATTGTTGACTCGTGTAAGACTACTGCTGGATTTCTCGGCAACTCGTCCTTAACAAGCTGGCATGTAAATTTAATCAAGAGCTAATCACAATTCTCCGCTATAAATTTTGGTGATCTAGGCTTAGATTTACTTTAATTTACAAAAATATAATTTAAAACGGAAAATTGGACTTCAAAATAACAATGGCACTCTAGCGAGCAAGATTCAGCCCTCAGTCTATTGACTATTTTAGTTATTATTTTAGCTTATTTAGAGCGGACAATATCTAGATGCTACTTAGTATGAATAATTGGAATTCATAAAGCAAAAAAGTTTTGTGTCCTTAAAACTAATTTTTTTTTCTGTTTAGAAATATTCACAATTATAAGTCGTATGTGACTAGGGGCATCGAAATAAGAATGGAATCTATGACCTTCTACTAAGGCTACTTTAGGAAAAGAAATAAAAGGGGATCTTTCACAAGAAATATGTGAAAGATAAGATTTTGAATCAATAAATGTCTACTTTGTTTTTTTTTTTTTAATTTTCGGACATAGTAGAGGCAAAAAAAAAAAACGACTAAAAATGAAATGGACTCAACTAAATTAATTCTAAAAAAATAATAACCTGATTTATTTTCATTAACATAAATTTAAAAAAAGGTTACTAAACAAATAGGTAACGGTTTCCATGTGATTCATCTGAATGCATTCTAATTTCTAAGTTCATTTCAGATACTTTATGTTATAGATAATACTCGTATTTTTGATATATTTCCAATGTAAAAAAAAAATTCGATACAACTCAATCAAATATAACAACTCCATTGTATAGTTAAAATTTTGTTGTTTTTTCTTCTCTTTCTATTTTTTTTTCTTTACGGTTATAATCTATATTTTATACAAATTTTCATTTAAAAATCCAAACAGCACGATTAACTCATCAAAGATGAACAAAAAAAAACTTTTTTTTCTCTCAATCTCAATTAGGAAAATTCAAAGTCAATCATCACAAATTAGGCAAATATTTTTTCAAGTGTATATTCACTATAATTTAGATAAATTAAGTATAACAGTAAAAAAAGTAAAATATTTTAAGTCACAACTGTAATGTGATGCTGTATAGTATTTTAAACACTTAATAAGTACTATATATCTTGTAACTGTGACTGTTTAATAAGCCTAAATAAAAATATTATTTATTCATATAAGCCTTGGCCTTAATGTAAGTAGCAAGGTCAGCACTTAAAAATTAAAATATTTTGTCTTTTCATTGATTGGGGACCCTTCAATTATCTGTACTGTCAAATATTCAATTTTAATTGAAAAATAAATATTTTCTAAATGATTCAATTGAAAATATATCAAATTAAAATATCTTACTTACTATCACCACAATCAGATTTTCACTTACCAGATTTTTAATTTTTTTTTATTGACACGAATCTTCGTACATACGAGTATATGTAATATTAGCTTATAGGTTCCTTTATCTTTTTTTTTTAAGTAAAAAAATATTGAGGCATTGATGTGTTGTTACATGTGAGATAAACCTTGATCAACTTCAATATTATGGAAATTTTATTTCGTTTTTTTGTTTTGCTCTTTTTCCAAATAACATTGGCGGTGGCGGTACATGACACCGCGTCAAGATCAAGAATCGAGATGTGAGGCGGCTTTTTTTTATAAAGCAAATAAAATGTCATGGTGTTACACTTATGCAAAAGATATGTCTTAATTTTTGTTCAGGTAATTATTATTTTAAAAAATCGATGCAATTGTATCAAATTTCATAGTTTGTTTTTAGTTGCAAAAACAAAACAAAAATATTTTAGAAGGTCAAATTGGAGTGTAATTGAATAAAAATTGCTGTAAGTATAAAAACTTATTTATTAGAAAATGATCTCAAAATGAATGAATTAAGTGGCATCAAATGATTATTGTAAGTTAAAAATATTCAATAATTGATAATAAAAATTAAATTACGAAAAAAAAGTCGTTAATCAGAATTTAGATGTCATTCTAGCCTATCTTCACATAGCATATCTTTCAGTAAAGTGAATATTAAATATTAAATTGTTAGTCATACTTTTATTGCCTTTTTGATTAATACTAATCTTTTGTCATAAAACTAAGAATTTTGTTAATATTTTTTCAGATTAAAAAGGTAAATAAATTTTCAATTTAATGTGTTTTTTAAAATATTCCAAAAATGAATTATGATTTTTTTTTTCACGTGAAAAAACAAAATCGAAATGCGGTCACAAAATTTTTTTCCTTCTTGTTTTCTTGAAATGAAAGTACTTTAAAATTATAAAATAAATTTCCTTAAACTTATTATCATAATTTTTTAAACATAATTTTTAATAAAATAATAATTGTAATAAATAATGACATTTATTGCCAGTTTAATAAAAGGAAAAAAATCGTTTATACAATTTATTACCTAAAATTTAATGTTTCAATGTATGCAACATAAATATGTTCATTATTTATGTTGAAAACAACTTATGTATTATGTACACGTATATCAAAAAAAGCATTACCTGCATACTTATATATGTATGAATGTTATTTCATATTTAAATGCTTACTCACTTGTCACATACTCAATATGCAATTTATCTTGATACATTTAAGATACTTATGGTATTTTTTTCTGTTCAAGCTTTCGATTCGGTAAATACATCACAAACGTATTGTATTTTATTGCATGTGGTATGCAATAGAATGTAAATGTAATATGATTGTTGCAATTTAACAAAAAAGAACAACAACTTTGAACACTGAGAGTATACATGTACCAAATGCATTGGCAATAACAACCTGTTACAATGTCCTGTTGTTATCTGTTCACCAACAATATCTCATAGTTTTATTTTATATTATAATTCATATAATATGTAATCTTCATGTATCTGTTAAATTGATACCGACATCAGTGCATATCATGTGTATTATTATACATAGTGCAACAAGTTTTTTCATTTTAAATTCGAAAACATAACAAAAAAAAGTTACAGGTATGTGACTTTTTGTTTTACTTTTTCTTAAAGCTTTAGTGGTTAAATGATCATAAGCGCTAATAACTTTAACATGAATATGCGCCTAACAAATTGACAATTTATTGCACATATGTACATATGTAAGTATATTTTTATTTAACAGCAGTTATCAAAAGGATTCCAAGAATTAAAAACAAAAAATAAGACACCCAAGATACAAGTAAGATATACAAAACATATGAATTTTTTTTTCTTTGAAAGGAAGAAAACAAAAAGAAGAAAGGTACAATGGATCCTACGAAATATCATCATCGGTTGGCGGAGGTGGTTTTGATGTTTTAAATGTTTTTGGTAGTGGGGTAGGTATAATAATGGGTAATGAAGGGGGAATGACAGCACTACAATTATTCTTGTAATTGCAAAAAAATGATAATGATAATTTCTTTTGATGAAGTGGGAATTTCTCATTTTGTGTGCCGAATTAAAAAAATAAAATATTTTTAAAATGAAAATGCAACAATGCGATTATCATATGAGACAAGATTTATAATTACAATTTACACTATACGTAGTCGTGCCATAAGTTCTGTCCCTAACAAAACAAGGATTGTTTTGGTAGAAAAATGAAACAGAGTATCATGTTTTTTTTTAAATTTTATTAATTACTTATAGTATAATATAAAAATACTTAAAACTATTAAAAATGTCCACCTTTTGCCCCCACACATTTCTTTAGATAGGTATTGATGCTGCTGTTTTTATGAAGCTTGTCTTTAGAGCTTCGATATTACTGTGGGGTTTAGAACAAGCCTTCCCTTCTAAAATATTCCACAATCGGTAGTCCAGAGGATTAAGGTCCTGATGGTCAATCTTCCGCAGCGATAAATTCAGGTACATTGTCTTTTAACCATTGTTGCGTCTTTTTAGCCTTATGAGCCGGCGCAGAATCTTGCTGGAATATCCAATGTTTTCCGGCAAACAAGGTATCGTTGAGTGGCTTCACCACGTTTTCCAAAACATCCGATTTGTAATTTCCGATCAGCTTTCGTTTTGACCCCCTGTTCGCAAAAATGCAGCTGTGTGACTCCTTCATATGACACTCCCCACTAAACCATCACTGAGGCCGGATGATGTTCCCTTTCCACCTTTAGAATTTTGTCAGCAGCTTCTCGGGAGCTGTGCGCATACACGCGATCATTTTGCCGGTTAAATTTCTCTTCAACCGTAAAAATTTTTTTATCGGTAAAAAGAATTTGTTGATATCTATTTTTCGCATGCAGCTTCAACAGCTGTTTTGCTCTCGTCATCCTAATTTTTCGTAGCGCTTCCGTAAGACGTTGTCCGGTGGTTCTGCGGTAAGCACCAAGCCCAAGATCCGTTTTAATAATGCGGGATATCGTTCTTTTCGGTATACTCATTTCCAGTGCCATTAGTTTTTGTTTTCGAAGAGGATTTTGACAAATTCTCTCAGCTACAGCATGTACTGCTGCTGGCGTCCTTGAAGTACGAGGATGACCGGTTCTAGGTCTGTCATCGACAGAGTACACCTCGTTGTACTTCTTTATTGCCCTGTATATAAATTTTTTTGAGATTTCAAGAGGTCTCAGCAGATTGAAAATCTCGTTCGTCGACTTGTTGCACTTGTGAAGTGCGATAACTGCAATTCTGTTTTCTTTTATACCCCACTCCATGTTACCACTTTCACTGTTGATTTTTTTTAATTAGACAGACTATTTATACTTTTCAGAAGTTTTCAGATCCCTAAATCTAGGAACACCTAAGATATGGCTCACATGTTTTTAGGGACAGAACTTATGGCACGACTACGTATGTAAGAAAGGTACAAAATTTTTTTTGTGCTGTTGTAAATGGATATGGTGGAGTGGTCAGGTGCCCTAAAGTATCTGACGACGGCATCACTTTATACGTACATTCAATAAAACACATTAACCAAGAAAGTACGCAATATCATAAGTAATAATCACATGCCTACGTCATATTATAATAAAAATTTGACTGTGTTAAATTTCAACTTTCAGATTATATTTTATTTGTAGTTCTTGTATTTGATTTTGGGTCACATTTACAATTTTTTTTTTTTTTTAACAAGTAGGTACTGTTTTTAGGTTTTGTTTTCAACATTTTTCCCACCAGCCACATATTGTAATGTATCTTTTTCATATTTTGTATCTTTGAAGATGGTGTGCTGGACCACGATGATGATAATAATGATGGTGATCATAATGATGGAGATGATGTGTTACGCATATGCTATCAACATACGCAAAGTATTAAAGTGTTGCATTGATGATTGTATGTTGTATGTATGTATGTACTATATGTATTTATGTATCTTGTATCTCTGATTCATGGTAACAACATTGCTGCAGACTATACATCAATAAGAATTATGAGTATACTTTATGTTGTAATTAATACATGAATCCTTTTTTAATGTGATTCCATTTAATATTTTTAAGACTGATTTATTATGAAAAAGGGTGAATTTTATGATTTCTAAACTATTTAATAAACTAACAACAATAACAAACGAAGATGTGGAAAAAACAGAAGAAGAAAATAAATTGACTTTTAGTTAAAAATTATACCAATTTATTGAATAGTTGACTAGTGAATGTCATCAATAGCAAAGGAATGAATTAATTGATTGAGAAGATTTGTGATTGCATTGCAGTTGCTCTTTATATTTTCATGAAAGAAAAGAGTATGAAGTCAATCAATTGGTAAATTAAAAAATTTTATGTAATTTATTTGTCTAATGGACTCAGAGAATGAAGATATTGATAAAACAATTTACTAAATGAAATATGATGGGTTTAATCATTCAAGAAGAAAAAAATTTCAGTAGTGCACATACGATACTTGTGAATGTCCAGCTCTAAAAGAATGACAAGTTCAAAATTTTGGGTTGGTTCTCAAGATAGGTCTCGTTCTTTTCACAGGCACATTGAAGAGCTTTTTCATTTTGTACAAATAAATTTAAAAATCTTCAAAGTTTCTTAGGGTCTTTCGAAAGTTTGAAGCCAAAATGCCTTTGAAACAATAAAACAAGAAAGTATTACAATATTATCAAATTGATTTTTTTCCAACAAAAATATAATTACTAACTTGTTAACAAAATTCATCATCAGCTCGAACATTGTTTTTATTTTTAAATTTCTCACCTTCTCCTTATTTTATTTTCACATAAAACAAAAGTAAAATTCGTTTAAAATGAAACAATGATATTTGCAAATTAACAACCGAAAGAAAAAAACAACAACAGTTTCACAAATTCAGCTCACTCAGATAATCCATTTAAAAAACGCAAGAAAAGAAAAAGAAAAACAAATTAAGATTTACGTTAACTGGTAAATTTCATAATTTTTATGCCATTGCAAATAATAATTTTCGAATTGTATATTTTCTGACGTCTAATTATATTTATGTTTTTTCTTTTTTTTTCTTAAATAATTTTCACATTTTAAATTAACTAAAATGAAAACATACTACATATATACCAAATCTAAAATTATAAAAGTAAATTTTTGCGTATTTTATGCGAACGACTAACAAATAAGTCAAATTTCAGTTGGATGCACGAAAGACTTCTTATATTTGCTGCTGCCAGAGGAGTACATTTATGAATATGTATACATATGCCGAATTAACGTAACACTTGACGTCCATGGCGTCAGAGGTGGTACCTACCAATCATTTCAAGTCCTTGGATATGGAATATGTGTTTTGTGATTGAGAGAGGATATTTTTACACTTTTTTTTTTACAACGTTCATACGAGTATAATGTTCCGTTTAACAATTTCGAACAGTAATTATTCGCCTGTTAATTCTACTGACATATTACTACATACTTACTTTTTTATAAAAAAAAAAAGAGAAACTATTCAGGTAAGAATTATACGGTGTTATTCAGCAAATAATGTGGTATATTACATACAATGATGATAATGATTAAAATGATGGAGAATTCATAATGTTAAATATTATTTACCAAGTTAAATTTAACCGCATATCATATATGTTAGATGCCAACTTATAAGTTGAAAACTTTAAGGAAAAAGAAAAAAGAGAAAAAAAAATCAGTTGCATACTGTGTATTGTAGGGGGTGTGTGGGATTCGTTTAGCTTCAAAAGGAATAAAAATGAGAGGAAAAGAAAGCTGAAGCAAGAAAATAATAATAATCTGTGTTTTATGAATATACTCGAGATACATATCGTTTTCCCATATGACTGATGCGTTTTTTTGTTTTTTTTTTTCAAAATTTACCTGTGTGAAATTTACCAAGCAAGAGTAATTTAGCAAAGAGTGCTAAATTTTATAAACAAAGATTACATTTTGTGTAATATGATAATAATTCTTTTTCACAATTATCATTAAAAACAACAGTGTGATCCCAAAGAATTTTTAAGAAGATCGTGATTTTTTCTTTCATATTTTGAAACCTCAGAACTTTCACCGATTTGCATTTCACGCAAATGTAATCTGTTGTAAATTTTGCCATCACAAACATTTTGACATCGGTATAACAAAAGATAAAGTGAATCTTAAATTTTTTCAAAAATTATATAGGGTTTGTTAATTTTTTTACCATTGTAAGTTTAAAAGGGAAATTATAGGCACAAAAACAAAAAAATTCGATTTTTGTTTTTTATGCTCTCTTTTGTCTCGTATCTTTGGTTCTATTGTATTTTGTATCAATTTTTTCTTAATTTTTAGAATTTAAACATATTAACGCCAGTACTGTAGTTTGTACTTTGCTCTATCGGTAGATAAAACCGATTGTAAAATGTAAATGAAGTAGAATAACCAACGTTAGAGATATAAAAATCCATATTCCAAATCCATAGAGGATCAGAGTATCTTGAATGAATTTCAAACAAATTAAAGGATTAAAGGATCAGAACAGAAAACTAGAAAATTCTTGACCACAAATGCCAGAAAAAGAAAGAGATTGAATGTGTTAAATGTGAACTTAGAGCATAACCTGCAGAAACAATAACTTCATTAGAAGAAAAAGTGTTCATGAGAAACTCAAATTATATTTTCTAAAAATTTTTCTTATCGATGCATTAACTTTTATCCTTACAAGAGATTACCCTGTCAAATATGCACTTTGCAATAAAATACATTGCCTGTACAATACGCTTTTATTTTTCTCGGATATATTTACTTGCGATCGCAAAAAATGTAGTCAATTACATTTTTTTAAATAAAAAAAAAATTAAAATATATGCCTATTCCGAGGTATATTCCTTACAAAATTATTAATTTCTTCTTACGTATCACAAATATAGGACAGGTACATTTATTAACAATTCGAATACATGAATATATAAATTTTTTTTTCACATCATTTTCATAACTTTTTTCCTTTTTCTCTTTCGTTTGTTTCCTTTTAATGTCTTTTTTTTTAATACGTTAAACACTTGAATGAGTGCAAATTGAAAATCATTAATCTTAAAATTAATTTTTAACTTGAATAATAAAAGAAACGGAATAAAAAAGACATAAAATAAAATTCAAATAGAAAGAAAAAAGTAAAAATTCAAAATAAATAAATGACTTAACATTTGTTAAGACATCATCACGGCCCTTTTCTGTTTGTTTTTAAAGTTTCATTTTTATTTTTCAAATCTTGTTTTATTAATATACCATTCTCAGCAACTTTATTTTCTGGAAAAAAATGTGAAAGAAAAAATATGAATTTTAGTTAGTGCTGTGATTTTTTTCTTCTTTTTAATTTTAACTATTTGGAAGAGGAGATCTAAAAAAGCAAAAATAAAAGATACTATAATTTTTTTCTCGCTGTATTTTAATGATACATATTTCTTTTGTGTAAGATTATGTCACAAAATGTACTTCCTTATGGTGACATTCTTCGGCAGATTAAACGAATTTAGAAAAAAAAAAATCTAAGAAGAAAGTATAAGAAAATTAATTTTTAATAATGAAAAAAAAAAAGAAAGCATGATCATCATCATCTTTATATTGAAACAAATCATAAATATCATTAATTTTAAATAACAACAAAAATATCAACAATAACTAGAAAATCTATGAACATCGAAATCCATTATCATTCTCTATGGTCCGATTTCTCAATTCATTTTGTTCAATTGAGTATATGTATACTGGAATCGACATACAAATCATAATAGAACCGCTTAATACCTTCTTAGTAATGTTTAAACTTTAAACCAATTGCACCATCTGATAATATTATGCATATTATCGTTGTTGTTCGGTTGTTCCATAAATAAATACCATGTGACCATGTAATGCAATGTAAGCGTCCTTCTTTACTACAAAAAAAAAAGCCATTGAATTCAATAAATAGATGCATAAGATGCAATAGCATAGTGAATGATAATTAATCATCTCACCTGTGTTTTTATGTTGTCGGTGCATTTACGATGATGACAAAGTCAATGTAATGCAATGCAAGTTTGTGTTGCTGTTGATGTTGATCAAATCGGAAGCGTTTTATGTGTTGGATTTACGTCGTCATTGTCGCATTATAGACAACAGATTAGAAATTCGTTCAAGATAGGCCAATAATAATGATGATGATGGCGATGATGATGATGATAGTCCACAACTATTAACCAAAGATTGTGTGCTAAATCTGTCGTATATGACACAAGATTCATTTTATAGTTGAACTGACAGTTATTCAAAATTTCATTACTAATCTATTAGAAATTAAATTTGAAACAGTAAAGTCAATATAAGAGATCATAGATGATAAAGTGTAAACTTTAAAACTTACAACAGAACCATAATTTTCTTTACATGAAGTAAAAGAACTAGTAATTCTGGAATTTAATGTATTTTTATAGTATGCGCCAATATTATACCTATAATGTATGCATGCACATGCATATGCAAAAAATAAAAAAAATTCCCAACATCATCAGAAAGATAGTTATTTCTAATTGCACCCTGATAATTGCATTAAATGTAATGTCTAAGCTACTTACGATATAAAATGTTATTTTAAATATTTACTCATATTATGTACATGATCATTTTGTTGTTTTAGTACGTTCATTTTTATTTTCAAAAGAGAAAAAAATATCTCATTAATTTTACCTTGTTAATCTCTTTGATTATATTGAAATTTTGCATAAATGTTTTGTATATTTGTTTATTTTCAGAATTTTATTCAGTTTTGTTTCGTTATGTTAACAATTTCATTTAGGTTATCATTTTTGTACACATACCATTCAAGTGTGGTCTATTAATTTAAGATATTTATCTTATTTTTTGAAATTAATAATTATAAAGAAATGTTTTATATAATTTCATTGTAAAATCATGAATCATATTTTCTACTTTTAGTTACGAATTATCGCATGTTCACAATAAAGCTCTTGGCTTCTTCAAAGGTTTTTTCTCCTCATCGTATTTTCCAAAATTTGACTAGTTATTTATTTATTCTAATACGTCACATTATACACTTTGAAATGTTTGTGAAGCAAGTGTATTATTGGACAGGGCACAAAAGGAATCACACACCTCATTTTTTTGTTATGGTTTTTTCTGAAAACCAGAAAACACCTTAATTTTTCTGAAAGTATTGAGAGTTTTGAGCTTTGAAAATTGTTTATGTTTTTAATGAAATGATATCGTTTTAATTAGCCGTACAAAAGAAAAGTTAACTTTTAGTGTATTTTTTGAGTATCTTTATTAAAAGGCAGAAGATGTTTTAGGTATATTTTAATGCCTGATTTCGTATCCAATAATAAAATACATAAAATTTCAAAAACATTCGTATATTTTTAAAAAAAACAACAACAAAATTTAATTCACACACTAAAAATATAAGTAATTTCCTTTTATTTTACACTTATTTCTTTTATTCTAATTTTATTTAAAATTGAAAAATTTCCACTTGAGAAATTTACAAAAAATGATAAAAATTAATTTTCAAACATTTATTTTAACATTATTTTCTCATATTTTGATCGAAACACAAATTCAATTCATTCTTGTTATCGTTTGCTTTTTCACATTGTTTTCATTTTATTTTTTTCATTGAATTGAGCGTTCTGATGTGACATTTTAGTGAATTAAGAAAGTCAATACACTTTGTATTTTCGCTACAATATCACAAATAAAATCCCTAATGAACAAAATAATAATATTGAAATTCTCCATATGAAATTTTCTTAAAAAAAAATCTGTGTATAAACATTCAATTATTAAGCACATAGTAATTTATTTATTTATTTTTTTTTTAATAAGGCCGAAAAGTTTTAAAAATAATGATTTTTACAATAAATGTCATTTATATTTAAGATTATGAACCATAGAATTCTGGCACAGTTGGTGATCACACGCTAAAAAGTTTTCAGATACTTTTTCTACACCTTACGAAAATAAAAAAAAATTAAATTTGTTCACCTGATTGAGAACTATAGTGATAAATTGTACTAATAACCGGATTAGCATATCAATTGATTGATAAACAAGAGAAAAAAATGAAACTTCTTTTAGGTTTTTGTTGATATAATTTTACTGTTCTATTTAAGAATATTTAAATTGCAAGATACTTTTAAATTACAAAATAAAATACAAAATATAATTTTTTTCACACAACAGTGTTAATTTATTGACAAATTGCTTGGAATGAACGAAAACAAAAATATGAAAAAATTTCATATATTTTAAGCATACATTTTTATTTATTTATTTATTTTTTTTTTTTTCAAATTAACAGTTGGTTTACTATATTTTTTATTTACAAGATTTGGAAAAAAAAGGTGAACCAAAACAATTCAAGTTGAATGTTAATTTGACCTTTGACCTTGAAATAGTTTTTTTTTTTAAATTATTAAGTCCTTTTCTACAAAAAAATTGATAAAAGATGAATAAATAAAAGTAAGTAGTCCAAAATGTGTCTCATTAATAAAAATAAATTTAAATCGAACCCGGGCCGCCCGCGTGGCAGGCGAGCATTCTACCACTGAACCACCGATGCTGCCGGAGGTTTGTTTAAAACTTATGAAAGATCTGTAATATTGCAGATATTAAATCAAATAAAGCTATTCTCCTTATTATTTACAAGATTTTTGTTTGTTTTGGAAATAGGGCCCGTTTTTGTCATTTAGTTTTATCCTATGCGGAAATAAAATCATTAAATTTGGTGTAAAGATTCACTTAATTTGTGTTATGACAGTATGTGTCAACGATTTAAATTTGTAAATTAAGTGGGATTTGAACAAATTTATCTCCCATTACCGATTAAAAACAATCACACAATCAGTGACTTTTTTAAGAAAAAAAAAAAAAACTTGAAAGATTTATTTGTTCAAATTCAATTTCAGGACGAAATACGATTTTGTGACTAGATTGTTAGCCATATTTTAAACATATAATCATGTTAATCCTGAGCAATCTAATTTGGGTAAAATAGTTACAGATTTCATTAAAACTAACACCACCATTAGATATGCTTCATTTTAAGAAACATTTTTGTTTACATTTTAGAGTTCTATCTTTGAATTATTGTCTGCGACCATAGAAACAGTAATTTTTAAAAATACATAACTAAATCATCGAAAATACTTGCTAGATAAAAAATTAAAAAAATGAATTAAAACTTTTGGTTTGATTTAATAAATTTGGTTTGATTTGGTTGGGTCGGCTTCAATGTATACTCAGTTTACAACAATGCTTGTAATGCCTGAAAAAAAAGACAAGAATACTCCTCACTTTCCAATCATTAAACTGACACAAATATCTTTTATAACAATTTACATAATCGCTTACCTAGAAGGTGGTCCGGAAAAAGATTTAACATTATCCTTTTCCATTCTAATGGCCCACCAGCGTAATGGAAATCAATAATTAGTGTTTTTATTGATGAACACTCTTAATTCTCAATACATTTTTAAATTGATAACAAATTATTTTTTCCTCTTTATATAATTAGAAAAAAAATTTTTTTTTTATATTAAAATGACTCATCATTCTGTGAAATGTACATATCTTTACTCTAATTCCAATCAAATTTTGTCTTTCTTAGTCATCATTATACATTCTTCGTTATCATTTTAATACTTTACATGAAGTTTTTATTTATTTTGTTTTTATTTTTATTTTATGTTTTTTTTTTTTAAACAGGTTAGGTGATAAATCTGAAATTTTATTTCTTCGATCATAAATGCACACTATGAGTTGGTCTTTTCTTTCTTTAGTTTTTGTATTCAAATTACTTTTGTTTTTTTCCCTATAATTTTTTTTCATTATGACTTTCACTTCAATATCAAAGAAAGGGTTAGATTTAAATGTATACTACACATAAGGTTACATATCACACAATTTCTCACAAAAAATATAAAAAATTACATAAAAGCTACTAATTTCACCGACATTAACAATCTAAATATTTTTTATTTCAGTTCTATTGTATTCTTAGATTTTCAATTAAAATTCCTTAACTATGGTGTCAATTTATTTTTTTTTAAATTTTCATTTTCATTTTTTTTAATAGTTTTTCTAAGCATTGTGATTGTAGGATTATTATATAGTAGAGTTTTAGAGGGTATGCATGAATATATATATATATACATAGTTAAAAATGTGATATTTTGATGATGAATATCGGATCTACAATGAAATTTAATATGTGTTCTTTTTCACTTTTGATGAGATGTGTTTTTATTTTTTTTTGTTTTCTAGAGAAATTAATTTAAAAAAAAGTAAAAATAAAGAGAAAGTTTAATGATAAATAAAGTCAAAAAAAAAAAAAAATATATATATTTCGATCTGATATGAGAAATTCATTACCCATCATAAAGTCTGAAAAGGTTTTGTTTTTTGTTTATGGTTGATGATGTGTACTAAAGAATGGAAAATTAAACCAATTTATTTTTAAGTTTAAAGGAAATTTTACTTTTAGAGTTGTAATTATATTACGTATGTTTGTTTTTCCGAATTAAAAATGTATATATACGTAAATAACTAAATTTCTTCAGTATATTTAGCTCCAAATTGGAATTTTGGTTATATTTATTTCTTTATCAAATATTCTTCGCAAATTATTACTTAATCGCTTTGTGTACGCGAAAGTGCAGAAAACACTTAAATTTTCTTGAAATTTCATTCACGAAATCTCCAGTTCAAGAGAGAAAGAGTTCAAACATTAAATTTGGCTATTTTTCAACTATTATAAAACTGCTATTTTTTTGACAAAAGTTGTTGTTATAAACTTATAAAATGATTGTTACTGTAAAACTTAAAAGCTCAATTGATTTTTAATAGATTTAGCTATAGGAATATTTTTTGAGAAACTTACGAGACCTCAAATATCAGTAGTACTCCATCAACTATGGTCTCTAATAAATTTTTGTCAAACAATTTTTGTCGAACTTCTGATAAAAATATTTGGAAAAAAGAAAGAAAATTACAAGAATGTATTTTAACTGGACCTTGAAGGATGTTCTAAAATGTCGGTATGTTTTAAAATTTAACGATTTTTCGTATTCAAAATAAAAAATAATGTAAGTTTTTTTTTTTAATTTCCAATTATTGACATAAAATCGAGTTATTTAAATTACAATTTAACCCTTTCAATAATGATTTTTTTCTCAAAGTTTTAGTAATTTTAGTGAAGAACGAAATTAAAGAGGAGGGTCTTTCGTTCTGAAGCATACAATATATGTGTTGTCAGTATTGAGAGGTTAAGAAAAATAAACATTATTCAAAGCAGCGTAAAACGAGCGAAAACCATAAAATAATTATTTTTTTTAACTATAGTTTTAAAAGTATCAAGTTCAATTTTTAAAACTTTAAAATATGGTCAACGAAAATAATATACTATAAATCCACAAATCATTGGTTTAATGGTACATATTCATGTAATTCCATCATTATGACACTTAAAAAGGTGCTTTTGCGATAAAAATATTGAAACCTCAATCAGAAACCAATGAAGTAAATACTAGAGAAAAAAAATTAAAAGCACTTTTAGTAGCTTTTAAAAATATACATATGTATATAAAAAAATATACATACATATATATTTTTTTCTTAATTGAAAATGAAAAAAAAAAAAAACAAGAAGTATTTAATTAATTTAATTTACAATTTTACTATAAAAGAAGAAAAATCACGTACGTATTTTTTCGAGGACATTGAATATTAATAACAAGTCTTAAAGCAATAAAAAAAAAAGGAATGCTTTACTAAATGCACAGAGAAGGACAGATACATGTGAATTGAGGTGAAATGATTTCTTATTAACTTATCATCTTTCTACTTCCATGGAAAAAAAGTTGAAAAATACAAAAAAAAAAAAAAAACCCCAAATGAACATAAGATATCATTCAAAAGAGTATCATATTTCATAATATTACTGCCTGGAAAAAAATATGAAAAAAGCGTATATTAAATACCACAGTTGAAAGAAAAAATGAGAACCAATCAAAATTTAAAGGTAAGTCATAAAACACACAGAAAAATTAAATTTTTGTTTGTTCGTAAATGTCGTTAAATTATACGTGAAAAACGGGAAAAAATATTAAGAGTCCAAAAGGAACAACTTTTAGTAGGTGTACCGTGAAAAAAAATTTTTTCTTAAAGAAATAAATAAGAAAAAATTATATATTTTTGATGGTTATTATTGGTGGTGTTATGTCAACATTTTTATTAAATTAAATTTTTTTGACTAACTCTTTAAAAATTTAAAACTAACAACTTTTTGACACAATAAATGTTTACAGGGGGTAAGGTTATTTTAATCAGAGTTTGTATTTTTATTTGGAGTGGATATAATATACATATAATTTAGAAAAAAAATTTGAAAAACTACATTATGTATAACTTTTTAAAATTATGTTCTACATTTGGCTTGACTGTGACATCTTAATTCCAATTTCGTCCAAATGTCTTCTGTTTTCTAACTTCATTTCAATTTAAGTGACTATCAAATCTTCTCTGTAAACAAACTCAATAATGAATAAAATAAAAATCATCATCAGTTCAATGAATTTGATGAAATTGATAAAAAATAATGTTTGACATCTCCTGAACAATTTCTGAAAAAAAAAGAACAGGAAAAATATGGTCATGACCTACACCAACTTAGTTTTATTTTGTTGTAGGCTTAATAACCTTATAATGTAGGCATTTAGAATATCAGGCTATTTTGTAGACTGGTTATTTTTCAAATACAAGTTCATTGTTTTTTCCAAATGGTATTACCAGGAAATCACTATAACATAATCGAATATCATTCAAAATCTGATTTTTATCTTATAAAATAATCAAAAATGCTACACACATTAAACATTTTATATCATGTAGATTTATTTTTAATGTTTCAAAGAGTATCTGTAAATACTTTGTTGTTGTTATTGTTGGCTTTCTTAAATTTATTTACATACATACATGATTTTTTCCAACACACATAACATAAAGACTCAATTTGATTATTATCAGTTTAACAGATCAAATTAATGACAGATTGCAATCATTAAATACGTAAAAGCACCTTCAATATTAAAGAAAAAAAAAAGAAAAAACGTTCAATATACTTAATATTTAATAATAATAGTATAATAACAGATCCTAAAGATGCAACAAAATAATTTAAAAAAATTTTTCTATTAGGCAGTAGATTTGATAGTGTGTGATGATATGTGGTATGTATAAATTCCAACATAATGATGAGATTTTAATTGAAATTTCTACTATAACAGCCAACTGACTCTTGTGCATATTAATCGTTTCAATTTTATACAAAATGAATAAAATTTTATTATACAACTACATATGTATATACTATTCTGATTAAGTAACTTGAGAGATTTGTGTGTTCCTTGACTTTTAATTTAAAAATACATACTTCCTTTTTTTTCTTACTTCAATTTTTCAATTCTCTTATTTTTATTCATGCTAAACCACAAAAACCTAATAAACTCTGCTATCTGTATATCTATTACAATAGGTATATCTATGTAGTTACAAAAAAGTTTATTTTTTCTGTACAGAATATGAATATTTATAATAAGAGAAATATACGTTATGTATCTTATTAGTAAAATATAACGCTGCTCATTCTTTTTAAGTCTTATCTGATAATAATTTCAATCTATTCTTCGATCAAAATGATATTAATTTAGTGTTGTAATGACTGCATTTTACCTATAATAATTGAAGAATTATAAAAGAGGCTATCATATATGTAGATAATGAATAGTGCAATGACTTTATCATTTTTTGTAGGATATAAATATTAGATACATGTATCTACATACTTGTTGTCTGTACTATTAAACTATATATTTTAAAATAAAAAGAAAAGAAAAGTATCGCTAATAGATACAGATACGCACCTCATTGACTATGCGGCTCCACACATCATGATGAGTATACGTAATGTATAAACAGTTTTATAAATTTCATATGAAAAAAATGGAAAATACAATAACTTTTTTTTCTTCAAGTGGCAAATACATAGTTTTGTTATTGCAAAAATGAATTTTATCAAATTGACAAAAGAAAATTATTAATAATTTTCATCATTTAGAATTTAATCCAACCCTTCTATATAACACTGTGATTCGAGAACACGGTTTCGATATAATATGGTGCATAAGACGGTGTTAGTTCAACACGGTTTCTATATAGCACAGTGGTAGAGTATTGGCTTCTGAAATTGAAGAACCATTCTTTAAAATTTATATTCAAAAGGAGGTATATACACACCAGTATATTTCGAATGATAAAATTTATCTGTTTCATTTCCTCAAGAAGCCCAGAATTAAAATCGGTTAATTAAATTCCAAAAATTTCTAAAAATCAAATTAAATATTTAAAAGATTTTTAAAATTTATTTACTGCACGTCATATAAATATCTTCCACACTATCAGTAATATATCGATCGATAATAATAATTTGTCTTGATCGTGTTGATAATTCCATGTAAATATTGATTTATTACTAACTTCTTACCATACGATAAGGCACACGTATTTTACATACTTATACCTATAAAATTTATCAATAAAGTTATATCTTTTAAATCACAAGATTATGCATGCATATCATTTTATTTTCATATATAAATTTCAATCTGATGTCAATATTATAACACAAACAGACACGTTTCAATTTTTCAATAGTTTGTTACTTTTAATATGTTAAAATTGAAAAATAATTGGCAGATTTGTTATCTTTTTTTTGTCCTTTTTTTAAAAATAAGAAACATTTTTTATTAAATTTTATTTTTAGAATGTAATGCTAACAATTTGAAGTACTTGTAAAATAAAAACAATTTTCAAGTGTTTTTCTGATGGAATAAAAGATACGACAAAAAGTGCACAATAATGTCTTACAAATTGCAAAAAAATTGAGTATCTTTATCTTTACATAGTATCATAGACTAAGGAATTATTCTTTTTATTTTGTTGTCGCCATATCATCAAGGTAACTCTATTTTGATTCTAATAACACTGGTCTACAAATTTTAAGTTTTTTTAGCATACTTTCTTTAACTATAGGTGCACCGCCATATCACAATTTCAATAGCAGATAATTTTCATTACGTCAAACTGTAGAGGTAAATTTAAAAAAATTTTAAAAAAATTAATGAAATACGTAAAAGAAATTTTCAATTGGACACTAGATTTCAAAAACTAATGTCCGAACCAGAAGTCCTTTTTGAGTTACGATGTTTTGAATTTCTATTATTTTGGAAAATGAAAACAAACAAAAAGATGAAATGACATGATAAACTTTTCTAATTTCAGGTTCAAGTTTATTAAAAAACGTTTTTGTATTCAACTTTTTACGCCTTTTAGTATAAAATCTTATAGACTAGTGCAATAGTTTCTTAAATTTATGCAGTGATACTTTTATTTGCATAATTCACGCAGTCCGTTACTACAACGATATACATTTTCTTCATTTCATAAATGTTTTGTCTATCAGTTTGCAAACATTTATTTCCATTTTAAAATATCTACATTACGAGTATGTATAATACTATTTTTATTTATGACTTAAAAAAAAAACATTTTTTTCTCTTGTTTTTCAAAGTATTTTTTAATGTTGACTTTATGGTAATGAGCACTTCCATTACATATAAATATTGCATTTGAAATAAAATAAAAGTACTACCACAGATATTTCAAAAAATTACTTCATTTCGAATGATGAATATGATGGGAAATCTTAAAAACAAAACATCAAATCTTTTACTTTTTGTTTATAAAGTTAAATTTTTATAGAGGAATTTCTAAAAGAAGCAGTAAAAAATTCATCATAAATTTGAAATTTATTAGAAAAAGTCTGTAATTTATAAATAAAACACAATGTAACTTGATGCTATTAAACGATGTTTAGTTTAACAGGTATGTAATAATTTAGATAGTAGCACTCATAGCAGATACCAAATATGCCATTGAGATGTTTAAATAGAAGACGACGATAGCACAAATCTTTACCTTTACACACATTGGTCATATTTGTTAATTTATTCAATAACAACAACAATACAAACAGAATAAAAAAATAAAGTGTGAGAAAACAAAAAGAAAACATAATAACTAAACAAAACAATCAAATAAAAGAAAATAGAAAGATAAAACCAAAACAAGAAAAAAGTATTATTTACTAGCGGTCAACGTTGTTGACCTATTGGAGCGCATACCAGTTGAGGTCTTTTTTGGAATTTAAAATTCTTGAAGAGTTCAAGAATGTATAAATGTTCAATTTTTTTTCTTTTTGAAAAATTATCACATGAGATGGAATTGAATTCTGAAAATGAGTAAAAATTGTGGTGTGCAAAATGTAAATTATATTTTGTTAATAGTGAGAGTAAAAACGAATTGTCCTTTACGTTTGAAAAAAAAGGTGTAAATTCGAAAAATTTTTATAAGTGATTTTAAAGTATTTTTGAAAGGGTAAGTATAATTCTTTTTTTTTTCTTCAACCAAGACAAACTGAATATACGGTTTCCAAATCACAGATAGAATTTATGCACCAAACTTTTGTTATAAAGAACCTGAATCAATCAATCGGTACGGACTTTTTTTCATCCGTGATAATGAAAGACACCGTACTTTACAAAATACTGTACAGAAACCTTCGAAGGCAGGTTATAAAATTTTCCTTCACTCTGTCTGGCCCTTAGTTATACGTCGTTAACAGATTTTCACCTTTTCATAAGTTTCAAACCGTTTTAGCGTCAGAAAATGGATAGAGATAAAGCCTCTTGAATGCATATCACTTTTAAAAACCAAGATGTTTTCAAGAAAGTTATTTTTTTTTCAAAAGAATGTCCTAGATGAAAATACTGTCTACTTTGATTAAAATCGAGAATATCTTTGAAAAATATCCAACATAAACTTTTTATGTAAAATTTCGACATTTCATTTTACACGACCTAGGACTAAGTGGATTTAAAGCAATCCAACAAAGCTTGGGATTTATTATGGAAACATTTTAAATTAATATTCACGTGTTCAATTGGTTTTCTTTGATTTTTATGCAAGTAATTGTTGATGATTTGTGTTTATTGTTTGTTCATCAATAGTAAAATGAGGTATTTACTTTACTTTTTCTACTGTGTGTTTTTTTTGCGAATCTTTTTCTCCTTTAACATGATCATGATATTTTTTCTACACGTGCGTAAATAATTTTATGTATTTTTTGTTGTATTTATTGCATATTGGATGAATAAATAGCCTTATAAAGTGCTATCATGTCTATCAAAATGGTATACTAAAAGATAGTTGCACTAATATATCTTTAAGTATGGATAACGATTTGAAGCCCTAAAGGAATAATAAGCACTAGTGATCATCGTAACAAAAAAACTGGCCATGATCAACATTTTTTTTTCACTTTTAAGAAAAAGAAAATATAAATGAATATTTAATTTTTTTCAGTTAAGCTTAAATAAAACAAACACAAAAAATGTACATTGCAAACTATGTAATTTCGAATATTGCAACTATGTACATACATCACGATCTAGGTAAATAAATTAAGTGAATGCGCGTGTAAAATATTTAATGCACCTGTTTGCTTTTTAGTATGCACTAACAAATTTATATTTATACACAATTAGTCACATATGTATATGTATGTATGCATTTTTTTTCTTATTTACCATTTACAATATTTTGTTTAAAATAAAATGTTTTTGAATGTGTGATTTTAGCTATAAGAAAGTATGCAGAGCACATATCATCATTATTACATAGTGCAGTTTTGAATTATGATTATTGTGTCCTACTTTATTGCGTGAATGCAACAATTTAAAAATATTATTACTTGCAATTGTTATTTTTTGTGTACATTCTTTTTTTTCCTTTTACAATTTTATTTTATATATACATATTTTATATTTTTTATGCAATTTTCAATCAATTTTTAGCGCCTCTTTCATCATTAGATTTTCGTTTACTTTCAGAAGGTGTTTCAGTTTTTTTAATTTTCAGGAATTCAATTTGAAAAAAAAAAAGAAACAAAAATTCATCAAAGAAAAATTCAATGGTCAAATTCAAGTGCATACCTAAAGACTTAAGAGTATGAGAGAATAGTACTGTGAAGCCTGTGAAGTTGAAATAAGCAAATAAATGGAGTAAAAAAGAATGAAATAAAGATGCAATTAGCTTCATGAGTTACATTTCAATCATGAAGTTTAAAATATTTTTGGTTTTTAGTTCCTCAAGAAAATTATAGAACTGTCAATAACATTTTGCGTGAGCAAATTTTTCTCATCATTTTTATTCATCATGAGAATTTTTCCACTTTGTCAACGAAATAGAAAGGACCTCCGGTCTGCATTTTCTCACGGTCTTTTACTGTTTGGCTCAAGTTTTCTATCCTCTTTAAATCCAATGCATGCGTTCAAATCCTTATAGGAGTGCTGAGTTGGATATTTAAAGTTTGGAAATTCGTTCAGTATTTCCGCCATATTATTATTTTAAAAATTGCTAAATTAAAGTTGATTTGAAAAATTTAAAAGTTTGGATAGCCAAAATATGCAGATTTGTCATCTAGTTGTAAAGACTTTTTATCGAAAAAATTGGGATTGAAAAATTAGAGAAGGAAAATATTTTCTATCAACTACAGATTTGTGTTCTTGCTATCGGCCAAAACTGACCAAAAATTTGTCGCACTGATTTATCAGTCATATCTATGTATAAGAATCATTCTTTGATTTTTGTTTGGAAAACATTCAAAATTTCTTGAAAAACTGAACAATACTTCTCGAAATCTTCTTATGTTGATCGGTTTATTGAACTTTATTATACTTAAATTTATTCTAAATTCAATTGTAAATTGATGTTTCAAATAATTTCTTCATGCGTAAACACCCTTTAAATTAATTACTTCATTTTATTTTTAAAGGTATGGTATGTCAAATAAAAAATTTAAAAATTTGTTGTTACACTTCTTTCCTACGTTTCAATTTTTTTTTTATGACGCACCAAAAAAATACATCATGTGTTTGTATTAGATTTATTTTTTTACCGCGGCAGAAATGAAAGTGTAAAAAAATGTCTTCAAATACCATATAAGAAATTATTACAAGTCAATAAATTTTTTATGATTTTCTATTTAAAATCAACTGATTGAGGTATGTATGATTGTGAAAGTATGTATTTATGATCATAAGCAATAATAACTGTTTTTAAATGTGGCGGTATTTAACAAAATTATTATTTTTTTTTATTTTGCGCAATTTTTTTAAATAATTTTAATTTGGGGTAATTGATCAAAATTGGACCATAAATTCAGTGAAAAAAAAAATGTTTTGATTAGATTTACAATTTTAATAATCATTTTTGATCGAAATATATTTTAAATATTTTTGGAAATTTATTTTGTCCAAGAACCGCCAGTCTTAAATTTATTAAAAAGGCTCTATCTGTAAAATTTTGTCGGCAAAATAACATTTATTACACGCATATACTTTTATTGATCAAATTGATATTATTATCGTCAAAAATGGACAATTATTTTGAACTTTTTTTTCTCTTAAGAATAAAACACACACCTTTTTAAAGAGAAAAACATCGAATTCCGACAAAGAAAACGAAATTAGGTCTTTTGTCATTAGAAAAATAAAATTATTGTGTCAATAAATTTATTAAAATTTAAAAAAAAATTAATAATAAACTGAAAAAAAGAAATAAGTTATTTAAGAATTAGGTAATATGCTCCAATTTTGGCTTAAGTTAAAAAAAAACAAACAAATGTTCCAAATCAAATCAAATTTCACTTTGTTAATGAAGGAAAAGCAAAAATCTGCAATAAAAACCACTAGTACCTAATTTTTCTGCATACAAAATGAAAATAAATTGCATCTTTTTTTTAAACAAAGAAAAAGCAGAAATGTTTAATTAAATTTTCTGCATTTGCTAATATGTTTAATTAAATTGAAAATTTTTCCATTCATTTTTAAAATTTACAAATATCATCATCAGCATTGAAGCATCTCTGTTGCATATTTCGATAACATTTTATAATCCGTCAATATTATAACAACAAAATAAACATCATGGAAAAAAAACATACTTCACAAAAAAACTATGAAAAAAAAATATTACTATTTTTTTCCTCAGTTAGATTAGGTAATCTGCAAAGTTCAAGGTTAATTTATGATTTCCTCATTTTTTTCGCAATATTGAAATACAAAAAAAGACATTTATTTGAAGTTAAAGAGAGAAAAAGTAAACAATTTTTAAGAACAGCAACAGTAACAAATAATAACAAATTAAGTGAGTTTATAAAATAAGCACTCCCAAATAAAATCAGTCGTGGTAGAAATGTATCTTGCAAATATTTTGATGAGGAAAGTTTTAAAAAAGTTTATTTGGCAGGAAATCAATATATTAAAAAAGTCACTACGTTTGTAGGATTGCTTTGAAGTGCGTCCCAAAACTTGACTATAGTAAACAATGGTAGGTTTTTCATGTTCCAAAATTTTTTAATGTACATATAGTTAAACTTAAGAACGACCATAACTTTCTTGCGTTTCGATATTAACCATAGTTAACGACAATTTTAGCAATGTCCTACATATGTCTCAATCTAAATTTCAGTTATGATTAGTTTTGGAACGCACACCTGATTTGCTTACATGAGTTCTGTGCAAAAGAAACCTATGTGTAACCATGCAAAATTGAAAAGAGCCAAAATGAGAAGTAGAAAACTAAAAACGAGAAAAAATTTTTATGAAAATTAAATTAATACAAAATATATAGAGAAAAAAATACACATGAAAAAATAATAAAGTCTTGATTTTCAAGAGCTTTTCAATAGCTTTATTCGTTGGATTTTTAATAATTATGAATTATGGAATCTTATGTTTGTTATGCATTTTATTATATTTGTGCAGCTACTACACACACGTTATAATAATGCATAGCTATTCTAATAAGCATAATGAATAATTTTGTGGAGATTGTGGTATTATTAACATTTTGAGGTATTAACTGTATAATGAAAAAGAAAAAAAGAAGAAAAAATACTGGCAAATGTATCTGGTGATTATTACTATGTTTTTTTTTTTAGTTCTTTTTTTCTTGCGATAGACAGACGGACAAATTGTATCGGCGACGATTGACAGACAACTCACTAAAAGATGACCTGACTAATGTTAATCATCAAGAAGCACAAAAAAAAAGTAGGAGGATTCTGGTAGTTTTTTTTATAATTTGATCAGTTTATCATATTATTTTATGCTAATTTTTAATCATCATAAATAGAATGATGATGATATTGTTGATGAGAGTGATTTATAAAAAAAAGAAAAAAAAATGAATTCTTACTCTTAAGGGTCAATAAAACCATAACCTTAAAAATACAATAATAAATAGCGATGCACATGTGTATCTATGCAAATGTATCTATATCTACACATAAGAATCATTTTAATATGATACATGATGAAACGTAAATATTTTCAAATAAATTTAAAAATAATATTGAATGCCAATGCAAGCAAGCTCTAAATGCATTTTTGATTAGAATGATGATTGGTTATAATGTAATATTGGCATTCTATTATTAATTTTTAATAATTTTTGTTAAATTTTTCTGCTTATTTTTTTTTTTTTTTTTTTGATTTTAAACTGTGATGATTTCATCCATATGAAATACTTTAAATTTTAAATAACAGACAATTTTTAAAGAGGTAATAATAACTTTAAAATCACATAAGGAAGTTCTTACAAAAAAATATCATTCGATTTTTCGATCAAATTTATTGAAATTTTCTTCTTTGATTATTCAAACAGAAATAAATTTTTTTACAATAAAAAGACACAGAAGAAATGCCATATGTATTGATAAAAACAATTTGTTCAAATTAAAATAGATTTCGTACATTGTACAGGAACTTGAGAAAAAAAAACATAAATTCTTCGTAAGTTGATTCGTTTTCAAATCGAGCTTTTAAGATTTTTTTCGGGAATGGTACTATGATCGACTTCAGATAAAATGAACCTAGCACAACGCAATAGCAGCATAACAGGTGACAGGGATTTTTTTAAAAACTTAATTATTTTAGTGTCTTGCTTGTATTATATTTTACAGAAATTTTTGTACAATATACTTTTAAAGAAGTTAATAAGCATTTTCAATAATCTAAAAATCAAAAAATTTCAAATGAAAAATGTTTCCAAAAATTTAAGAAAAAAAATTATTTTTGTATTAATAATATGTATGTATGTATGTATATGCCATTATTTCTGAAACTGGTACCTTTTTAATTGATTATTCTACTAGAAGGATTAAAAATTAAAATTGATCGTAATTGATCAGAACTGTTGTTAAAAAAATAATGCTTTGGAAGGTTCCTTATTTCGATGAACACATTGCAAATGAAAGAAACTTTCAATTGAATACTGGATTTTAATAAATCAGTGTCCACACCAAAAGTCACTATTACATTACAAGTCCTCATTCGAAAAATTTAAAAATTTTAGAAATTCAAAAGTTTGAAAACATTGAAGAATCTTATTGTAAAAATTAAAATGTGAGAAATTTGAAAAATTCAGAAAATCGCTTAGTTTAAAATTCTTCAAATTTTTTAGAATTTTCCAAATTTTTCGAATTTTTAATATTTTTTACATATTTTTAAATTTTTGAACCAAGAAAAGGACGTAGCCTTTAAGAAAAAAAATTTATTATGTACGATAAAAAAAAATCATAACTTGTTAATTTTAATATATTACTGATAATTACCAATTATCTATAATTTATTAAATACAAAACTACTGACTACTTGTTACATAATAAATTTAATTTCCTTGATCATGTAAAAATTATAAAATAATCATTTTCAATTTTATTAAACCACATTATGAATTTATTTAAATTAAAATTGAAATTAAATTATTTGTGCATATGATTTCAAAATGTAAATAAATTTTTCTAATAAAAATAAATAAAAAGAAATTAAAAAATTAGACATGTAATACGTGTACAAGTAGTAAAACACAAAAAAAAAAGACCTTCATACCTGTCTGTACAGTTGTCAGTGAAAAAATTATCACCTTTCATTAAAGCAATGCACAAACTATTTTTTTTCCGTATACTCAGAAACCAAACAAAAATAGTGAAAAAAAATTAAGAAAAATCTAATACATTTTGTACCCATTACGATCAATTAGACAAAAAACAGAAAAAAAAAAAAAAAAGAAAACCAGTTTCTCATTAAAAGAAAATAATGACGATTGACGATGGACAAAAGTCTCTAGCCATCTGGAACTTTGGGATAACAAGACGGCATGATGATATTTGTATTTGTATTTTTTTTTGTCTTTGTTCATAAAAATAATAATCATAATAAAATAACAATAATAAATCGTATATATGCACATTTTCACCTGAAATTAACTTTTTGTTCATCAAAAAGGTTTTTTTTTTTGCTTTCTTTTAAATGCGCGTCATCTACACTTTTGAAATGTATTTGCTTTTTTTTTATTCAAAGAAATTCTGGAATTTCTCAGTTGGAGTTCAAATACAAAAAAAAAGATGAATATTTTGTGCGGTAAAAATCAAAATGTGATGGAAAAAAGTCTTACATTTAGTAGATTTGCTTTATTTTTGTTTTTTATTTTATTTTTTTACTTTTTAGTATTTTCGTTATAATGCCCATTAAAAATTGTGTAAAACACTATTTTACTGTTTTAATAGTTTGTTGTTAAATTCTTCCTAATGATGATAGTTAAAAAAAAATGGAAAAAAAAGATCAACCAAGAAATGATGAAGTGAAGCTGTATTCACCTTTTATTGTGCAATAGAATTGATAGAACCTTACAAGTATCTAATATTTGCTTAAATGTTAATATAAAGAATATATTTGGATATGATATTCTAAACAGCACATTGAAAAGAGCACATCATTATTATTATTATTTATTATTAAATTATCATTTAAACTTCTCATTATAATAATGAAAGATCTATTGTTTATGACTTGCATTTAATATCATTAAATAAAATTTAAAAAAAAAATATGAAAAAAGAGAAACAGATGAGTTCTAAGGAAAAAATTCTGATAATAGGGTGAATGTGAAAAATTGAGAAAAAAAGTAAGATTTAAAAAAGAATTTGAATAAAAATGAAATTAGTTTATTTTTTGTATTTCAAATAAACTCTTTTTAAACATTAATTTAGACCTTTTTTGCAATTAGTAACTTCTTGAATATTAAGACAAACGTAAGTTCCTAACAATTACTGTTAAAATATTTAAAAAAAAGTTAATTGTATTTCTAACATCACAGTGTAGCCTCAAAATTCCGGAACACCCTCTTATTTTTTAATAAGAGAAAAAAATACATAATAATATAATACTGAAATTTTATTAAAATTAAATCATAACATAAAAATAAATAGTTTTGAACTTTAAAAAAAAATAACAACGACAACAAAAAAGACCCAAAATCCTATATAATTTCAGTGTCACGTGCTTTTACAATAAAAATACTAATTTTTTTTCCTTAGTATTTGTATTTTTTTTATGATTATGTTTATTAGGAATATTAATTGAAAGTGAAAACTATGTGAATAAATAATTATAACGTCATCATGATGCAGTTGATTTGTTTGCTTTTGTCTTTTTCTATTTCTATTCAACTGTTATATGGCTTTTTAATTAAATTTAATGTTTGCCTAATTAATTAGAAGTATGAATAAAATTGTTTTGTTTTTTAAATTGAAAGTTTTTTTTTTTTAATTTCAGAGATAGGTCTCTAGAAATTGGTTTACTTTCAGTAACTTTGAACTTTGGAGATTAAACTACCTAGATATTTTGGTCTTCATGATGCTGAGTTTAGAGATCAGAGGTCTCTATCGTGTGAACCTACCATAAAGTAATAAGTTTTACAGCATTTGATATTTTATATCTTTTAAAATCTCTGCAATTTTTTACTTTTTCGAACTACCTCACTATTTGAATCTATGTCCTTCAAATTTATAAGGTGTTAAAAAGTAATGTTAATTTTTAACGGTGAACTGGAAATTTAACATGTATTTTAAGTATTTTTATTGTTATTATCCTATCATTATGTGAAAAATAGTACAATATTTTAATAAAAACAAAAAAATTTCTATTTCAATGATTTTTTAAAAATCTTAGTAGCTAAATTAACAATTTTTTAATTCGGAAAATACAAAATTGTAAAGAATTTTCATTTTCAAAAACTCTTAAGCAATTCTACGAGTATTTACACAAAATTGCAATGTTTCTATTACTAAAAATTTCTACAAAACTGTTTAGATATTTGTTTCCTAGTATATGTTCAAACAGAATAAGTATAAAAAAAATTCTTAAAAGTTCAAGATAAATAGTATTTTTTATTGAAAAAAAAAAAATTGCAATTGTTAATTATTATGTAATCTACACAATTCAGAAAATCAGTCATTCTCTGTTTTTTTTTAGAATGTACCTGGGTACTTTTTTTCTTCTTTTGTTTTTTTAATTTCTTTTAATTCTTTCCAATAAAATGACATCGGATATGTGTAATAAATATAAATTATTTTATTTTATTTTTAGAAAGTCATTACGTTGTTGACGTTTATCGTATATCTAATTAATTTGTATTTATAATTTTTAATTTTTATTTCATAACCTAAGAGTTAAATATTTTTCTAATGCAATAATATAAACTATTTTTGCAATTGAATGAATGAATAATAAAAATTGCAAAAAAAAAAAAAAAAAACAAAAAAAAAATTACTTAAATGATTATGATATAGTGTAAGTGTACAAACGGCGCCTGTTCATTGAATTTGTTAATCGAAAGTCTTTTTCTGGGAAGAATTGTATGATGATTAGAAATAGAAAAAAAAGAGTTATTAAGAATTCAATTTTATTTGAAAATTCTCAGGAAGATTGGAAGCTTTTTATTTAATAATTTCAAAAAAAAATAGACATTCCATAAGAATGAGTTACTTTATAACCGGAAAATATGTAATTCCACATATTACATATTAAATTGAACATGACATATAGACGAATAATTTGCTCTTCAAACTATTATGTACAATTACTTGGTGATAATTTAAATAATTAAATAAAATTTTATTGTCATAAAATTAATTAATATCATTAAAAATATTAACTGAATCACAATTGAAAAATTTTTTCTTTGGAAAGATAAAAAAAAAGTAATTGTGCTTAAATTTTTTTTATTTCGAATAAATAATTAGATAATAGGCAAATTGGCAAATATTTGTTAAGCATGCCGGCATAAACTTAAATAAAATAAGAAATTTCTTAAAAATTCTACCAAAAATGTGCCTATTCATTTTATAATATTTACTTTATTAATTGTTTTTGTTTATTTTTTAAACAAATAATCGTTAATATTCTATTATTCATCAATTAACAATTATTTTTTATGATATTTTCGAAAATTTTTTTTAAAATTATTATTGTCTTATATTTTTGTTTTCATTTTTGAATGATTGAATCAAAATTTATTTTTAGCAGTTAAACAGTGTTTTTTTATTTTTGGCAAATAATTGCAAATTGATTAAATTTTTTAGAAACAAAAAAAATTCCTAAAGAAGCACTTTTACGATAATAAACTGAAATAATTTTTTTTTGTGGATCATAATTTTTTTTTAAATGATAAAGTAAATTTTATGAAAAGAATAAAAACAATAAAAAAAAGGTAAATTTTTTGGTTTTAAACTGAAAGTCAGTGTCGAAGATTATTATTGTGCAATTTTTTATGTTTTTTTTCCTAATCTCACAGTCATATTTGGCGAAATTTTGTTTTTGGTATTTGATAAAATGAAATTGTGTCAATTAAAAAGTTGTAATGATGATTAGAAATTTGTTTTTTTGTTCTGCTATATTTTTTTCCACGGAGACTTTTCAAACACAATAGTGAATTTATTTCAATTGGATTGAACTTCTCTTTTATTAAAAAAAAAAAAAAAGTTTAAATTTTACTTTTATTATCTCCTTTATATTTTCATTTGATTCTTATTAATTTATTTCCTATTCAAAAGTCACACCTAAAAAATCCTTTAATCCATTACATCTTAAATTAGTATACTTGTACTTTAACAGTTTCTTATCAGGTATTTCATTTATGTACAAATTACATACTTGTGAAAGATGCATTTTAAAAACATGTTTTTGTTAAGTTTGTCGTATGTAAGCAGGAGAAGTTATCTGAAAAACAAAAAAAAAAACAAAATCCACATGCGATTAACTTTCATATATGTATGAATTATTTAATGGTAAATGACATATAACATACATATTATAAATCCTATCATACCCAGTAGGAAAAATGGATTCAATTCTAACAGAATCAATTCGGAACGTATTACAAAATAATCAATTAATTCTACTTATGATTCTTAGTAATGCAGAAAGAATAAATTGATTCCATTTCTGATTCCCTGTAATGCAGAAAAAATGAATTCATTCCACATTTGATTCTTAGTAATGCAGTAAAAATAAATTGATTTCATATTGATTCTTGGGAATGCAGAAAAATAATATGTAGAGAACTAATTATTAGAAAAACGTAATTAAATTTGTTGAAATTTTCCATTCGTCATCGAGAAATATTTGTTGCGTCTTTGTTCTATTCATTATGTAAAGTTAAGTGAAATAGTGCAGTTCTTGAAAAATAGTGCATAATTTTAAACAAAAGAAGTGCATATTTAGAACAACATATTGGAAATAAATAATAAAATGAAAATTTAAAAATTTTAAATTGAAAAACTAATTCAAAGGTAAGTTTTCGAAAATCTTATTATTTCTAAAAAGAATTTATTATAAGGTGTGTTTTTTAATTATTTTTATTTTGCTTTTTTAGGAACTTGCATTGAATAAATCACAGAATTAAAGGCAAGAGGACATAAAAGAGTATTTATGGAGCGCCAAACAGTAAATTCCATTACTTAATTTTTATTAAAAAAATTTTTTTTTTATTTTTCAAACAAATATTGAATGAATTATAATAAACTTTTTATTTTTCTTGTTATTAAAAAATGTTGTTTCATTAGTATTGAATAGAATTAAATTTAGAATACATTCTTTTTCATCAATTCTGAATATCTTCTATATAATCGATTTGGAATACATTTTTTTACACCAATTCAGAATGCCTTCCTCTTAATCGATTCATAATTGATTCAAAGTAATGCAGATGGCAATTAATTCATTACTGCCTATGACATGCCTGTGTAAAAGTAAGTGATTCTTTCTATGGATGGTAATCAAAAATGGAATCAGTACTAATAACAAGAATCTATTCCGAACTAATTCTGAATCCATTCTTTTTCCTGCTGGGTACAAGCAGTATCATCTTACAACAATCTTTAATCTTTCATCACCTAAAATATTTTTGACTTTTTTTTAGATCGCATTCACATATGCAACGTAGGTGATATTTACTTTGTAAAAAATACTCTTTCCGCTTTTAGCTTAGGCTTTTTCTACATGGAAAAGTAAAGTGATAGATTTTAACATTTTACTAATGAGTAAATCTACCGGTGGTATCATAAAGATTTGAATTAGCAGAAGAAAAGATTCTGAACAAGAACAGTAATCATTGTAATCATAACGGAACAAATAAAATGCATTAAGATAAATGGTGAAAAATCAATCAAAGCGAGTGATTTGGTTAATAAAAAAGTTTTAAATTTAAATGATTGAAAAAAAAAAGTTGAATTTTAAACTTTCTACGATTTTTTTTAGAGAAAAAATGATTGAAACCATTTAAATACGTTTTTAAATATAAATTTCTATGTGACTGAACATAGAAATGATTTCATTTTTATCATTTGTTCAGCCAAAAAAGAAAAAAAAAATTTAATTCTAATTTTTATGACTTTTCCTTATATATATAATTATCCGTGAAGAAAAAGTAATACTTTCACTTTTAATCAATCCATACAAAATGTATAAGGCCAGCAAAAAAGTTCTAAATGAACTAGAATTTTTTATACGAAAACAAACATCACACAAAATTGAGTTAACAACATCTTCAAACTAAGTTTGAGTGACATTTGAATTTAAACTCAAACTACAATCAAACTAAAACATCTAATGCAATGCAACCATAGCATCATGAACGAACTGTACAAACTAAAAAACTTCAAAAAAGGTACTTTTTTTTTTTTTGCATTAAAAACATTGCAACATATTGCAACAATTTATAAACAAAAAATAAACAAAACAATCGTAATTGTTGTTTTTTTTTCTAATAAAATTTAAGTTTTTAAAATTGAATTTTTATATCAAAACAATTAAAATCAAATAATTTTCGAATTTATTTAAATATACAAACACAAAAATATTGTATAAAAGTATCGGGTAATAGTTTTCAAATTGTTGGTAAGGATTATGATAAAATTGATTTGATATCTAATAATCCAGATGATTATTATGAAACACCTTATGCATTAAATGCAAAATTAAAAGTAAAAAAAAAAATTATTATAATATGTAGCTATGTGCACACATAATAAAATTTTACTTACATTGTTACTGAGCTCCTGATCATAAAAGGATGATTTTTTGCATGAACTTGTTATTTGTTGTCTTATTGATTGTTTCTAAACTTCTGATATATGTATATAAAATGGATTCATTATCCTTTTTCTTTGATGCTTGTATGACAAACTATATTTGTTGGATGAAGCATTTGAGGTACAATAACTTAGTATTTTTTTTAAATTCGTATTTTGCTTCAATTTTTCAAATCTATTTTCTTATTTTTTGGAAAATTCAACCAAGTTTATCAGTAAGGTGAATGTTTCTTCTTCGATATTTTATTTTTCCAATAAATTTTCAATTTAATCTAAATTATAAGTTTTTGGTTTAAACAAAAAGCAATTTATTTAGTTAAAGCAAAGCAAAGCAAATTTAAAGCACTAGCAGTTCAACATACCATCATTATTTTTTACTATACTAATATTCTGTGGTCTGTGCTGTGCTATGTTATTGGATGTTATTGTTGTGTGACATGATATGAACACTGGCATAGTTCAACTTTTTTCCTCAGTTTTGTATCACATTTAGTTGAGTTCAGATCGTTTTACAGTTTCCGAATACGGATTCTTTAATATTAAAAAATATAACAAAAATTAATTTTGAAAAAAAAAAAAAATTTTTTTTTCTCTTTAATCAGGCATTTGGAAAAAAGGATTTCGACATGTAAAAAACTTAATTATGAAATAAGAAAATTAAGCGTTTAATTTAAAATTTTTTCTTCAGTTTAATTATTTTTGAAAATTTGGATTATTTGTAAAGAAATTATGTAAATTTTTTAACATTTGAAGTGTAGAAGCGTTATTGAAATTATTAACGAATTTTGCCGGTGTAATTCAATTATAATTTTAAAAAAGCTCAATATTGGGAAAAAATGTAAAATGTGATCTTTGAAAAAAAAAAATGATTTCAGTTGAAAATATTCTGTTTTCAAAATGCAAGAGAGTAAAAAGATTATCACAATAAAATTTGTACTTTCGGAATTGACTAAATCGCTTTTTAAAGAAAACATATTTGATACTTTTTTTTTTTTGAAAAAATTAAATGGCTTTTGTTTTAAAAATGTGAAATAATTTTGGAAAAAAATTTACAGTGAAAAAAAAAATGATTTTGAAATTTTTGTACTGGAAATTGTTTCAAAGATTAAAGTGAAATCAAATTTTCTTTAGTTTTCTTAGATTTCTACTTTGTTTTTACTTTTTGTATTGTTACTGTGAATTTTGCTAATTTTATTTTCTTACTTTTTTGTGCTTTAACTTTATTTTCAAAGTGAAAGTTAACAAAAGAAATTTTCTTAAGTTTTTTGACAATGTTTTACATTGAAATTGTAAATTGAAAATAAACAAAAAATAAAAGTCAAATGAAATTTTACGAGTTTTGAGGTTGCATGGTGAAATTTTATAAATTTCTTAATAAAAGAAACAAAAAAAGCTAATGTGAAATTGTTGTTTGTTTATTCGGAAGAGAAAAATAATTTGAATTGAAAATTGTTCTTTTTATTTTGTGTGTTTTTCATTTAAAATAAATTTTTTTCAAGTTTTAAGAATAATTTTTAAAGGATTCTAATTTTTTAAATTGAAAACTAAATGTATTCTTTTTTGATTTTTGCATGGAATTGTTCATTTTGATTAAAAATTCGCTAAAAAGCTTGAATTAATTTTCTTTTCAAAAGAACTGAAGAAAATTCATTGAAAAATTTAAAAAAAAAAATTAATAAAAAATTATTCGTATAATTGTGCTTTTAAAAATTTTTTTTATTTTTGTTTTAATTTTGTGCATAACTTTTTTTTGATTGGAAAAAGTTCAACATTTTTGTTTTAGTTTGAAGAGCTTTGTTGTGCTATGTTTAATTTCTGTCGTATTATTATTTTTTTAATATTTGTTGGTGTAAGATAATACAATAAAATCAATGAAAAATATTATAAGGGATCCATAATTTTAATTTAAAAAACAAAACATAAAATTGGCTTTCCTATTTATTAAAAATTCTAGTGTTGTAGTTCAATGTGGTTAAAATTTGTAAATTAACTGAATAAATAATTTAATAAAACTCTTTTGAGTCAGAGAAATAAAAATTAAAAAATTTTTGTGTACTTAATAATTAAATATAATTACCAGAAGAAAGAAAATGAAAAAAAGAAAATTACACAATAAATAAATATTTGATAAAAATTTTATATTCTAGTAATCAATAAAAAAGGGTTAATCATTATTTTTTACATCAATTATTCATTTAAAAAAAATCATTTTAATTTATAATAGAATAAAAATTTTGACGTCGTTAATTAAATGGTGGCCGCGCCAATTGAAAAAAACATTACCGAATGTGACAAAATAATAATTATATGCAAAATAAATGGGTACAATGAGGCCAAATAAATACGATGTAAGTAGAAAAAAATATTTAAAATACTAATTTCGAATTAATAAAAATTAAATTTTTTACATAAAGTTGTCTGGAGTATTTTTTTTTTGTTTCATGAAAAAAAAATCATAATTTAATTTTTGTCGCTTTTCATATTTAAATTAACAAGAAACGATGACTAAATTAATCATAAATTAATTTTTTTTTTTTTAATTATTTTTTTAGTTATTTAATTTTTCATTTACGAAAGCATATATACAAAATATGACGTAGATTTTGTGTAAAAAATTTATTTCATTTTTGTAATTTTTTTAATTTAGAAAAAAAAAATTATCATAGACAACCAAAAACCATAAATTTAATATAAATAAAATAAAAAAAAACATACACTTGAAAAAAAAAAAAAATTAAATTATAAGATAGTATGTCAGCACTACTGTTCTTGAATATTTATAATATGTAAATATCGAAAAAAATAATAGTAAACAATGAAGTATAGGAAAAAATATACATCTATTTTTTATTTATAATATTATATTATATATGATAATTTTTTTTTCGAGTGTTGATAGAAAAAAAAAATTGTGTGTAACGAGAAAAATTGATTTTTAATCTAATTAACAGAAAAAAAAAATTTAATAAAGAAACAAAAAAACATCTACGATGCAGTGAGTATTCTTTAATTTAAAGGAAATTTTATGCAAAAGTAATCAATAACTGTTTTATTTTTTGTTTGTTTTTCACTTCAAATATAAAATTTGAAATTCAAATTAGGAATAATTGCAACTAATTATATGCGATTATTTTTTTTATCTTGTTTTTAAATTATTAAAATATTTTTTTAAATTACGATAATTTTTCAATATTTTTCTCAATTGATTAGGTCACCTTTAAACAAATAATTTGTTGTTCATTTTGGAAAAAAATTTCATGGTAAAAAGATTTTGAAATAATTTGATGTGCAAAGGACATTTTAAATTTTTTTTCAATTTTCCCTTTAAAATTTTTGTTTTTCATGAACAGTTATTTTTAAGGTAAAATAAATTTGTGTTTTTTTTTTTCTTTTCAAATTAATTCTCTAGAATTTTAAATTTTGTTCAAAAATTTATAACTAACTTAAAAAATAATCGATAATTTAACATGAAAAAAAAGCTAATGGCTTTTTATTAGCCATGAAATTTTTTAGGCTTTGTTTTTTTTTATTTCAATTTTCGAGTTGAATTTAAAATTAATTAATTGACATTGAGATTAGATTTATTTTTTTCTGTGAAAAATATACGTATACTCGTACATACATCAATATTTCTATTTACGAAGCGCGGATTATCTGTTTATTGGTATGTATTTTTCGTTTTGTTTCTGTTTAAAAATAAGTGTGGTACCTATAATTAAAAAATTTTTGGTCAATTTAAAGTGGAAATTAAATGTTTATAGTCGATATCTTTAAGCCGATAAATTATTCAACTTAAAATTAAATTAGATTTTTAAAAAGTAACAGAGACAATCTTTACAAACATTACAACTTTGTCTTAAAATTAATAAAAACTTTTTAGTTTAGAATTACCAATTTGGGTTATAAATTATTATCAAAAGAAGATTATGTGATTTTTGTAAAAATAATAACGTTATAAACGTTCTATCATCCTGAACTTAAATTCTTGGAAAACAAAATAGCAAAATTATCAATTTTCATTAGAATAAAAAAATAAAAAAAATTATATTCAATTTTTGCTTACGTCTTAAAAGCTCATTAGAAATTCATTTAAAAAATTAAATATATTTGACTTTAAAGAAAAAATATTTTATTTAATACCTAATTGATCTTCTCTTTGCCATTTTAACACCTTAAAAAAAAAAATACTTTTTTTTGTGATGTAAACGAAATTCTAAAGAATTTAATTAAAATTATCTGCTTATGGTATTTCCAAAGATTCTTGAGTTCAAGTTAAAAAAAAAATTTAATCTTCAAAGCATATTTTGTGTTTTCAACGTGAAATAATTTTCAAATTGAAATTTTGATGAATTAACAAAATAAACAATCGTTATTAATATTTAATCATAAAGTCCTTTGATATTTCATAAGTAAATTAACATTTCGTAATCAAATTTTCAATGTATCATTGTTCCGTTATGTGATCCTATCTTATTTTTTTGTGTAACATAAAATCCTCTTATTGTTAAAATTTATTACGTCATCAAACTTTGTTATGTTATTCCTCTTCCTGCTCCTGTTATTTTTGAATTACGATAATATGTAGTTAATATAGAACACGAAAACTACAACAAATAAAATCAATACAAAAACAAAAAAATTAGGTTTGTATATGCTTCTGCTTTGCATACACCAAAAAATTCAATGAAAAATGATATTTAAAAATCATCTTAAATGATGATGATGATGACAGAAAACATTATAATAAAAAAAACACATACATACATACTATTGTATATTTCACAAAGTCATGTTACAAAAACCTATAAAAACCTTTAGAATTGGAATGAAAAAAGTGTAATGAATTCTTTTTTTTTGAATTTAAATTTAAATCAATAGTAATTTTGATAAAAGTTTTTAATACCTTTTCGTTCTATTCTCTTGCTTTAAATTTTTGTTGCTGATTTTCTTAATCCTTTCACCGATTCAAAAATATTTTCATTCACTTACGTCATACTTTGTACATGTATTAAATACAAAAAATATATAGCTAAAAAGATAAATAGTACACGGGCCAAATATTATATTATATAAAATAGAAATGAAAAGGAAAGAAAGAATAAAACAAATTTTTTTTTGTGTAGTTAGATGATACCTTCATACTTTCTGTATCGTTTATAAAATACAAGGTAATGTGTTCTATATAAAAAAATATACCGGTTTTATATATGTATGTATGTTATATAATAAAAAATGTACATCGACCGGTGAAAAACCAACATTGAAATTAGAGGACATAAGAAAATATTGAAAAAATAAGTAGGTATTTTGAAGAGAATAGAACAAAATTAAAAAGAAAGGAAAATAAAAAACGGTAAAAGAAAAAATTGAAAAGGAAAATGTTATTTATGTACGCCTGATATTGTTCATATCCTTTTTTTTTAATATATGTATATATTTTCGTATTATAGAGGGTTGACCAAAATTTATTTATAAATTTTTTATTAATAAATTTATTTATTATTTTGAATCCTGAATCATTTTAAATATGGACAGAGGAAAAAGTTAGTCATTGAAAGCGCTATCGTTTGAAGAGGAAAAGATAATAGGCAAGAAGTGCGTTCCAAAACTTAAAAATTGGTAATTATAGTTAATTATGGTGAGCTTATTGTGCTCCAGAATTCTGTAATTTAGTTGAAAATAACGGCAAACATAACTTTCCTTCGTTCCGAAATTAACCATCGTTAATTATGCCAAATGTTCCATTTTAACAATACTTGCCAATTGTGATTTAGCGTTCCAAAACTAATTATATAATTATTATTTACCATAACTTCGCAGTAAAATGGTGTTCCGCAGATTAACAATATGGATTTCTATTTGAATTTTAACTGCGGTTAGTTTTGCAAGGCACTATAGTATTATTTATTTTTAGACTGGATAGAAAGCGTTCACAACCTTAATAAATTTGCAACTCACAAACTACATGAAAATTTAGGTGCATACATATATAATACTATAGTTTAAAAAGTATACTACCTTATTAGGTCAAGAATTATTAAAGGACTTGTATGTAGGAACCATCACTAGGACTACAGGTTTTAAAAAAATTTCTTTAAAAAATCACATCAAAATCTAAAGTATTGTTGAACTTTGATTCACCCTCTTTGCAAATGGTATAGTAAAGAAACTTTAACAATGAAAAACAGGGGATGCTCCAATTTGTTTTCTTTTTCATATGTCATATCATGAGACCGTGTAGATGTCATTTTTTTATGTAATATTTACTATATTCTATTTTTTTTTTTCATAAAAGAAAAAATAATGCAATTACATACTTATTTTCTAATTTTTTTCAATCGCTATATCATATGTCTAGAGTATGTATGCATGTGTCTTTTATATTCCCATGTCCTCATAACCACAATCGTACCAATAAGTAACTTATCCTTTTCTTTAAAAAAAAAATAATAATATGATGCAGCAATTTTTATCGGATTTAATTCATTATGTGTATGATATTTTATTAATTATAAGAAAAAAAAAAAAACACAAACCATTGTATTCTTTTGATTGTCAATGGAGCACATCATTAATTTATACTATATTCAAAAAAGAATATTAGAAAAAGGAGCTTTTATATCTATTGTTAAATATTTTGATTAACTTCCGATTGCTGAGTGAAGTTTTACGGATGTGGTTGATGTGATCAGTGTACGATTGTAGTATACATTATACGAAATACAATAATACAATGATGTATACGGCTATAGTCCATCAAAAGTTGAATGATAGCCCATCGTGATTGTATAATTTTTTATATGTACATATACATATAGTATATATGCACGTGAAATGATGATACATGTGAGATAGTAGATATAACACAAAAAGGACTGAAAAATTTGTAGGGATGAGTAAGAAAACAAAACAACAAAAAAATATAGGATTATTTCTAGAATTTCAAATTCTGTTTTTTTTCATTCCAAAGTGGTTTATTTTTCTTTCCAAGTGACCACAAAAAAAGAAAAAAAAAATAATAATTAAAAAAAAATAAACAAGGGTTTAAAATTAGGGAAGAGATACTTTTTTCTTCAAATAAACGAGTATATTTTACCAATATAATATTTCAGTATCGTTAATTGAAGTAGATTAAGAAAAAAAAAAGGGTTAGAAAAATATAAAGGTTTATTTTTTCTGTTGTTTTTGTTTGCAGTCATTGAAACGTTTGATATACATTTATGTTTGTACATATATGTAATTAATGTGTAAATTAGAAGAACTGATGATATGATAACGATTAGCTGATGAGATTGGGAATATCAAATACACAAACACACACATATAAAATAAGAAAGCAAAAATAACATAGGTGGTGTATTAAGCTTTCCATTATCCCGAGTAGCCATTGCTAATGTTTTTTTGAATTTTCGAAAAGTCGGAAATGGAGATTTCATTTCAAAATGAGATAGTATTTGTTTGTTTCACATTTTTTGTTATTGTGTGGTATTTTTTAAAGAAATATATTTATTTTCTAATGAATTCTGCCATGAGTATTTCAATTTTGGCATCATAATGATCAATAATATATATGTATATTTTTTTGATAATTACCTCGACGTTCATAAGAAAATTTATAATTTGTTCACATTTTTTGAAACGTTATTGTCTATTGAAATGATCTTCTTTCCAGCGGTAGAACAAAATTCATCACGATGAGCTCATCGATAAAATCATGAGGATGTGGCTACAAGGGATAATTTTTATTTTGCATGTATGCAAATTTTGTTTCCTACCAATTAGTTGTTCAGCACGTGTATGTGTATAAACTATTATTTACCTGTCCTCAATCTATTATAAAGTATGAAATGAAAACTTTATGTTACGTTTATTGATATATGTACATATCTAACAAACATGACGTGCCAGTGTATGTATGAAAGATACGCATTGATTTGTTTTAATTTTGGAAATCTAACATTGCAATTTAAAAAATTATTAAACAAAAAAGAAAATTAAGAACTTAGATGTAATGTTTATTTTCTTTTTTTTCTTTGTTAAACAAGTTGGTAGTTATTTCCACAAAATTATTTTGATGTCATGTTTTCATAGAAACGTCTCATGTCAAATGTCAAAAAACAAATTTTTCCAAAGCTAAGTAATTGTCGTTCTTTCTTAATATGATTTTTCAGTTATGCGGTAATGTAATAATATTGAAGCATGACAGCGCTATACAAAAACAATATCATCGTAACGTAACCCACAAAACTCAAGAAATTGTCTTGATTTCAGTTTAAAAAAAAGAGTTGTTCTCCTATTTATTGTTTATTTTTTTCGATATTCCGTGCTTGTTTGAAAAAAAAAAAAAAAAGTGCAAATACTCAATTATCAAAGCAATTTCCCTTAAAACGGAAATTTCTTGCAAAAAATATTAAATGGTAAAAAAAATAATTAAACATTGAATGAATGAATGCATAATACGTAGAGGTAACAGAGAAACTTCCCTCATTCCTGAGATCCAATCCAATCCAATCACAATCGCAATGAGTTGTGGTGGGCTGCATATCAAGTTACTGCACGTTCTTCTGTGAACTGTGACTAGCAACTATCCAAGTCCAAACTACTGTACAATTCATCCATTGTATACGTTGCACTTTTTTCTGTTGTTTTTATTATTATTAATTTATTTTTTACAAATCTTTTATCGGACCTGCCGTTCAGTGTCAACTCGTAAACATTTCACATAAACAAGTGAAAAAAAAATTAGTAAAACAAAAAAGTAACAAGAATGTCACATGACATAAATAAGGCAACACAAATTGAATTTTAAAAGAGCATCAAAAGTTAAAAAAAAAAAAAAGAATATGTAAAAGAAAAATTACAAACCATAACCAAGAACAACTTGAAAAATTGTTGTAGCGAATAAACAGCATTTTAAATGCATTGTAATGAATACCCATTATCAGGAATTGACTATCTTTTATGCCGGGTTGTATTTTTTTTCTTTTTTTTTTACAAAAAGATTTGTGTAGATTGCATAAATTTCAACACAAAAGTATTGAAAAAAAAGAGCTTGTAAACAATAAGAACAACAATAACAGTACGAATAGCAAACAACAAGTAGATAAATGATATGAGGTTAATTTGATATCTTCTATCTATTCTTGGATTTAAAAAGAAGTCATCAAGAAAACTGACTTAAAATTGACAATTCTTTGACAGGTGAATTGTTGCATTCAACGCTTCTTTATACATTAAAGTATATATCTTTGTGTCTTTTATTTCTACCTGAAGTATCAATAAATAAAAGAAGGAAATATCATCATGAATATCACCTGAATCTACTGTCTGTTGCAAAAATGACACTGATTTGAAAATCAGTAAACACAGAAGCAAAATACATACATATGTACTTATTTATTTCGCTACGAGATGTGCACCTTTTAAATGCAATTTGCTTTTTTTTTTTGCTTTTTCGTCTTTTTCTTCTGTTTTTACATCTTTTAACATGTAAATTGAAGTCTAGGTTACATCTTAATACATATGTATATGTTCATCAATTATGATATGGCAATAATTAGGTTTTTTTCTTATTTTTTTCTTTTACGATTTGTAATCAAACTTCTTCACTTGCAAATACATATTATAATCAAACATTTACCGTTTTTTGTAAATTTTCATATCTTTATTTTTGTATCTTTAGTATCTTTAGTTAGTCAATCAGTTATTTGGTTAGATATAACAAACTTTTAATTTAAAATAAATAAAATATTAAACAAAATGTAATCGTTGACAATATCGTTAGGCTGTAAAAAAAATTTTTTTGTTTTTACAAATTTCCAATTTGATTTTTAATTAATTTTCAGACGCTTTAGCATTTTTTGACGGTAAATTAAACACACAAAATGTAATGTAAAATGAAAAAAAAAATATGAAGAAAAAACCCGATGGCAAAAAAATCAATTTAAAGCATTCAGCAAAAAAAAAGTGACGATGTATGAAGAATTGGAAGAAAAATAATATTGAATCGATGTGACATTAGGAGAATTTTCAAAATGTATATGGAAAAAAGAAGAGTTTTTAAGTATAGTGTAGGAGAGACCTTAGGGGGAAAAGGAGGAAGGGTTGACAAATGCACCCTAGATAATGAATATTTAACGTAATTTCGAATTACTTCGAGTTTTGAAAAATAAACTCAGAAGTATTTTCTGAACAATTTTGAGAATTTTTTTTTAAAAATGTAGAATTTTTCAAATCATTACATATGTATGAAAAATTGGAACAAGAAATCAAATATTGAATGATACCATGCACGGTTGTAGTTATGTCGTTGAAATTAATTGATTTTTTTTTTTTTTTTTCATTTTTTTTTCTGCAAAATATTATTCTGCATTTTTCTGCACATTTTCACTTTTTAGTCTTCGGGTTCTTTTATTGTTCTTTTTCTACAATAAATCAGCATCAGCAATAAAAGCTTTTTGACCTGCTAACACACGATGTCATGTTATTTATGTGTAATTCACACTGTCTGTCAGTGTCGAATGAAATGTTGTTATAATCGCGTGTTATCCTGATTTCATGGCTATTTTTTTTAACATGAAAAACTTATTGAGAAACTATATAAGAGATATTCGCAATTAATTTTGCTGTTTAAACATTAAAAAAGGTGAAAAGAAAAATCGAATTACATATCGATTTAGTACAGGTGTAATATGAATTAGTGCAAAATGATATTTTTTTTTTGTTTTGCTCTATAAATTTAATTTTTTAATTTGATTGAAATCTAGTGAAAAAAAAAAAAAAATTGATGACATGACAAGTTATAAATGGTCAGACATTGTTTTGTTTTTGTCAGACGTGTTAATCACAATTACGAAAATTAAAAGTAAAAAACAGGCATTTTTTTTTTGTAAATGACACGTTGTAAATAATATGATTACTTATTGTTATTATTTACTAATAAATAAACATACATAGGTACAAAAATGAAAACCAAAATAATAAGAGTTGTAATATGGCAAAGTATGTAGGTTGCTCGTCACTTGATTTTTTTCTTTTCATTTTTATTCTTATCATCACAAACAGACTTAGGTTTATTGATCTCTGAATAAAAAAAAAACTGAAAGTTGATTAACACGAAAGGAATTTTTTGTATTGTAAAAATGATATGGATTTTATGACGTACTGCAATGATAATAATAAAATCAAAGGTTTTATAGTTTATATATAAACTTTAGATAAAATGTAATAATATATTGATAAAATGTAATTACCTATGCAATTGAATTAAAATAGAATAATATTGAAAAAAAAAAAACAATATTACGTTTCAATAACGAAGTATAATATGTAGGTACGTATACGTACATATTAGATAAAAGTCATAAAAGTCAAATTGGTAGGAGTTTTTGAAAACTACTTCAAAGTTGATTTATTTTTTCTTCAAAATTTTTTTGGAATTTTAAAATTTACGATTATTTACACGTTGTGGAAATTGTTGATTTATAAGCCCTAAGTCTTTTTAATGAAAGCATAGGTCTTTAAAAAAGGCAACATATATGTAGTTTCTGGTAAACACTGTATTTGAATTGCAATGCTTTTTAAGGCTAAAGGTAAACAATGTAAGTCAGATGCCACACTAAAGTAGAAATTGGTCTTCGTATAAACATAAGAATCCAAATTTTTGACTAAAATGAATTAAATCGAGCTTAATCCTAGTTTTCGTGTTTGAAATTAATGTCAAATTATCATTGTGTATGTTCCAAAAATTGCGGTGTTTATTCCATCAACGAATTTAGTGGTTCGAATTTCATTTAAAATTGTAGGTGCATGAATGACAGAAAAATAGTTACGAAAAATCAAGTTGATTTGAATATGCCGAAGTTCTAGACGGGCTGTAGTCATGGAGAAAGGAAGGAGATGTATACTAATTTCATTTTAAGTCGAGTTTCGACTTAGCTTAGAATTGTAAAAACACCCATATCTTTTTTTATTCTTCAGCAATGGATGAAATTATATCTATTATTTTGAAAAATTTTGCATTGTTTTACAATTCTTTAAAATTTGTCGCTCAGTAGTATTTTTGTAAACAAAATTAAGTTCATATTTTTGTATAATTTTCTAATTGAGAAAAAAAAACTAGGCATTATTGAAGAATCAATTCAATTATTTCATAAGTGTGCTAATAATAATGTCAGACCTTGTGAATCGAAGTAATGAATTCGTATAAGTTTTATTTGATCTTTCAATTTGAAAACATTGTACACATTAAGTAAATATTCGAGTTTACATAATCATCACCAAATGCTCGTGTACTAATCAGTTGAACCATTCAAGTTTCCATTTCAATAATTTTAAAATTTATTACACAGAGATTTCATGATAAAACGCGGGTATCTTTACAATTTTCGCCACTCAATCAATTGAAAATAAAATCCAAAATTATGATTTGATTGGAGAAAAATATGCGATCTAAGCGTTTAAATTTAAAAGGTTATTTCCAGTGATTCTATTAATATTAATGTAACGCATTTTCAATTAATTTTTATCATTTCATATGAATTTTTTAATTATTTTTACTGTTAGATTTAATCACAATTATTTATTGGTAATAAACTATTTTTGGGAAAAGGGTTCATAATTAGATAATATTTCAACAAAAAAAAAATAAATAATAGAAACATTTCAAAAAAGTCGTAAAATTTAAAAAAAATAGGCATTTTTGATCTTAAAAATAGTAAAACCTTTTTTTTCTTTCGTTTTGAACTCTTCGACCACCTACATTCCTACATTTTAAGTGATTTTTTTAAATAAAAATGCTATATTTCTTATCAATTAACCAAAAAACGCAAGGTTACATACCATATTCTTATTGAAAATGAGTATAATAAAAATAAAAAATAATAAAAATAAAGAAAGTAGGTATTCATTAAGATTAAAAGTCATTCACAGACAGTAAGAAGTGTTAAAGCTAGATATCTCACATTCGATGTGATTGCCATATGTCACAAAATAACAATAATATTACATCATGAAATTTTTATTTTTATTTTGTTTTGTTTTTCTGTCTGCTCATTTAAGATTTTTTAATTATCACTTATCTCTTTTCAGAACTTTTTTAAATGTTGATAAATGAAGAAATGAAGGTTATCGTGAAAAAAAAAGTATATAAACAAACAAAAAAGATTGTTTTTTCATGTACGCGTAAAGTGTTTATTGTATTTTAATTGAAATGATCGCTTTTTAGTGACAGATTTTTACTAATAATTAACTACTACATTTTCTTTTTTTGATAGATAGCTATTAAAAAATACGAAGAATCAGCGTTAAGTCAAGTGCAGCAAAGAATTCGATTTGAGTTGACACAAACTTTTATTTTAGAATTTCCTTCTAATTTTTTTTTTTTTTTTTTTTGGCATGAAAATTTAGTGAAAATATTTGTTATCAACTCATGAACATTTTTTTAAATGATTAACATGATTAGAATTCTAGAATTTAACATTCACAAGAAGTTAGTTAATTTTTTTTAGATTTTTTATCAAATCTTGTTCTTCTTAAAAATCACTTCTTCCCCTACAGTAGTATTTTAAAAATTAGTACTACATATAATATAATTTTCTAACGAAAATAAAATGGAAATATTTTTAATAATTTTGTAAATAGTATTACCTAATCGGTAAAAATGTTGTAAATCACATGTAAATTTTTTGTGTAAAATGCAAATTTTCTAATACATCAAATACGTGTAATAAAGATATTTCTTTTTTTTTTCCATAAATATGAAATAAAAATTTATTATTATTATTTTTTTTCCATAAAACAAATAAATGTGATCATCATTTATCAATTACACATTCCATTTTAATCGTTTTAAAAACAAGATTGTGAACTTCGACCTCATATTAAATGAAAAAAAAAATAATGTAACAGAAATTAATAAATAAATGATATCATAAAAAAAGATAATAAAAACATGATTGAATGATTTTAAAGATTACATGACAGAATTTTTTAGATTTAAAAAATAGCAAAAAAAAAAAAATATTCACTAAAAAAAAAGTATAATAAATAAAAATAAACAACAGGAAAAACAAATTCATGTGTACCGGAAAAATATATTGTTTGAAAAATAGAAATTATTGCCTCTTTTATATTATAATTTTTACTTTTTTTTCCTGTTTATTGTTTTTTTGTTTTGTCACAATTATTACGTGTATTTTTAAAATTTCCATATCCTAATTTTAAATTCAAAATTATCTGGTAATGCTGTGTCCTAATTTTAAAAAAAGTTATAAAATATTTTCAAGAGAAGCAAAAACAGAAAGAAAAGATTAAAAAAATTTAATAAGGAACTCATCATCATTAAATTTGCATGATAAAAAGCCATCAACCTCATTGAATTAAAAACCAAAAAAAAAAAAATAATAAAAAGGTGTGAGATTTGTTGTTAAACAAATTAGGTTTTATTTTTTCCTTTTTTGTTATTTTTTCGTTTTTTGGAGATGCTGTGAGATACTATGCTTGCTTTTCACGTGATTGAAAAAAGATGTTATTTAAGATGCATGCGATGATGTTACTTATTTTTAATATGTAGTATTTTCTTCATTGAAAAGAGGTCGCATTTTTTACTTTACGGATTTAAAACAAAACAAATATGGTGTTGGCATATTTTAAAAAAACTATAAAAAGGATTTTTTTTCTATTGTTTTTTTTTTCATCTTTCAATTATTATATATATTATTTTTTATTCTGTGTGATCCCAGCTACTTAGGAAATAATAATAATAGTAATTGAAGCACAAAAAGACAATAATGTGCTTTAAAAACGTGTTGAATTTTCAAACTATTGAAAGGGGTATAAAGTACTCCACTTTAAAGTCCTTTATTAAATCACAACCAGAAAAAAAAAAACAAAAGATAATTTTTTTTTGTTTTTTTTTTCATGATAATTCAATGTTATACCAAAGAAGACGTTCATGCGTGCATTTTTTTTATTCAATTTTATTGTGTAAATAAAAAACAGACACAAAGCACGATCAAAATATAATCATCATTCATCATATTGCTGGATGTATAAATAATGATATTATGATAATTATGAGAGTACAGTTTATCATATAATTCATTCATGATCATGAAATTATAATGAAAAAAAGAAGAAGATAAGACTAATGTATTTAAGTTTATTTTCATTATAAGAATTTGAAATTAAAAAGAAAAACATACATAATTTAAATTTGTTTTTTATTGTGGTTCATTCTATTTGAAAAAAAAAAAGTAGATAGAAATTTAAAAAAATAATTATCATATCATAAATGACATGATGGCAGTAAATACTTCCTGACTTTGAAAAATTTAATTTTGTTTTGTATTCAATATTTAATTCAACTCAATCATTTAAATTTGCAAATTTCTTTAATAGGTGATTTTTTTTTATTACAAGATAAATACTGAAACAAATAATAATAATAAGAAAAAGTGATGATAAAGTGACAATTATTATTTTGTGTATTTAGCTACATTTATCCATGGTAAGTAAGACTCCAAAAAATGAACACAAAATGAGAACAAATAAAACTAAGAGGATCTCTTAAGAAATATAAAAAAGGCGCCAGTAATAACAATTTAAAGAAAAAAGGGAATTGATCGCTTAATATTATTTATTGTACAATGCAAGAAAAATCTTTGAGTATTTTTTATATTCAAGATGTTTGTTTTTTTATTTCTCTTTTGCTAAATTTATGATTGTAATTAGTCGATAAATATTCATTTTCTTTCGAATATTCAATTAAAATATTAATTCATTGAAAATACATGAAAAAGAGGAGAAAAAAAATTGAAAAAAATATTGAAGTGAAATTTATTATGTGTAATATGTATAACGCGTCGTGCATTTAATTTTTTTCTTTTCTTTTTTCTGTGATGATCAAGCAAAATCTGATTTTTTTTTTAAATTTAATTTTCAATGAATGGATTTTAAAGCATCAAATTGCATCAGCACTATAATTATTAATATATATTATCTGTTATTTAAAATTTTTCATTTTAAACTAATTAGAATTAACCATTAAATCATATATTATCACATTAAAATGGTTTTAATATTATCGTCATTTAATAATATTTTTTTGTTTTTGCTGACAATACAGTAATTACCGCATTCTTTAAATTAGATTCGCACTTTTAACATGAATACTAAACTATTACTATTATTACATTACTGTCCATCTAATAATATAACATAGTTATTAAAGAATAACAGTAAAATATTAAAAACAAAACAAAGGTGTAAAAAAAACGAGTGTAGATATTATTTACATGGTGTTAAATAACAATATGTTTATATAATTATATGTATTATTTTGTACAATATGATAAAAAAATACATATAGACAGTCAATTATTATTATAAATATACACTTGTACATTGTATTCATATTTAATATCACAAAATATTGCGAATTACCTCGAAAAACAGGTGTTAACAGACCTTTTTGGCTTCATATCATCGTTGTCATCGATTTTTTTAAATTTTTTTAGTCTTTTATATATTTCGCCATAAAAGAATCATATTGCATAGAATAAATGAAGATTATTACAATATAACAGCGGTAATTCTAAGGGGTCTATTCTATGTCCAATTATGTTTCTCTTTTTTTATTTTATTTTTTGTTGTTCTTATTGTGAATTGTTAAGTTGAAAGATACATAAGTTGTTGTAAACATAGTTATCATGTATTTTCCATATCATAAAAAAGCGGGCACGACACAAGGTCTTCACTATGATATAGGATCGTTTAAAAAAGAAAAATTAAAAAAAAAAAAACAAAAAAAACTTACGTAAAAATGTAATGTATTTACAGTATCTTTTGCACAGAGACAAATTACTTCTAATGAGAATCTTGATAAAATGAAGAAAAAAAATTAACAGAAAAAAATTGAAGTTGCAAATAAAAGTAAATTTATTTTGACGACGCAATTGGTGTTTTTTTAGATGCATTAGTGATGCATACATTTATTATTGTTGTAAAAAGTTACAATAACTTGGTGGCCAATGTACTACAACAAATAACAGTTAAAAACATGTAATCATCATCAACAACATCGTCATCCACGAAACTTTTTATCACTTGTATCTTTTGAATAGGGTGTATTTTTATATAATGGTAAATTTTGAAAACAATATTTGGATAGGTGATTTTATTTCATAGGCTTCAATTGAATTTAAAAATTCTATAAAAGATTAAAGTAATAGTAAAGGATTAAAACCTTTGGCATAATCCATACTTAAGCAAGGACAAAAACCAGACGGAGAGCAAACATGAAATTCAACATAAAGGATCTTGATAATGTTTATGGCTTGGTGAAATGTTTTTTTTTTCAAAGTAGATGTTTTAAAGTAACCTGTCTTTTCCTTTTACATCACAGTTCAATTACTCTCTTTCCTATATTCCCTTTATGATAAAAATACAACTGTCCTATTTCAATTTCAGATTGTACACCCTATGTGCATTGTGGGAAATATTATCTACATATAAGATTAGTGATAGCAGAGGACATTCTTGTAAGCTCTTACATACATATGTATGTACATTATTCATAATTGTTAGAGTATATCGATGTTGTGATTACTCTTTGACCTTAAACATTATTATTATTTAAAAAATAAATAAAAATATTTATGATTACTTTAAAAAATTTGCTTTAATTGACGACTACAAAGATGCCACAATAGGCAATTTCTTTTCAAACAACATGTCACAAATATTGGTGATTTCGAAAATTATTTGAAATTTATATAATTTTGCCGTGCACACTTCAATAAAAATATAGTATCACCAATATAATCCTAATTTAACGGCTTTTTTTAATAACCTTTCTTTTTGATTTACAATTTTTTGTCGAAATTAGCAAACATTGAAATAAAAGAAACTGAGGAGTTTCTGAAAAGTGTTCCAAAACAGAGATTTTCATCCCAATTGCGAAATGTTTAGAAATAATATTAGTAAGAAAATGTATGAAATATTACTGATTCCAGTCGCTACTTCTATAGATACTTAGTTTAATGTTCGGGCTCATAATAAATATGAAACAGAAAACAAAAGCTTCTAAATATGCTTCAAATTGTAAAAGTTGCCATTGTCCACCGTAAAACCAATCGGTTGTAAGAAAATCAAATTTAATTAAATTTTTATATATATGCCTCAATATCAGAAATCTAAATCATTTATTTAATATATTTTTCTTGTTGTTGTAAAGTTTTATATTAAATTAATTTAAATTACAATGATTTAGCATTGAAATGTACGCGAATACGATTAAATTACTTCCTTATACACGTGTAGAAAAAATAAAAACATAATATTAAAGTTTAAGAGTGACTTATTATTATGAGTTTCAAGTTTGTTAATTAAACTCTTGAAAAAAAAAAAACATATAGGTATGTGTTTACTACTTGTGTATATACCATCTTACATTAAAATGATGTGTATAGGTTAAGTTAAGGTGATATGTAAATTAATATTTATTTACGTTTTTTTTATTTCCATTTTTGTTGCTCTCTAACTCTATACTTTATATTTAACAACAATTTTTATATTGAGTACAATTTACTTATAATATGTGACATAAGTATGAATTTTTAAGTACCTACGTAGAGCAATAAAAAAAAAATTGTTTGTTAACAAATTTTTTTTTCCATGCATTCACATTTCTTCAAAGTTTTTTATTTTTTTTTATTTTAATAACTTTACTAACAAAACAATAACGCTATATAGCCGTAAAATGTATATTATATTTTTTTTGTTTTGTTTATAATCGTTTCAGGTTACCACAGCTTACGGTCTATGCCAAGATTTTGTACCTCCTGATGGTAAGTCACAGTTTTAATATTACAAAATATAAAATATTCAAGATTTGCCTTTTTTCTGTTAAATAAAAACAATAAAATAATTACAGAGTGCATTTTATATAAATGTTAAAGATATCAAGTGTGTGGTATGTAAACAAAAGCGAAAAAAATATAATAAACTGGAATGTAAAAAACTTCATATAAGGTTTATTCAATGCAAATTCCATTGTGGATGGTCATGGATCAAATTGATTTTATTACTTTTGAAGTCCAATTTAAATTTAGTGTTAGGTTTAAAAATTTCATAGCCTTTAAGGAATTTTTTATATAAGTTTTTGTTGAGTCTGAGAAAAAAATTTTCGATTGTAAAAAATTGAAAGAAATAAATACATAATTTGAATTTTTTTTAAGAACAACCTTTAAGAATGAAAATATAGTAAATTTCTTTATTAAAAATTTTGACTTCAAAAGCAGTCATCAGGACCTTAAAAAAAATTTCTAAAAATATTTATTATTAATTTTTTTCAAATAAGACTGTTTTTTACTTCAATTTTTTTATTTAAAACTTAAATTTTAATCGAAAATAAAATACTTTCTTGCCTTCAATATTCAATACAGCTCCAGTTGAAATATCAACCTCGAAACCATTCTTATTTCAAAATTAATTTTTGTTTTCTATAAATTCCTGTTTTTATTTCAATAAAAAAAGGAGTTCTATATCAGCGAAGCTTCATTTTTAAAAGAATTAATAAATTTGTCACATTTCTGTTTGATTTTGAATTTTAAAATACGTTTTTTAAACATTCTTCTAATTTTGTAGATTTTAGTTTCTTTAAATCTATTTTTTTTTTGTTTTGGTCAAATAAACTTTAAAAACTTTAAAATTTTCTTAGTGTTTTTATTTTCATAATAACACCTTCGTATACAAACATATTTTTATTTTAAATTTTAATCAAATAAATAAAAAAAAACTCTAAAGAAAAACAAAAATTCTATTGATATTGCACACTCTTTGTTGTTCGAAGTCATTCACTGATAAGACTAAATTTCACTGATATCGAATCTGTTTCGGCTAATAACAATAAAAACAGTAAGTAACAACAACAAAATGCATTTTGTGTACTGGAAAAAAGCTAATCTAAATAGGCACCTCCTAAAGGTTATGCAGTTTTATAAAAAAAAAATCATACTCCTATTATTGTTATTTTTCTGTGGAATATAATCGTCAGTTAATAATTTTATTATGGTAATTTTTTTGTGTGTATATGTGTTTATGTTAGATACAAATACCAAATATGTATCACAATCAGTACTGTAAAAAAATAATTATTATTAAAAATTAGCCATACATGTCAGCAACACCAATAATGCGATACTATTTCGTATTAGTATGAGAAAGTTGTGACAGTTTTCGTACTACATAACAGTAACAATACGAAGCGTATCCAAAAGCCATGTGAACTTTGAAATTCATTCAGGTGGAATCATGGAATTTATGGAAGGTATTATTTTTTAATAATAATCAATTATGATATTATGTATTATAATTTTTATTATTATTGTTTTTTTTTAAATTAAATTATTATTATTGTTGCTATCACTAAGGTGTACGCGAACAAATAAAAAAAAATTTATCGTAAAAAAATTAAAATTACATGGGAAATGTTTTTTTGATTAGTTGAATGAAAAATTTATTGAATTTTGAGTGCAAAGGGTAAAACTGAAAAATTTTAAATGAATTTTAATTTGATAAAAAAAAATAGAGAGTCAGTAGGTATTTTTTAGGAGACATTTCAAAATACCTTTTAAAAATAACTAATAGAAGTGCAAAATTTCTGGAAATACTATCTACTTCAAACGTTAATACATAGGCACAAACTATAATTTTAAACTACTCGAATTCGTTTAAATTTCTTATTCTTTCTTGAATCGATTTAAGAAAAAAAGATTTTTAGATATGATTAGGTATAAAATTTAACACGAAAATCACATGTCATTTTATTGATTTTATTTTAATTATAAAATACAAAAAAACATGTACCTACGTTTTAAAAGTATGTAAATACAAAATCTATTTGTCGTTATTTGTAAAATATGTAGATACATATATGGTATACTGTAAAAAATTGCATTAGATAACAAAAGCATTTACAATACAATGTCAGTTTGGTTACACAAAAACCAAATAGGTACTTCTTTTTACAAAATTTTATAATTATAGATATATTTAACAAATATGTGCAAGTGCACTAATATATGTATACTTGTTTTTGACGTACATACATAAGTATACCATAGATATACTAAATTCATATGATTCTCATTTACTAATATGAATTTCAAGAAAAATTGGATTCTTTTTTTCTAATTTTTTCAGAATATGAATTGAAACATAATATAATAATATGACCATCAAAGTAATATACATATAATAAAGTTTTAGTACATGTATTTCTTTATTATTTTATTTTACTCTTCACTTTATGAAACCCAAAGAATATACCTATAATTTGTTATTTGAACAAGATTTGATTTATCGGCCATCGTCACACTATATAATATGTCATCAAAGATTAGCACGAACATTAATATTATTATTATAATTGTATAGCTATATGTACATGTATGTATTTAGGTACATATTATGTGATTTAAGTACTTATAGTTACATAGTAAGAACCCACATGGCTCCATTTACCTGTAAGGTGTATTAAAAGAAGACAAATAATAATAGAAGAAAAAAATTAACTTTTTTGTATATAAGTAAAAATCAATGTACTTCAACATATAATTCATATATGTATATGCTTTTCTATTCACGTAGATATATCTTGTAGACATACATATATATAATTCTATTCTAATTATAATACACATAATATCGTTTAAGATATGTACTTTTTTTTTCGTTATGAAATATGATTTTTTTTTTGTGTATGAACTCAAATTGACTTTTTGTGGAAAAAAAAATGAAGAAAAAAATATTCCTAAGTAGAATTTTAATTGTACTTAGGCTTGTCCATGAATTATAAGAGGTGAAAAAGGAGAAAAAAGTGAAAAAGAAGAAAATAGAAAACTGAGAAAAAAAAGGAGGTATGTACCGACTTTATGTTGAATAGTGTCAATATAGACATCAGATACTTAAAGAAGGCACACTATTTAAGAAAAAAAAAAATGATATACTTTGTTGACAATGTTTTAATTTTGTGACATGTGAAATACATGCACTAATTTTTATTAAGAAAAAAATAGAAAGAAAACAAAAATTAAATATGAGAAAAAAAACAATTGAAAAATAATATAAATTAATGATCATGTGTTTAAAGTGCTTAAAATAATTTTTATGAGGTTAGCAATAATAAAATTTGCTACATAAATAATTAGATTTAAATACAAAATAATTTATAATAATTAATAAATTATTTAATTATGTGGGATAGGTTTAAAATTATTTAAAAACTTCCATTGTGAATATGTGATATATCTATGTATTTGCGTTTGAAAAAACTCTATTGAATGAGAATTTAAAAAAAATGAAATTATGTAATTGATTAATCAATTATTTATTAAATTAATTAAATATTGATATTTACTGATAATTATAATACCTTAGGGGCAGAATACAAATACAGAATTGAAATAGTTTAAAAATAAAAAAAAAATGTTGCCATATAATTTTGTATAAATATGTACATATGTATGTGTACATACGTATTTTATTTCTGTTTGTGAGAAATTCTGAAGATCACTTCAGATGCCTATGATTTCTCAAGATATTTGTTCAGTTAAAATTTGGGAACACAACTCTGTCCAATTCCTTTTTCTTCCAGTTTCTTTTACTCTATATTTTGTGAGTCTTGTTTTTTTGAACATCCTTAGCACATGACCTTCTTATGATTATTTCATCTTTCTTTCTGCAAAACGTTTTCTTGGTTAATAAACGCTTCAATTTTTCTACGGTAACCTTCATCTTCTTTTAATGGTTCTAAAATGTTATGGAAAATTTATTTTTCGTGGACATTTGTGTTCCAGAAAAAAATTTTCAAATATAGTATTGATTTTTTACTAAAAAGCTTCTTTTTAAATTTTAAAAACATTTTAAAGTACCCTAGTGCAGTTGGATAAGTGTATTAGCACTTATAAAAAACATTCGAAATGACGAAAAAGCAATAAAAATATTTTGAATGTTGTGTTGCAATTCAATTGTACACTTATATATTTCTTTTTTTCACAAATCTATGTTGTTGTTGTGTTCATTTTTGTAATTGCACTTGAAATAATTCATAGCTCAACAAGGTTTACAATATATTTAGTAGATAGAAAAACAAAAATGATTCTAGCTCACAGAATATTCATTTTGAGTGGTTCTTTCAATTAATTTGGATTTTTCTGGTGTATTTTTTTAAACTTTTGTTCCAAAGTATCGTCTAGTATTTCTACATATACACATGAATATGAATATGAATATTTCCGACTCTCATTACATATTCTTACATTACTTGAATAAATAATTTTTTTTTAAGTACATTTGAAACTAATATCGTAATTTAAAAATTTTATTATTTAAAAAAAATAATTTTAAAAAAGATTTTGGTAGACTTTGGTAACCATCACATGTTTCGCATTTTTCGTAGACTCAGTAACACAAAAGTCTAATAAATTCAATTCGACCACGAAATTTTGATAACAGAATGTTTTTATTGACATTTTTATTTATTTGCATGTAAAAAAAAAATAGATACTATGGTAAATTTATTATATTATATAGATTTTTTCTCATCGGTGTGAGAGTTTTAAAATTTATCTGCCAAAACGTCCTATAGTTTTTTTCTTATGACCAAAAAGTGACCCACATTTCTAATACACTTTTTGTTTGAATTAATAAAATTGTAACATTTTTAATACAAAATCTATACAAAAAAACAAAAACCAATAAATTAATTGCTTTATTATGTTTTTTTTTTTTGTACATAAAAACATGACAATCTGTGATATTGAAACATGTTTTATATCAAAAATTTTAAAATAAAAAGAAAAATTTTGAAGTTTTCATGGTGATTGGGTGATTGTTACTACAAAGTATTCCGCAAAAGGTCAATAACTTATCAATTAAAAAAAAATAGTAAACAAGAAAAATCTGTAGCATCAAGAAAAAAAAGTTGTAGACACGGTATAATAAAAAACAACAAAATCTCCTCCCACTCATTTATTTGGTGGTTTAAAAATATTTGAAAAAAAAAAAATCTGATATATGGGTCATCTTATCAGATTGTTATATTTTAGACAACATAATTAAAATACAATTTTTTGTTGTTCAAAGATTCTAATAAAATTGTTGTGTAGATTCTGTCAAAAATTGTTTGTTCTTTTTTTCGTGTTATTTTTTGCTTTTTTTTTCTTTTTAACCAAAATCATCTTGTGCTAATAGAAAAATCTTGTTAAAACACCCAAACATAAAATGACCACATGTTTCGTTTCTTTTTTTTTTTATAGTAATTTGTCCGTCCTTTCAAAGACGTAGCTTTACGACACAGGAAAAAAAAAAGAATATTTTTTTCATGTGAAAAAATTTATTAATTCGATCCGTTAAAATTTGGAAAAAAAAAATTTATATGGATTTTAAATTTTTATTATTTTAATCGGACAATTTTATGATTCAAGTATTTATTTTCATTTTGTTCAGTTTTTTTTTACAATCAGTTTTTATTTTATCGAATAAAAATGTCTTTATTTTCAATATTATTTTCATTTTGTGATTAAATTCATTTATCTTGTTACAAAAAAACTATCAACTGAAAATTTAAATGTATGACTGTAATTGGTCAGTCGAAAAAACATTTTTTTAACGATTTAATTCATCGTTGTTGTGAGAATTTAAGTTTCAGAAAAAAAAACAAAATGAACGAATTATGCATTCAACAATTTACATGTGTAATTGATGTTAACATACAAACGAACTCATGTCACCGAAACAGAATATTATGCATAATTAATTGAATAAAAAAGATATAGTACTTTTTTGTTTTATAAAATCAGCCTAAGATACAAGTTGAAAAAAAAAAAAAAAACAATGATAATTTTTACATAACGAAATATTTTTACTTATTGTTTTTTTCATTAGTGCGGACAATTATTGAATATTAATTACTTCGATTGAGGAATTTAGAATAAAAAGAAATCGAAATTTAAAAAAAAAAATCTTAATGATTTGAGTAAAAGACCCAAAACAACAAAACGTAAATTTTTATTTTATCATTGAAGTACGTTTTTTTTATTGTACAATGTGCGGTAGGTGCTAGTTAGTACTTAACTATCGTGGTTATTTTTTAATTAATTCAACATTCTGACAAGTCAATAAACACAGCATGTGATAGGTGATGGTATAATGGTGGTAAATGTAAAGGACGTTTTATTTAATGCTTTACATGTGTGTAATGTGAACATTAAAAAATATTGTCATTTTTATTTAAATAACCATTTTCACGTGTTTGATTTTTAACACACATTTAAAAATCAAAAGTATGTATCTATGTATATTTTGTTTTTATGCGCTTCAACTTTAAAATCTCATAATCGAAACGATGGAGACAAAATGGAATTACATATAATTTTCGAGTATATAAACACAAAATCAAATGTTATAGTATATTATTTACTTTTCTCTTGATAATAATAACTTTTTTTTTGCACACCTCAGATCTTTTAAATAGATTATAACAATTTTAGTTGGATTTTGTTGTTGTTGTTGTCTTAAATATATGATAATTTTATGATGGCCATATTGAATGCTTATTAAAACAAATAAAAAATTAAATAAAACAAAAGTAAAAATCCGACACGGTCATTATTATATTCATGTTGGTGTTATTTTGTTGTACTCTGTTGTAGTCCGACCATGAAGACTAGTGACTAGTAATATTTCGCCATTTTTTTTATTTTTACTTTTTTTAAATTTTAATTGAAACATGCTTGACCTGTTAAAAGACACGTAAATTACTAGGAAAAATAATTCTTTTTACTTGAAAAAAAAAAAACTTATTTCATGTACTGAGAAGAAAATCTCATTAGGTGAGAAGAATGGTATGCGAAAAAAAATATACAGAAAAAAAAGATGCTGGTTACAATAATAATATAAATTTCATATTTCAAATAAATTTCTATTCCGGCATTTTAAAAAGTTTTTATAGATTTAATTTTTGCTACAAAATTTCAAAATTTGCATTTTAAATAAAGGGTGTCACAATTTAAGTGATTTTAAGAAATAAGTGAAAAGTTTTGATATTTTTCAGCAGACTTTATATTGAGACTGTATGTGCCTTCAAGAAATACATCGTTGCATTGATGTGGCATCATCGTTGTTGCATTACTGACTAAAAGAATTCAATTATATAAACTACAGTAGTAGTGAGATGAAATATTATCCTTTTTTAAAAAAAGTAACTTTTTCGAGGAAGTTTTTCAACACTCCCAAGCCACAATTGATTTTCTCTTTTCGTAATAAGCTTGAAAGATCAAAATATGTTATTGAATCGTAAAACGTTTAATTTTTTAAACAAAATTATGCACATGACAGATACTTACAAAGTGCATCTTTTCAAAATCTATCATAAGAAAAATGATTACCTTCGAATGGAACACCCGATAAATACCATAGAGTATAAACTAACTGAGTTTTTGTTGTGCGATATATACTCCTAGATTTTAATTAGTTCTTTCACCTACAAAATTCATTTTTTGTACACATTTTGATGTGTTTTGTTTTATGACGCATCATGCTGAGAATTAGAGTAATAAAATTTTTTGATAGAGTAGATTTAATAAAATTGTGGGTTTTATGCAATAATTTGTAAAAAAATATCAGAAAAAATCTTTTTTATATAATTTTTAAGTGCTTTTAATGTTGAAAATTAAAACGTATAGGACTTGAATAATTTGGCTGCTTTTTTAAATTAAAAAAAAAAAAATGTTGTACAGAAAAGGGTTAATTTCTTTAAAACCGTTAAAATTTTAATTATTAATTATACGTTAATAATCTGTAAACTTGTTTTTGTATTTTAAAAAAGACTTAGATGAATAAAATTTTTTCGAGTTTATGTTTTCGAAAGAAGGTTAGTGGAACATTTAAAAAGCAATATAATTTATTTCATTTGAAAACTAAACATTTGACCATAAGTTCTTGATTTTTTTTAACTTAGAAGGATTCAGTTAAATCATAGATGAAAATTTCACTTTTCTCGGTGTTATGTTTTTCAAGTAACTTTGACCTCTATCCTTGTCTTTGTCATTTGCACTAAACTTTAAAACGCCAGCTTTTAAAACATTATCATAATATTAATTAATTTTTTTTTCTAGAAACCACAATACATTTTCTTCAATATTTAAGGATATTTATTTGTAATCACAAAAAAATAAAAATCAAAATTGTTCTGAAGATTTTAATTATCTCAGAGGCTTTTGATACGATACAATGATGATATTCGAATGTGATATGTATCGTCAAAGGATGTTTTACAATTTTAATAATTTTTCATAAAGATATCATCAAAACGCACTTTTAACTGCTACTTATGTATATCTTAAATTTAAAACTTTCGAATTTAATTGAGAATTAAATTACAAGTAACATCATGATTCAGAATATCTAAACTTCAAATTTAAAATATTACCAATGAAAAAGAAATTTATGTATGTAAAAAACAAATTTATGGAATTTAAATTTCAGTAAGCTCTTTTAAATTACAACCATATTAACACAATCAACTACCAATGTTTTTAATACTGTTTTTATACCGTACAAGATACTGTAATTTGATATTGTGGTCTCATCAAATACTAAAAGTAGTAGAATTTTTTGAAAAACAACTTAATAATTTTAAGTTTAAATCACTACAACAAATGTTTTTTTGTTTTATTTTTTATTTTTTTGTTTTTTACCGCAACTAGCAATATGAGCTAACTGACAATATAGATAGATACACATATGAGTATCGGTATATTTATACATACATATACTTGCTTGTTTATACATTTTATGAAAATAAAAATATGTACATATATAAAAATTTTCAAGAGTTTTACAATGGTAATTGTAAGAGCATTTTCATATATTTACATACATACATACATACATATATGTATTTATATACATTTAAAGATATTTATGACCAGGATAAGAGCACATTAAACATTCAATGTCTTGATATAGAACAAGAGAAGAATCAATTAAATCTATTTATAGAGACATTAGACTTGGTAAATATTTACAATTCAAGTAAAATTGACTTAGCTAAAGTTGCCATCATCATCATAATCATTATCATCATCATTATTATCATAGTTATTATTTTTTGTTTTCGTTATTGTAGTCGTTTATGCAACAGAATTGAATATATTCAAAGAAAAGATATTTGGAATCAAAATGTATGCGTATTGTGTATGTGCTGTATTTTTTGTGAAATACAAAAAAAAAAAACTACGGAGAAGATTTTTAAATTAAATTAAACAGGTGTCAAAAAAAAAGTTTTTTCAGGATTAATTTTGCTTATATTTAAATTATTTATTTATTATTTATTAAACACATCTACCGATCGTTGTTCCTTAATAAATAAGTTTAATTTCCTGCTATGACTTCTTTGGACCCTGCTTCTTGAAGAATTGTACGTAACGGTGATTCGAGGTCCACCTCTTGAATTATTGTCTTACAAATTTTTTCTCTAACTATGACCTAACGAATTTCATTTGCAAGTTTATATTTGTTTACAAATTTTTAGAACTGATGTCTTACACCAAATTTTTGCATTAGTAATCCTTCTATAGGCCAGAAAGTTTTACAAATAAATCTTAGATACATGATTATAGTTCACCAAGTTTCAAAGTTCAAGAGTATAACAGAAATACATACATATATTTTAATTAACAAGAAGAAAATGTTATACAGTCAAATATGAGGTCACGATCTACAGGCATCATTAAATAAATAATCCTGGATGTTCCAAAAGATCATAACATTACCGAAATAGTGTTGATAAAACCAAAAAAATTTCAACAATTAATTTTGTTTTTTTTGTTTTTGTGTATCGAAAAAAAAACTGGCTATTAAATTTTGGTAAAAATATCTTAAGAATTTCCTCTTCGTAAATATTAACGTACGATAACTTCCTATAAAACAAAAAAGAAAAAAAAATGTATAACTTTTTAATATCAGTCAATGTTCGAAAATTAAAAAAAAAAAGACAAGAAACACTTCATATTCATAAGAGAAAAAAAGTATTTTTAATTTTCCAATTCATTTATTTATAACCGCAGGTATTTTGATAAGCAAAAATTGTTTTGTTTTTGTTTTTGATGAAAGTTTTTTTCTTCTTCTGTTCTTTATATTTAAAAGATACTTTGAAAACCGTAAAAAAATTATAATAATAAGTGATAATGTGGTATGCAAAATTGCTAAGATCAATACGGAAACGATCAGAAACCACCACAAATAAACTATTCATACATATGTATGTTTGAATGCGAGTAACACAGTTTGATTACATATCAGAAAAAAGGTAAAACAAAAAAAAGTTATAAAAAAATTTCAGATCAAAAGAAAGCGATATTCAGTTCTTTTTTTTCTTTTATAACGATATCACACATAAAAAAATCTCTTCTTCTTTTATTATGTGAAACGAATTACTCTTATCTTAAAAAATAAAAAGATTTGCATCTGCATCTTCGTCAAAAAATCTGATTTTTTTAAAAATATTTTTCTTCTTTCAATCATCAATTTTATGTAGGAAATTGGCAGTTTTTTTCTCTTTATATTTTGTATTATGATTATGGGATCAATTTAAAAATGTATAGTGTGCGAATAAAAGGTATACTTTTTTTAAATTTCCATTTACAAGTATCTTTATGTAAAGTACCTATATTGAAAATATTGTGCAAAAACAAAAAACAACTTTACGCGACTTCAAATTTAAACCACAGAAGAAAAAAAGATAGATGATCTTTTTTGTGTGCAATTTCAATTTAAAGGAAGAAAATTAGAGTATAAACATTATCTGGATAAGATAAGCAAAAACAAAAAATTTGAAGGATTTATACGCCTGTAGATTGTACAGTTTTTATTACTTTTTTAACGTCTGTTTTTTTTCTCACTTCTTAAAATAATCAAATTCTAACACTTAATTGAAAATTTTTGAAATAATAAAAAGGAATCTTTAAGGGATTTTTTTTTTCGAAATAATTTTAATTTTAATTTCTTGAGAAAAATGGCTTTGTAGGAGATTTGAGTATTCTTGATCAATGATTAAGTAGTAACTAAGAACAGTGAGCGACATGGCATTCGATAGCTCATTGGGAAGAGCATTGCCCCGGAAAGGCAAAGATCCGTGGATCGATTGCCCGGTCTGATCGAATGTCGTTCTTCTTTTCTTAGCTACTACATCTTTAATTTTAATTCAATTTCATTTATGTACTTCTCATTGGTGATTTTATTTAATTCTCTTTGATACTTTGTAACAAATTAATTATACAAATAAAAATTTTCGATATGATAAAAGATATATTTTTTTGTTGAAATTTTTATTGCAAATTAAATTAATAAGTTTTTTACAGTTTTTTATATTTTTTATGATAATTATGTTTTTCGAAGAAGGACAATAAGTTAAAATATATGTTATTTTGATTAAAAAATTATTAATCTGTAATAAAAAAGAAAAAAAAATGAATATTTGTCATTTTAATGAGATATTATACGATTTTTGGAGAAAAAGTCTGAATAAAAAAATTTCGAATGAAGTTTTAATAGCGATTCATTAAGGTATAGAATTATTATGATGATGGTGATAAAAATGGAATTAAACACATTTTTTATAAGTATTTTCTTTATATTGACGACGTCTTTTGAAGGGTTCAAGTCCGCTCAGGTTTTTTTTTGTACATCTTCTTTTGTATTTTTCACATATATTATTCTTGGAATTTTTGTATTTTGTTTGAAGTAAAGGGATAACAACTACTTAATTTTGTCATCACTTAAAATGTAAAGTCCATATTCAAGATGTTTTTGGATTTCGTTAAAAAATAAAATTTCTTTTTAGATACCTTCAACTACAGTTTCAATTTTAACACGGATTACAAAAATTTTGATCATATTTTCTTCAAAATCAAATTTAAATTAACCGATTTTAAAAATGAACTTTGTACTGAAACATAATACACTTGACACAAAGCTCTTAATATGTGTGCATTATCTCATATCATCAAATTTATATAAATATTAATTTTATATGCATTATTCCAGTTAAATCTACATTCAAAACGTGTTTTTATTATCTTCTTGTTTTTTTTCAAATGCATTTCTCCCACTCTTTAAAACTACATTTTATTTCAAAGTGCATATTACAATATTCATTGTATCTATTAGAGAACAACAACAACAACTGAGCATTAACACAATTTCCAGTGAAATTTATTGTCTATAACTATTAAATAATCGTATCTAAAAGTTCGATTGATTCATGCATTTTGATATGATTTTTCTTATAAAAAAGATACTTTTTTATTTAGATATCAATTTTTTATATTTTTCAAATACATACTTAAAAATGTCTGGGGTATTATAAGTGTATCATCATCAATATATTGCATTTGTTTTTAATAACATATTTTGTGTTTAACAATCCAATAATAATAACAGTTTTTTTTTTTGAAGTGAAGTTATTCGGCACGCGCATTCCTAAAATTTCAACAAAAAAAGCTTTTTTTTTAATGACAATAAATTTTCTAATGGTTTTTTCTGTGAAAAATACAAAAATTTATTTTAGATAAGCATTATGACGATGACATGGTATATTCTTCATACATATTTAATATCAATTTTAAAGATTTTTTTTTCAGTCGTTTTTTGCTCTTCTCAAACGAAATACTTAAAAAAGATATCATTTTTTTCTATTGTTTCTGATGTATTTTTTTTTGTCATTTCTACTTTACCTGTGTTTTAATAGTAACTCATTATATTTTCTTTGAAACATGAAACCTATAATAAATATTTATATCGTCTCAAAAATTTCAGATATTTATCAAATGAAAAAGTTATGAGTATCTTATTTTATTTACTTTTTTTTGTTTTTGTTTTTGAAGGTTTGCTCTTGAATTGAATTTTTTCCATAAATTAATTGAACAAAAATTTGAAATTTTTTTCTTGTTGATTTTTTAAAATTATTTTTTATTTTATTTTATTTTTTTCATTAAATTTTTCTTAGTCATGAGATAATATTACGTAGACAGTGGCACTTTAAAAAAATATCTACGAGTATAATCACATGCGTTTATTATATAATCATATAAAAGTAGAAAAAAAACTCACTTTTTTGGTTTTTTCTTCAATAATAAAATAAATCTACCAGAATACTAAAGTAAAGGTGAACAAAAAAAGTGAATCTTATTTCTCTTTTGTTTTTCTTTTTTTTTAATTTTTAAGTATCTATCATCAATATAGAGTATCTTTATTATGAAATATAATTCGATTGTTTTTTTATCTTTTTTTATAGAATAAAATAAAATATCGGACAATTGAAATAAAAATAATTTACTATATGGTTTTAATAAATTAATTTGATTGAATTTTACTGATTATGTCAATGAAAAATTATAACTATTTAACTTGAATATTTTCATGATTTGTCAACGTGATTAAAAATAGTTTAGGTTTTTTCATGATAAAAAATATTTAATTTTTCATTAATTTGGAATTTGATTTTGATAGCTTTTTTCATTAACGTCAATACTAAAAATGTTTAAATATTTTTGCCATTTGTAATTCAACAAAAAAAAAAAAAAAATTATGACACAATTTAACAATGCATTCACGTTTTTATCAATAAATTATTTATGAACTGGAAGAAAATCGAAATATTTCGAATGGAACTAAAATAAAACTAGGATTTGAATGAATTTTCTAAACTGAATAAAGTAAACAAGAGACCAGCTTCTTTGAGTTAAAAAAAAGGATATATTGGAAACTATCTTTAATATTTTAAAATTACACTATATTTCAAGTTAATTTAAGTCCTTCTTTCTGAAAATAAAATATTCTATACTAAATTTGAATTTTTACAATAATTTTTTGTTCAAATTCGAGAACGCATCATAAAGCATGATTTTTCTCAATTACGCATTTTATTTGTTTCGAAACACTTTAAATTTAATAATTTTCATTTTCTTTTTCAAGCAAATCTTAAATATCATTGCCATCAAGTGTCGAATGTCGATGATCTTGACTTAATTCTCAATATTTAAAAAAAATTCAAAAATAAACAACAACCACAAAACAGCAGCGCAACATCAACTTATTATAACAAGACACATGACACTATTTTGTCATCTTTATACTTCATCATATCATTACTTTGTCAAATCATCAATGACTCATCATAAACATTTTCAAAGAGAGAAAAAAAAAGTTGACAACCTCAAACATTTTACTTAAGTATTAAAATAAAAAAAATATTTTTGCCTTTATGTCTCTAAAAAAAATCAAATTAAAAAAAAAATTGACATTTAAAATATTAAGGTTATAGTATATCTTGCATTAAATTTTTATGTTATCTTTTTAGGAATCTTATAAATAGCTATTTTTTTAATTTTTTTTTTAAATCTAAGAAGAAGAAAAACACATCTTACTAAAATGAGATGAGATACCCGTGATGTGTGTGATGGAACATCTCATGTACAGTGTTAATGTAGCGCCACTTCATCCCAAACTAGTGGTTGTCAATAACTTTTTGATGGCATTCTTCTTTTAAATTTTAAATTTTTCATATTTTATTAATAAAAAATAATCAAGTTTTTTTTTTGTTTATCTCAAAAAAAATATTTATTTATTTTTTTTTACAAAAATACGATGACTAGTTGTCATCACACATTATCTTCATTCAATTCAAATGAAATTGATACTAATATCATAAAAGATACAATCGAAAATAAATAAATTTAAATTTAAATGAGAATTGAAATTTTAATGATGCTTTAGAAAGACACTTATCGTGTGAAAATTTGAAATTTGTAGAAAGATATTCATCGTTTTGTAGTATCTATTGAATAATGTCGATTAATAGTCATCATAGTTTAGCAATAATAAAGAATAACAGATGCCCAACAATAAAAATTTCTAAGATTTTAAAGAAAAGTACAATAAATTTTTTTTTTTTTCAAATAAAAAAGATACATTATGAAAATTACATTTTTTACTGAACATCGAAAAATGATCAGAACATGCTTGAAGTAGTAAAAAATTATTTTCAATTTTCTGGAGCCTCTTATTTTTACCAAATATATTATACAACCTTAAACCTCCATAGAAAAATAATTACTCTTTTTAAAAGAAGAAAATTAACAGTGAAGCAGTACGTCTTTGTTTGTTTTTTGCCTCCAAAAACTAATGTTTTGAAAGCTTTTTTTCCACACAGTAAAAAATCGGAAGAAAAATAAAATCAATTTGAAAGCGTCAATTTTATAGCATTTTCATCTCTCCTGCCGATACACTAATATATAAAAGACAAAACAAAAAGTCATGCAGGAAAATCAATTAAACTTTTATCGAAATTCATTAAAAAAAAAAGATAATTTTATGACATGCTTATTCTGGTTGTTAAACATTTTTACTTCTTTTTGTTGTTGTCAAATCATTTTTAAAATACATTTTATCTACGGATTAAATTTTATATGTACATATATGCCACCACAACGGAGAAAAAAAATCTTTGAAATGTGAACAAAATAAAAAAATAGCTGATATTTAAAATCGATGTAGTATATTTTTAAGCTTTAAGTTAATGTAATGTTACAAGCTATTTACAATTCTGACGAAAAAAAAATTTAAAAATACATTTTCTGTGAGTGATTACGAAATTCAAGTAATGCGTTTTTGCTTAACTATCAATTCAGATTTTATATTTTTATCATTGAAAAAAACAAAAAAAACAATTGATATGAATTCAACTGTTTAGCTTTTTTATCTTAAATATATGAAAATTCAATGAAAAACAAAACAAAAATGTTGGTAGTAAGATTGGCGTTATACAAGGCGTAAATAGCAGTTAAATATGGGAAATACATACCAAATTCTTGAAATTTCGATTATTCGAAAATAATTAATAAATTTTTAAGACAAATTTTAAATGTTCGAAAAACTTAAAAAGCATGCTAAAACACTTTAACCATTTAACAATTTAAAAAAAAGTGCTTGGAGATTCTAGGTTTTTTTTTTTTTTTTCTCAATGTGAAATAGGGATAGTTCTTTACCATATCTACTTGCAACATACATATGTATCTTCATAAAACCTTTGAAAAATAGATTAGTCATTGTTTATTTGAGATTATTAAACTTTGTCAAGACTTTTTTGAATTGCGAAATAATCTTTCTGACGTAAAGCATTCTTATTGTTCAAGTTGAAGAAAAAATTCCTGTTAATAACAAACATTAAAAAATTAATCCGCACGGCTACAATTATTTATTTTGCAAACAATTTATTTACTCTTTTATTTTTCCTATAATTTCAAAATTTAATATGTAATTCAAAACATTTTTTTTTAATTGAATAGGTATCATCAATCAAATTTCATCATTTAACATTTTTTCTGTAATCCTTCATTGACATTTTTATGAAAGATAAAATTTTTATTAATTCGTCAAATTTGACACGTTATTTTAAATTTGAAAATTAATGTTTAATACGTGAAAAAGAACATGAAAAAAAAAAAAATTACCGGAATGTCATTCACCTATATTTAATATTTCCCTTGTATCTTTCACGTTTTATTTCTCTGTCATTCTAATTGTTAGTTGTTAGACTTTGAATATGAAATTAGAAAGTTTGTTTAAGAGCAGAAGGACGGAAAAGTAAATAGTTCAGAAACTTTGTTATAGAAAAAAAAAATTATTTACTTTGAATGAATGAGTAAAGGGTTCGATGTAACACAAGTAATTTGATATTTATAAATTTAAATTTTGATTTTCTATGTACTTTCACCCTTTCACTATTATTCCCCTTAAAGTTGGTTCTTTTTTTTTTTTTTTTTTTTGGTTATACATCACCTGTGTATAAAGTATATTCCTTATCAGTATCTCTAAATATTTAAGTAGTTCTTAGAGTAGCTTCTACAGCAGAACAAAAAACATTTAATATTTAGTTACTCATTCATGTATTGAATTTACATAATTTATTATTAGATGCATAAAGTGAAAGAAAAAACAACGACGACAATGAAATAGGAACAAAGTCTGATTAAAAAACATTCGATATAAAATAATTTAGGGGTCGATAATTGTATGTGTGTAGTGCATGTACATTGTACACTCTTATACAAAAAACAAAAAAAAAAAAAAAAGAGGATAGAAAAAAGCGTTTATTTTCACTTCAATGTAATAGATTTATGTGCACAATAATGTGTAATCACAATAATGCAATGCGATGATAACGCATTACAATAACTGCAATAATAAATAGCTGAAGTGATCATAAGTATTTAGGGCAAAAAAGGGGGGCTAGATTCGCTATATTCTCTATCATTTATAATGAATGTTGAATGAAATCATATGTGAACATTTTTCGTTTGTTTGGCTGTTTGTTTTTGTGTGAATAAAAATTCTTGTAATAAAAACAGACACGGACATCCACCATAATAACCTTAATAATTACAATAATTTTTGATTAAAAAATATCACATCAGTCAGAAATGAGTCAGAAAAATATGTATGCATGTATGTATAAATACAAAATTGGGTTAAAAATAATGAGTGGAAATATACATAAGACCACATAACAAACATTACATGAAGTGATTTGTGATTAAATTAAAGTAAAAATTATTTAAGTACATATTTGTTTTTTTTTTTTTTTTTTTTGCATTTTTTGTATCTTCCGATGTGTGAGGCACACTAAAATATTAAATTATTTTTGACTCATTTAAAAGTGAAAAAAGTTTCAACCGAAATGCATACAGTTTTTTCTCTCTTTAATATCAATCGCAATCAAAATTTATTTATTTTCTACCTCCGAAACAAAAGCTGTAATTGTTTATTCCATTATCTTAAATAATCTTTTCAATTTCAAAATAACAAATCATTATTTATTTATTGTTGTTTTCAGGCTATTAAACATGCAATACACTGCGTCACTACGGAAACCGCACTCCATCCGAAATATTTATTTTTTTTACTACATCCCCTAAACAAATTACAAATTTCCCCATTATTTTTCCTGTATGTATTTAAAGTTTTCTTTTTGGTGTTATTTGTAAATGTGATGCCCTTGAATAACAATAAAAATCACTTAAAACATCGGAATAAGCACCTTTACGCCCCATTACTTTTGTTTTATTGTACTTCATTTTCATTCTCTTTATCCAGTATCCCCCTTTTTCTTTTCTTCATTCTTCACAAAAAAAAAAAAAAATGTTATCACTTTCACTGAATACCAATGGATTACAAATGGATTTAGTAGCAACAAAAACAACAAAAATTAATTTAACAATTCAATAGCAGAAGGACATGGCACATAAAAATTCAAGTAAATTTGTCCACCAAAAATCCTTATTCCAAAATAATATTATATCATTGACTAAAGGCGGCAAATACTCGACCATGTGTTCATAAACATAAATAATCAGATAACATGACATGACTTTTATGTAAAAATTTTCAACAACAACAACATTAAAAATAATCTAACAAATAAGAAAATAATAACAAAAAAAAAAAAAATTGAAAGAAGAAAAAAATGCCGGCGGTTTACAATAAAAATTACTCTGCGTGCAATAAGAACATAAATTGGCTTTTCACATTATACTCCAATTTCTTTCTACACATATTTACGTTTGAATACTTCTGAAAAAATTCTCAATTTCAAATTGTTTTCTACCAGCCCCATACTTCTTTTTTTTTTCTTTTAGGTTGCATGCATTAGAAAAATTACCTTTAAAAAAAAACAAAACAAAACAAAAAAACATTCACACAGAGACCACGATAATTGAAATTATTGAAAGGGTGGGTGGGTAAACACTTTAACAGGCAAAATATATATTTTTTCCAGCAATTTCGTTCAATTGTGTGTTTTAAATAGATTGCATTTGAAATAATAAAAAAAAATACTTATAGCTATATGATGATTTTCCAAAGGCATTTTATTTTAATTTGTTTTTGAGGACTTCAAGGAGAAGTTTATTTGGAAAAATAGGGACCTTTTATGTTCATTTTTCCAGAAGAACAAACGTTCTTGAATTTTTTCTAAAAAAATAACTTTTTCTTTTTCTTATTTCAAAAAAACTACGTATGGCATGGTTTAAAGTTCTTAAATTTGGATTTTCAATCATTTTAAAATTACACATTTTTTGAATAACTGGAAAAATCTTGATTGAATGTCAACAATCTATGAATTCCAAATATAAAATTACAGAAAAATAATTAAGATTTTAAAAACGTTTTAGGAAATGGATTAAAATTCTTTTTCATTTTATCTTTACAATTAATAATAAAACAATTAATCAATTTTATAATCGACTTGTATTTCACTACAATATTTTTATTTTAAAAACAAAAACAAAATCTTATACAATTATTTGTACAACGTTTTTTGTATAATAATCCTTTTCATTCTATTTTCAAATTACATTATTGCGACTTATTTTTCACATACATATTATGTGTATTTGATAGACTTAAAAAAATTCCTTAATATTGTCTATTATACTTCTATCGAATTATTAAATATTTTGGAGTAAAATTTTAAACATTTAGGTATAAAAGCAATATTACTAAAAAATTGACACAAATATTTTCAAATCTTATCAGAATGGACGCGTGAAAAGAATTAATTTTTTTATCATCAACCTTTTATCTGGTTCATTAACTCTTGAAATATGTTTTTGTTTGTTTTGTTTTGAATTAGAAAACAAAATAAGAATTAAAGAAAAAGCTATGATGTTTTGTTAATGTTATCGATCGAGCTATCGTTGTATATTTCTTCGGTCTGAATCATGAAAGTTTGCGCAAATGAAGACTAAAACAAATTTGATTTGAACTTTAGAATTCCTAAAAATGCACTCAAGGTTAAATTTTTCAACAATAATTCTCAAACTCCTACAACATTCATGCAAGAAACAAACGAAAAATATACTTTTTTTAATTGAGAAAAATTTAACTTGTTCTCATTTCATTTTAAAATTCTGTAAGGTAAGTAAGGCATGTCAATGGCAGAATTAATAAAAATTCGAAACAAAACAAAACAAAGTCATAAACTACTGCAGCTGATATTTCATATAATAACAGCGAGATTATGTCTGCATACCAAACTAAAACTCATTTATTGTAAAATACATATATATAATAGTATAGTATATACATACAATGTTGTAATATACATACATTCATTATTATTATTTAGATGGAATTTATGCAGTTACAATTACAATACACACCTAATTCTATCACTACCAGAAAGTCACATCTCATCAAGGCATTTTATACCACGGTAATAATAAATAATATTTCAATTCCAAGAAAACAATCTCTGAAAAAAAAAAAAAAAAAAAAAAAAAAAAAAAAAAAAAAAAAAAAAAAAAAAAAAAACAGGGAGAAGCAAAAACTCAAAAGTGAAAAATAAAATTCTTTTGCTCTACTGTTTTCGTCCAAATGATCTTTATTGCAGTTTAGAGAACTTTTAGTTAGCCAATGGATTTTAAATCTTCCAGCAGTATATTGAAATTTTACAGAGTTATTACACTTTTTAAATAAAGTACGCTTCGTGTGACAGCGATACATCCCTTTATACTTACATATATTTTACTTAAAGTTTTTATTTGCAAGCTACAAAAAATAAGATCATGTTCACACTTTACAGTTCCTGTATTAAATGTTAACATTTTTGACGTTATAGGTACATGTTTCATGAGCACACAAACGTCATCATAGTCATGATCATCATTTTGTAGGTAGTTTTTTATTGATGTCACATAATGAAAGTACAAAAAGAGAAATTTTATAGCGATTCTTGAATAAAATAAATAAAGAAAAAACTAAATGGGCTCTAATTTTTACACATTGAATCTTACTTGCTTAGTATGGTTTTAATTTTGTAGTTCTAGGGCAACCGCAATGTTAAACAATACTAATGACAGCAATCACGTGTACAATGATAATTAAGGATGTTAAAACTTCAACAGAAACAAAAAATAAATCTAGCTATGCATTGAACCTTTCAGTTTAAATACAAAGTTCATTTTGTATTTTGAAAAAACAATAACAATCGAGTAGTTCAAGATTCAGGTTATGTAATTTGAGAAGATGACTATAACGACAATATTTCTCGGTTTCTGAACACATTGAAAGAGTTTTTAAGAAAATTCATTAAAAGAAAAATCTTTAAAAAAAAAATAAAAAAAAAAATAAAAACAATAAGAAAAAGTAAATCCAGAAAAATTATGTCTACAATACAAAAAATATGACTTATTAGTTTTATGCCGTACAATATCCCCCACATTTTTACAATTCATTCGACTGTGAAGTTGTAAAATATGAAACCTTCATGGATAAAAAAAAGAAAATAACAACAAACCTAAGGAACCCAATGACAACGAAACCAACGAATGTTTTAGATGTCAAACAGACAAAGTGCGGGTAATGTCACTTGAAATTAAAGAAGCAAAAATATAACAATGTCTCTCTGTTCCATAATATTGCTTTTTTTTTTCTTGTGGTTTTCATATATATACATATGTATATATAATTTTTTTTTTGTGGCGGCAACTAAAAACCAACCAAACCTTTTTCTCTACTCCAACAATATATTATTTGCAATAAAAAAAAACAAAAGCAGAACAATCGAATAATATCGATTAAAATATACTTGAAAACACACACACTTGCATTTATATATTAAACGTGAAAGTTTTACCAGTGATGCGTCATCATTAACTAATTATTGGAAAAAAGAAAATCAGAAACCACATCATATACAATGGCACAATATTCATTAGTCACTCTTACTTAATGTTATCCATATTTCACATTGAAAAATTATCCTTGTGGTATTTCACTTATTTGCTAAAATTAATCACTCTAAAAAATCGCAATATTGGAGAAAAAAAATAAAAACAAAAAAAGGGGATTGGGAATCCTTTCAAAAAAATTTTTGTGTAAAACCACAAAATCCTTGAAAATCTAAAGAAAAACAAAATGAAGACAAACTATTATAGTAAAGTAAATTGGCTTCGTTTATGCCTTACATAAATTCAAGGATAATTTAATTGTGAAAGAAAAGGAAAAATAAAATGGGATGCACTTTTTTCAATCTTGATTATTTTTTTACGTTTTTCCTGTTGTTGTAAACACCATAATTCATTTATTTAATGAGAATCTTATCTTATTGCCACCATTTGCCATGCCCCTAACTCTGCAATTTTTCTGTCGTGGGTGATAAATTTGGAAGTCCATTTACCATACAACATACATATACATATAGGCACTAGTTTTACTTATCAACAAGAGGAAAATATAATTTTCTTTTTAAATATCTTAAGATTGCATCCTGTTCATGTCGATGAACTTCCAAAATGAAAGGAAAATCTTCAACATCCCGATGATATTCATTTTAATTGCTTAAGGGGGTGGTATTTAACATTCGCTCTTATTTTTTCAATAGTAATTTTTTTCGTGCCTTTTTAAGAGAAAAAAAATTTGAATCATAATCTAATCCGATGTAAAAGACTGACCAAAAAAAAAAAAAAAAGGATTCAAAAAATTATGCAAGAGGACTGAATATACAGTCAAAAGCCCAAGTAAGATAAATTAAACCACCACACTAATAAAGTTTTTGTTTTTGTCAATTTTATTCCAGCAGTGCACAGATAATGAAAACTTTTTCTTCAACTTTTCAAGCTTGAAGCAACTATCTGGTCCCTTCTTATTTCTTTTGAATTGTGACTTCTACTGTTTTGTTTATAATAAAAAATTGAGAAAACAAACAATGTGGAAATGGCAAAAAATATTTAAAAAAAGTAGCAGAAGAAAGTGCACAACAATTTAAGATGACATCAACGATCAAGGATGTTTTTTGTTTTGTTTTCTTTGGTGTTGTACGAGACAATTAAATAAAGAGAATCTTTTTGAAAAGGAAGTGATTATTATTTTCCCTTTTTTTAAATTTTAGTACACAAAAACTTTATCTTGTACGATTTTTAATCTTGGAAAGGGACCAAAAAATGTTGTAGATGTTTCTGATCTGTTGCTAGGGAATAAAATGTATAATTTCTGCCAATAAGAGTAAATTCCTCATGTTATGTTTTTATTTGTATATATCGATTGTTATCTTTAATCATAAATGCTTGATTGGAACCCTCATATTTGTATTAACAAACATCATCAGCAAATTTTGTATAGTATGTGTTATATACTAAGAATTTTAGTAATCACTAATCACACATCATATTTTTTTGATGTAGGCAATGTGCTTCCTATTTAAGCAATTAAAAAAAAATTCAATATGAAAAAGTTCATTGAGTTCTAATGGAGACGATAGTGATGATAATGATGGAACACAACATTTTTTTTACAGGAGGAAAACAGGATCGAATAACAAGAAAAAAATCTACAGATTTCCTTAATGGAGGAACTTAACAAGTTTTTTCTTTGAAAGAAAAAAATAACAGAGGTTAATGATAAGTCAACTTTTTCCTCATTGTAACACTTTTTTGTTTTATTATTTATTGAGATCCAATGATACAGAAATGCTGACGCATCATTTAAACAAATTTTTTTGATTTTCTGTTTGTGAAGCACATTTTTTTTCTATTTTTAAAAAATTACGAAGTTTATTTGGATTTTTAACATTTTCGTCCTTGTACTAAATAATACAACATTTACCGAATACATAAAAAAAAACTGACGAAAAAGACACTCCTTTTTCGTATTAAGTGTTTGTTATCGTAGAATTCACCGCCCCTATAAAAATAAAAAATAATAATGCAAAATCTTTTGTATTTTTCTTCAACTTTTGCCCTCTTAGTTTTGTTATTTTAATCGCCGTTTTTTCTAGTACCATATCACAAGACAGAGAAAACAATAACAATAATTAAAGAGTGAAAAAGGAAAAAAAAATAACAAAAATTAAAATTCTAAATAATTAAGTATGTGTTATAAAAAATTAAGTAATAAAGTTAGCAATAAATTAGCATAAACTATGAATAAAAATTAAGGCACGAACTTGTTAGTTGTTTTGTTGATAGAATTATAGATTTGCTTGTTGTTTGGTTTATTTTTTTTCCTAAATGAATAGAAACAAAAAAAAAATTTATATAAAAATAAAAAAAAGAAAAGTAAATAAAGTAAACTAATTAAGACAAAATTAGTGGTTGTTAATTTTTTTTTCTTCTGAATGTTCGTAAATTATTGTTTGTATTTCCGTATTTTGGTTTTTATATGTATGTGATTTGATTGATGTTTAGAAGGCGTAGATAAAAATTGAAAATTTAAAATTTTAAAAAAGAACCATTTTATTTTTTCTCTTAAAATTAAAAATTATGTAAGAATTTTAACTGTAATTATTATACATCAGAAAAACGGAATAAATGGTACAAAATTTATGCAACTTATTTTAATAATGCATTATTTGCATAACAAATTAAATAACTATAAAACATCATAGCATAAAGTTACTGCTTACAGTTTTTTTTTTTTATATTTAAATTTTAGTGGAAATGCAATAAATTCATGAATACTAATATAAAAATAAAGTTGTTAAAGGATAACGAACAAAAGTTAATTTCGTTTTAAATACACGTAATTGCTAAAACTGTTTCTTTATGTATTTTATTTTATTATAATTTTATGTTAAAAATACGCTCTTTTATCTTTTCTATGTTGCATATTTAATAAAGTGACAGTGAAGCTGTCGTGATTTTGCATCACACGTAATAACAAATGAGCTCTGAAAAAGAAAGAAACAAACTCATAATGCATCTTATTATTGATTTCCCAACCAATCAAAAAATTAAAGAATTTGTGATGTTTTCTAGTAATAAACAACCTTTATTTTTACTAAGTTAGACAGCCAAAACATGGAAATCAATCCATTAGATCTCTTTATGTCCTTATTTGACTGAATTATTTGTTTACACAAAATTCAAAAGCCATACCACATTAAAATCTTATTTTATAAAACCAAATATCCTCAAAAATCTGCATAAATTCATTAAACTATGTATCTAAATTTGAAAAAAAAAAAAAAACCTATGTTATAATATAATAGTTGATCTACTTTGCCATATGACACACATCCCAGAGGTATATAATTAGTATAAATCCTCTTAACAAGTTTCTAAAGAATCCGCAATAAATACAGCAATGTCCATTCAAAATATTTCTCACATTTTAAACATAAAACATAATCAGATTTGTTTTTATATGAAGAAAACAAGATTTTTTAGGACATGGATAATCCTATCATCTCAAACAAACACAGTAAATTATTTTCATCAATTTAAATGATTGACGATCTTTATTGTATAGCGACGATTTATCGATAAAATATCTAACATTTTTCGTAAACAAAAATACATTCAATTATTTCTCCTTTTTTTTCAATAAACAATTTTTACGTTGTATAAACTAGAGTAGCACTTCATATGCTACTAAATTATTATTATTATTTATTTTTGAGTTGAATATATAGGTGTATGCTCATACATATTTTGATAATTGCAACCATGACATGTCAATTATTTTCACTTTAGAAAATAAAAATTGCAAACATTAATATACTTTAAATGGCACTTATAAAATACACCCGTACTACATTATTATCTACACTTATTTTTTGATAGCGTGTGAAAAATCACAATAAATTATCAACAAACAATCTTAATATCTTGATAAATAGAAGAAAAAAAAAACAAAACCAATTTACCATCGTTTGTATTTTTCGTACAAATTCTGGGTGTAGTTAAGATATGAAAAAAAAAAATTTATAATGGACTATGATCTTCTTGTGTTATGTGTGCAAAAACTGTCAATCATCATTATGGTTTGTGATGAACTAAATTGTAGTTTATGTGAAAATTGTTCGGTAAAAAAATTTAAAAAAAAGGTAGATTAACGCGTGCCAATCCAAGTTTCTTTTTTTTCTATTTTTAAATTACTAAAATTGATAATTTGACGGATCATGAAAAAAATGAGAACGAATCCTGCCGCCATGCCATAGTAATGATACCGATCATTAAGACTTCAAATACACATTTTATAAATTGAGTAGGCTATCAATTTGGTTTACAATGTAGTGAAAAAAATTAGTAACTATTATAAAATAATTATTCAAGTTTGAGAAGTGAGAAATTCTGAAGAACTTTGTATCATACTTTGTAATTTTACTGTTTACTTTTTATTCCTGTGAAACTCAGTACTGTATTCATCAAATAAAACTCATGTAAAACCTCAGAAATGCATTCTTTTTGATAACAAAAGATAATGAAATACTTAGCTTTTCAATATTTTTTCATGTGCAACCTGTCTACTTTAATTTGACCTAAATAATTCTTATTGATAAATCAATGAATAATGTGTTGCCATAACTTTTGCGTGTTGGAAAAAAAATTGTTTTAAATTTTTTGGTTTTCTTTTTTATAAATAAAATGTCATAAAAACAACTTTTTTTTATTCATTTCAAACTGAAATGGAACAGATAAATCCAGTTTACAGATAAATTTTAATAAAAAGAAAAAGAAAAACATTGATAGGAAAACTATGTAGCTTAAAATGTCGTAATTTACTCACTAGATGTCAATTTAATTGAATCATAATTCAATTTAATATTACTGAATCCGATATATTTATTTATTTTGTTTTTTTAAAAAAGTTCCGAAAGTCAGACTTAGACGATAGGTAGAAGGAAAAAACTGTCAAATTTAAATAAAATAAAAATTTTTATGATAACAAAAGACAAAAAAGAGTATATTTTCTGTTTTAGTTTAAAAAAAAAAAATTTTTTTTCCTCGAATTTCCATATTTTTGTAATATTTCTTCCGTGTTTTTTTGTCAAGTTTATACATATTTTGAGCATAACGTTTTGATATTTTTTTTTATACATATGTATACATATGGTTTACGATTAAAATACATATTACACATTCAAAACGTTATACAATTAACGGAACGTGGCATCATTTTAATTACAGGAGATTTACAAAAAGAAAAAATTCAATAAAAAAAAGAAAAGCTTAACAGAAAACAAAAAAAAAATTAATCAACAAAATATGCTAAAGCTTTCAATACACCTTCAGTCTATAATATTAATAAAACATAAGATTTTTGGAATCCAAAAAGATACATACATACATATATAATACTCTTAAATCATACTTTTGAAATATTTTCATGAATATTTTTTTATTGAATATTCATACTCGTATTTAAATAATGTTTTTTTTGTATTATATTTCTTTATAAAGGTGATAAAATCCTCTAATTATTAAGCAATTAATGTCATTTTATATACGTATATGTTTTAAATTAAAAGCAATTTCTAATTGGGAAATTAGAGGCGCCTACTTTCTTCTGGGTAATTTTTGTTTTTTCAAATGTTGAAGGCAATAAACTTAAATTTGTGATTTTGAACAAAACTTGAATAAACTTATTGTACCTTAAATAAAAACAAAACTACCACATGAAATAATTCTAATATTTTCCTCGTTATATCAAACAATAAATAACAAAATTATCATAAAAGCTAATACATTTTCTTTTTTTTTCTAATTTTTTAAATTAAACAAACACATAATTAAGAAAATACACGCTCGTATATAAAATCGCAACTAATAAAAAGTACCTACTTCAGATTTAATTATCGTTACTTAACGCCAAATAAAATTTAAAAAAAAATTTAAATAATTAAATAAATAAATAATTTCTTTCTCATTTTATCATTAGAGCGTATCATATCACGTTTTTCTGTTTTTGTAATAAAAAAAATTCTTTTTCTATGCATAAATGTTTTTTTTTCGTCTTTGCATATATGTACATACATACGAGTACATATATAAATTCTATTTGTTTTTGTTTTGATAAGAAAACTTCAGTTCAACTTAAAATTTAGACCGATAAAAAAATTTTTTTAAAATCTTAAAAGTCCAAGCGCACATATGTAATTTATTTTCTACTTTTTTTATTATCTGAAAAAAAAACGTCACATTATCATCATTACGTCCAGTTATGACCGATTACAAAATAATTTATTGTAAAATCTCATAGAATTTTTGTGATGAAAAGCTTGTGTTTGTATGCATAACACAAATTATTATTAATTTATTTTCTTTTGTGCTAAATTTTTGTGCATTTTTGTTTTCTTTCTAAATTTTAAGTACGACTGCACTTAAAAGGGACTTAAAAAAATATCCTTGATGCTTGAAAACAAATCCACAATAAAAAACTCCCATAGAGTAGAAGTAACAATATGTGGGAGTGGTAAAAAACAATTTTATTTTAAGTAGCAATTTATCTAATATTTGAAGTTACCCTTATTAATTTTCCATCATGAGTGTAGGTGATTAATTTAATATTACAATTTTTTACATATCGACCATTCCACGAGGAGTGTAACATCAACCCTAAAAAAAAATGTTTCGATAAATTTTAAATAAATAGGATAAATACGTTGACCAATTAGTATACTTCACTACTGTAATATTTTTTTTTACCAAAACTTGTTTTTAAAAAAAAAATCAGGTACATACACATAACACCTACCTTAAGTAGGTTTAGGTATACTGTTTTTGAATTGCAATAGTTAGTTACTAAATGCGTTTGATGACAAATAGTACAGTGTTTTTTAATTTTAAGTAAGTGCACTATTAAAAGGTATAAAAGGATTTTCAACATTATTTTTAAAACATTAAGATACAGAGTACAGACGTGTCAATTTATTACGAAATTTTTGTACCGTCCGTCATAAAAAAGTAACATTTTTGTGAATATGCAGGTAAGATAGAGATATACCCGTACACATAATCAGTTATGTTAAAAATAACAAGTTTATGGAGGCAATTATAAATACAAAAACTTAGCTCGATATCATGAATATATTCTTAATTATAATAAGTTGAAAATTGTCCCGTCCGTCATAACTGAACAATTTAGATCTACTCCTTTAGAATTTTTATAAATATTCGAATGTTTAAAATTTTGATATATTTTAATAATTAATTTTTATTTTAAAAAATACCTTCAGGTACATAAACATAACACACACATCACACGTACCCTTAATATATTTAGATGCACTGTTTTTGAGTTGAAATAACTAGTTGCCGAATGCATTTTATGACAAATAGTACAGCGTTGTTTTATCTTTATAACGTGTATTATCAAAAAGAAATACTAATAAACTATTAAAAAAAAATAATTTCAGTTTTTAATTTTATTATTTTCTTCTCATTTTATAAAATCAATTTGGTATTTTTCAATTGTCCCGTCCGTCATGTCAGTCCGTCATACGCACCTGGTAAACATAATTTGTTATATCTTATGTTTCGCGAGTTAGAAAAATAAGAAATTTCTGCCGTAGTTTGCCAAGACTACAGGAGGTGCGAAGTAATATATTTCGAAGAAAAATAATGTTGAATTTATGACTCGAAATACCAGTGTCATTTCATGTCCCGTCCGTCATAGTCACTTATCGCCTTATAAAATTAAAACAAGAGTTCTTGGAAAACATCTTCTTTTTCAGTTTAGTAGGTTGTTCGGCAGATCATTAGTTTTCTACATTTAACAAGAATATTTTTGAACTATATGAACGTAAATGCAAAATTATTAAAAAAAGTTTGCTTCAATGTCCCGTCCGTCACGTTTGGAATGGTCGATATCAAACCGTAAACGTTTAAGAGCTTTTCTGTGATATTATTTAATCAATTTTTGATAATAAAACAGCTATACAATAAAAAAACTCAAATTGAACATTTTTAAAAAAAATCTGTATACTCATTTCAGTTTGAAAATTTCAACTATGAAATATTACATTTCAGTCTTTAAAATGAATCCGTTGCAGTAGCACGTTCTAATCACTTAAAAATTTACGTAAAACAATCGTCATTAGCGAAATTTTGTTACGAAAATATTTACAAATTTTTTTTTTGGTTTGAAAAGTTTTTGTTAGTTTTTTGTTTCGATTGTTAAGCATGAGCCCCAATATTTAATATAAAATGTGTGTCTAACTTCTTGAATTCATTCAGTTTTTCTTCCAAAGAGCTTTCAAGTGTTATCATTTCTAAAAAAAATAATAATTGAATGAATAAATAAATAACAAAAATAGTAGTAAAATTTACACTAACTTGCAAAAAGAAAAAAGAGCAAAATAAAAGTAGTGGATAATTCAGCAAAAGTGTTAAAAAAATTTAAATTAGTGCTTGAATGGCTTTTGGAAAAATTTTTTATTTTGAAAAGAAAAAATTAATCACGATAATTGTACACATTTTTAAATAAATAATTAATAATGTTTCACTAAAAAAAAATATAAAGAGAAAAATAGATAAAATTTAAAACGTGCTTTAAAATAAAACTTCAAAAATTTTTTTCAAAGATAATTTTTTCGTTATTATAGAAATTTTTTATTAGAAATTTTTTCTTATAAATTTATGACAAAGTTATTAAAATTTGTTAAGTGGAAAAAAATAATTTTTAAATATGTAGTTTAGTTAGAACTTCCGGATTACATTTTTTTATGGTTTTTGAATTAAAAAATTTTTTTGTTTTAATAACGTGTGTTTTTTCAGGAAAATTTTATATTTAAAGAAATTTTAAATAAAATATTTAAAATCAAATTTATTCATGGCGAAAAAATTTGGTACATTGACGGATAAAATGATACCAAATTGAATGCCTCTACTAAGACTGTTCATTATTTCTGTGAGTATTTGGAAAAAAACAAAAACTTAATTTTCATAAAGTTAAAATTAATTGACTACTGGCTTCTTAAAAGTATCAAAAAATCGTCTTTTGCAAGAATTAAGCACATTAAATGATTAAAGTCTAAAAATAATTTCTTTATCATTTCATCTACCCAAATTAAGTTAACTCAGATCTCCGTTGAGAAAATAATTTTCTTTCCAAAATCGTCCTGCCTAGCAGTTGTCATATGGAAACACTCACTGTTACCCACAAGACTGTTTTAAAAAAACAGTTGAAAAGAGTAGCCAGTAATTTGAACTTCCGAACTAAAAATTGTTTTTCAAAAATTACTGTTATGTTTTAGAATTTGTAGAAAATATTATTAAAAAATTTCGAAAAAGAAAAAAGGAAGATTTTTCTTTCTTGACGATATTTTTAAAAATTATTGTCATTGGTTTTTCAGCATTATTATGCATTTAAAGCAAGTATGCTACGGTCTTAATTTATTGTGAGCGAAATCATAGTGTTCATACAAATTTTTATCGAAAATGATATTTAATTAAATTAACGAAATTGATATTTAATTAAGAAAAATCATAAAAAAACCAAATTAAAATTGATAAAATTAAAATTAATATGTATAATTAAATAATCTGAAAAAAAAAACATTAAAACATTTAAAAAAAAAATTAAAATGAGTTGTGAAAAAAATTCATTGATTGCACCAAAACGTTAACGCAATTTCGCTTTGCAATATCAATGCATATTTTGTTGTTGCTATTGTTGTGAAGCATTATATGCCAGTGCAATATCAAGTCATATTCTTATCTGGAATTTTTGATATTACAATCAAAATATAAAAGAAATCGCGAATTATAAAATGTTTCTTTTTTGTTTTATTATTTTTTATTTAATTCTGTAATAAGTTGTTATTAAATATAAAAAGATTCGAAATTCGATAATGTCTGAATGATTGCTTGCTACTTGAATTGCATTTACATGACTTTAAGGTTAATATGCACATGTCATATCATATGGTATCATCCAGTGTATGTACCTTTCAAAAAATAAGAAAAAATTCAATCATTTGAGTCAAAATAATCATTCAGTACAAAATTGATGCGGTTTTTCTCTACTTTTTCTTGGTGTTTCTTTACAAAAAAACAAAGAAGAAAATATGTACATGCAAAAACCAATTTCTGATCATACACAAGAATGCATTCAAAGATACACAATAACCGCAAAATGCAACAACTCACACAACATTTTATTTCATTATGCATTTAATCGACGTGACGTTATGTTGTGTAATGTTCTGTCCAGTATAACCAGCACCTACAATACATCAACGACCGACCCCCTCATTTAAGAGCCAGAAAAAAAAAAATAAACATAATAAGAACTAAAGTGCCTAATCGAAAAATTGATCTTTATCTGATTAACAATAATCATCCATTCTTTCTGGTCAATTAATTAAGAATTGTGCTTTAATAGCTGGTTTGTCGCGACTTTTTTGATGATGGTCAGCCAAAAGGCATACCAGAAAGAAAAAAAACAACATTATCGGTAGTTACTTGTAAAATTTTAATTTTCTTAATTTTTTCCTTTTCGTTGTTGTTTTTTTTTCTTCTTAAATTGAAATGATGTACCAAGAAAACAAGTAGCAATATGACAAGTTTGAAAATGTTTAAAAGGCAAAATTTTACGAAATTTTAGGTACTCTTTTTTGCATTTTTTAATCTCAAAAGAAATAAAAATTACTTTTAATGACACCATTTTTATAAGGATTATCACGAGAGAAGTGTTTTAATTTGCATTCTAAGAAATAATTACGTAACATACAGGAAAACATTTTTTTTAGAATATCTTTCAAGAAAGTAAAAAAGAAATGTTATGCGTTGAAATTTAATTGAAAAATTATTATGTTCTGTAATAAAAATAATTTTTTTTAAAGGGTTAAAATTTGAAGGCGGTATAAAATTTGAAAAAGTAATTTTAGAAGAAGAAATAGTGTCTTTTATTGTGATGTTGCTGAATACATACATATATCCTAAAACTAAATATTTTCGACATTTGTATTCATTTTCCTAAATTTCTTTCTTTGTCTTCTGCATGATTAGCTAAATTTGCTTAGTTAATCCAGCATAAGGGTATGACTTGACTTGACACAATAAAAATAAAAAAAAACTTTGAGCATTTTAAAATTAATTGCAAAATTAATTTATTTTATTTTAATTTTAATAATTATATTTTTTTTGCAGGTGGTGATTTTTGGTGCATTATGTCGAGAAGATCATTATGTCATTCTATCAAAGTGTGCAGACGACAAAACCATACATATAGCTCAAGACGGAAAAGTATCTCTAACATCAGATATAGCGATGACACGTACGTATGTTCCTCTTTTATTATTTTTTTTTGTTGATTTTAATTGTGTTTTTCTAGTTTTTATTAGTTATTATTTATCACGTTTACTATTATCATTTTTCTTCTTCCCGCCTTATTTACTTCATGCCATAATTCAATAATAATAATCAATAATTCTACGGAAAATCAAACTATGTACAGAGGAAATTGTTTTTTCTAAATAATTTTATCTACAAATATATGAAAAAAACAAAATTTATTAGATTTTCATAAAGTTTTTTATTTACCTGTTTATACACTCTAATAGGAATTTCAAATTCATAAAATGTAAATGTAAACAAACAAATGAAAAAAAAAACCATCAGAAAAATATTATTTTCAATTACTTAATAAAATTCAGATACTTTTATTTAGCATTCAATTTCCAGGTAAAACTTATATGTTTTTGTGTGTCAATGCATACATACATTGAAAACTAATTTTAAAAAAATTAAAATTTTATCCTTGTTAAAGATTTTTTAGTTAGAAGTTGAAACATGCTAGGTACTATTTGAATTTTAACTAGATAAAATTCACATATGTAATTTCCGCTTTGTGATGATCGTTCTACAACATCAGAAATGCTTCTGGAATCGGACGATATGTGATATCAAATCAAAACAGAAAAAAAAGTTTTACTGGGAAATCCAAATAAACCGTTCAAATATAAATAAAATGTCCTACATTGATTTTATTATAGAATAACTATATTGCAACTATTATAATCCAACACAAATATGGAGTATCTATTATATTGTACATAACACTCGTATATAGCACCACATGGATATCACTCGTGAACTTGAATCTGGAATTCAAATTTCAATGGCATTCACTAGATAAATTTTATATCTTTGCATTTGATGATAATATTAACATACCTATACCATCATGGTCAACTGATGTTTATAGAGATGGTATACCTATGACTTCTTTTTTTTATCATATGCGTTTTCTCAAAAAACAAAAAAAACAAAAAAGTAGAAAACTTTTTCTTTGCTCTTCCTCTTTTCTTTTCCAGTTTGTTTTGTTTTTATCATATATCTAGTATCTTTCTCATATAAACATACGAATGTTTTCAATATCTATCTATTATACACAAGTATTATTTACTTTCCTTATTATCATCTTTCAATTTTTTTTCTAATTTTTAATGTTTTATTTCATTTTATTTTATTATATTTTTTTAAAAGTAATTTACTTTTTCATTATATAAAAATGTGTGCATAACAATTAAAAATATTTTTAGTGGTAAAAATGGTCAATGTATGTACGTACATACACAAAAGTTATTTTACACTTGAAAATTAAATTTTTTTTTCTCTGTAAAAAACGTTAAATGTGATAACAGAAAACAAAAAATAAAAATATTACAAATGAAACTACCTATGTACATACAAGTTTTTCATTCTAAATAATGAACAATTCAACCATCAACAGTACTTAGAATTTATGAAAGAATAAAAAACAAAAAAGCTAAGATATCTCATTTTACATTTTGTTCAAGTGCAGATTCATTTAACATTTATGAAGTTTTTTTTCTTTTCTTAATGTTGTTTTTGAAGATGTGACAAAACAAAAAATGACAATCTTTATCATGTTGTTTTTGTTTTTATTCATCTGTTATTTTTTTCGGTACTTTTGATAAAATTTTATTTTAAAGGTGTAGAACAAGTTTTGAAAATTTTTTTTTATATGTTAGATAAAAATCTTTCAATTGAAATAGAAAAGATTGAACGAAAAGAAAAAGTATATGGCACATGTACTCGTACAAGAAAAGAATTTGTTTTCTATAGAATGCAAAGAAATGATGATAATGAAATTCTATTCTAAAAAGGATTTTTAAAGAAGATGATTATATATTCATTAATTACAATGTATAACTGCAAAGTGAAATAAAAAATAAGCAATGTCATTCTATAACATAAATTGAAGTTAAAGGCAAATCCAAATGAGAATCCAAAGACTCACAGATAAGTAAGATAAATAAATTTGAATACTTACTTCAGTTTAACATTATTTGAAACTCAAATAACCACACAAAAATATATTTAACTTAGAAAATTCAAAATTTCAAGAAACCGCAACGACTTAAGCCCAATTTCTTCCAAAAACGTACATTTGTATTTAAACATCATTTACTAAATGATCTCGATTACATGTGTTTAGCTACCTCTTTTCAAATTTCTATTATTGATACCCAAGTCAATTTCGATAGTTTTAGAATTAATAAAAACGAAAAACATATAAAAAAATTCTTGAGAGATGTTATCAATGTAACATTATTTAAAGTAACTGACTGTTAACTAAACACCAGCCGACCTGTGTAAAAGAAGTCATTACAAATTTACAAAGGATCACAGTAGTACAAAAAGATCACCTTTTAAAATGCATTTAAAAAGATATCGAAAGGAAATCCTTCTTTCAACAAAATTAAAAGGAAAAAAAAGAGAATCTACTGCAAGAAAAAAAAACAGTAACAATATTTCGTTTAACCAAAAATGGCTATTAAAAAGAATGAATATAATAAAATGTGCTTAATCATACCTGGTGAAACCATCTGCAATAACTTTCATAAAAAATGTATTGAAGAAAGATACATACATACATATGTATGTGTAATAAAAAAACCAATAGATTTACGATAATTTGATGTGTGTGACGTAAGACATCTCGTTTAGGGCCTCTACTTTTCTTTTTAAATATTTCTTCTTTTTTTTCAATTTTCAAGCACATAATGAAGTGTATAAAAACTGATTTAAGGCGTTCAAAGTACATACATAACTTGTTAAGTATATTACTCTTAAATTCAGGGGGAATTTTGACATATGTGATGAAATTAGAAAATAAATTTTTTTGTTTTCAAGTGTTAAAAGCCACTTGATGTCTTGATGTCTATGTAATGACGTGAAATTGTTTAAAAAAAAAAGCATGTGCGTGTGGCATTTTCTACTGTAAAATTTCTGTTTTCATTTCATTAAAAAAAATTGAATAAAACTTCTTGTCTCTACTTATAAAGTCAATCAAATTACGAAATCATTGTCGAAATTTTTGAAGAAATTCTCACCATAAGAAAAATTTAATTTTGCTTAAAAAAAGAAAAAATAAACGAGTAGCTTCAAGTGGCTTATAATCGTCTTGGTTTTTTTTCTGCCTCTTGTAAATATTTTTAATTCGTAATTAAGATATTTTTTATTTAAATAAAAATTAAAGCTTAAAATAAATTTTTGACTATCAATTTTCATCAATTTCGAAATTTACATATTTTATGTTTCTTATCTTTTTGATGTTTTTTCGTTCATTTATTGTAACACATTATAAAGTGTCTTGTTTCGTTTCATAATTTGACAAAAAAAAATTTTCATGAAATATTTTATTTGACAAATGACAATATTCAAATGACAAAAAAAACCCGTTTAAAAATTACATCGATTTGTTGTTTTTGAAAAGGGTTTTAATTACTTGTTTTTCAACTAAAAAGTATGTAGTAGATATGTAGAGTATAATAGCAATGACAATATAAATTCTATGACTATAGATAACTGCTCTGTGATAATAGTATGCTTGATTGAGCTACTTTTGTTTTCATTGTCGTAAAAAAAACACCTATAAGAATAAAAGTAAGAATCAAAAAAAAAGAATAAGACTCAATAAATTTTAATTTATTTTGGGTGATGTATACATTTCTTATATAATTTTTCTTTTTTTTTTCAATAAAATTCCAGGTTACTATTTTAAAGTAAATAAATTATGCAAATTACCTTTTGTCTTGATTGGCGCCAAAACTTTTTAGAAAAATAAATACATACATGCTTATATGTTTATTTAAATTACCTAATTATCTACAAATCACAGCCAAAATTCAAAGAATACAGAATACTTTATTTTTCTTCACAAACACCTAATAAAAATTGTCATTGTTAATTTATTAAATATTGTCTTTTAGCGCCGTTTAACTTTTTTTTAAATAAAAAAATTCCAATTTTGTATTCCTGTCTCATACTTTAAGTTGTTTATCATACAAAAATAATAATATTCATTTTTTTTTAATTATACATAGTTTAAAATGTTGTTTCATAAAACACGCCCACATTCAGTCTGTGGTTTTTCAAATTTTTTTGGCAAATAATTACAAAAATACAAAATAAATAGATAAATTTAAAAACTTGACTATTGCTGTCTAAAACTTTGACAGAGAACTGGAATATTTATGAAATGTTTCTTTTTTTTTTCTATTCTTTACATCAAAAAGCAGAAAATAAGCCTCTTGTTAAACTTTACGTATAGATCCCAAAAATGGATCGAAAAACCAAAACCACGAAAAAAAAACAGTTGAGTATTTTTTTCTACTTTGCTGTAGGTTTTCTAAATCTATTTATTTTTTTTTTCATTTTTTTTTTTTTTTTTTTGAATATGTAAAAGACAGCTGGCGGCATGATGGTAATATTTTATTAAAAATGGGAGATCCTTGATGATGATCAAATGGTCTTTTTAATAATAATAATAATAATAAAAATAATAATAATAATAATAATAATCATGATTGTTAATTTGATATTATCGCATCAAAAATGATTCCATTTTAGTCGGCACTATCCTTTTTTTTTTTTTTTTTTTCAAAAATTGGAGCATTTTTAAATTGAAAATGAGACCAAAGCATAACGAAAAATATTAAATGGTGAATTTAAATCTAATTTTTATAACGTTTCAATTCAAAAAACAAAAAAGAAATGAACATCTTCTAGGGATATAATAAACTAATAAAAACCCTATTTTAAAAAAAAGAGTCAACAACTCTATTATGTTTTAATTGATCTTATGTTCTGGACCTCTCAATGGAAAATTAAAAACTGTGCGTATTGTAGATGTTGGGAACAGACGCAATGAAGATTTAAATCCGTTTTTAAAGAAAAGAAAAAAAAGGAAAATCGTGATCTTTTGATCAATTGAGGTATAAATTACGAAAACGATGAAATTTAATAAAACATTCACCACACAGAATTAAGAAATTATGAGATACAATCATGGTGGTCAAAAGAAAAAAGATACTGTAATAATTCTTTTTCTTTTTTAATTAGTTCTTGTTGTCTTTATTAAATTTAAAATAAATTTTTTTTTATTGAATTTTTTCTTTCACAAGGATATAATATGTATGTAGTTTTGTCATAAAAACATCAGGCGTCTCTGATAACAAGTGAAAGGTTATATAGTTCAAATGACATGATCAGTGTAATTCTTATACCATGAATTGATTTTTTTATTACTAGAAATACTGTAACAAACGAACTATAAAAATGTTTTGACTCATTGGACAATATCTAATCTAAAAATAATTATGTTTATGTCACGAGAAACATAGTAAAATCTTCCACATTTCTCTTTTTTCTAAAATGCACAAGTAATAAAATGAAGATGTTAAGTTGGATTTGAAAATTGGATGTCAATTAAAAGTTATCGGCGTGGTTAACAGTTATATCTATAAAACAAATGTTTAAACTTAGCTTTATGGTAGTTATAGCTAAATCCAGGCATGAAGCCAACTTTCTTTTCAGACTTTCGAAAATAATATAAATAATATATTCACTTCATTTCGAAAGGATGAACAATTAGCTGATTATTAAATCATCGATAAACGATGACTACATTATTTTATAATTGTTTACAGTTTCTAAAACAATTTCGAAAACTCGAAAATAGGTTTGACAAATGAGAAACTGTTATATTGTAAAATTCGACTTTTAGTGGATTTTATTAAATTCTAATAAACTGTTTTTTTCAGTGTATATGAGATTATAACATATAAATAAATAAATAAAATAAATTCTAATTCGAAAATAAAATAACAATTTTTGATTTTATGACCAAAGAAAGTGTGACGAACCACAATAAACTGTGGAAAAAGTAAAAAAAAATAGAAGAGTAAAATAATTTCATAATTTATTTATAATCAAGATTTTTCTGACTCTCCAAATTTTGATAATAAAATTATGTACCTAGGAAAAATAAGCTTTTCATCACGTAAATAAACCTGATGACCATTTTGTATTATAAATTTATAGTTTTCGAACAAGTGTTATAATTGCGGTAAAAAAAATTCGACAATTTTTAAGATGAGGAAATATGACGTATACGTGCCATTTCACAAAATTGTTGTAGGTTTTTTATTTATTTATTTTTTTCTTTATTTAAAATTGAAATATTTAAATTTAAGGATAATAGAAAAGAAATTAAACGGAAATAAACATTTTTTGTGGATAATGAGGATGAAGCAAAAGGACAGAAAGAAAGGATCTCGTTTTTTCAAGGATATTTTTTCAATAAAGAAAAGTAAATAAAAATAAATGAAGAAAGTCTGAATGAAATTCTTGAAAAAGAAAACCAAATTGTGTGTGAAAAATAACAATGAAGAAAGGTGAAAAAAAGGATGCTAAATTTTATTATTATACAAACTGAATGCAAATTCGTGGAAATTTTTTAAACAGGTAAACAAATTTTACTATATTTATCAGCCAGGTGTTTTAAGTTTAAATTATTAATGTGTGTCTACACGATGTCAACATATAGAGACTTATATAGTATGAATTAGGATGGAAAATGAAATTTTCATTCCCATTCTGGCAAAGGAAATGAAACAAAAGATTTTAGATAACCGGACCGGACCAATGACGTATTGAATCAATCGTCATTCAAAAATGATTTTAAATCACTTTCAATGTTAATTCAGTTGAACTCCAAATTTTTTTTCGAAGTTTTGATTTCTGGTCCCATTTTTCAATTTTATTAGATTTAAAATTTAGGAGATTATTTTTTGTTGTATTTCAATTTAGAAATGTTTTTTTAATTTTGTTATTTGTGTAAATTATTCAACTTTAGATGGAAAAACTGATTAGGACGCATAAATTTGATAAATATGTAAATGCACGTATAAATGATAATTTTAATCAAAAGACAACTCATTCAGAGAAAGTGATTACTGCTTTTTTTTCTGTTTTTATACAATAAAACACCATGTAGTACATAATTATTTATGCATTTTATTTACGTATTTTTATAGATACAAAAAGTAATCGTCGTAATAATATTTTATGTGATAATAAAAATCATCTGTGTTTGGCACATTTTTGATTGTATTTTTTTTTTTGCTTTTGAAATGCATACGTTTTGTAACTCGTATCCTGTTTCTTTTTGTTTTTATTTTCTGTTTTCTGGTTTCAAAAATTTAATCAGTTATTTTTGATTGATTACAAACTTCATTGATTGCAATAATTACAATCTTATCTGCTTTTCATTTGTTTTAATTTTATATGTTATGTATGTTTAGGGTCATAAAATACATACTATATTTTCATAAATTCTAAGACAATTTTTTTCAAAAGGAATTCAATTAAATATAAAAAAGATAAAAAATAATAATTTTTCATGGAAAGTCCTTAATTTAGAAGAAATGTTGAATCACAAATCATGAAAAATTTTGCAACATAAATCCACGTTATTTTGTTTTAAAAATATACATACAAAAGGTCCTTGTTTAAGTAAATTTAATTTCAATCATTTAAATACTACAGCTTTATTAATTCGAAACATTAATGATGAAATTAACATAGCTTATTTAATGACAGACAGAAAATAAATAGCACGTTTCTTATTGACTCATCAAGGACACACATATGTATATTTATGAATTGTATATTTTATATGTATACAAATTTCCAAATTTATTTACCATAATTCGTTTTCTTTCCCTCAATTTTTTCTTTTTCTTTAGACAAATTTCAAAGGAGAATTGATTAATTAAAAATACTTCCTAATTATTTTGTACATCACAAATTAACTAATTGAACTATAAAACAAAAAATTTAAAAAACCCAATTATATGAAAAATTTAATACACAATTACCAATTACAATACACAAATAAAATAATGAACGTGATCAAGGTGAACTACCTTATGAAATTAATCCCATAATAGTAATAATTTTAATCCATTACCACAGACAATTAGTGAAAATGATAATGTTCAATTAACTTTTGTTCAAGTTTAACAAAATATCAAAAGGAGAAAAAAACTTAATCAGCAATCAAAATACGGGATAATGTTAAACATTAAATCAAAAAGAAAAAAAAAAAAACTCAAAAATTTTATGCTTTATCATTCAGCTACACATTTAGTTTTATACAATATACATTCATATTTCATCATAAATAAAAATTATTAAAAAAAAAAAGAACCATAATAATAAATCACCTGTAGCATCTATAAAAAATATATCTATAAAAATACAATTTATATTCAAGACACTTTTTATTCATAATTTTATTATTATTATATTCCTCTTGTAAAAAAAGAAAACAAAAAAAGCATCTTTACTGCTTTGCTCTGATGATTTTTTATGATATCTCATGATGATGATCATTACAGAATACCGAGTGACAAAATATATAATATAACTTTAAAAGGAAAGAGTTCAAAAAAGGCATCTGAAAGAAAATCTACGGAGAATAAAAAATAATAAGAATCTTTTCCTGAACAATTGATTATTACTTACATACATATATGATTGTTATTATTCATTCTTTTTTTTTAACAATTGAATGTTAAATGCATGATCATTCATGCTAATTAACTTATTATATCGATCGTGCTGATCGGATTATTCAATAGATACTTTTTTTTTCCTTTGAAAGAACAACAAAAGCCAACCAAACTTAAATTCTTTTCTACTGACTGACTTGGATTATCTAATTAAGTTAAAATTAATTGTCAGTATGTATATTTAAATTATGTGCTAAATATCTGAACAGACATCTAATTTAAAATTAAAACAAAAACAACAACAAAAAATTTAGTTTTTAAAGAGGTCATAAATGTAATAAATTTATTTGAAATTTTTTATCAAATAGAATTTTTTGAAAACCAGACATGTGAACATGTTTAATTATTATTGAATAATACATCAAATAATTTTGACAAAACAGATGGCGCCATTAATTATGCAATTTATAAAAGCTGTATTTAAAATTTAAAATTGAACAACAACAAAAAAATGGTAATAATCAATTTATTAAATTATTGAATGGCACTGCACGTCAATGATCTCGTGATTGTTATCATGTAACTAACAAACTTACAAGAAAACAATTTAGTTTTTTCTTCCACCTTCTTCTTTTTCAGTCAATAACTTGATAAACAGTTGAAAAAATTTCTTAGAAATTTCCGATAAACCTCTTTTTTTGTTTGTTAGTGTTTGAGTACACATTTTTTCTACAGTTGATTTGATTTCATAACAAAGAAAAAGAAATATTATTTAAAATGTATTTACGTTAATAGAATGCATCATTGAAAAAAATTATAAGAAAGGAAAAAAAATGAAATGTAATTTCATGGTCATTTTTCATGTTTGTCATTTTCCATTTTAAATATGAAGTTGTTTATTATTTAAAGAATTTACTCAGAAAAAGGTAGCTCCCATTAACTTTATTATTTTATTAGAGAAGGGATAGAAAATTGTAAGTGTTAAGTACTCAATTTAAATGGAAGAAAAAATGGTTAGAAAATAACTTTCAGAAGAAATATGTAACTACTTTGTAGAAGAAAAAAAAAAATGAAGTATCATCTATTAGAATATGCTTCTGTAGATTTTAGAAAAGTGTAAAAGATACAATTACAAAGTATAAAGTAAGTGGTTTCATGGCTTCATTGCATTCTCTTTAAGAATTTTATTTATTAGATGTTTCATGTAACTATGAATTGGTTGTAAATGAATTGTAATGGAATATAAAAAGCAAGAAACTGTTATTTTTTTATTTTTGAAAATAAGTATGTTCGATATACATACGTATACATATTTATGTGAATATTTCATGTTTTAATAAATATGTACTACTTACATAGTTAATTTATTTCTTCATTTTCTTTGAGTCGAAATTATTCCAAAAAAACATTTCACACAGAAAATTAAGTGGTAGCTAACTATTTAACTTGAAGGAATTTGACCCTATGTATTTTTGAAAAAAAGTATTTTCGAATCCATTGGCAAAAGCTAACTTTTAAGATTTACTCGAATTTTTTATAGAAGTCAAAACAATTTTTTCTAACTAGTACGGAATTTTGTTTTTTCAAAATAAAACAACAAAAAAATCAACGCTTACATTTGTTATCTGAACTCAAGAAGCAAACATTCTATATTAAGATCCTAGATTCGGAACATGTTAATCTGTACAAGTCATTATTCACAATCTACCTTTTTTTTTATAAATTCCTAAAGTTTAATTTGTGTCTACAAAAAAATAAAAGAAAAAAATTCCACTTTACGAGTCAAAAAATCACACCTCCCAAAAACTTAATTTAGTAATTTTATTCGCATCATTTGCATTTCGTGATATTGAGATTAACAAAAGCAAGAAAAATAAATTCATAAGTGAGAATATCCCAGCATGAATTATAAATTAATCGAAAAGTGAATCATCTTGTTGTAAAAAAAAAGAAAAAAGAAAAAATCATACATTTAGATATTTATTTTTATTTTTCTTATTACCATTTTTTTAAATTTAGCATAATTACAAATTCAAATCAGTAATCTTATCACTTTTGTTTTTATAATTTTTGGCAAATCCTTTGAAGTAATTTCTAAATGTATATTCTGAAAAATAAGTTAATGGCTAAAGTTGTCTTTTAAAACAGCATTATCGTTCAATGCTTCCAAAAAAGTGGTTCAAATTCAATTAGTTTACGATCTTAGAGCTAAAAGGTAAATGTAAATACCACCACCAAGAACACAGCCAAAGTTTTACCCATGGCGCTTCTTTTTTAAATTTCAGTGATTATCGTTACATTTAAAATTGACTATTGTGTGCTTGTAATTGGATTGAATTTAAAAAATGAAAGAAGAACAAAAAATTTCACGATCATCAGCCGCATCAGTTGACTGTAATTTGATCATTTAATTTGTTTATCAAATCATATTAAATTCGTTGTGTATGTTTATTGCTCCTTTTTGATCGAAACTGCAAAATTAACATTTATAGAAATATTGAAACAGACACCTCTTGGTGTGAGGTATTCAATTTTTGTTTAAATTTTTCTTAAGGTGTTTTTTAGGCACAATTTTTTCAAAAGAAACATATTTTTCCTTTTTTGGTTTCTGTTTTTAAGAAATAAAAAGAAGAAAAAGTGTCAAAATGTCCAAAGATCTAATTTTTCTGCATTTTTTATGTACATGAAAAGATTTCCCTTGGGATCAAATCGGATGCTGCAAATAATTGTGTATATTTTCTTGTTCTTTTTTCTGTAAGAAATCACATTACGAATTGTATTTTGTTAGCCAAAACAAAAAAAAAAAAAAAAAGATGAAATTGATATGTATGTTTTTATGTGAACACCTTTATTTGTTTCATCTTTTTTTTTTCGCATGCGTTTGTGTGTGTGAATTTTTGTTACCTTCAGTAATTTTTTGTGTTATTTCTTAATTTTAAAATTTTAAATTACTATTGACTTTTTACACCTTGTATTTATTGGTTTTTTTTTCTCATTTTTACTTGCATTTATGCACTTACAAGATTTTTCTGTTTTTCTGTTTTCATATTCAGCTTTAGGTCTTTTAAAAACAAACATTAAGTACTTGACTAGACCATGATGAACAAAGTTAAAAATAAAAAGACAAAAGTATAGGAAAAAAAACTTCAGGATTTTTGTACAGTATTTTTTTTCTGTTTATTTTGTGTATTACGATGATTGCAAGCCAAGGATCAAAGGATCACACACCGTGATTGTTTTTTTTCTCATTTCGATTTTTTTTTTATTTCATGTGATCTTTGTTTGCTCTCACTTATGATGGCGTGAAGACTAAATTGAGAGGCGCAAACAAAAAAATTAAATACAATATTAACAAAAAGACTAAGAATTGTATGTCTGGAGCTGGACCAAATTAAGTGATTTACCTTTTGATACCTTTTTTTGGTTTTTTCTTTTTCAAATTTATTCTTCTCACTTCGGAATTGGATTGTTTTTTATTTATTTCTTTAGTTAGGCGGCGGCAATGGTAGTTTTTTTTTTCTTCAAATAAGTTACTCAATTTCTGGCGGCGGCATACATGGTATTTACGGCGGCAATGATAGCAATTCTTAGAAATCATTGTCAACATTTGCCCTTTTACACCATATTATTCTTCAGAATATAAGATACTCTTGCTTTTTTTTCTGGATTCTGTATCTGACTTTTGAAATACATTTTTATTTGTGTTTTTTATCTATTTACAAAAAAAAACTAAGTAAAAAGTAGAACTCGTGCAGTTTTTGCAATAGTACACTCTTTCATCTAATAAATTTCCACAAAAAAAAAAAAAAAAAAAAAAAAAAAAAAAAAAAAAAAAAAAAAAAAAAAAAAAAAAAAAAAACGTTACAAATTTTAAAGCGAAAAGAAAATATTAAAATTAAAAAAACGAGAGAAAAAATATTAAAAAAAATACTAAAGACGTATGTAGATAAATCGATAGCCAACCAGCAAAAATGTCTTCATAAATCATTGAAGGGTTCCAAAAAAAGGAAAAATAAAACAGTAAGTCCCTTCACATTAAAGAAAAGGTAGATGAACCACAAATTCATTTTCATTTTGCTAAAAAAATAATTAAAATACTAAACACTTTCAGTATTAAAATTTTAATGAAATTCCTAATGAAAAAAATTCCTTGTTCGATTTATTAAAACCTTATTTTCATTGTGGTATTTATGCAATCGTCGTATTTTACCTGTCATTTTTCACACATTTTTGCATCTTAATCATGATTAAATAATACGTTCATAATATTTAAACTCAACCAATACAATATTATAAGATTTAATCCGTAGCAATCGGATTTTATCTCAGTCAGTGTGTAATGTATGGTTTTCAAACGTGTTCAATAATTTCAATAGACTTTTACCATTACACGAGAAGTACCTGGTAATGCAAATAATAAAATATTCATTTTAAATAAGGATAAATTTTTTCACGCAGGAACTTTTTTAATCCTATATTTTTTTTCATTGTATGTAAGTGTTTGTTTGTCAGAACGAATACAATCACAAAAAAGAAAATCCTTTCTCTTAATATAACTGCTTTCACCGCAGTTGAACAACACTATTGAATAGAATATTAAAAACTTTGTTAAGAATGATTGAAATTCAGAATCAGAGTCCAAACTATTGTATAATGAGGTATAGAAGTGTCATCATAAAAAGGATTTAAGCGAAAGGTATTACAATGTGTATGGTATGAATTTTATTTTTCATGGTTTGAATAAATGATTTTCAGCCTCAATGTCGATATACCATAACTTTAAAAAAAAAATAATATTGGATAGAGAAGAATAGAGATTTTTCGAATTGACGTCTAATTTATTTATTGAAAGATTTAAGAATTTTTTTTCAAACGAAAATTTAAATTAAAAAGATATTTCATGTTTTCAAATTAAAATTATCCATAAGTAATTTGCCAGTATAAATTAAAGCAAAAAATTTGTATCTAGTGGTGAAACAAATGTTTTTACGTCCGCGTTATATTTAAATAAATTAAGAAATGAAGATAACGTGAACATTAAATTTTAAGGTGTTGTAATTCATAGGAAAAAAAACATAGTTAGTGCTTTTTTTTTTTCAATAATATATGTACATAAAATAGATAAGTCGATATGTTATAATACGCTAACTTTTAACTTAGAAAAAAAGTAACATATTTTAATAGCAATAATTTGAGATAAAACCTAACAACAATTACATTAAAATTGTTACATCAAGCAAAAGATGTTGTAAAATTGTGATTTTTTCAAAACAAAAAAATGTTTAAAAAAAATCATTGGTTTTGTTTTTCATGATATTTCACGTTGAAGGAGTTGAAAAAGTCAAATTTTATGAGCATTTAAAGTTAATTCACTTATGATACGATCATCATTATTATTATTTGATGTATCGTGTTAAAATGTTATTAGACATTAGGATGGTAGATAGGTACTCGTATCTCATAACATGAGTTATGAAGTAGTTGTTTGTTGTTTAACGCTTAACGCAACAAATAAAAAACTAAAAATTAATGTGTACATTTGAAAACATATAGTATGAGCTAAGCTATTTAAAGTTTTTCTAATAAAATGAAAATTTGCTTTATGGTTATTGAGCTGATATGGTCATGATAATTGTGGAATGTAAAAAGGTAATAAGGTTAATTAAATTTTATTTAATGTCTTCATTATTACGCAACTTTAAAATGAACAATACATTAAAATGTGTTTTGTTTTCAAAGGGAAGAAATGTAGCGTCTGAGTTAAAAAATAAGTTAGATGTATTTTTTGTTGCAAATTTATTTCATTTTAATTTACACAAGTTTGTATCACAATTACAACCATTCGCCATGGACCATGCTTAAATTGGTTTAAGTTTCTAAATCTTCGAAAAATATTTACAATAAAAAATGTCTTAAAATGGATAAAAACTAAAAATTCATATTTACTGTACTTTGAATTTAAGAAAAAAAAGCCAACAAAATTGAATGAAGAAGCCACACTTTTTCTAAGAAGAGAAAAAAAGAAAAATAATCGTAAGAAGTGAAAAGTAACTAAATTAAAATGAATTGATTTTCATTATGTCTCTTAGTGCTTTCATTTATAGGGATGATATGCATGTTAATAATTTTCTACCTATATAAAAAAAAATTTTAAAAAAATCCGTAGGTGTTTCTGATCATACCGATTTGACATAAAATGATCGTTAAACATGATCTAAAATCGTATACGCTTATAGGGAATTTAAATAAAAATGACGCACGGTATGTGACAGAAAGTATTTTTTTTTTTTTAAATTTTTATTACAGTTATCGATCTAATTTCACATATTATTATAATCATAATATTTATGTATGTAGGCTCAATATCATATTAATAATGTATGTATCTTGTATTTTGAAAAAAAATTGATCACTTTCTAAATAATCAAAAAATGTATCTTATTTATTTTATTTTATTTTATTTTTTAAGAAAAAGAAAGGGCTTGTTTTGTACCTGTGTTAATTCAAAATTTCAGTTAAGAAAAGAAAAAAAAACTTAATATAAAAAAAATTGAATAAATAAAATCTTCTACTGAAGATATACATATTATTATGAATGAATGAATGATTGCATGAATGAATTCTAAATAGCCGATATAGATCATCATTATAGTTTTAAAAATTATGAATAAACATGATTAAATAGCGTTGATATTGTAATGTTATTATGTTCAAAAATCAAGATTATGTTTTATTTTTGGTGTTTTTGGTATTCTGGTGAATTTAAATTGATTGATTGTTATTAGAAATTGTCAAAAAGAGAATATTATCTATTCAAAAAACATCTGAATAACAGGTTTTTCTTGTTTTGTTTATAATTCAAAGGGCAATTTTAATTAAAATAAAATTTGGAATTTTAAATATATTCAGATGATTTTATTAATAATAAAAAATATTAAGCACTACTGTAAGATTTCTAGAACATTTGTTATTCTGGAAAAAATATTGAACGAAAATTCTGTGCTTTTTGTTTTAGTTCATACCGATAATCTCAGGATGTGCATTTCAGGATGATTACAAGAATTCTGTGATATAATACATAAAACGTTCTTATCATTTTTTATATTTAACGTGGTAATCAATGACATAAAAAAACATGTATACAGGTAGTCCCTTTCTTTGATTTTTTAAAACAAAACGTATTATCTCTTGACAAAAAAAATTTTTCTTGTTTTTGTAAGAAAAAAAAACTTCTTCCTGATTACTGATAATTTAATCACGATCAATATTGTCTTCCCTTTCTCTTCTTCTGCTACAACATAACTTCTTATAATGATTTTAATTGAATGTTCAATAGATCTTGGCAATATATTGACGCAGTCATTTTTCAAGTGAAAGTCATTTCTGTTAAGTAAAGACATTAATTTTCATTTCATTTTTTTTTCAAATGTTTTTTTTTTCACTCTTAAAATCGAAGAATGCATTATAACTGGTTGGTAAGAGGGGTGGTATCGTGTATTTAAAAAAAAAAGGAAAGAATTGTGTATCATTGCATTTAAAAAAAAAACTTATTGTAATTTGATATCGTTTAGAGAAAAAAAACAGGACACTTGTAAATTTAAGAAAAACTACAAAAAAAGACAAAATAAGTTACTTCAAAAAGAAAAAAAAAAACAAAAGGGAACAAAATACGTAATCAAAAAATAGGTATCACTTTCATAATCGTTAATCTCTTTTCACCTAAACTATGTAACATTTTCACTATTTTCTTGGCATGATTTTAATTTTGAAACTAAAAGTACCTACATACGTAGGATGTTTTCAAAATTTCATTTAGTTATTGTGGTTTTGTTTTGTCTTTTGATTTGGTTGATTGCTATTATTCTCTAATATTTTGAATGCATGACAAGACAAAAAAATGTCAATGTGCATATCATTACATTAAATCACAAAAGATTCAATGTTTTCGTATTCATAATTTTATCTTTCAAAGTCACATTTGAACGTATGTGTTCCTTAATCTTTTAATTATTTTCTTAAAAAAAGCAATAGGGTGGTAGTTTAAAAAATCATTGTGATTACAAACGGATGAATTCGAAATTTTTATTTTTTGGTTTTCAATATTTCAGATAATTTAATGTAAGAGAATTTTATTTCTTGATTTATATCAAATAAAATTAAAAAAAGTCTACAAGTGTTTTTATTTTCCTTTACCACCCTGTGTTGTAATAAATGTAAATATGCAATTTCAGTCCATAGATGTTTGATTTTTTGATTAGAATGCCTTTGACAGTTTTGCTATGGATACTGTGGGGAACTGTGTAATATCTAAGAAAAATCTTTCTTACTACGCATATTGTACGTTTAATTAACCTTCTTTTGTTTATTTTTAATATTATTTTAAATACAAAAAAGTACTTAAAAAAATCCAAAACAAATTGAAAAATTATTGGAATTCCTTAACAACAGTATTTATTTTTGTAAAACTTACAAGATAACAAAACAAATTCTGACATACATACGTCATATTTACTTTTAAGTTATTACTTTTGTAAAACCTAAGGCATTATTTAAACGAGCATACATACACTTTTCACCCCTTTAATTGAAATTCTTTTCATCATATTTTGTTCTTATTTATTTTAAAGATAGTTTTTATTCTTAATTCATTTTTTTTTTAAATTGCAATATATACTAGCACTACCATGATTATTCAATTAGCACTCATATCATATTTAATGCTTAAGGCATTTATTTTGTTGTGTAGTGCTGGAGCAGAAATTAAAATGATTTAAAACGTAACGGACATTACATAGCCACTAAATTTACTTTTCACATTTGTAAAAAAAAACCAAAAAAAACGTAATAATGCCTAAAGTCATAGTTTTATTGCACTACCTAACTTTTCGTTTTATTATTATTGCTAGTGTAACTGAGCTGAGGATGACAGCAGCTCTTATAGCAGCACCTAAATACATGAAACAAAAAAAAAATGATACCTGTATTTAAAATGAAAAATAGTCCACGATAAAACTTTAAACGAAAAAAAATTCTACTAAAAGACCGCTTATTTACCAGTATTGATCATGTATTCTACATACTAACCTCACATACAAGGTGAAAAAAAAACATAAACTTTTTGTTTTATTCATGAAGTTACAAGTGATAACAAATAATTTGCATATCGATAGGACTTGATAGTATCTACTATTTATATATAGAAAGAGACGTATGTACATATATTATGAATGCACCTTTTTTTCTCGATTTGATCGTGTGTATTACGTAGAAATGTTCACATACCGTAGAATAATAAAATATTATAAGATTTATTTTTTATTTTTCAAAAATAAACTAAATAAATTGTATTTTGTGTAAGAGCGTATATTATACAGATAAAAATTATATATGTACCTATGTATATACTAACTATAGAATAAATAATAATTGTAATACAAGTATGCTATTAAATACTCGATGTTATGAATAAATTAGAATAAATTTTATGAAAAAAAAAGATGAAAGATAAAAAAAATTGTCGCGGGAAAAACAATGTCATTTATCAATGATTTATTTTTAAAGTGGAAATATTCAATTTTTTCTCGTTTTTGTTTGCTGTTTTTTTTCTATCAATTTTAAAAAATCTTGAAATGATGATGGATTTATTTAGAATTACGAAGTGTTAAATAAGACATTTATTGTTTAGCGCAGTAGTTTTTTTTTTAAATACTAACAAGAAAAAAATTAAGAAATTAGAAATAACAGACTTTTTTTTATTAACTTTTAAATTATTATTGAAAAAAAAAATGAAATGTTTCCATGTTGTAAGCTTTCTGGCGTTTTTCAGCCAGAATCAATTTTTGAATTTTGAAAAATTTTATTTTAAAAATTTGTTGGAGTTTAACACCGCTTAAGGAATTCAAAACAAAAACGTAACAAAGTTGAAATTGCTATAAAAATTATTTTTTTTTTTTTTGCAATTAATTCCATGTTCTATAATGGACATTTTCTTTCCTTGACGAAAAGAGAAAAAAATTTCATTTCACGGTTTCTTTTTAATATAAAAATTGATAAAATCTTTATCAACTATTATGTTTTTTACTTTTTTTTTTCATGTAAACTAATACTTGAATATTCTTAATCTTATCAAGATCATCTGAAAGTATAAGTTAAATAAACGGCAAAATTAAATTATTATTTTATTATTACCACTGACTTAGTAACTTAGCTATCGATCTTTTTGATCAGTTTTCACGTAAGTAATATTTTTTATTGTGATTACCTTTTTTTGCTCCCGGTTTTCTTGCTTTAAAAACCATCATGATGTTAAAAGCTAATAGAAAAAAAATAAAAACAATAAAAATCCACAGAAACAATTATAATAGTCAACAATTTTTTATTTTTTTTTATGATCATTCAATTTACAATCTGCATACAACTCAAAGAGACATTCAAGAATATAAAAAAGTATGTATGTATGAATAACAAACAAATAATATTTGAGGAACTATATACTTAATAGGTGCATTATAGGCCATCATATAAGTAACCCGTGATATATACTTAAAATAGGTGCAAGAAAAACCTTCTTTTTTTTTTTAAAGCAAATCGATAGCGTATTCGTAATTGAAAAAATGCAACTCAGAAAACAGCAGCAGCATCAGAAACAACCAACAAACCAGCAGGATAACGACATTTAATATTCATACAATACACATTTTTGCCTATATTTGCAATACAATAACCCTGCTGATGCCGCTACTAATAGGCTAATGAACTGATCCGGTAATTAAAATAGGCATTTTGTGTTGTCGTTTTAAAAACAAAATATTTATGCAAAAAAAGAAGTAAGTAAAATATAAGTTAAATGTTTTAGTTGCAAAAATTGAAATGAATTAACATGAACAAGAATTATTTAGATTTTTTTTTTGCACTTTGCTTCTTTTCAAGATTTAAAAAGCATATAGCATAAATATTATGGATATTATTTTGCATAGAGTCATATATTTATAACTTTATAGGAAAAACTTTGAATTATATTGGTTTTATGATTTAAAAAAAATAAAAAAATAAAAATAAAAAAAAAACAACAAAAAGGAAAGTACATATATGAAGAAAAAATATTTATGTATGTATAAGCACAAAATAAATAATAAATAAATACTTATGCTAGTTTTTCTTAATGTTGTTGTTGTTTTTCTGATGAAAGGTGATATATAACAATGTGCTATTAAACGATAACAAAACAAATCATTTAAATGTATTATTTTCTTTACTTTAAAAAAAAAATAAAAAATGAAAATAAAAAAATAAGGTACATATTTAAAATTAACTTTTAGTAAATACTATGTACTTGCTTTCTAAGATTTTTTTAATTGTTTTTGACGGTGTTTTAATGTCAACGTTTCTTTTTCAGTACAATATAATATGTCATAATATTTTCATTTCATTTTTTGCCTGTATTTGATGCTCAAACATAATATGTATACATATTTCCTTTTTTCGAACAGCCAAGGGACTTTATTAGGTTATTGATACTTGAGCAACATATTAAACAAAATGGAATATTTTTTTTTGTATTTGAAATAAATTCAACACCAATAAAATTTCAATACATAATTGTTTAAATTGAATTAATATTTCAAGCAAATTATAGTATGTAACTATATTGAAAATGTATGAACGACATTACATTTAAAAAAGTTTTTTTTTAGTAGGTTTAATGTTCTCTATAATTTTTTGATTTATTTTGAAACTTTTTTGTATACAAACATATGTACTTACATAAAAAACAAAACAGTTTTATGTTTTTATTTTGTTTTATAATTTGTTACTCTTTATGATACCAATTAGATAAAATATCATACATATTTGGTAAACATGATCATGAAATATTTTTATTTATTTTTTGTGCTTTTATGTTTTATATTCTATTTACCTTACAATTCTTAGATATGTACCTAATTGTTGAATTTGAATAAAGAAAAATGAAGTAACATTGACCATTGTTAGATAGAAAAAAGCTCCTGTTACAATAGGTTTTTTTGAATTTGTTTGAATTTGTAATTAAGCTTTAGTAAGTTGCTTTAGTGATCACATAGAATGCCTCATTTGGGAAAATAAAACAAAGATCTTGAATGAAATTCTAAAATCTTTAAAACCTTTACAATAATTTACCAAAAATAGATTACAAACAAGTAAAAATAATTACATTTTTAATTTTACAATTTGTAAAATTTAAAAGATTAATTTAAATTTTAATCTTACTTTTTTTTCTGCTTATTCAAAAATATTTGAAGAAAAAAAAAATAACAACACACACAAAATGATTATAAAACATAATTTAAACTAAAGATCTATTTATTAAAACTAATTTCCATATCTATTCATTATGTTTTTTTTTCTTCTTTTTTTTTTTTTTACAAATTACCATTAAATTGTAATATAATATTTGTATTTTAAAATAAGAGCATAGAAAATTAGATTTTATGTGAAAATTTTCAAATTAGATTTTTAAATAGGTAATTTATGTGGTAAACACAAATGAAATTTTTATCTCAATATACCTCGTATATTTTAACTTTATACATACTACATATTATATGAATATACCGCAATATTGTATAAAAACATCATCATTTTGAAGTAAAATTATTATATTAGTTAAATGCTCGCACCTTTTAATAAACAAAATACACCTTTTGTGATCTTTTAAAATGTAACATATACCTAAATATTTCTTCTTTTTTTAAAGGTAATTTGTATATAGGTACTATACAAAAGTTGTATTTTCAGAAAATAAAATGAATGATCCGCAAATCATAATATAAGTCATTATAACATATTTTAAACATTCTGACAGACAGATTTAAAACGGAAATTACGTTTACATGCAAACATTGAATACTTTTATATGGTATGTATAAGTAGTACATATGTATATGTATAAGATATTAACCAATCTTGAACATAAAAAATATCTTATTCTTCTGGTATATTTAACTCACTTTGTTCCATCAATTTTTTTAAGTGAATACCTATTTTGTTTTTTTGTTGTAGAAAATTTTCATTTTTTTAATACATGTATAAAATCATAAAAACTAATCTGTATTCAATACATTTTTTTTAAACCGCAAAACCATCAAAATATCATTTACAATCTTCTGGAATCAAGTCAAATCAAGCAGAGAAATGATGAGCATCATCATCATCATCTCATGTCATTTCTCATGCCTAAAGATCTCAAACTTCTTTTGAATTTTAGCGCATTTTTCAATAATATCCATACATACATACGTATATTCTTGAAGAAAAAAAAAAGAAAAAAAAAACAATAAGTGAAAGAAAACGTAAATAATGCAGTGGCAGGACTTTGTTGTATAGAAAAGATCATTTACACAGTTTACTTAATTTCATTTTTTTTTGCAATTTTACCGCTGCTGTTATTATTACAACTTAATGATTTTTAAAAAAATGAAGAAATAGTGATTAGAAAACTTTTTAAAGTTAATTAGTTCCAGGTCAAATAATAATACAGTGTTGGAATTTAGTTCAGGTAAAAAATGTACATTTTTTTTTTTTTGAAAAACTCGAAGGTGTGAAATATTTTACTTTGATTTTGAATTGCAACAGTATAAAAAAGATGAAGTTAAATTAGAATTCATTCCTTATAGCAGTTATTAGATTTTTCGCATAAAAGTCTATGATTGTAAAACCAAGTATGAGTGTCTGTTGTTAGAGATACTCACTTAATGCAAAAGATGTCGTTTTGATAACCTGGAAAAGAAGATCTTATTCCAGCTTTAATCTGATATACAAATCAACTAGTGTAGTCTAAGAATATAGAACTTATAATAGAGCTCTAAACATTTCCAAAACATTCGTTTTGTCGCTATGGCTATTTTTTAAGCATTTGGCTTTTCTTTTAGATTTAGCATTTTTAAGTAAACTATAATTTTAACAATAATAAGCTACAAATTGATGTAACAGTGGAAATGTAAACCACAAGTGCTATTCCATTTCTTTTGTTTTTATTTGAGCTTATACCTATAAGTTTAAAAGCTTTTATTTAGTGTGACTTACGAAAATATGATAGTATTATCAAATAAAAATCAATATCTAAGCCTTGAAACATAGAAATAAAGAGCTCAAGCCCAAGATCATAAGCAATCTTAAGTCATCACATAAGACACAAATGCAAAATACTTTAAAAATATGGTAAGCTTAAGCATTATTAGACCACATATTGTGATCATACTGTGAAAATATTGAATTCTAAATCAATGAATTTTCATAGAACTTATTTTGTATTTATACACATTTCGAATAATTACATTTTTATATGCATTAAAAAGTCACACACCTAGTCAATAACATGGTAAACCAATTGTCATGCATGAACAACAAACTAACATATACTTTTTTTTATTATTTATTTTCTCTTATTTTTTAGAGCGTAGGCGGTATATATCAATTTTTTTTAGTCTAATAATCTAGTTTGAACTCTTTTGACTTTTTTATACAAAGAGCTACTTTGCATATAGAGAGTGTAATTTGAAAATTGATATAAGTGATCGATAAATAAATTATTAATTGCATTCAAGTCAGAATTTAATATGCTTTGAAAGACGAAAAAAATTACATAAATATAATGTACAAATCTACAAAACTTTGAAACAGAAACATAAATTAAAAAACAACAAAAACCTAACAAGATACAAGATTTGAAATTGAAAAACGTATACATATTTAAAAAAAGGTAGTCAATCAGTTAGTCTGTTACACACAGACTATCCTTTTGTTATTTATTCATTCATCGTCATCGTAATGACAACTTTTGATTGATTTATTGAGTGAGAACATTTTTTTTTCTCATATGTGTATAATTTTAAAATGGTAATGAATTTTCAGTAACGTAACGTAAACGTAATATGTATTTTTTTTTTCGCCATCACCTGGGAAAAAAACTGAACTAAATGCATTCACGTTTATGCATACATAACAAATAAATATTGTTTACATGACATGTAATTCATGTAAAATTCAGACACTAATATGACATCATATCTGAATGCTTATCTGTTATGTACATATCGTTTTGTTGTATGTAGTACTTTTCCGTATTACGTTTGTTTTTTCCTGTTTGGTTTTTTAATTTTCACAAAAAAAATTTAAAAATTAAAATTTTGGTTTTTTTAGATTTTTCACTTTGATTTTAATTTTTATTCTCTTCTTTTTGTATTACAGAAAATATCACAATAAAAGATTACATGGACTGGACAGCACCAGCAAAAACTCCCAATTTTACAATGTTTGTAGGCGAAACACAAATGTACCTTTGTTTCAACAAACACTGGCGTCTAGTAGGAATGGTGAGTTGAATGTCTTTTTTTCTTAAATAATAAAGCTCACTTTAACATTTAATTGTCGGAAGGAAAATTTTATTTGCTTAATTAAAATTTTTTGGCGAAAGTACACAGTCTATTTTTATTATATACTCTATTACTCGCGGTTATTGGAAAACACCAAAAATATGGTTTTTCCAACATCATTAATATTTTTTCTGGAATTTCAGAGCTCTTACAAATTAAATAGCAAAATTAATCAATCAGGAAGAAAAATTGGAAATTTTGATATTGAATTTTTAATCTAATTTTGGTCAGTTTAAACCAGTAATATGCTATTTAAAACGAAAAGAAAAAAAAGAAATTCAATTTTAAAATATCTATAATCAATATCTCCTTGCTTGATACTTAAACACGCGTAGTCTTTGAAAATATTAAAAATTCCTCATACTTGAAAATTCGATCAAAAAATGAGATAAAAAAACCATTTTCCCAAATAAAAATTGCATTTATCTTTTCTAAAAAAAAATACAACGTAGTTGATTACTATTATTTCACTACAAGAAATTACCCTGATTTCAGGGGAAAAATAATAAACAAATAAATTTAATTTGCAGTGATTTTTTTTAGATAAAAAAAAAGGTTATCAATTTTTGATTAAAATCAAAAGAATTTCATTGATAACACATATTGAAAAATTGTTTAAAATTTAAATGTTCAAAATGTAGTAGTTCTTTTTGTTATCTGAGAAAAAAAAACTTTCACCGATTAATACAAATTTCAAATTTTATCATTTTTGCTTATTTTTTCTCAATTAACTTTTTCGTTTTTTGAAAGTAAAATTTGTTTATTTTATCATGTTTGAATGTTATACATATACATATATTGAAATGATTTTTCAAAAGACAAAGGCTTATTGTTTTAAACAAGAAAAAATATGATTTATTAACTTTCTTAACAATTTTAAGAGCTCTTATTCAATCATGTTGTTTCTAAGTAAATACAAGTACATACATATGTACATATACATATGTAATTTAAAGTCTTTAATCAAGAAATTGACGATTTTCGATAACACCGAAATTTTTTTTAACGCTATAAAATAATAAAAATTTCAAATTACATTTTTTTTTTCTAACTCATAAACAACCAAAAAAATTCAATTTGTCACCAACAATTGATTGAGTTTTCATAAATTACACCTTACTTCATTTACAAATACCACATTAGAGATTATTAATATATAGTATATAAAGTTTTATATAGATATATGTATATACGTATGTACATAAATGTAAAAACTAAATTACCATGCTTTTTTGTTCAAAAAAAAAAAAAATCTAAATCTGATTGAATTAATTAAATAACAATCTAAAAAATTTTCTACATGATGATTTATGAGCTTTTATAAAAAACAGCATAATAATATTAGAAATTATAATAACCCTCTAAATACCAAGACTATGTTTTTTTTTTACACGAAATAAAATTTGTTTTAAGACAAGTGTAGACTAAGAATAAAAATTTATTTTTGTGCTTCAGAAATTTCACAAATTTAGCTACTACATATAGTATAACACTTAGTAGCATTCAAATAATTAAAAATATTCCAATTATAATACACAGAAAAAAAATAATAGTCTGTCATGTGGGTTACCTAAGGGTTAAAATATAGGTCAAGAGTAATTAAAAAAAAATTACCACTTAATTATTACTCATATTATATAAAATATTGATTTATTTTACTTATTATTTTTTATCATTACTTTTTTAGAAAAAATTTTCTAATAAACAAAAATCTTATGAAAATGTTTTGTATGTTTTAATCTCATGTGTTTTCATGTTCTACATACATTTTAAAAATTGATTAGTCAGCATTAAAAGACTAATTCTAAAATGATGTACCTAATATTGTAAAAAAAAAAAAAAGTAAATTAAGGGATTTTTTCGTTTACTCTGTTCGGTTATTCCAAGAAAATATGAAGAACCTCAAGGAAACCATCTTATTTTTTGACAACTGCTAATTTCTCTAATTAAATTGTTTTTATTATATTTTCAGAAAGAACGAAAAGATGGATGCTATTTCACCGATTCAATGACACTAGGTTATTTCGAATTTCATTCAGCAACAAATCCAAACAAACGAATCGGTTTTACATATCGAGGTAAACCGATTGGTCCAAAATCAAATATACATGATGAAAATTGTTATCGATTCAGTAAAGCAACACCAGAAGAATATTTTAATAGACCAATATTACCATCATCAGCAGCAACAATAACATCATTCGATAATAATTATAATAATAACAGAAATAGTGGCCATCATCGTAGCAGTAGCACTAGTAGTCTTAGTAGTATTAATAGTGGAACCAGTTATAATAATAATAATTATAATAGTCGCAGTAGGAATCATAATTTAAGTAGTCATCAGCAACAACATCATCATCATCAGCAACATCATCCTCATCAAAATGTAAATAGTGAAAACATTAAATTCGAAAGACGACATCGTTTAAGACAACAACAACATCAACAGCAAGTGTTGACAGAAACAACAAAATTAAAACATCAACTGCATCAACAACAGGAACTGCAACAGAATAATGAACAACATCATTCTGTTAGGCATCATCATAATGATCCAAGAATGGTTCGAAGAAGGCAACAACATTTGCATGAACAGAAACAAAGGCATAATTCGACTGTTATAGCAACAACATCAATAACAGCAACTAACGGTGGAGTAATTATTAGGAAGAAATCCCGAAAAAATCGAAATAGGAATCAGAACGGCGAGATTTCTATGGCCGCAGCGGCCAGTGAGAAACGTGCAACGTATCTGAGTCCTAAAAATCCATCACATCGACGAGTTGTTTTACAAGAACAACAAAAACAACAACAAGAAAGTTATACAACACAATCATGGAGTTCATCAGAATCCTTGACAAACATAAATGGCGGAAATGAAAATCTTTATGGCACCAGCAGTATTGGTGTTGGCAGTAGCATTGGGAATTTTCCTCAAGATTTATTAGACGAATACTCGAATGATGATGCAAGTGCAATAAATGTCTTGCCAAACAATTTGGATAGTAGTTCGACTGAATACCTATATAGTAGTAATAGTAGCAATAATTTTAGAAATAATAGCCATAATAGTCATAAAACACAATTGAATAACAGTAAAAAGTATTTAAATGGAAGAAGTGGTGTCAATAGTAACAACAATTATAATCGTGGTAGTCAAAATTATAGTAATAGTCGTATAAGCGATACATTTAGCATCACTAATGGCTACAATTACAATAATAACAAAAGGATAATGAATAATGATAAAGATAATAATAATTATTTGAGTAGCTTCGCTAGTAGAATTGATGTTACTAATTTAAAACCTTATAATAAAATTTCAAATAGTAATTCATTTAGTGAAATTGGTAGTAGTAGTAGTCGTAGTAGTAGTAATAGTAGAAGTATCAGTAGTAGTGGCATAAGTAGTACAATTAGCTTCAGTAGTACACAAACTTCAAGAAAGTATTATAAAAAATTACGGCCACTTATTGTATCTGTATCACCGACATACCATCAATCAACTGTACCTACTATTACTAATAATGAAAATATTCGCCCAATTGGTAATATCCAAAGAGATAATTTCAATGTGAATAATAATAATAATAATGATAATAATCAAAATAAATTAATGACACGCGAAAATTTAGCTAAAATGCAAAATAATCACCATAAAATAAGATTGAATAAAAAATTACAACAAATACGATAAAAATTTAGAAAAAAAAACTCACGAAGTTACCAGATTAATTTCGAAGTAGAAATTGTTTTCCGCTTTGTTTTAAAATATCAAAAATACAAAAGTACCATAATAATTTTAATTGAAAGCTTTAGGAAAACGAGAAAAAAAAAGAAAATTGTAAAAATAAATCGTTGACCTTCAGTCAAAATTTAAATTGGTAAACTAAAATTTTTTTTATTTATAATTGATTCTCGAAATTCGAAAAACAACTTATAGAGCAATAATTCGACAATAAAGTTGCGACAACTGTAAAATATTTGAAACGTTTTACAAAAGCTTTCTATGTATACATAGATGATTTTCACTCAATAAAAACTATTTTAAAGTTAAAACTTTTTCAATATACATATTTCGAATTTTCGAAAAAGAAGTATTTTATCATTGAAAATGGCTTACTGAAATTTTGAAAAACAAAAATGAAATAAAGTTAACGATTTTCAAAAAAAAAAAAAAAAAAATATATTAAAGTTGAATTTTATTGTATGCAATTAACTTATTATAACTGATCAGTATTTCTTTCTTTTAATTTTTAATTTAATTATTTACACAGTAATGTAATTTTTAGACGCTTTGAATTAAATAAGCTCGTAAATTAAATTTAAATAAAATATTGTAAATGTATAACTTTGTTTGTACGACAATAAAATAAGGTAAAAAATTTAAGAAAAAAATAAGTAATTATATAAAATAGTTATATATGCTATTTAATAAAAAATTATAACTTGCAATTATCCTAAAAATGAAAAATGTAATGTAATTTGAATTTAAAAATAAAATAAACTAAAAACAAATACGCAACAATTTATTTTAAAATACAATAAATATTTAAATTGTAAATTAATAAATTTTTTTTTTTAAATTTTATATCTATATTTTACCCCTTTTACTTAAATGGTATTTCATATATTTCTCTATATCCTTCTATTATGTATTATTCACAATTATCTTAAATTCTTACAAATATTAATTCTATTATACGATAGTATTTCTATTAAAAAATAAATTAATTACTTATATAACAGAAAAAAAAAATATTTATTTAAAATTCATTAACGTAAATAATTATAATTATTATATGATGTGTATGTAAAATTATGTAATAAAAAATTAATTATTAATTAATTTGTGTCTATTTCTCTTATTCTCGAATATTTATAAATTTAAAATAAAACAAACAATAAAAAAATTTAAAAAATTACAGAAAAAAAATAATAAAAATTAAAAATAAAATAAAAATATTATTCTGAAAATTAAATATGCTATTCCTTTTGAGCTTATTTAAAATATTTGAAAAAAAAAATCAAAAATATTTAAAATTATAAGAAAAATAATGCAAATAATCGAAATATGAACAAAAATTGTAAAACAATGCAATTATACTTACTAACTTTTAATTACATGTATTAACTTTTTTTCACACACACAAACACTTGTAGAATATTATGAAATTAATAGCAGATAACTGAAGAAAAAAACATAACAAAAGCTTCTATGAAACAATGACGTAATTATATCCTGTTTCTTATTGATTAATTAATTAATTAAATAATTAACTATTATTATATAAATATTATCTAAGTGTACCGTACGTGTGTAATTTAATTTTTTTTTTTATTATATCAAATTAAAATTTAGAAAACAAATGTATTGTATGTGTTTCAACTCTTTTTTTTAGTTTTTATTTTTATTTATGTAAAATGTAATTATTTGAAATATAAGAAGAAAAAAATTCAAGATTAAATTAAAATTAAAGGATAATTTTCACTATGAAAATTAACAAAAAAGTAAAATAAACAAAAAAAGGAAATGTGAAAGCAAAATAAAATAAACAAGGAAAAAACTAAATACATATTTGTAGATACAAAACAAAAATTAGAACAAAACAATAAAAAATAAACAATTAATTTTCTCTTATTTTATTTTATTACTTTTTTTTAGATTTGTTTGTTAAATTTAGCTAAGTTTTTTATTCTTCAGCTGAATATAAAAACAAAACAAAAATTATTTTAAGCTATTTTATGCCAGAAAAACAAAAAACAAAAAACAAAAAACAAAAAATAATGAAATAAATGAAATAAAAACAAAATTAATTAAAAAGAAAAGTATGATTTTTTTATTTTGTATTAAACTGGAAAATGAAAAATGTTTATTTAAAAGAAAAATACATTATACAATACATATGTATGTACATATTTTATTTCGTAAACTAAAAATACATTTTTTTTTGTATCTTTCTAATGAGAAACCTTAATTTCATAATTCGATATTCCCATTATTTTATAAGTTATGAATAATTTTCCTCTTTACTATGTCATATTTTTAGAAACTGTGACATTCTGATTAAATTTACTCAAAAAGGACTTTGAATGGAAGTGATCTCAAAATAAAGTTTAGGACTTTATCTTTCTATTATTTTTTTCAAATAATAAATTGTTTTCTCTATAGCTTTTTATTATTTTATTATTAGGAAAACAGTTATTCATTAAACAATTACTAAATGTCAAACAATAACAACAAAAAAAGATGTTTTTGTGAAAAAAAAAAACCGAATTAAGATATCTTGTCAAACAAACAAATTAAAAATTCATTAAAATGTAGGAAAAAAATATATTTTATATTATATTGATTATTTTTTTTTTCACATCAATAAATCTCATCAATTTAAATTTTACTGAATAATTGCCAATTTAAAACAAATATGCAAACAAACAAACAAATAAAAATTTTGCAAATTCTTTGTATAAATGATTGATGATGACAAAAAAGCTGTCAAATAATAACAAAAATCACATTAAACATTATTTTTAATTTCATATTGAATATTATTTTTTCAATTTACCGCAAAAATACACACATGTGCATGTAGGTACCAAGATTCAATACAATTACTCGTATACAAAGAATTTTAAAAATAAAACAACAACAAAAATTTTGTTTTTCTCTGTTTTGATTGATTTATCGATCATCTGTAACAAATTTATTTTCTTCCTTGACAAATTATCTTTTCATCTACTGTGATCCAAAACAAAAAAAAAAATACAATCACAAAAAAATTCATATCCATCAAAAGTATCTGAACTACTGAATTTTGATTTTATGTTGTTCAGTTGTCAATCCAACCAATACAAAATTTGAACAAAAAAATGCTAAATAATAAGAATAATAAAATTCTAAAATAAAAAAAAAAAGAAAAGTAAAAAAAATGTGCCGACAATTTCATCCACCTAATAAATTTGTCATGCAATTTTCCTCATAAATTTTTCACATTTATTTTATCATTTGTTCGATATATCCTTGTCCGTTCTTTAATTTAGTCTCTTTATTCACGTTTTTTTATATTGCCTTTTTTTTTTTTTTTGATTTTGTATTTTAAAAGGGAAGGCACTTTTTTGTTTCCTTTTACATTTTATAAAATCAAAGAGGAACAACAACAGAAAACAGTATTTTTTATATTTCGCTACTATTTTTCTATATCAACTGACCGGAAATTACAAAGAAAAACATAATTTTTTGATGAAAAAAGTTACAATTCACTTACAAAATATATTTTTGTACATACATATGTACATATACCTATGTATATACTATTTATTTAAAATATTCCAAATTTAGCTATGTACTATTCAATTCCCAACGGTGGTGGCTGGATGGTAGCAAAATGTCAAAAGTAAATTGCCCATTTTGTGGGTGCAAAAATACATGGATAAAAAAAAATAATGAATAGAAAAAGTAATTTTTTATATAAAACAGAAAACAAAAAGGACATGAGGCATGTCTGAATTTTTAAACTAACATAACTAATAACAGCATGCATCCTGCCTAACAATGTTTTTTTCCTTTTAATACTTTTTTGATCCTGTTTGGCATACGACAACAAATTATTCATGGGCATTGATAGATTTTATGCTGCACATTTTAATTTTTTTTTTTTTTTGCTATTTTGCTGGTTCATAATATCAAAATCTAATTTATTAATGCCAGGAACTCAATTATGTGTACGATATTTTTATGTTAAATAAAAGTGTGCGGTCTCTGTATAATAAAAGATTTTATCCTTTTTATTATATAAAAGTTTGTTTTTTTGTTACTATGGACAGCTGAAAATTATTTCAAATCATTTCCGCAAATAAAAGCAAACTAAGTACATAGCTATACAATAAGTTTTTTTTCTATTTTTTTCTGCTTTTTTGTGAAAGTTAAAGGTTAAACTAGAATGACGGTTTAATTTTTGTAATTCATTGTATTAAATTGTAACTTTAACTATTGGCTATTTCTCGAATAATGTTAGTCCATTTAATTTAATAAGAAAAAAAAAAAAAAAAGAGTAACAGCAATATAATCAACGCACCTAAATAGCATATAGGTACAATTATTGTATTTTTCCTCTATCATTACAATTTCACTTTTTTTTTGTGAAAAACAAAAATGTGAAGAAAAGAAAATTGTTAACAGATTTGTTCGCTTTTTAAAAAGAAGAAAAATAAAAAAAAAATTTGAAATCATACGCAAATTGTATGTTATTTGTATGGATAAATTTCATGTTATATTAAAAAGATAGTTAGATATTATCAAAGAATGCAATCGAATATCTAAATTGTTCAATTGATGCATCAATTTCTGAAATTTTCATCTAAATGATCGTTTTATTAGTTACGCATTGTTTGCGCTATATCATTATTTTGACTCATGTTTTGTATCATTAAAATGAAAAGAAAAAATAAAAATAAAAAAAAATTAGAAAAACGATATTTCTTTATTCATAGAAACAAACAATCATTTTAAATAATAGCAAAATTGCTTCCATGTTCCAAATAAAATCCTTGAGACTTCAATAAAATTAAAATTATTTCTTTTTGAATTAAATTTATTTGTCCAAAGTATTTATGTTATTAAAATTACAAAACAAAAATATCATAAAAAAATTTATATAAAAATCAATGCGCTCAGGAAATAAAAAAAAATACAAATTTTAAATAAAATATTTCAGATAATTTTCTTTATTTATGAGATTTCAAAATGAACTAACTCATATGTATGTATATACATATATATTTTTTTTTATTATTAATAAATGGTGTAATAAAAGTTACAAAATATACTTCTTATTCAAATTTTTTGTCTAGGCACGAGACTTTTAATTTTTTATGATGGCAATATTACCTTGCCATAAATAAATAATAATGTTATATTTTTCTTCATAATTTTTTTAATTTAAATAAATTGATTTCCGGATGCTAGCGCTACTTTTTTTAGTTACACCGTTACACAAAATAAAAATTTAAATAATCAAAATTAATAAATAAAAAAAAAAACCTTAAAAAACGAGTTCTTCAAAATGCACCCACATAAAAATTGTAGATACTGCTAATAGTAAATTCAGTGACTATATTTTGTGGTGCATTTGTTTTTGTGATTGATCATAGAATTCTTTTTTAATTTTTTTTTAACACATTTAAAGCCACAGTCTTATGATGACCCAAGAGCAAGAGAAAAAAAGTATCCGGAATTTGTTAATTTAAAGTTAACATCGAAATTGAAATACAAAATTCCTAAATTCCTCATTCGATATCGGCTCATATATTTACATATGTATTTACCATATCGTTACCTTTAATTGCAATTTAATAATTTTCCACTTAATACTACTTAAATGATGTCTAGTTTCTAATTATTCGTTTGAACAGTTGATTAATTAAAGATTTTTATTTTTAAAGTGAAATTATGAGCTTATTTTATTTCCTAGGTTTTATAAGAGTTGAAAATTGTTCTATTAATTTCTATCTACATATGTACATACATATATCCCTATTCTAAATTTCAAAACAAATATATGTATATTCCAATCACAATCACCGTTAGAAATGCAAGTATGTAATATTATAACGTTCATGTTTCTCAGAAATCAAATTTAAATAATTTAATTTAAGATTCCAAATTTCTTTTTTTCCCTTCTATGAAATTTATGTTTAACAAATTTAAATTAAAAATAAATCAAAATGTCAGCATGATTATATCTACTATATAGACACACAATGAAAAAAATTTTTGTTTTCTAGATTGGTTTTGAGAAGAAAAAAAAATCATTAAAATTTTATGTGTGAAAAAGACTTCTCTATGAGCTTGTTCTTTAAACTTTTTCTTTTTCCCAAAATCTACATTTGTCTATTCTACACCTTTGAATTAAAAAAATCCTGTTCTCATTCAATATATTTTTTTCTTAATCTTTACCCATAATTATTTTACACATTTATTATATATACATATATATTTTTTTAAAAAAAAATTTTTTTTTCTCCAATATTTACTTTCTACTAATGATCATCCATCCATCAAATATATTCAATCCTTTTGTTCGATAAATTTCCAAAAATTCTTAAGATACACCTAACCGTTTAACATATTTTATTTCACGTATTTATTTTTTGATTGCATATAATGTGTGTTAATTTTTTGAAGATATATTTAACAAATATGTATTTGTCTAAACTTGAAAATTGATGAAAATTTTAAACAGTGCTCAGATTGGTGATCACAAACAGTTAAGAAAAAAAAAAGAAAAAAAAGTAATGGATGTTGTCTTTTGTACTAATTTTAAATACACAAACAAAATTTGAAGAAAATAAATAAAAATAAAAAGAAGAAAGTTTACAAAATCTATTGAGAATAGGAAAATATCGTGTATGCGTTGCATGAACATATTTTAACAAACATTTAAGCAAATAAAAAAGAAAATATTCGATCAACAAGATTTTAGAAAATAAAAAAACTAAAAAGAAAAATCAACATTTTTTTATTGTTCTTTCCAATAAATAAATACAACTTGACATTATTTAAAAATTACATGAAAAATGTAAATCAATTTAGACGCTTCAGTCAATTTGAATCTAATTTATAAATATTCAAAAAATATTTTTTTAAAAAAAAATAAAGAATGTAAATTTAAAAGTTATTTAAGACATTTTTTTTTTCAAGATCTAAAACATTGTCCGTATGCAAATTATTTTGAACAGGCAAAAAAAATTAAATTTATTTCCGTCTTCATCTTTTATCTTTTTTGTTCTCAATGTGTAAAAATGGGGAATCTTATTGAATCATGATATTCTTTTTTAATGCAAAGTGCCTTTTCTACTATGCCAATGAGATTTTTGGGGATTTGCATTTTTTTGAATAAGTCAACACGATGTTGTTATGACTTCTGAAATTTAAATGTTTGTCTTACTTTGTTTTTCATCTCCGTTTGAATAATAATTAAATTTTTGTTGTTGTTGTTTTCAAAGCACTCGAATTTTAACATAGAAAAATATTAAAATCTGATTAACGTCTAATGAATAATGCAAATCCAATAAAACATAAAATTGATTCTTTGATGGATGGTCTTTTTGTGTAGTCAAAAATGATCAGCATCAAATAACATGTTCGCACTCAATTAGTCTAGACAACAACAAAATCAAATAAATCATTTTTTTTTAATATCTTGTGCAGACAGAATCGAAATGATTTTATTTTAAATTGAAGAAAGAAAAAAAGAAAAAAAAGTAATTAGAGGATTTGAATGTGATTTTTGTAATTTTTACTTCTGAATTTTAACAAGTATGCAGAATCCTTATGGAAACCTATGTAAGCTCACCTATAAAATGTGTGTCGTATTAAAGTTTGAAAAAATAAGGCAGACTTGGTGGTTAGTGGACGGAGTGGTAAAGCTAGCTAGCTTTTGAATTTGGAGGTCTCGGGTTGGAATCCGCCAAAATTCACTCAGGGTTTGACTAAGTACACCAAAGAGTTGAAGTGGGTTGTGTTCAATACTAGAGTATTTGGTAGCTCTGATTATTGAACATAAGCAAGTACACAAACCAACTACACAAATTTCAGTGCCATCCCTATCATACGAATAAATTCGTTATCTACCAACGAATTTAGTGGTTCGGATTCCACTAAAAATAGTTTTGAAAAACCCAAGTTAACTTGCAATAGGCTCAATATCACACCGAGCTACTGCGCCACAGAAAGAAGATTATTGTCTATTAAAATGTTTCCTAATAAAAGGAAATACCCTCTATCAACATAAAAAAATATTTTTCACATACATAATTCCAACCGAAAATTTATAACAATCAAAAAATTCTCTCAGCATGAAAGAAAGCAATTTTCTTTATAAAAATAAAAAAAACCAAACTACAAATTTAATTGACAATTAATGTACAATAACACGTTTTAATAAAAATATTCAAGATAATTTGATTGAGACAGTTTGAAAACAAAACAACAAGAAATATTCTCAAGATTTTATTCTTGTTTTTATTCTGTATGTTATGTGATTTGAAAAAACAATTTCAATCATCAAATTTTTTTATGCAATAATCATAAAAATTAATTTATGTTGTATTATTAATCTTTTGTTTAATAATGCATAAATCTATATTCTCTTGAATCGATTGACTTTTATCGAATTTCCATATCGAGTAACACGGCGATTTTACACTCACAGTCATGTAAAAGGTACGTGGCGAAATCGAGAGCAAATATAGTATTACCAATATGCATGTTTATTTTTAAAAAAATAATACATAAATAAACAAAGCTTTCTTATGATGAAAAAAAAAATGAAACATAAAATTTTTATGAGATTTTGATGAAATCACTAACACATCAAAAAATTTTAAAAAAAACACATACCAAAAAAATATGATAAGATGAATTGTAGATTGGTTTTTTTTTTCAAAAGTTTGAAATCAAAAATGTCCATATATCACTAATGTCACATATAATCGATGATCAAACGATGACTTTATTGTGAAAATTTTTATATATCTCGTCATAAAAGGAAGATGAAGATTTTATCGTTTTATTTTGCCTTTCCACAACCTCACCCCATTCAATCCGAAATCTTTATCATCATCGACATTATCATTTATTACTATGCGAATGCATCATTTTTTCTATACAAGAGATAATGAATAATTTTTTTGTGATTGTGTTTGTATGTGAAGGCCGTATATATCGTAAATTTTTTTTTTAATCTTTTTTTTAATGACACAACAGAGAGGAACTTACATACTTTTTCATCGTCTTCTTCTACTGAAAATGAACCTCTTTTCAAAATTATTATCAAATTGACAGAAGTATATTTATATATGTACATATGTACATATGTATATGAACACCATCAGCAGCAGTAACAATATGGAGGTAATAACGATACATGAAAAAAAAGATACTCCTTAAAATACATTCGAAACAATTTTTTATATATACATATATTTTTTTTTGTTCAAAATTTGTATTTATGTTAAATTTAAGATTTATGTATACTTTTGCAATAATTTTATAAACCGCAACGTGATAATTATATTGATGATTATTTAAAATAGTAAACAACATTTTTAACGATCTATAAAAATTTGATATTTATGGTTGAAATAAAAGGATTAAATTTCTCATACATAAAATAAAATACGTTTATTGTATATACTCATATGCACATTCCAAATCTATGAATTTTCTATATCGTGTTGTTAATTTGATTTTAAAATTATGTATAACTTCAACAACAACAAAAAAAGATAATATAATTTTTTAATCTTTCTGTTAACAATTAAATTGTTAACAGAGATTATCTTCTTTTTTTCTTAGTTTTTTTTTTTTTTGTAGTTTTTTAATGGCTTATTTTTATTTATGTATTTATTTTTTTCTATAAAAATCATGCATAGTTTTCACACAAAATTAATTTAATTTCCATTAAAAAAAAAATAAGATAGAAAAGTAAGAAAAAAATATTTCTCTCTAAAATTGAATATATATGTAAATATTGAATTTTCGAAATTTTTCTTTGTCTATAAAATTTAAAATTTGAATGATAATTATGAAATGATATACGTATGTAGTTATCCCTGATTTTAATTAGTTATATATTTATTGCATTGTCAGATTATTTTAGAAATAAATTCATTTGAATTAAAGGTTCAGAACACCTGATAGAATAAAATTTTCAATTGAAAAAAAATCTCTTTTAACCACACAATCACATGCCCACTTTTCCAATGATTTTAATATGTTTTTTCTTTCAAATTATCAACAAATTCATATATTCACACACACTACAAAATCAGAATTAATAATGTAAACAATATTCATAAACTAAGAAGACAAAAACATGAATCAATAAATTTATGATTACATAGATGAATGATCGTCATCCTACACAGGATTACATTAAAGATAACAATCAGAACATTTCAGCAAAAATTATATCTTTACAAGATAAAAATGAAAAATGAAAAAAAAAAAATCCAACTTTTTATGATTACATTAGATCAGATTCATATTCATGAACACCATAATCTCATATCATGATATACATACATACATTACTAATCTAAATCTAATATGGTGGTTTTAATTTTCAACATCGCGTGAAAGTAAATTCGCATAGACCACCACCTAATAAGATTTTCGAAAAAAAAAAAAAAATCATATAAATGAAGTACAACATCTTAAATCTGTACACACAAAAAATTTGTAATTTATGCATAATGGTAATAAAATTATAGTGTCAACACCCAGATTAACTGATTGATTTTTTTTCCTTTGCATTTGATTAATAAAATTAATTATTTTTGCAGATTAATAAGTGATTGAACTTAATACAGTTAAAACGTAAATTATCATTATGCTTAATGTGCACCTTGAAAAAAAAAAAAAAAAAAAAAAAAAAAAAAAAAAATCGATTTAAAATTATTAACTGTTAATTATAATGGGTCAAAGAACAATCTTTCGCAAATTATACTACTTACAATTTGTTTTTAAGTTGCCAAATTTTTTTATAGTAAAATAAACATATTCTTAATGAGTGATTTTGTGATTTTTAAAAAAGAAATCATGACGGTTATGTCGTAAAGTTATGCGTCCTTTTGGAATTTTTTGAATTCCACAGAAACTACTCAAGTCTATACATAAGCAAATTTGGCAGTATTTGAACTAATTTTTTAATTTTTCATGCGTAATTAAAATTTAAAAACGGCAGAACAAAAGACAATTTTTTATTTTATCTTATTTTTGAAAAACCCAAATTTCATAATCTATGATATTTTGATTTTTTTTAATTCAATCTTTTACGAAAAGTGGTTTGCTCGTCCTAATCAAAATTATGATAAATTTTGAGTGTGTATTGTGAAATATTTCTTTTTTAATTTTACAAACAAAACAAAACATTTAAAAAAAAAATAAATAAATAAATAAACCTAAGTATTAAATTGACTATCACGTGGAAGAACAAAAATTACCTTTTCATAACAAGTAGGCAAACAAATTAATTGGATAATAAAAACAGTTCAACAAAATCAATCACCCCCGTTAAATATTTTAATATTTCATTATAAAAAAAAATTACAAAAAACACACTTCTAGGAATTTTTTCATTGTTTCCAAAATATTTCCCCGTTTTTATTTTATTTTCCAAAAAAAAAAAAAAAAAAAAAAATTATCAATGAATCTGAACGTACTTTTGCAAACGAATACCTCAAGTGTCTGCAATATTTACAAAAAGATATCAAAAAGTAAATAAACAAAATTTGTACTGAGATTTAAATGACGATAATTTAAATTGAAAATAAAAGAATTATCAATTAACTTCACGATCATTGTACTTTCTTTTTAAATTTTGTACGTATTACAATTTCAATAATATAAAATTTCAAAAGTACATAAATCGTAAAATTATCAAGTGTTCAGTAATTAAGAAGTTAAAATAATAAATCACTATCATTGCCATTGAAAAAAAAAGAATTCATTTATAATTTTTCTTCAATATTTTGTAATTTAAAAAAAATTTAATATCGATCTAATAAACGTTAACAATATTTTTTTTTAAATATTTTTCTTATTTTTCTGCTTTTTTTTCTTTAGATAAAATAAAAGTAGTAGAATCAATAGATTAGTCCTAACATTGCTTCTTTTGTGACCTAAAAACTTAAATGCCACTGTTTTTTTTTCTGTCATATTTTTCAATTTTTGTTTGTTACATTCAATCTTATGATATCTTTTTGTGATTTTTCTGCAATGTCTGTCGTGCAATTTATTACGATATATCTCATGCGTATTTTTATCACTGAATAAATTTATGTAGGTACATACATATGTATGTATGTTCTCTTATCTACGAGTATTTTCAAACAAAACAAAAACAAAAAGAACATACAAAACACATTTGCATTATAAAATTATAAATCATATCTTCATTTTTTTAAATGGGGGTGGTGATAACTGATATGTATGGTAGAAAAGTGGTTGACATATTGAGTTAGATGGGTGGTGGAAGACATGTAAAAATGCCGGAACGATTTAGCACCTGTGACATGTTGTTGTTAAAATACAAATTTTGTAAAAGAATAAAAAGAAATAGGAAAAGACATTTCTTCCTGTACTGTATGTAAAAAAAATGTGATTTCTTTTGTAGAATAAAACTAAAAGATAATTGTTGTGTATGAGTTATTTTCACTTAAACGATACTTTGTCTGAAAACATCGTGAAGAACAAGAAACTGAAAAGAATGTTGTAGAATATCTTTTTTTCCTTCTTTATTTTGCTACAATTTTCTACAATTATCATCAATGTCATGGTTTTATGATGACAATGATAATGATGATGATGAAACAATTTTTGTTATTATAAATAAAATGTATTGTAGGGTCGTAAAGGAATTTTTCTTGTCGTATTTTTGTTTTTTCCTTGAAGTTTATTTTGTTGTTGTTATTTTATTCTTTTAAATTCACCAGACTAACTTCATCTTAAAAAAAAATAATACGTAAAAGGAAAACAACAAAAATACGAAAGCTCTTAAGTCAAAGAAAATTCCTATTAAAACCACTTTTTTTTTTTTTACTTTTTTTAATAAAAATTTATTTTAAAACATTTAAGAAATGCTTCTGACTTCTGACGCATTTTTGATACATCTTAAGAATGAAGTTCAGAACTCAGAATTAGAGTACATATGTGTTAAATTATGACAACTGAGCTGTCATATAATGTAAATTCTGTTATACCATATAAAAAAAAATAATAAAATGAAGTGATTAAGATACGCTACAAGTCATATAAATTACAGGTAAAAACTTGACTTGATAATTTACTTAATGCTTAAGAAAGTTTTTAAATATGACAACTTGAAGAATAAATCACTGATAAACATGTGCTTGATTCTTTTTTCTTTTTTGGAAGTATTCAAGTAATTATGAAATTATTGAGCAATCTAATGTGTGGTTTCAATATTTTACATTGAAATTATTTTGAAAAATTTTCCGAGTTTTACGTAACATACTATCAATTTTGATTGACAATCACTACCTACCTATAACTCGACAACCCCCACGGCCTCATGTGAACATATCTTCAACTCCTTCCTGTCTTCGAATTTCTCTCGTCATTCTTGAATTTGGAATCTTTTTGTATCAATTGTGAAGTAGGTATACATACATATACTTATTGTATTGCAACTTTTCACTAAAATATTGAATAAAACCTTTTATTATTGTATTAGCTTTCAAGATCAAATAACAATAATAATTCTGTTATTTAAATCTTTTCAATAACTTTATAAAAATATATGTGTAACATAACACTGTTTAACACATCTAACTCAGTTTAATGACTCATTCTCAGTAAATTACTTAATTTCTGTCATTGTAAATTTTGTTTTGCTATTATTTTCTCATTTTTTATTTTATATTTTTCTTAAACAATTTCTAAAAAATTAAAAAATTCAAATCATGTTTTAAATCTAATTTCATTAACCTTTACGTGATTTAATAAATGATAATAAAATGAGTATAAAAAATTGTTTTAGTAAAGGCAAAATTAAACAATAATAAAAAGTAATTCCAAAAAACAAATAAAAAAAAAACTATAAAAAACTTGCAATTTCAAAAAATTACTTTATTTGAAAAATTGTAAATAAATTTTGTGTATTTTCGTCATGATAAAAATGAAAATTATTTTTGAAATGTTTTATTTAGTTTTATTTTTTTTAAGAGATTTTTTAAGTTTTTTTTTCGTCTTTCACATGTGATAAACATGCACAACAAAACAAAAATAATGTTACATGTATTGTAGATATTTGTACGTCATCTTTTGTATTATTTCTTTTGCCTGAACCATAACTTGATATACCTACGAAAAAAAACAATAATAAAACAGAAGCAGTAAAGAACGTTTTCTGAAAAAGAAAACTAACTTCAAGAAATCTTAGTATAATAAAATAAGAAAAAAAAAATTGTGTGTAATGGGCTAATTGGTTCGCAAATGGCTGGATTTTTTTAATTGAAAAAATTTATCTTAAGGTGTATATCTCAATTTCGGCTTCTTATGTATACATATGCTTTACGCGTATATGCATTCATATTGATGGTGTATACTTTTATTTGATTGCATTTTAACATTGAAAATATAATAAAATTCATTTAAAAAAAAATAAAAAATTCAAGATTCTGTTGTACATGATGTACCAACATGCACTTGAATGTTTTCCATTTTTTAAACATTATGATCATGTTATATGCAGTTGGCACACAACTACTTCAATGCTGGTATGCTGTGTACAACATCATGACAACAAATTGCACTTTAATTCATTTTTATTTCTTAAGCATTTTGTTTTTCTTCCATTTTTTTTTATCTTTTCTTTATTTTTTATCACGATTAAAATGCATTGAAAATAATACAAAAAATTTCTTAAGAAATATAAAAATTTTAAGGACAAAATAAAATGATAAAAATCTCATTTACATTAAAAGGAAAAATCTTCATTTACTTCAAATGAACTTATTGTTGTGCTTGTGTTGTTTTCTTCGTTTGCCAGAGAATTTTTTGTAATTAATCTTAATGATCTCAGTGGAATACTTTTTAATTACAGGTAAAAAAGAAAGAAAGTACACAATTTCCACAGGTTAAACAAAGTTAGTAACACGTGAAATAGAATACATGTTTCAAATCTTAACAATCTAATGGTTGATAAAGGGATGGCCAAATTTTATTAAATTTAAAAATGTGCATGAATTTGGCTTAGAGAAATTTGACTGTATGTATTTTCAAGAAAAAGTATTAGATGAAATCTTTACTCGAAATTCTCCATGCCTTCTTATACAAGTCTTCTTTTTAAAAAATATTTTTCCAGATTAATTTATAATGATACTCAAGTGATATACTTAAATCATAAAATTACAATTTAATTTTCAATATAATTTTTTTTTTTGTATTTTAAAACTAAAATGTTACATCTTTTTTTACGGCATTTATATGTACATATACTTCACAATTTAAAACACAAACGAAAAGAATCTTCACAGAAAAAATTTAAAAAAAAACTAGTGAATTTATTATTATAAAAGAAATTACTAGCGGAAATTTGATTACTATCAAATAAAATGATCAAATTATCTCTTGTACACATTATTTTATGTGTATCTTTAACAAGAATTTAAAAAACAAAAATGATCTTGGAAGTACCTTCAATGATCATCATTATTATTATTTATCAATTCTGTAATTGTTGTTAGTGTTGTGTATTATGTATGTACGTGCATCCAAATAGCCTATTATAGCCCTATATGATACATAGAAGATGTAAAATTTACTAGACACGTAATCCAGCATCCTTCACTAGATTATGAACACGGTCGGTATAATCTTAATTGATATCTATCTGAGATCCTAAAGTTGAATTATGTTGCTGATTTTTCTTTCTTTGGATGCTGCTGTGATAAAATCTCATGCCGCTAAATATTTTGCTGCTTTGTTATTAATATCTTAACAAAAAAAAAAAAAAACGATCATTTAGTATTTTTTTATTAGATTTTATAGATTGAACATAAAGAAAATAAATAAGAGAGAACAAAAATAAATACTTATTATTCGAGATAGACTTTTAAAGGAGCATAAATGAAATTTAATTAGGTCGAGATAAGCGTAATTTGAATCATTAAAAGTACTACTGACCTATTATTTTGTATTTTATCGATTTATCTTTAACAAAGGAATAAATTGATTAATTAATTATAATTCAGTCAATTTAAATTGTAGACGAGAAAAAAATAAGTTAAATTCAGCTTTCTGACGCAAATTATGAGTATTTCTTCTTAACTTTTTAATATTAACTTTTTTATATTAGATTTGAAGTTAAATTTTGGAAAAGAGTAAACATGATAAAATTATTCACAATTTTTTTAATAAACAGTTTTTCTTTGAAAAATGCAATTCATTGACTTAATTTTAAAACAATTTAAATTGAATTTTAGCTATTATAAACAACATACATATGAATGATTTTAGATATCCGTTATCCAAACCTCATTCTAATGGTAATGTTTGAAGCATTAATAATCTTCAACTATCTATAATTTATCATTTACAACACCTAAATCATTTTTAAAGTCTGGATTCCAAAATTTACTGACATTTCTAGGCTAATCTGAATAAAATGTTAACACAATTTATATATTTTTCACTTATTTAAAAATATCAACTCTTAAACCTTTAATTTACGATTAAAAACAACAATTTATATGTTTCATAGTTCATTTAGTCAAACATCTACAATTTTTATATATTTAAAAATCTTCTTGTGAAATATCTAAATTTCAAGGAAGCCAACAGAAATTCATTCAACTTTATAACTTTGTTGCATCATAACCCACTTGTTACAGTTTATTTTTCTTTCCATACACAAATCAATAAATATCTTTTTTCGTGATTTTTTTTTTATTTCTTCTTATGCATAAATACCAATATCTTTATTTATTTGACTTCCTCTAAAATGACAACAACAAGAAAAACTTCAGTATTATAAATAAAATTGAATTTACTTTAGAAATGAAGAAGTTGCACATTTGGCATACCAATGATATCATTCAAAAATTTGTGTGTGGTCTCATTCATCAAACATTATAGAGTGCAAGTATTTCATGCTTAAAAGTTTAAAAACCGATTAATGACGATTTTGTTTTTTTCATCTTCAACTAAAAGAAAAGTATTTTTAGTGGTTTAAATTACACAATGACTATGTCATACATACATTGCGACACAAAAAGATAACAAACGAAAGATTTCAACGAACGTAATTATTCTCACAGATTGATCTCAATCAAAAGGAATAACACATTCACAATAAAATCAAATCAGAATTGTCATTTTGAGTATCTCTATACACAAACTATACAAATTTACCACTAAGTGACTTAATCGAAATATGGATATATGATCAGGTCATTGTTTGTGGTTGTGTAGAAATGCGGTTCTTGTGTAATGTAAATTTTTACACAGAAGAAAATTAACACATAGAGTATCGCAATGTGAATGAAATTTTCCAAATCAAAAAAAAAAAAACCTAATAAAATTCAAATTTTTCTAATTCATATTAAATTTGTATCCACTGGGCCACACGATAGAAACATAAGATTACATCAGGTATATTGCAAAACGACAAATTTGAAAGAAGATAACGTTTGAATACGGGTAAGAGATACATATTTACAACCATTCTGTTGTTAGGGACCGTTAAGGATCTTAAAGAGTAGCCTTGCTTTCATTAACCTCCATGTAGCTGCGGTAATTGGCGTTAAATGGGATACTCAGTTTCTGTAACCAATTCATACTATGTCACACAGTTAATATTTTAAAAATTATGTGACATAATGTTTAGATCGTATGGTTCTCTATGTGTTAAATAAACGGATATGAAAGTATATTATGTTATGTTATAATGTAATTTAAAAATAAATAAATAAATAAATAAATTTCTTTTATTTTTTATTTGCTTTTCAAAACACATTAAAGTCGTCTTATTTTGATCGTGCGACATCTGCGTACATTGCAATGGAGATCATGACGATGATGACGATGATGATGATGATGATGAAGGTAAACAAAATAATTCAATGCATTACCATATAGTGGACAATTGCAATGGAAATGCATAACAAAACATTTTAATGAAGGGCAAAAAATAAAAATAAAATAAAATCTGTGTTGATTTTGATTGTACCTTGAGAACGAGACTAAACAAAATTATTCACTTTATTCATAAGGAAGGTGAGTGAACCCATTTTTGTAATATTTTTCATTTCAATTCAAACTTTTTCTTTCGATCGAGTAATGCACACACAAACAAAATACTTAAGATTCTTCACTTTTTTATTTTTTCTTTTGAAAAATAACAACAAATCATAATTAGTCAAATCAATTGTAGCTTTAAAATAACATAACATTTTCTTCTATTTCTGTGTGTTGTATATATAAAAATATATTTTCATCTTATTCAGCCGCACTTCAACTCTGCGTCATCATCATCATCTGTTAATTTTTTTTTCCTTACAATTTACTTCTTGAAGAGTTTCCTTTCATCATTATCCATCATGTTGAGATTTGGTAGTATAAGAAGTAAAAAAAAAGAAAAGGAAAGGGTAACTACTTGTATTTGTATTAAAAATTTAAAATGCACGCGATGGCGCCTAAAGGTACTATCTATCATCATGCAACTTGACTTACGCGCGTGTTTGTTCATTTTTTTTTTGTAGTTTTTCTATTCGACTTTTAGTAGATTCTTATTTTATTATTTCTTTTCATATAACATGTAACAAGTAAGTAAATTATACCGGCGCGTTATTTTAATTAAATTACGTTGACATGAACTTAAGTTTACATTTTTGATTCTTTTTTTTTTTGCCTGTCTTTCGTTCTATCACATGAATGCATACATACACACCAAAGTAAGATGCATAAATCACTTTTCATCATATGTATACATACGTATATTAAACCAACCAACCAAAGTAACCATCAGCATACCTTTACACCTTACCTACTAATTCTTAGAAAAATTGAATAAGAGATCCCTCAACCCTGTATAATGTACCATATTTATTTAAGATACATCAATTCAAGGTACAAAATAATATTATACACTCATATAAATGTGATGGATATCGTTTTAGGTACTTTTTTACACAAATATAATAACGTTTTCTAGAAAAATATTAGCTACAGCTACGAATATACAGTAAAGAGATATTGTTGTTCTTATATTGTTGCTCTTTTAAAGTATACTATCATATTTTGAAATGGGGGGAACAAAAAAAAAAGAAAGAAAAAAAAAACAAGTTATACTAGACCCAATAGTTCATGGAAATTGTCGACCCAGACAGCTTATTTACTACACATTGAATGCATATTAGGAGTATTACTTATAATATATTTTAAATGTTTTCATACACAACTCTATGCCGAGAAGGAATTTATATAACAGATATTACACCAAACACATATATATTCCATTTCTAGAGGAGTCTGGGTGGTATATCGTAATACAGAAGAAAGGATTGCGTGACTTTGAATAGAATGTTACGCTTAAAAAATGCATACCATCATACCGTCACATATAATATCACACATATACCCTACACAAAAGATCAATAGGATCTTTCTGAATGTTTTTTAATATCTTCATTTTCTATTAAATGAGATATTTTTCATATAAATTTTATTTTTTCTATGAAGAAAATTTATGACAAATTGTTGAAATGTTTCTCTTTTTTCTTATTTTTTCAATTAAATAAATGAAATATAAGCAATAAATTTGAATTATAATTAAAACGAAGTACTTTTTGTATGTTTGTAATTTTCATGATGGTTTTAAAACTATTTCTTTTAAATGGTTCTAGAATTTTAGTTCAGTTGCACGCAAAAGACAAAATTAAAATACTTCTCATAATCCTGTTCATAAATTTGAAAATATATTAACTGGAAGAGATTCGAAACTGACCAAACTCCCCGCAAATCTTTGTTTTGAAATTAGCATAAGTTATTTACTCATTTATATAAAAAAAAAAAAAAATCTAAACAAATAAATATGTATGTAATAGAAAAATGTAGCTATGTACTGTGACACAATCTACAGTTTGACAATCTTCATATGACCTCATTAAAAATTCGATTTTATACTCTTACATTTTTCTCAAGCAGAAAATTTTGTTTTAATCACTGCCACACCCATTGTAAATGGCACGAGTTTGAATTTTATTTAAAAAAACATAAATAAATTAAAACACGACAGTGATTATGAAGCATTTCAAAAAATAATTCCTTGATTTTCATAAATGATAAACCACCACCTTCTACTATTTCACTCATATTACGTTGTTATGGTATTGTTGTAATAATAATTCACCTTACATTGCGTTGGTTGTTTGATCTTCATATATCATTCTTCGAAAGAAGAAAAAAAAAACAATATTCAAAAAACAAAACCAAAAAAAACAATGTTTTTACTGTGCAGAGTAAAAATTTCCAAAAATATATTTTTGTTTTTTCCTCTTTTGTCACCTTTATTTCCCTAAACACACAAATTGTTCACGTAAATCAATTTAATCGAAAACAAAGTGCGTGTAAATGACAAAAAAAAAAATACATATAAATTGATTAAATTAAATGACCATTATGATTCAGTTATAATGGCCTCAGATATACCATATCTGTAAAATATTCAAGTTTACAAAAAAAAAAAAAAAAAAAAACAAAAAAAAAAGATTTATTGTCTACACATACGTGTATTTTGAAATTTAATGGAAATGATGAGGTTGAAGAAAAAAATAACAACAAAAAAACAAGAAAACTGGTCATCCATTCAATAAGAAGTGCATCATTATTCTTTTTTCTTTATTTTTTTTATTTAAGAGAAAAGTTAACATATGCAAATAGGAAGATCTATTACCTGATAATGTTTAATATTATCATTGAATATCTTTTCAAAATCTGATCAGCACATTTTAAGAATTAATGAAGAATGTTTCTTTTTATCATATGAACTGTGATGCACATAAACCATAGATATTAATCCATAAAAAATTATGGATTACTTTCTACATAAAAAAAAAGGATGGATGATTTTCCATTATGTCGGGAGATAAAAAACCACAACTATGATTAAAATGTGTTCAAAGTTGCAAAAAACAACCATCTCATAAAAAATAAAATCACTTTAATTTTGATGAGAATTTGTTTGTTGTCATAATAAAATATCTTATTGTATCCGGGTTCCGTAAAAACATTTTTTTTCCTCTTTTGTTTCCTTCATCTTTTGTTCTAAAATGTTTATTATTTATTAAGTTGAAGACGTCAATATTATCGTCACTATTTATTGTCATCTTAAAAAGGTAATGATCTAATGTTAAAAGTTAATTCGAAAAGTTTTATTTCATGTAAATCAAGTGAATTTCCCAAAATAAATTTCAATGTCTGAGGTATTCATAGTGTAAAACTATATTTATTAATAAATTTAATATATCTTTCGTCTGTTCATATAATTTAATAACAATAAACTTTATTATTAATAGTGACTTTTATTGTAAAAATTGAAAAAAAAAATGAATGAATAAAATATTTTTTATTTTAAAAATTGAAAAAAAAAATGAATGAATAAAATATTTTTTATTTTAAAAATAATAATAACATAAGTGAACTCATCAACTTATTCTTACATATATGTAATTTGTTCTAAAAGATACTTCACACTATCAGATCTATTCGTACAAATTATTATTTGACATATTCTTTCAGATACGTTATACGGATACTCCATTATGGAAGCTGAAACAAAAACACCTTAAACATCGCAAAACAAATGAACTTATACCATTTTAAAGTTAAACGGCTAACTTGTATGTATACATTTATCAACATTCCTATGTAATTTAGTCATTATAAGTATTTTAATTGAGTTATTCATAAAAAATGCAAATCAATAAATAAATTATTAAGATAATATTGAATTATTGATTAGATAATGTCCGAAGATTATTATTTTATTATTGTCCATCTGAATTTTTATTTTTTTTTTCTTTACTTTTTCACACCTCAAAAAAAAAAAAAAACAGGATTTTTTTTAACCTTAATATTTTTTTTATTTTCAAATAAACAACGTAGTGTTGAAAAATAATGCACTTTTTTTTCCAAGGTAAATGCATTTTTTACATATAAGTAATTGTAATGTATCTACTAGATTTGCATAATTTTTACCACACTTAAATGATTTATATTCAAATTGAAAAAAAAAAGAAAAAAAAATCTTTAATCTTGTAAACTGTTAACTACTGTTTTGTTGTGTAATTGCAATAAAAAATACAAAAATGACAGCTGTGCTGATGTGATGTGATTAAAGTTTTGTGATATTCTGAAAAATATTTTTGTTTTTAAAAAAATTATTATCATAACCTGTTGAAAAAAAATATTTTCACACTTTTTCGCATCAGTATGTATTTCATAATTAAAAATTAAATGATTATTTACATGTATGTGTAAGTGGCTCAGAAACCAAAAAAAAAAAAAAAGCTCATCATCGGCAAATGAATCAAATCGGTCTTCTAACTTTCAATTACACATTGAGATGATCCTTTTGAGTTGCGACCTTGAAACGTCATCAATTACTCCCATAAAGAGTCCTTTTTTCTTTTTGGAAAACTTAACCAAAAACCAGTAGGACTAAAAAAAAATAGTACAAAACTAACAGATACATATATGTACACTTGTATACCATCTTATATACTTTATGTATACATATGTACTATATATGGCGATTTTTAATTTTTTTGTTGTTTTAAAAAGTTGTATTCCAGCATCTTATAGACCAAAAACAGATATTATTTTACCAAAATATTTCTGTAATGGTTCTTCTTAAGATTTTTGTTCATGATTATCAATTTTTTTTTTTCAAGATAAAAATAAATTTGACTGAATTGGTTATGACAATTTTTAATGTGTTTTTAAAATCCGTTAACTATTTTTTTTTCTGTAGAATTTGAAAAATTCCGAATAATTCACCAGAGTCATCTTTACAACAACACGGACAACTAGGTGAATCAAGTTAAAATAAAATAAGAAAACAGATATGAAAAGTTTTTCGTTAAAAATCTCTTCTATACGTCCAAAAAGCATCAATTTATACAAAAAGCATCAAATATAGAGGTTTATTGTAGCCGTTAAATTCAAATTTTTGAATTTTCATGTCTGTATGTTTGCAAAAATAATATAAAAAGGGGAATAATTTTGCTTCGAATAAGCTCATGATATGATTGGCTGTATAAGATTTCAAGAGGAGAAATGTGAAAAGAAGAAGCATGTAAAGTAAATTGAAGAAATAAAGAATAATGAAAAACACGCCCATAATTATAATATTCATTATAAATGCTTTATTTGTTTTTGTATATCATATGATATTTTTAAATTTTGTTTTGATGCTGATTGTATACATTTTTGGATATTTATATTTTGTTTCGAAAAACAAAAATATAATAATACAACTGTGTACAATTATTGTTGATGATATTAATTATCACGTTTTTTTGTGATATGTGAGAAATGAAAAAATATTTTTAATTTTCATGTTTTTTAAAATATACTGCTTCTTGTTCATTTTCATATTGCATTTTATAGTTCTTATTAAATAATGATAATTCATTCATTCGCATGATGATTTTTTTTTCTTTTTTGTCAAATACATTCGGACTTTGAGTCTTAATTTAAATATGATCCCTTCGAGCTAGGAAAACTTGAAACTTCACCAATTCCTTCATTGGAAGGTCCTCACTATACACCCCAATTTTCAACGTCCTAGCTCAAAATTGGTAGAACAAAATATTTCTTTTTACCTATGCAAAAACAAGAATTTGGTCGTGCGTATACAAATGTATACCATACATTTTATATGGAGATTTTGAAATTTTTTTTTCAAAAAACGATATCTCAGCATCCCGTGGACCAAAAACCGTAATTTTTTTACCCTAATATTTTTTGAAGAGTCCTCTTTAATCAACCCATGCGATTTTGTACTATTTTTACTTTTTGAAATTTTCATACATTTACAAATTCAAACATAATTAAGACTTCAATTAGAATCAAAAACTATTATTTTTGGATTAAAATATTCAATGTGAAAATATTAGTTTTTTGTCCACGGGATGCTGAGATATCGTTTTTTGAAAAAAAAATTTTCAAAATCTCCATATAAAATGTATGGTATACATTTGTATACGCACGACCAAATTCGTGTTTCTGCATTTAAGACTCAAAGTCCGAATGTATACATTTGTATACGATCAGCCAATCCCAGGGTTACATGACAAATTTTCCATACAAATTATTTTACGTACATAAAATTTGTAAAATATTTTAAAAAAATTTAAAGTGAAACAAAAAAGATTTTATTGTTACCAAATAACATTTTTATGTCATGTATTTTGAAGCACAACCAGAATAACATTTCATAAAACTTGCAACAATGATTTTCAATATTCATTCAATAGAAAATAAGTAGAAATTATACCTAACAGTGTAAACTCGATAATTTGAACTAATTTAAACTGACCTTGTTAAAATTTTAAAACAGTTGAAAAAATTGCACACAAAACCAAATTTACACTTTCAACACTATTTTAAACAAAAATACTAAATAGTGTTGTAATAAATTCATTTGTATTTTTAAAAAAATAATTACATAATTGATTATGACGATTATAAAATGAATTTTAAATTAGGTAATATGTACATATTTAACTTGTTTTTATTTCATCCTATTTCGAAAAGTAAAAATCAGAAAAAAGGCCTTTACAAAATTACATAACATTATTAGCTAATTTTAGAAATTTAGGCGTTGAAAATAAAGAGGTTCAAATTACCGAGCTTATACTGTATCTATATTTAAGTTAAAAAAAAAAAAAATTAAAAAAAAGAATAAACATTATTTCAAAAAACATTCATACAATTATAATTCATATTGATCTTCTGTCTTTGTCTATCTTCAAATGATCGATATGCGTTTATAATTTGTATTATTCTTTTTGCGTATTTTCTTAATCCTTCCTACTTTTGTTATCTACTTCGAAAATAAACAAAAGTCAGCTGATGTGCATTAGCGTATTCAAAAACAAAAACAATAGAAATGAAATTTTTAAGAAAAATACAATTTAAAAAGAACTAGGGTAGAATACCCAGTAACGAGCACTCCGGCAGTAACGAGCCCTTGGCTTTATTTTATTCTATAACTAAGATATTTTTATAAAAATACAGGTGAATATTTGCTATATATTATGTACTTAGAAAAATATATTATCCTTGCAATGCGTGGATGGTTTATCATAATAAACTCTTATTTTAAATATAATTCTAATAAATATAAAGTGCTACTCAAAATGGCATTTTTCTTAACATTTTCGTTAAGGAGATGAGTATTACGTTTTCGTTAAGGAGATGAATATTTATTTCCTTTATATTTTACTAAAAAAAAGCGATAACTAGCTAATTTTTTTGAAATTACATTTTAAATTAGTTAAAACTTAATTTCTAGCACTTTATAACACTTTTATTATTAAAATATTTTATTTTTGGCACTGCTCGTTACTAGCTCTTTTCATGGGCTCGTTACTGGCGAAAAGGGGGCTCGTTACTGGTCTTCACGAATTTTGATTTTTTTCATAATTTTAATAATTTTACTGAAATAAAAACATATTTTTTGCGTTAAATTGCAAATCTAGACCCTTCAGAAAATTTATTTTACTCTTGGTTGGAATTATTTATCAAATACTTTAACCGTGGTATAAGGAAAAAGTCCAAAATTTTCCTTAAGGGTGCTCGTTACTGGGTATTTTCCCCTATTCATAATTAGTAAACAAAAACTATGGGGAAAATTAATTGTTGTATGAAAAAAACGCTTATAATATTAAATATTTTAGTTTTCTAAAAAAAATTTTCTAGACGATCCTCAAATAATTTTTATTTTTCATATAGGTAATTATTTTAAATAAATTAATAAAATATTTGAAAAAAAAGTAAACAAAAATAATTCATCATTACAAAAAAAAACATTCATACAATTATAATTCATATTGATCTTCTGTCTTTGTCTTTCTTCAAATAATCGCTATGTATTTATAATTTTTATTATTCTTTTTGAGGATTTATTCTTATAGTCTACTTCGAAAATAAACAAAACAGCTGATTTATAGTACAAAATTCAAATAAAAACGGAAAATATTTAAATTGAGTTCGAATGTTTCAAAAGCTATATTTAAAAATTTTTCGAAGCAAAATATTTATGTATGTTTGCATGTTCTTGATTTTTGAAAGAGCTTGAGATTAATCCTCTATTGTATAAATTGATGCTTTTTGATTTATACAATAGAGGATTAATCTCAAGCTCTTTCAAAAATCAAGAACATGCAAACATACATAAATATTTTGCTTCGAAAAATTTTTAAATATAGCTTTTGAAACATTCGAACTCAATTTAAATATTTTCCGTTTTTATTTGAATTTTGTACTATAAATCAGCTGTTTTGTTTATTTTCGAAGTAGACTATAAGAATAAATCCTCAAAAAGAATAATAAAAATTATAAATACATAGCGATTATTTGAAGAAAGACAAAGACAGAAGATCAATATGAATTATAATTGTATGAATGTTTTTTTTTGTAATGATGAATTATTTTTGTTTACTTTTTTTTCAAATATTTTATTAATTTATTTAAAATAATTACCTATATGAAAAATAAAAATTATTTGAGGATCGTCTAGAAAATTTTTTTTAGAAAACTAAAATATTTAATATTATAAGCGTTTTTTTCATACAACAATTAATTTTCCCCATAGTTTTTGTTTACTAATTATGAATAGGGGAAAATACCCAGTAACGAGCACCCTTAAGGAAAATTTTGGACTTTTTCCTTATACCACGGTTAAAGTATTTGATAAATAATTCCAACCAAGAGTAAAATAAATTTTCTGAAGGGTCTAGATTTGCAATTTAACGCAAAAAATATGTTTTTATTTCAGTAAAATTATTAAAATTATGAAAAAAATCAAAATTCGTGAAGACCAGTAACGAGCCCCCTTTTCGCCAGTAACGAGCCCATGAAAAGAGCTAGTAACGAGCAGTGCCAAAAATAAAATATTTTAATAATAAAAGTGTTATAAAGTGCTAGAAATTAAGTTTTAACTAATTTAAAATGTAATTTCAAAAAAATTAGCTAGTTATCGCTTTTTTTTAGTAAAATATAAAGGAAATAAATATTCATCTCCTTAACGAAAACGTAATACTCATCTCCTTAACGAAAATGTTAAGAAAAATGCCATTTTGAGTAGCACTTTATATTTATTAGAATTATATTTAAAATAAGAGTTTATTATGATAAACCATCCACGCATTGCAAGGATAATATATTTTTCTAAGTACATAATATATAGCAAATATTCACCTGTATTTTTATAAAAATATCTTAGTTATAGAATAAAATAAAGCCAAGGGCTCGTTACTGCCGGAGTGCTCGTTACTGGGTATTCTACCCTAGTTCTTTTTAAATTGTATTTTTCTTAAAAATTTCATTTCTATTGTTTTTGTTTTTGAATACGCTAATGCACATCAGCTGACTTTTGTTTATTTTCGAAGTAGATAACAAAAGTAGGAAGGATTAAGAAAATACGCAAAAAGAATAATACAAATTATAAACGCATATCGATCATTTGAAGATAGACAAAGACAGAAGATCAATATGAATTATAATTGTATGAATGTTTTTTGAAATAATGTTTATTCTTTTTTTTAATTTTTTTTTTTTTTAACTTAAATATAGATACAGTATAAGCTCGGTAATTTGAACCTCTTTATTTTCAACGCCTAAATTTCTAAAATTAGCTAATAATGTTATGTAATTTTGTAAAGGCCTTTTTTCTGATTTTTACTTTTCGAAATAGGATGAAATAAAAACAAGTTAAATATGTACATATTACCTAATTTAAAATTCATTTTATAATCGTCATAATCAATTATGTAATTATTTTTTTAAAAATACAAATGAATTTATTACAACACTATTTAGTATTTTTGTTTAAAATAGTGTTGAAAGTGTAAATTTGGTTTTGTGTGCAATTTTTTCAACTGTTTTAAAATTTTAACAAGGTCAGTTTAAATTAGTTCAAATTATCGAGTTTACACTGTTAGGTATAATTTCTACTTATTTTCTATTGAATGAATATTGAAAATCATTGTTGCAAGTTTTATGAAATGTTATTCTGGTTGTGCTTCAAAATACATGACATAAAAATGTTATTTGGTAACAATAAAATCTTTTTTGTTTCACTTTAAATTTTTTTAAAATATTTTACAAATTTTATGTACGTAAAATAATTTGTATGGAAAATTTGTCATGTAACCCTGGGATTGGCTGATCGTATACAAATGTATACATTCGGACTTTGAGTCTTAAATGCAGAAACACGAATTTGGTCGTGCGTATACAAATGTATACCATACATTTTATATGGAGATTTTGAAAATTTTTTTTTCAAAAAACGATATCTCAGCATCCCGTGGACAAAAAACTAATATTTTCACATTGAATATTTTAATCCAAAAATAATAGTTTTTGATTCTAATTGAAGTCTTAATTATGTTTGAATTTGTAAATGTATGAAAATTTCAAAAAGTAAAAATAGTACAAAATCGCATGGGTTGATTAAAGAGGACTCTTCAAAAAATATTAGGGTAAAAAAATTACGGTTTTTGGTCCACGGGATGCTGAGATATCGTTTTTTGAAAAAAAAATTTCAAAATCTCCATATAAAATGTATGGTATACATTTGTATACGCACGACCAAATTCTTGTTTTTGCATAGGTAAAAAGAAATATTTTGTTCTACCAATTTTGAGCTAGGACGTTGAAAATTGGGGTGTATAGTGAGGACCTTCCAATGAAGGAATTGGTGAAGTTTCAAGTTTTCCTAGCTCGAAGGGATCATATTTAAATTAAGACTCAAAGTCCGAATGTATTTGACAAAAAAGAAAAAAAAATCATCATGCGAATGAATGAATTATCATTATTTAATAAGAACTATAAAATGCAATATGAAAATGAACAAGAAGCAGTATATTTTAAAAAACATGAAAATTAAAAATATTTTTTCATTTCTCACATATCACAAAAAAACGTGATAATTAATATCATCAACAATAATTGTACACAGTTGTATTATTATATTTTTGTTTTTCGAAACAAAATATAAATATCCAAAAATGTATACAATCAGCATCAAAACAAAATTTAAAAATATCATATGATATACAAAAACAAATAAAGCATTTATAATGAATATTATAATTATGGGCGTGTTTTTCATTATTCTTTATTTCTTCAATTTACTTTACATGCTTCTTCTTTTCACATTTCTCCTCTTGAAATCTTATACAGCCAATCATATCATGAGCTTATTCGAAGCAAAATTATTCCCCTTTTTATATTATTTTTGCAAACATACAGACATGAAAATTCAAAAATTTGAATTTAACGGCTACAATAAACCTCTATATTTGATGCTTTTTGATACGTCGTACTGCAACCAAATAATAAATTTATTATTGTTTCTATAGCTCACCAGATAACGCTGTTGACCCTAAAAATAATCACTTTGGGATTTTCCTATAGAAGATAACAAATTTCAAAAAAATCACCCTTTGTTAAACGAAATGTAAAGGTGAGTGTGAACGTAAAATGAAAAACGTGTTTATCTGACTGCGCTTTCAAATTTCGTGACCTTGAAAAAAGAAAATCAAGTCATTTCTTAATTAACCTTGAAATACAACATACATACATATGTATATTTTACATTATTTATTTTTTGTATTACAAGAATTCTGATATTTTTTAGATAACATTTATCTTTTCACAAATCGTACTTTCATGATAATTTTTTTTTTAAATTTCAATATTAGAAGAAAAGCAAACAAGGACAATTAGAAAGTTTATCAAAACTGATATCTTATCAATGATTTAGTAATTGAATTTGATAATTATAAACTTAAAACTGCAGTTTTACCATAATTTTCTTACCGTTCATTAGTGTTTTCTTTTCAAACAAAAAAGTGAAACATTGAAAAAACTTTCAATTTGATTTAAAAGGAAAACAAAATAAGGGAAAATATGAGTGACTATTGTCCAACAGGTAAGTATGTATTTAGAAAATTTTAATAACATTTCTTCTTATTCTTTCTTCATTATTATTTTTTTTTTTGCCGTGAAAATTTTAAATTTAAACAATAAAGTAAAAATGATAATACCTGTGTTAAATCAAAAGTTTAATTTTTAAAAGCAAGATTTACAATCAGGTCAAAACGTTAAAAAACAAAAACAACAAAATTACAAAGCAATTTTCTAATTGTGGTTTAGTTGTGTTTGTGGTAGTTTTTAGCTGAAAAAAAAAAAACGATGTCTTATTGAGCATACTTTTGAATAATGTATATATGTAAATTGAAATTACAGATAATTAATTCCATTGAAAAAAAACTGAAATTCAAAATACAAATGTTTTCAAAATTTTGACTTTTTTTATCCTATTTTACATTTTCAGAAAATATAACTAATCCATTAAAAAATGGAATTTTGTATGTAATAAGTAATGAAAAATTTGATAATTATGACGATCATTTGGGAAACGCAGCTGATGAAAAAACTTTAACAGAAACATTTGAACATTTTGAATTTGATATTGAAATTATCAAAGAATCTGGTTTTGACGATATTTGTGATAAAATCAAAGAAAGTAAGTAGATACTTTTTGAATTTAGTTGTTTTGAAAATTAAACTATGTACTTATGTTTCTTAATTCTTTTTTTTTTCTTTCCAATAAAAGTTCGTAGCGCAAATTTGAGTAATTATAAACATTTTGTATTAGCAATTTTAACTCATGGTGATCGTTATGGTACTTTATCAGCTAGAGATATTGATTATTGTTTAGATACAACAATAATTTTACCAATATTACAAAATCCAACGTTAAAGGATAAATTAAAATTATTTTTGATTGAAGCAAATCGTGGTAAATTTGATGCTGTTGTTCAAATGACTGATGCAAAACGATTTCATGATACATATTGGTTAACTGAATGTTTACGTTGTTATGCTGCAACTGAAGGTAATTATATACTATATGAGAAAAAAGATTTTTTTAAATTTTTATTTTGTTTCTTCTTAAATTAACAATTTTGTTTTTTTTTTTTCTTAAAAAGGTTTTAAAGTTCAACCAAGAGATAATTGTTTCGGATCATATTTTATTCAAACATTTTGTGAATTGTTAGGACAATATGGAAACACTAAACATATAATTGAAATTATGAATGAAACAATTGAAAAAGTTAAAAACATAACTGGGTAATGTAATCATTAAAAATTTGTATTCTTTTGAAATTATTTTAATGAATTTTTTCTTTATTGTTGGCATCTACCTATTTATAAATTTTTATTTCATTTTTGTTTTATTTTATTTCAGAGAAAGTCAAATACCATGCTATACAAGTTGTGTTACTAAACAATTCATCATTGGGAAAAAATAAGAAAGGAAAACAAATCCTTTTACAAGTATTCAACTCAATAAGTATTATGTGTATAGTAAATTTCTTTAGTGTGAACATTTTCTTGGCTAAAAAATAAATTTTATATTTTAACTCATAGTACAAAAATTATGGAATTTTTATTTAAAAGACATATAAGATATTGCACGATTAAGTACCCTGTATTGTATATTAATGGTTGTTCTACGAAGAGCTCAAATATAAAAGAATTTCAAATTTAAAATAAAAGTTTTGCCAGAAAAACATATTTCATCTTCTTTATTCTATTTTAAACATTAGAAAAGTTAAAATCTTCTTTAAAGGATTCGAAATAATCCTCTTTGAAGGACTCAAAATAAACATATCATTCCTAATTTGACTTTATTATTAATAAAAGATATTTCCATATCAATCAAACCAAACCACAAACCACTGAAAATAATAGTGATTCATTTAAAATATAAAAAATATAAATAACAGTCCTACGCATTTCCTCCAATTTTCTTTTCACTTTTAATTCTTTTTACGTTTTTCCATTCTGTTTTATTTTACGTACGTTTTTTAATTTTCTATTTTTAATCGTAATGATGATGTAAAAACCTATCATCTTTTATAGTTTTCTCTTTTTTTTCTTTTGTTTAATATAAAAATGTAAAATAAATAAAATTCCTATTCTAATATTAGAAAATAGAAAATCATTTCATTCAAATAAATATGTAACTATTTTCTTACACTTCACTAGTTATAACCGATTTTATTTTCATAAAAAATTGAGTAGATTACTATTTTAATGGCCTTATCTTTATTCATAATATACATATCTATTATCTGTATGTAATTATATTATCGATTATAAGAAACAGGGGGTGTTTTGTTATTCAATTTTATTCGATTAAAAGTTTTATCAAATCACAACTTTTTTTTCTTTAGAAATAAAATTTAAAAGGTTTCATAATTTAAGAAACAGAAGAAAAAAACATAGGCACACACAAAATAAAAATAATAAAATTTGTAATTTAATCCCCCAGACACCGACTGGCACACAAACAAAAAAAATAATACAAAGTATGTTTATATACCTACATATTTACTTTTTTGAATATTAGAAAGTCTATTTAAACGGTATAGCCACCAGTTATATTATTTTTCTTATGATATTTTTACTTCTTTCCACCCCCGTATTTTATTTCGAAATAAATATGCAATATCAAAATTCTCTTCGAATTTGTGGGTAAGAGGTACATAGGTATAATCAACAGTTTTTTTTTCTGCTTATGTAATTTTTATTATAAAATGCATTGCCTACTATGTATATATATACCTATACTACCTATACTACCTATACTATACATAACAGACACATATGTACATACACCCACATTTCTATAAACATCTTTGTATTTAGCATCTAAATAATTTTCATATATCATATATCTCGTGCACAAATAATATTTATATTATTCCTTTCATCAAACCAGCTGAGCATTTATCGATTTGTGGTGATTTTCCATACAATAAACTTCATATTATATTGTGCTTGTTGTATGGTAAACACTTTCAACTTAACAGTCAAGGATTTCCATAAAAAAAATAAAATACATACATACATACATATAGTACATATTTATGTCGAAAAAAGAAAATTTTTCTCATCAATTTTCACTAATAAGCAGTTGGAATTTAGACTTCATTGAGAACGCAAGCACAACAAGAAAGAAAATAGAAAAAAACTACTTAAAAAAAAGGAAAAAAAGAAAAATTATAACGCCAAATAAAATAGAAAAATTTAATTAAAAAAAATAATAATCGTTTTAATTTTTTTATAAAAAAAAAGCGTTTAAAGAGAAACAGAATCCTTTTTCTTTTTATTTCATACAATAAAGCAAAATAAATTTTTCAAACAAAAAAAAAAAAAAGTTGGTGCTATTTCTACATGTAATTTAAAAAAAAAAAAAATTATTAAAAATTTTTCGTTAGTTTTTTTTAAGAGTTAAATAATTATTTTTTTGTTCAGTTTTCCAAAGGAAAATACTTTGAGTGTATTTTATTAAATTTATAAAAAGTAATTATTGAATTAAAGAACCTAATAACTTTTTTTTCATTTATAAAAAGTTTTTTTTCTTATTATCTTATTTTTCTTGCTTGTTTTAACTGTGAAAATTAAATCACGTTGTTTCTCAAAAACAGCAAGAAAAAATCATTCTTACAAAGTATAAAACGATGGCCAGATGAATTTGTTTTTAAGTCTTACATAATCTCTTTTATTTTTATGCAAAAGAAAAGATTTTAATTGTAGAAAAACTAATGAATTTTCTGCAATCAATTCAAAAACATAAAAATATTGAAAAAACTGTATTATTTTTCGAAATTCAGCAATAAAAGTAAAATTTAATAATAAAAAAATTATATTTCTAAATTTTTTTCACAAATTTTCTTTTATATTGAATTTTTCTTAACTATTATTATTAATTCTCGTCAAATTTATCTTCTTGTATTTTCCACATTTTTCGAATTTAGCATGAGAAAAAAAGAAAATAACCGAAACGAGATACGACGACTGATAAAATTAAAAAGAAAAGATAAAATGACAAAATAAAAAAAAATCAGAATGAAATAAATTCTCTGGAAAGACCATTTTCGTAAATCGTAAAAATAAAAGTATTCGAAGAGATAAATAACAATCCTTGTTTTTAAACTTATTCATATTTCTTCTTATTCCTCTCATTTTTCGAACAAGAGAGAAAAATATTGGAACTCTTAAAAATAAAATCATAAAAGAAAGTAAAAAAAATATAATTTTTATCCTTTAATTGTATTTTATGTCTTTTTCTAATTAAGTGGTGAATTTTGATAAGACTGAATATTTAAATTTACAATAATTTTAATTAAATAACAATAAAAAAAACAAATTTTAAAAAATAAATTAAAACAAATAGAATTTAACAGAAAAAAAAAGCAAATCTAAGAAATCAAAAAGTGGTAATTATCATTTTTAAAAAACCGTCAAACTTTATTTACATATATTGTTTGACGGTCATTTACATATATCATATTATCATCAAAAATTTTTCTAAAAAAAATAATAAAAGATCAAAAAAGAAAAAAAGATTGGCACAATTTGAAAGAAATTTTCAGTAAATAATTTTTGTTTTATATTTTAAATAAATAATAAATCTAATAAAAAAAAAGTATTAAAAGTGTTACTACAAAAAGAACAAATACAAAAAATTAAACCAATGCATTTAGGTTTTAAACGTGAAAAATTAAGAAAAAATTTATACAATAATAAAAAATGTCTTTACCCCAAGAATGGAGCTTACAGGTGAGTAAAAAATAAATAAATAAATTAATATACACTTGTCATGCAATATAACATATGATTTTTTCGAGTTTATTATTTTTAATTTTCCGTTTTTTTACGGATTTTCGAAGTTCAACTAATATCGAAGCTTTGGCACAATAAAATTTTGATTAAGATTAAATTTAAAAAAAAGAAATTTCGGAATTTCGCAATTTCGAATAAAACTGTGAAAAAATGGGTTAAAAAATTATATAGAAAAATTTTTACAAAGAATTAATTTGAAAAAATAACATTATCATGAGAACTTATTTTAAAATTTAGAAAATTGTTATTACAAAAACCAAAAAAAAAAATCATTTGATATCCACAATTTGACTTTGACTTGACTTTGAAAAACTACATAAAATGGAACGAATTAAATGTTGAACGTGCACGAGGCAGACTTTCATTATAATTTTTTTCCTATATGCCATATTTTTATTTTTTTTTGTTTGTTCATATTTTAAAGAGCCTATATAAAATCATATGATTTGAACACAAACTAGTTTTCAAGACCAAAATCCTGGATAGTTGATTCTAAAGCATTTTCAAACACTGGATACAAATCAATGAAAACTTGAGTTGTCAAATGGCTTATTAAAATTATTAAATAATGTAAGTCTGTACACTTACACTAATGACAATATAAGTTCTATAACTGCTCTGTCCTTACACTGAATTCTTATTGATTTTTATCTTCGACAACAAAAAAGACGTCACAAAAAAATCGAATTTTTCTTTTGAATGTGATTTTTTTTTATTTTTTTTGAAATATCGTATTTCATTTATTTACAATAAACAAAAAAGAAATTTCTCTTGAAATCTAACAAAAAATTGAATAATTCTAAAATTCAATTAAAAATTAATTTATTGCAATTCTGGAAAAATTAAAATTTTTTTTTTTCAATTCTCGAGAAAGTGTACAAAACAATCATTCAAAATTCATTAGAAAATCATTTTTATTTCAATTTAAATGTATTTAAATTTTCCTTTAAAAAACCAAGAAATTCATTTTAAAAAAAAGCTGAACAATAGAAAAGACATAGTATGAGCATGTCCTAATCACAGCAGGAATAATAAAAGCACATTTGTATGATTTTTCCCCTTGTGAACAGAGACAAAATATGAAAAGCAACTAAAAACAAAAAGTCTTCATGAATATTATTCAAAAAGAAAAAAGAAAAACGTAAAATAATGTGAAATTGCTGTAATATTAAAATAAATCGATTTTATTGTTATCCAAAGCCACGCGTGATGATAATTTTATATTTCGTTTTAAAACTTACAACATTCTTAAATATAATAACGGACAGGGATGTCGATTTTATTACAGATATAATATAATAATTTCAAATACAAAATATAAAAAGTCACATTTCAAAATTGATTTGATGAAATTAATAATAAAAAATAAAGTAAATTTACTTGTTTTTACGTCTTAAACTTCTACAATAAATGGATTTACGTGGGAGATTGTATATTAGGAGTGAAAAATGAATATCTTCAATACTAACCATTTTTCATGGAATGAATTTTTTTTGTGAATGAGTGTGCTTCATAGATAAGAACGAAAAAAATCAATTACGTTCTTCTATTAACATTTATCAGTATTTTCCACAAGAATAACATTTCCATTCGAAAATCTTCCTAAAGTTTGTGATAAAATTGCGAATTTTTCAAAACAATCTTTTTTTGTTTGAACTTTGATTCTATTCGAAGAAGAATATCATACGCTCGTCATTCTTTTATATTTTACAATTCTAAAGAAGAAAATAAAAAGAGTTCAACCACCTAAAAAAAAAAAAAACCTATTTAACCTCTGCATTGCGATGAACAAAATTGTGTCATTACCTTTTGTAATTACTCATGTTAGTTTTTACTTTATTTATACATAATGTTTTTTTTATTTTACACATATTAGCTATTGTTGTCCTTTTACACAAAATAATTTTCTATAACACTTTCCAAAGAAAAAAACACGCAATCATTATTTCAATAAAATTCAATGACCGATAAAACATTGGTTTTTTTATATACGATTTCTGGGAATTAAAAAACACCAATGAAAAAACAAACTCAAAGGAAGAAGCATATATTATAATTAAAGCAATATGCAAAAATTTCATGAATGTGTACTTTTATAAAACACAAACAAAAACATATTTTCAATTTATTCTTCTTCTTTTCATTTTCGTTGCCAATAATTTTCGAATTTTCGAAATATTTTATTATTTTATGATATTTTATTGTTGTGTTTCCTTGGACAAGCGCATTTGAAAATTCTCATTTCATTTTCACACTTTTCTCTTTTTATCTCATTTTCCTTAAAATTTTTCTCAATTAAAATATGGTGAATTTTTTATAAATTTCGAAAATGATGCATTTGTAATAAGAAAAAAATTCAGTTTAACAATGTAATGATTATCAGGATAGTATTGTAGAAATTAAAAATAAAAACAAAAATATAAAAAAATAATCCTTTTTTCTTCGCCCACTCAATAACCTTTTCCATATTTTTCATTCAATCGCATTAAAGTATTCATTGTAAATTGAGTTCTTGATAAGGACTTCAACTATAAAGAGAAAAGAACTTGAAATATTTCTAATGAATCGTATAATCGTTTTTTAGTTTCATGATTATCTAAATTGTTTTGCTTTTGCTTTCTTTTTGTTTCCTTCTATAAATAAATAAACAAACAAGATGTATTGAAACCTTGAAGGAAATTTCATAATACATGAAAATAAAAGGAAAAAATGAACTATCTGTCGTAAAATAAATAATACAAGACCCTCATCATATCATATGTTTTCAGAAGGCTCATGACTCATAATCTAAAGAAAAATATTGTTTGGATGACAATAATGATGAAAATTAAAGAATAACACAACAACATTGTGTAATCATTTATCGATTTCTTTACAAGAATATTTTCATTTTACGATGTCATTAAACATTATTTCTTAAACTAGGTCATGTCACTGAATACTGTAGGCAACTTATAAATTGCACCTAAAACTATCCAATTTGCATGAAATATGTAAAAGAAATTTTTTGTTTTTGATAAAAAAATTTGATTTTGTTTTTTCATTTCAACAAAACTTACTTTTGTATTTTTCTCTACTTTAGGATTCAAGGGGATCGTTATACTGCCCGAGTGAACCGGACCCAACTTGTAGAATCGAGTACAAGTCGGGAGGGCTCGTTCGTACACCAACCGCCATCCCAATTGTTGATGCCGCAACAATTGGATCACAACCACCACCACCATCATTACTTACCGAATGCATTGAACAATCCGGTTCATTATTCTCTATTCATTCAGCACCACCGGTACCGCTTGCTGAATTGGGAATCGTCCAAAATGATAACCTTCTGGGATTTGGATGTACGGGAACCGGACCAAATATTACAGCAGCAATTGATGGAAATTCACCAAGACGACCAGCATCACTTGCAATCGATATCCCATGCTGTCCAGCAAGAACATTACATTCAAGCTTGTTACAACATCAACCATCTGAAATCGAAGAAGATGATAATGAGAACTTGTTGACTGTATCAAGTCTCACAGCTCGACCATTAATTGCAAAATCACGTGAAATACGTTCAAATCGTTTAGCTGAGAAAAATCGAAAGCATGGTACACAAAGTAACATTAATAATAATAATAATGGTGGTGGTGGTTCCTCGTCAGGAACATCATCAGCATTAGCTGAACCACCAGATGGTGGTTATGGTTGGTTTATTGTTTTCGGTGCATTCTCTGTTCAATTTTGGGTAGCCGGATTAGTTAAATCATATGGTGTATTATACGTTGAAATTATGGAAAATTTTCCGAGCACTTCTGCTACAGTTGCTTCATGGATACCAGCAATATTATCTGCACTTTGTTTGGCTTTGGCCCCACTATCAAGTGCATTGTGCCAAAGATTCTCATGTCGTACAGTAGTCTTTATTGGTGGTTTATTTTGTGCATTCGGTCTAACACTTAGCTATTTCGCAACAAGTTTACTTCATTTATTATTCACATTTGGAATATTAACAGGTATGTCGTACTTAATTAACACGGTTAATAACAAATTATTTATAGCGTGTGATCAAAATATAATTTTAATTTTACATTATGCTTTTCGAAATTTGTTTACTTCTTTCTTGCGTAATAAAAATAAAAATTAAAAAAAAATGCTAAACAAATAATTAATTAATGCTATTTAATTAAAGGTATTGGTGGTGGTCTATCAACTACACCTGGCATTGTAATTGTGTCACAATATTTTGATAAACATCGCGCATTAGCAAATGGTATTTGTGTTTCGGGTACAGCAGCAGGAAGTTTCATTTTACCTGTTTTAATTGAACACCTTGTTCATAATTTTGGTTTTCATGGTACAATATTAATATTGGGTGGCTGCATGTTACATGTTTGTGTTTCTGCTACGCTTTATCGACCTTTGGAGCAGCAACAGCAACTACTACAAAATCAGCTACAACAAAAAGAACTGAAAGATGACCAACAGCAACAGCATCAACAACAACAACAAAAACAACTATTACAAAGTTCCTCTACTCAAGCAACATTAAATGGTGTTGCTCTTAATAATGGAGGAGGAGGATGTCCTCTAACAAATTCCACCTATTTAGACTCTTGTGAAGAACCATTAGATAGAAAATTTATTGAACATCTATTTCTTGAAGAGTCTAAAAATAGAATTAATGATTATTATAATACAAATAAATTTGGTAAGTTTGAAATTATTCAACTGTGTTTTAAACTGCTCTGTTTATTCCCTCAAAGAATATTAATACTTTTTTAATTTGTTTTTTGCAGTTAATGTTAATGAAAAATCAATACAAGATAGCGATGATGAATGCAAGGATGTTGTTGGTGAAACAACATTTATGAAACCAATAAAATCTGTTCGAAGTTCAAGTATATTACATTCAGTTGAAGATTTAAGTACAGATTCAACATGCGTTTATCGTAAACGTTCATCAATTTATGATTCACATCATCGTGGTAGCAGTCGTCGTAAAAAGATTTCAAGTCATGATGAAATTTTAGGTAAATCACAACAGCATCAAGGAGGAATAGGAATAGGTGGTGGTGGAGGTGTTGGTAATGCAGTTATTAATTATATCGATAAAGAACGTCAGTATCAACAACAACAACAACAACAACAACATCGAGGATCAATTGCAAATTCAAATAAAGGATTAAGTAAAAGTATGATTATTCCAACACCAGTTAGTGATTTAATTGAAACACAACAACACGATGAGGAATTTTATGATGATGATGATGATGATGATGAACCAGAAACATGTTGTGATCGTATACAAGAATATTTAGATTTGAGTTTATTAAAAGATTCAACATTTATATTAATGTGTTTATCTGTTACACTAATGTCTGTTGGATGTCCTTACATGTTATATTATTTACCAGCTCATGTCATTTCAATTGGTAAGTTATCATGTCATTTAGAAAATTAAATTAAATTAAAAATTAAGATTCTGGACTTGATCAAATTTCCGTTTCGAATGCCATAACACTACTTTATCCTGTGTTTACGATGATACTTTCAAATATGTAAAACAGGATTATCTTTTTTTATAAATTTGAATACGCCGTAAATTTTTAAGCTTTTTAAAAACAAAACAAAAATATATATCAACGACTCAACAAAAATTCATTAATTTTCAGGATACAGTAAAAGTGAAGCAGGTTACTTAGTTGCAGTTAGTGCTGCTCTTGATTTAATCGGACGTTTAGGGCTTGGATGGTTATCAGATTTACAATTATTTGACAGGAAGAAAACATACATCGTTTGGTAAATTTTAATAAATTAGAAAAAAAGAGAAACATTTTAAATTTTTTTCTTTTTATTTTAGCATTCTTGGAGCTGGTACAGCAGTTTTAACAATACCAACAGCACGTTCATTTTATGTAATTGGTTGTGCAGCTGGTACATATGGATTATGTTTAGGATGTTGGTATTTATTAATGCCAGTTCTATTAGCTGATATATTTGGAACAGATCGTATTAGTTCAAGTTATGGTTTAGTACGTATGTTTCAAAGTGTTGGAGCAATATCAGTACCACCATTAGCAGGATTTTTACGTGATTTATCTGGTAGCTATGAAATATGCTTTTATTGTATGGGTACATGTATGGTATTAGGTAGTGTACCATTAATTGTATGGGCAATTATGAAATATCGTCAAAAATTGAAAAGGATTTTAAAAAAAGATTATTGTGAAGATAATTCATCAGTTTCATAAAAGGAATCATTTTTGGAAGAAAAAAAAAGAGGACAAAAAGGTTGATTTCTCTCGTGTTTTTTTTGCATTTGTTTTTCTAGAGAAATAGAAAACGAGTAAATTCAAGTTAAAACAAAACAAAACTTGATCATAGTTTTAAAAAAAATGTTTTGTTTATTTCTATTTAAAAAAAAAGAAATAAAAGAGATAGCAAAAATTAATGTAAAATGGAAACAAAGTTAAAAAAAAATCAAAATATTAAGAGAAAAAAACATTGAACAAATTCTTATAGAATTTTCGTTTTCTTCGTTACATGATAGATTTCAATTTTCTACAAAAGTCAACATATGTACATACATTAAAAATGAGAAATTTCAGATTTCAATAAAGCACTTTTACAAAATAAATAAAATATTAAAGATCTTGAGATATGGTAATTGGTGCCCTTCTTTTAGCGTTTTTATACATTCCAGTCAAAATGGTACAATGTTTCATAACACTATGTATTCATATATGTATATTCTGAATCTTTGTATTAGGAACATTGCTGTTTCTGTATGGAAGAGATACTAAAGTTGCTTGCTACACAGATATATCCTTGATTCAGATACAAGTTTTCTTTCAGTTATTATTTAAAGCGAGCATCACCTACAAAAAAAAAAGAATTTTAATTATCTTGAAATCTGGAATATCTCTTAAGAAATCATCACAAAATAAAAATTGAAAAAAAAAAAAAAATAAACAAAAAAAAAAAAAAATGAAAAAGTAGAATATAGGTACATACTACACAAAATATGTAAAAATGAATTTATTGTTTACTGAATTTTTAATGAATTGTTTTAAGATAAACAAAACAAAAATTAAAACGGATTTATTTAAAATAAATTTAATTAAATAAAAAGGATAAAATAGAAATTTATTTTATTTTAACAAATAGTAGGAACAACAGCAGATTAGACATATTACATTTTGAATAGTTGTCACATGACGTTAAAAAAAACACTATAAAATAGTGTTTTTTTAAATTTTTTATTTATTTTTTTTGGAAATACTTTTTTTTTAGTTTCCTAATGTAATCAAAAAACCATCAAAAAGTGGTACAACTAATTATTGTAAAATTTTTATTTATTAATTTTAATTTGTCTTGCTGTTAACAAACACAAGCGACCACACTACCAAACACCCCCCACTCCGATATCATTCTCAGACAACTTAACTAAACCATATATTTAACACATTACACGTCCAAAATGGAGTCATTAATTCCAACATTAAAACAAAAGCAAAAAAAACATAAATTAATAAAAATTGAATTATTGTAAAACAAATTTAAAAAAAAAAATTAATAAAAATCTAAAATTTTGAACTGAAAAGTAAAACAAATTAAAATATGTATATGTATGACGAATGCATAATGAAAATGAAAATTTGTGATACTTAATTAATTATGCTTTTTAATTTTATTTTATTAATTAATGAATGTATAATGTTGAATTTGAAAATAAAATAAATAATAATGTAGCCTTTATATGGCATTAATTTGATAAAATTTGAAAATTCTAAAATAAAAAAGCAAAAAATTTATCAATATATAACCTATGTATATATCAAATATTTTATTTCAATCTTTCAAGAAAATACTTAATCAACAATAATAATTTTTTTAAAAGTATTCTGATTTACTAATTTCAAATTATTGAAATATTCTAGGTTTTAAAAAAAAACCGTCAATATTGAGAATGGTAATTAAAAAAAAGTATATATAAAATTTTAAAAGAAATCTATATAAAGTGAATAATATAAAAAATATTAGAACTGCTTGTCAGATTTTTTTGTTAATTTATTTTATGAATAAAAATTAATTTTATCAAAAACCAAACCAAAATCTAAAATTCGATTCAAACAAATACAAGAAAAAATAACTTTAACCATGAAATATTTATGTCAAATAAATAAACTTGTATTCGAATTTATTTATTGTACTTATAATATAGGTATGTAGTATTTTTTTTTTCTATGATAGATGTGTTCTATTGATGATAATTATCAAACTAAAACTTTTTAAGGAGATCATGTTATATCCTCACGTTAGTCATTATAAATCAGTAAAAATTTTCAACTGGAATTTAAAAAAAAAGTAAGAAACTCAGATTCTCATCGATTTTATGCAAATTGTTTACAATTTCTTTAATTAAAAATTTTACTTGATGTTTTTTTTAAATTATTAATTTTTACATTGAGTACATTAAATTAGATGTGCATTTTATTCTTTTTAAAATGTCAGTCAAAAACATTACATTTTATCTCATAGTAGTTTTGTTTTTATTTTACTTGAATATTTTTTTAAAAATATGATTGTTCGTTACCACAACGAAATTACTGTTTTTTTTTTTCAGAAAACTACTGACATTACAAAATTAACAAAATGCATATGAATATTTTAGTAAAATATTTGAAAAAAAAAAAAAAAAAAAAAAAACAAAATAAATATAATATATTTTTTAATAATTATCATTAGATAGAAATTAAAATTCTTTAGAAGAAGGCTGTAATTAAAGTAAAAAATGAAGAAAAAAATCATTTTGTACCCAATAAAAAAATGAAAATGAATGAATAATTAAAATTAAATTATATTTCAATTTTTTTTTGGTTAAGAAAAAAAAATTATTTTGCCAAAGAGAAAGAATGATTTATAATAAGAAAAAAAAAACCAAATAACGAAAGTGTGATATGTATTTCATTAAATTTATAATATTAAAAAATATTCAATGATAAAACAAATAATAATAAATTGGAATTGAAATGTGTGTTAGTGTTTTAGTAGACAAGAAGAAAATTTAGAAACAGTCCAAAGAAGACCTTATCAAACTCTCAACAAAAAAAATCAATTTAAAAATTTATTAAAAACTTGTGTTAACTTACATTTTTGAATTAAACCATCAATCAAATTTATTTCATCCAATAGCAATTTTAAACCGCTAAAAAACATCTTAAGCTGAACTAAAAGTATTAAAGTTGAGAGAACAAGTACTCTTGCAGTTTTTAAATTATCTAAAAAAAGTTTCAAATTTACAAGTTAAAAAAATGGAAAATATTTCAATTTTAAATGAAAATCACTTTCAAAACTTCAAACTTACCCAAGAAAAGTTAAATGTATAACAAACATAATTCTTCCTCAAAATGACAGTAATCGTTTAACTAAAAAATGTTTTTTATTTTACTATTCTAACTTTTAAATCCAATATTGACAAAGCTAATTCACATTTTTCTTGAACGCTGCGCTTATAATAATACGGCTGTTATCGAAATTGTTCAAACGTTTCGGTTAAGTCATAATGTGACATTCGTTCCAAAAAGTACCTAAACATTGTTCTTTCTATCATGCTAAAAAATATAATTTTGAAAGCAACCTATTATAACAAAGTATTTTCACTTTAGAACAGATTTTGTGTAATTGAAAGTTTTCCTTAGCTCAAATCTCTAATTCCGGCCTTAAAACAAAATAATCTTGTTTAGCTGTTTATTTTTTCTAAAATAAAACTAAAATATAAAAAAAAATTAAAATAATTATAATAAATCTAAAAAAAGAAGAAAGAAAAAAACAATAAATAAAATTTAAATAAAAATGTATGTAATTAAAATATAAAATATTTGTAACGAATTATCAGTGATTTATGCAATTATTGTACCTCAGTATTGTGATTAGAATAGAAATCTAATTATATATTGTGTATTAGCTTTTATTTTTATGTATTTGATTTAATTTAAAATTTTTTGCAATGTGAAAGAAACAATTTTAGCAATTATTTTATTTTGAAATTTAATTTTAAAAAAAGTTTACGTGTTGTAATAATAATTTTTTATTACTAAGAAATAATTAACATTTAAAAACAAAAACTAAAATAATAAAATATAAAATAAAAATAAAATAAAAAATTATTTGTGTTTGTGAAAAAACAAATGACTTTCATGAAATAAAATTCGAAAAAGTAAATTGGAAAATGTTTTTTTGATGTTCAAATTATTTGTTTTTCCATTTTGTTGTTTTTTAAAAATACAATCATTTTTATAACCAACACCATATATAAAGAAACAATCAAATATGACATATACATATATGATTACTTTTATTCAAAATTATATTTGTATTCTTACCAATTATATTATGTCTTCTTTTTCCAAAACACTTTCGAACACTTATATCCAATTCAAATGAAATAGTATTAATTCGTAACCGCTACTTTAAATTTCAGAAACCAACAGTTAAGTTGTTCATGATTTAAACTAAAGTCAGCTCTAAAATTATTTTAATTGTTTGAAACTGACATTGTATTTTAGAGCCGCATTTAGTAGAAAATCAGTGTTATTACACATTTTTAATTTGATTGCTAATATTACAACTTGTTGGAATAAAACAAAATTCAAATGATCGGTTTTTGAAAATTTTGTTACATTTTTTAAATTACTGATAGCTTCTTAAAAATAAAATCAATACTTGATACAAAAATATTTTATATTATCCATTAAATAAATATACCAATATTTAAAGTAGAATATTGTAATTGCATTTCGACAGGAGGTTGAAAACTGATCAACTTCTAACACGATCAAGCCTTCAAAATCATACCAAAAAAAAAAAAGAACAACACTGAAAAATTAAACTGTTGAGAATTAAAAATTTAAAAAGAAAATAAAAGCTCAAAAATACTAAATGTAAAAATCCTCTTTAATTTATTCATTCGATTTATTTAGAAAAAAAAAATCAAAATAAATTATAAGTAATGAAGACATTTGGCAATCGTCTAGAATCAAAGCACCAAAATTTAATTACTTCAAAAATTTAATCAAACTTTGATACTGTGATAAAAAAACAATAGCCTTCTATCACCTGTAACAGAAACACTTTTTTAATACATGTACTTACATACATACTGCATTTAATTTCCAATAAAACTACACTGAAGCTTTAAAATTACTATTTCAAAATCAAAAAACAAATATATTTGAAGACTTATCGGCTCACTGAGTAGTTGTTAGCTTCATGAATGTTTTTATTGCACATTATCCATTACAAAATTAGGATTAACAATTTTGTACTGAATTATGTGCTATAAAAGCCAATCATCAACAAATTATTTAAACACAATTATCCTGAATTAAAAATGAAATACGTATAATTTATAATTTTTTAAAACTAAGAAAAAAAAAATACAAAAGGAAATATTTTTTAATATAATTTCTATTTATTTTTTTCGAAAGAACATTGAAGACATTTTGCATTCGTTCACTATCAAAACGTCAGTATTTGATTTTCAAATAAACAATCGAATTCTGAAGCTGTGATAAAAAAACAATTGCTTTTTTTCCATATTTGTAGAAACAAATTTTTTTTAAAATTCAAAATAAAAAACATTATATGTACATTTAGAAAAAAAAAAGAATAGCCATAGCAGTCCCGAACTTTCCACTGAACAGAACTAAAAAAATTAAAATTAGCTGGAAAGAAAAAGGAAAAAATAGTATACAAGACACTAGAAACCAATTGCGTTTTGCAATTTTTGACTATCTCAACTGCAGTACTTAATTACTTCAATTATTGAATCAAGTTCTGAGATTGTGATAGAAAACAATTGCTAGTGATTTTCACTGAAAAATTGTATAAAACACCCACTGCCTGTACGAATTTAATCTTCCACAGAAATCGTTGTAAACTTCATCACTTCAAAAAAGAGCACTTATAGAATAGAACAAGGTTTCGTGAAAAATCTTATTAAAAATTACCTTCATGGTTTTATTAGTGCTGACATCTGCAACTTTTAAACTTTTTACCCAGGTTTTTTTGAAAAATTGAAATAATAAATATTTAAGTAAACGTTTAACTCAATAATTAGACTTAGCTGTAGAATTTTTGACTCTAATTAAATCCTTGAAAACAAGTTTACAAGTATGTACACTCTGAAATTCTTAACTACTTTGTAAGGCTGATTTCAATAAAAACATTCTTCACTTTGTTTTTTTTTTTAGTAGAATATTGTAATTGCTTTTCGATATGAAGTTAAAGACTGATCAACTTTTAACACGATCAAGTCTTCAAAATCATACCCAAAAAACAACACTGAAAAATTAAAATTAAAAATTAAATAAAAACATTTAATACATATAAACTATCACTCTAAATGAAAACATTTTATTACTTTACGGTTCGGATAAACTTTTTATCTAGGTTCCAGTAAACGGATTTTAGTCAAATATGTATAATAAAATTTTTTGTTTAAAAAATTGAAATAATAAATATTCAAGTAAACGTTTATTTTAATAATTCCAACAAAAACACTCACTTTTTTTCTCCTGCGCACCATATTTGTATATACATATGTAGGTACCTATATTATATAATGAAAATCATTTTAGATGTAATTTTACTTAACATAAATTTAAAAAAACAAAAATGGAAAAGATGCATATTCATTGCTGTTTTTTAGGACATTCTAAAATTTTTTCCTTTAAATACACGAAAAAAATTTTAAATTTCCTAGAAAAAAACATGAAGTATTTGTGGATTTCTGATTTTAGAAGTTTTTTTCATGACAAATTAAAAAAAGCGTTCATTACAGCAAAAAAATAACACAGAACCTAGAGAACACTATTCAGTGGTACCTCTAGTTATTTTTTTCCATCATGAAAAAGCAAATTAGTTGCTTTTTTCCATCATATTTCAATGCAATATTATTTCTAAATCAAAACACTACATCAAAATATAAGTGGGAAAAAAATCAAATAATTTTATCTATAATTACAGAGAATACGAGATCCTTTACCTATATATGTACATATGTTTGTATATCGTTGATTATTGTACTTATTCTCCAGTGTAAATTTGGAGATTATAATCAACTTTTACGATCATATCTTCATGATTACTCTGAAAAATCGCACTGAGAAAATTCAATTCAGTTCAATGTATGTAGTTTGAACAATAGATTTCCTGAGTAAGTCAATCAAAGTCAATTTAAAAAAAAAATGATTTTGAATGAATTACTCGAAAAATCTGATTGTTTTTAATTCGAAGCTTTGATTGATATGAGATCCTTGGACAATCTTCTTCATCATGTTGCTGATAAACTTCTAAACTAAATTTAAAAATAGAACTAGAATTTTTCTTTAAAGAAAAAAATAATTTTTAAGATTTGCGTATACTTTTTCTGTCATACATGCACCTACATTTTTAAGTGAAATGCGAACAACTTCGTTAGTAGAAAATATACTTTTTCGTGTAACAGAACTGTACGTCATTTCTGTAGATTGATTATAATCTTTTTAAACAAAAAAAAGATAAAATAAAAACAGTCTTTAAATGAAATATAAAGAGAAATTCACTTTTTTCTAAGATGAATGAAGATATTTTGCAATCGTTCACTATCAAAACGTCAGTATTTGATTTTCAAATAAACAATCGAATTCTGAAGCTGTGATAAAAAACAGTTGCTTTTTTTCAATATTTCTAAATTAGACTTTTTTTTTTTTCTAAATTAAAAATAAAAAATATTATACACTTACAATAAAAAAAAAAAAGTCATAGCAGTCCCGAACATTCCACTGAACATAAATTTAATCCAGAAAAAACATTTTTGCTCTGCATACTTGGGGCTTTTCATTGAAGAACTGGAAAAATTAAAATTAGCTGGAAAGAAAAAGGAAAAAATAGTATACAAGCCGCTAGAAACCAATTGCGTTTTGCAATTTTTGACTATCTCAACTGCAGTACTTAATTACTTCAATTATTGAATCAAGTTCTGAGATTGTGATAGAAAACAATTGCTAGTGATTTTCACTGAAAAATTGTATAAAACACCCACTGCCTGTACGAATTTAATCTTCCACAAAAAATATTTGCAAAAAATTGACCATTTTTAAAAACTGAGCTTATTTCAAAAAGCTATGGATTTGGTGGAGCTTTTTTAAATTTTTGTTATTGGTTTCTTTCCCCATATATCTGTACAGAATAAGATTTTAATAATTTTGTACTGAAATATGGTGCAAAAAACCAACAAACCAATTGTTAAATACTTCAATACAAACTTACTGTATGTACACACTGAGATTCTAAGTAAGGCTGATTCCAATAAAAACATCTTTAACTTTAATTATTATTTTTAGTAGGATATTGTAATTGCTTTTCGATATAAAATTGAAGTCTCATCAACTTTTAACACGATCAAGTCTTCAAAATCATACCCAAAAAACAACACTGAAAAATTTTTTTCACAGATTCTTTTAGTTTTTTTCCGACGTCATTTTGAAGAATAATCGACTTGTAACACGATTTAGACTTCAAAATAACGTTGAAAAATAACCAGTACTGCATTTTTGATGAAGTTTTGTATTTTCCCGATTCACATATTTACGAGTATCGTATATCAAATAAAAGTAAGCTTATGTTCTAATCTAAAAAGTGGAAAAATTATGTTGTTAATTTTGCAATTGTTTAATACCATAGACACCAGCATTCAATTACTTTAAATTACAAATTGAATACCGAGCCTATGCTAACAACCACTTGCTTCGCTTTTTTTTTAGTATATATGTACATACATATGTACATAGGTACCTGTAAAAAAAATACATACTTTTTAGTCGCAATTTCTTATGTTTTTTGAACATACGTACATATATATATGTACATATATATATGTATAGATACATATGTATATGTAAGTCACAAATGTGTTGATGATTAAAACTACAGTCAGCTCTAAAATGAATTTCCATGTTTTAATTATAAACGGAAAATCCAATTTAGTAGATCTAGCAGAAAATCAGTTGTATTTTTCATTGATGGTTTGTATTAAAATCGTTTTTTTTAACAACTTTTTTTTAAATGCTCGAAGCATCCGAAAACCATTCTCCAGTACGTTTTTATTTAATTACATTTTCACTGTAGATTATTGTGATCATTTTCTATTGTGAAATTAAAAACCGATCTAATTGTAATACGATCAAGTTTTAAAAATCACATAAAAAAACAACACAGCCAAAATAAACTGATGAAATTGTTGTCTGAACAATGACATTTTTGAAAGACATATTTCAATCAAAATTTGTGAAAAATAATAAATTTTAAGTGAAATACATATTTTAAAAAAATCCATTAAAAAAGATTTCTAAATTAACACGAATATATAAGCTGTATTTCTAAATATAATAAGTTACTATATTGAATTTTGCAACTGTTATTCAATTTTACTTAAAAAAAGGGTTGAAAGATCATTGGGGAAAAGATAGTGAGTTTTCCCAGATTTTAAGATGAAAGAAACAAATGTGACAACGTTGTTTCACAATTTAAGAGTTCAATTGATAAAGAACTGATCATACTATACAATTCATTGTGAATTTCTTAAAAAAAACATGTCTTGAAAATTCCTGTTCATTTTAAAAAACTCGAAAATTAGGTCAAAGTTTTCTAATATAAAAACCTATTTACTCATTTATCATGAGTCACGTTTAAATACATTTTCTTAAAATAATTTCAACACATATACGTTTTTATTTTTATAAACAGATAGCTTTTTCCAACAGTTATAGACAATTATTTTAAAAACAAAACAAACAAAAAAGTAGGTACAAATAATTTTAGTTTGATAGAACAGCTTGTCAATAAATAGAAATATTAGTCATAAAATGAAACTCGGGACATCGATTCCCCTTTCGTCCTCGTGCACTACACAGATTCATATTCACTTTATTACATTTAATCAACAACAAATCATAATAAAAAAATATAAAAAAACTTATAATTTTCATAATAGAATAAATATGTAACTTGATTTTATCACATTGTGTTTTTCTTCAATTTTTCTCACTTTTTTTTATTATAAAACATTTAACAAGTCATGTGGGAAAAAATAAGTCTCATTAAAATTATTTTACTAGTAGAAAATGTAATTTTAGTATTTCTAAGGCAATTCATATTTATAAAAAGATGTATTATAAAAGTATTTTTTCGTAAAAAAAAATTAATAAAACAAGAATAGTTAGTTGCATTAAGATACGAGTATTTATCAGGAAAAGAATTTAATATAAGTTTGGGGGAAAAATGTAAAAATTATTTTCGATATTGATTTATTTTCGACAATTAAAAATAATTTGAATTTGCTTAATTATTGTGAACTTAATTCACATTGAACAAAAAGCAATGAGAAATGTATGTATGTACATATGTAGGTATAAAGTGCTCAAGTACACATGTTTATAGTTCTCATTTGTCGCATATATGTATGTATATATGTACTTACTTATGTATGCGAGTGTGAATAAACTAATGATTTAAAAGAATAAAAAAATACAAAATAAATTGGGAGTAATAAATAAAAACCAAATTTTACAATAGAAAAAAAAATTATAACCTAAAAGTTAATAATATTCTTTATAAAATTATTTCCAACAATAAAAACAAGTAACCGTGCAAATTTCGAATTTTCACATTCACAAAATATATTTTTTTTTTAAATTTTAAATAATTTCCTACCTTTTTCTCTCGATTCCATCCACAATGCCACTTAAAAAAAAATTTATAAATACAAAAAAATTCAAAGAAAAACTAAAAAAAACTCTGCAAGAATCAACTAAGCCGCACACAAAAAACTGAAAAAGATCCAGACTTCAACAGCAACCAGAAGTCAGCAAGCAAAGCAACATCAGGATCATCACAATGTACTAGTATATATTGAACTGGAGCATCACTATTTATAATGTGCCTCCCCTCCTAGTGTTCAAATTTAGTTGATTTGACGGTTAACTTCATTGGAAAATTCGTGAAAGCTTAGCAAGAACAATTAGAAAATGTTGATTGAAAATTCTTAATGGAGTCTTATAAGATTATATTCAAATTTATTCCAACGATTAATTTCCTTTTAGAAAAACAGAGAACAGAAAATAAAAGAGTTTCTTTGATTCGTAAACTATTTCGTGTGAAAGAAAGTCTAATGTTCGCCTGTAAATTCTTATAAAAAGCGAAAATAGACCGATTTCTCCCAATGAACCCTAGTGCTAGAAAAAATGCGATTTATAATATGGTAGTAACAAGAATATAAAGTTGAACTATTCAAAAATAAATTAACTTCTTTTATTTTTCCATACGACAAAATTAATTCGAAACAGAAAGGATTTCAAAATTTCTAATTTTTTTCAAATTCAAAGAAAGAAAAAAAAACATATTTCAAATTTTACTTACATATGTATGTAATTATTAGAAAAAAGAAAACACATAAACAACAAATTACACTTCTCTGAAGATATTTTAAAAAATTGAATAAGCATTCATAGTTGTATTTTTTTATGAGCTTTTACTGTTCATGTGGCTCATGGTACAACTATGAATACTAATACAACCTTCTAATTTTTCTGAAAAATTGAAAAAAAAAAAAAAAACACACTTAATTTTTTAACTTCTAATTAAAAACACAAGTAAAAAAAATTTTTAAAAAAAACTGAAGAATTTGAAAAGATTTTTTTGTTATTCATAATTGTTCCATGAGTTTTTTTAAAATACAAATCATGGCTCAATTATGAATACTAAGAAAAACCCTTCTGTATTTTTTTTTGTAAATAATTAAAAACACAAACTTTAAATTAAAATTTTAACACAAAATATTTTAAATTTCAAGAGTAAAAAATTAATCAAAACAATCAATGCAAAACTAACAGAAATACTAAAATCATAATCGATCAAAATTATTGAAAATTAAAATGATCAAGTCAATCAGTGATCCTACGTATTTATAGAAAATCAGTTACACATTGGAAATTGCTGAATTCCATCCTCAATAGTGTTTTTTTTTTTTTTTGGTTCAAAAGGAGAAAAAATTATCTTAAAGTAGCATATATAGCTGAATTTGCTAAAAAACTTCCATTGTATGTATGTATACAAAAAAGGCGTGTGTTATATATGTACATAAAAGCAGAGCGTAATAATACAAACCTTTTTTCTTTTAATATATCAAAATCTCCACCTACAACTTTTCTTTTTAAACACATAATATTTTCTTTTTTTATTTTATTTGAATAAGCTATGTATGTATGAACTTCCAGTAATTATAAATCCAGTTTTATAATTCTTGATAATTTCAACAACAACAAAAAAAAACTACAAAATTTCCAAAGTACTTACTTTATTTTATTTACAAAGAAAAAAAATTATGCCCCAAAAGAATCAAATTACGTCGAATGAAACTGTACCTCAACCATAATTATGGAGTCTTATGGTGCCTGTCCTCACATGTCGCTTTATTTTTAAAAACAATTCTCTTATCAAGATGAAATAAATAAATAATTATTTTAATACTGTTTTATCTGTTTTTTATAGTTAAATATTCAATTAATCAGCAAATTATTTTAATAATTCTAATTTATGATCAATTTAAAGGAGACATTTAATATAAACAAAATGCCTCTGTATTGATTCACTGGAATTTATGATCATTATTTTGATATAACTTTTCTGTTGTTTTTTTTTTCTTTGTATTTTTTCTTCAAGTGTAAATTAGTAGCAAATTGCATAGTGATATGTTTGAAAACAAAAAATAAAAAAATTAAAAAAATGCAAAGAAACAGAACACTGTACAAATTTTTTTTTTTACCAGGAAATAAATTCGATTTTTATTTTTATTTATTTTTTGCAAGTGGTAAAAATAAACTTTTGTTTAAAAAAAAATTAAGAGAAAGAAATAGCTTGGATCATTTAAAAATCAAAGAAAAAATTTTCTTATGACTTTATCACCATCACAATCTAAAACTTAAATTTTGCATCTTAAATAATTCTTGATCTTACTCAAAATGCCATTGAACTTGAGTAAGAAAACAAAGATTACACTTGCCATTGAACTAGAACTTGAATAAAAAAACGTTTTTTATGTAATAAAAGAAACTTATTTTTCATATTAAATGAAAATTCTCGAAGAAAATAAGAATAATGCAACAAAAAAAACTTAAAAAATACCTACTCTTAGAGGGACAGAAGGTGAATAGTATTTGAAGACAAAATCATAACAATCCTTCACACTAAATTTCAAAATGATGTTGAACATTATTATATACATATGTACATACTATATGTATGTAGTATATGACATACATATGTATAAGGTGCCCTCTACATAAATGTTACCTACATATATCAAGTCTTTGTACTAATTTCTTTGCCAAAATTAATGTGCAAATAATTTTAAATCAAAATAAGTTTTTGTCTAGTGAACTTCAAAAGTTAAATTCAAATGTTTGTCAATCCCTTCTACCCTTTATTTTAGCACTTATTCTGAAAACAAAATCCTTTTGTGGCTATGGGGAAGTATTTTCTAATCTAATGCTTGATGTTTTAAAAATTATTTGTTTTCAAAGTAATTCGATTTTGGATTTAAACAGCGAATTTTTAGAAGTACAATTGCGAAAAAACCTACGGAATACAGAGGTATATGAAAAAAAGAAAAAAAAAAATGAATAAAATTGTGGACGTGATGTCTAAGCACATAAGTACATATACATACTATATATTTTTTTTTCATAAAGAAAAATCTTTTTTGCTTTATTGTTTGTTCTTATCAACTTTGTGTTATTATTTTTTTCATGGATTACTCATCAGCAATTGTTTGATGGATTTTATTCCATATGTTATATTTTATTGACCTTTGAAAAAATTGAAGAAATTTCTATATATGTACGCATATCTACAGATCACGTTTCAATTTCACGTTTAATTAATACCTCAGAAAATAATATCTTCTATGTGTGTATGCAATCAAAACTTGACAATATTTTTATTTCGCGTAAAATTCTTTGATAGTATAAGGGTATAAGCAAGTCTTTGTTATCTGAAAAAACTACTCGTTGATAAGATAAGATACATACATTGAATTATTAGACTACATATTTTATGTGGAAAATAAAATTATTTTCAAAAGTGTTCAATTCTTGTTAAGTGAAGTTATTTTAAACAAAGAAAAATAATTGTACTTTTAAAAAGTTCATAAAGAAAAAAAATTGTGAAAATGAGTTCCGAAAATTCTAGAAATTATAGTTTTAAAAAAACTACAGTAATGACAAAAACAAAACAAACTTATAATTCCATGACAAGCGTTATAACAACTTCATCAACTGTAAAACCGCATCGTAAATCAACTGGATCAATGCCATCATCATCATCAGGATTTGCTTCAACATCAACTGGATTCACGTTATCACCAACATCATCATTATCAGGCTTTACTTCTGCAACATTATCAGCAACACGACCAACATTAACACCATCATATTCCCATCCATTTTTTCCAAATAATTTATATAGAATTTCTGAAAATAATCCTTGTGATAAAAAAAATCCTTTTACTAAGGAATTTGGTACGAATGTAACAGATACGAAACCATTTTCAACATCACAACATGAATACAAAAGTCCATATTCTGGGAATGCATTCAAAAAAAATTCTGAACAACCATCAACTTCAGGTTTGAATTCTCATCAAATACCAAAACCGGGAACATCAACATCTTCATTATCATCACATATCGAAGACATTTCAAAAAAATTAAAAAATTTAACAAAAAAATCACCTGGAATTTGTTATATTTTTAATCATCAAACTTTTAATCCTTCACTTAACCTTGAGTATCGTAAAGGAAGTGAATATGATGTTGAAACTCTTAAAACAACATTCAAGGATTTCAAAGTGAATGTTCAAAAACCGTTTAATAATTTAACATTGAATGAAATCAGAAAAACGATGAAAATCTGTAAGTATTTTCAGTTAAGGTGTTTTTTGTTTCCATTAATTTAATTATCAATTAAAAAAGAACAACAACAACAAAAAATTTTAAAAATTATATTAGAATTTAAAAAAAGTTGCATATGTAAATTTCAAGTTTTTTTTTCCTTTTTTTTTCAAGTGGAAAAAAAAGATTTCAGTAAAACTTCATGCGTTATTATTGTAATCTTATCACATGGAAATAGATTAGAACAAATTGCAGCTAAAGATGGTGCTTATTCAATTGATGATGATATATTATTTCCATTATTAAATAATCCATCATTAAATTCAATACCGAAAATTTTCATAATACAAGCATGTAAAGGAAATATTGATCCAAGATTTTATATGACTGATTCTCATTCACCGAATAGAAAACCTCTTGGTGCACCATCCGAAATTATAAAATGCTATAGCACTTATGAAGGTTCGTATAAATTTTTTTTTTTGGTTGAGTTAGCATGCTTTGCATAAACTATTGTTGATGTGATAAAAGCATGATAACTTTATTTGTACATTAAGCAATAACTTATCATCATTATCGCAATTTGTGTGTAGCCAACGTGCTAATTTGAAATTTTAACTTAATTTTATTTTAAAATTTAATTAAACTGTACTTAAACGTTAGACCATTTACTGAGTAGCTATATTTAAAAAAAAGTAATTTAATTTTTCGAAAACGGATTTTTTTTATTATAATAAATCAACAAAAAATAAGTTGTCACACATGATAAACATATGATAAAAGAAACATAATTCGTATTCTAAAATAATTTTAATTAATTTTATATGATTATATGCGAAATGATGAAATAAAACAATATTGAATTATAAATTTAAGTATTTTTTTTTTTCATTTTTATTTATCAATATCGTAATTAAATTATAAAAATTATTTATTATATAATTAATTAATTAATTAATTTTTTTAGGTTTTGTTTCCTATCGACATACGGATGGATCAATTTTTATTCAAACATTCTGTGAATTACTTAAAAAAGATGGAAAAGATAAAGATATTCGGGAAATTATGAATAACGTCATTAAAAGAGTAGCAAAAGATTCTAGGTAAGTAGTTTATTTTTGAAAAAAAAAAAATCGAAGTTGATATCGAATTAGGCATTTTTTCGTTGAATTATTATTTTTTGTATTTCAGAAATCGTCAAATTCCATCATTTCATACAAGCTTAACAAAACCTTACATTTTCGGAGAATATATGTAATAATTCAAATAGCTTAGATAAATTCAATTATTAACTTTTATTAATTTATATCAATAATAAAATTTTCGATTTTAAATTTAATTTTTTTTAGTTACTTGAAAATTATTCTGATCATTTGAATTTCAAGAAAAGACCTTGTACAAAATTTGTTTGTGAAGGGGGTCCCCTTTTAAATTAGGATGAAACTTTAAGGATGTATGTATGTATATAGTGGCTTACCAAAAAGGTTATTTAGAGAAAATTGAAAAAAATTATTTTATGTGGAAAAGTATTGAGGTGTAAAGTAATCATTGCTTGTTTATAGATTTTTAATTACCAAAAATTACACAATTCAAAGTTTAATCTAATTTGAAGGGAGCTCGTTCACATGCACATTCTGTGTGGGAGAACGGATTGTCTGTTCTTGAAATTCAAAAGATTATACTAATAATTTCCAAGTCGTAAACAATAATAAGAGTTGAAATTGAAATTTTTTTTATTTGTAAAGGCGGCTTTATAGACTTACTTCATATCTGGCGACTGATTTGAATGTTTATTGCTTAGTGGTAGCAAAATTCTCTACAAACACTACAACTTACTTTTTTAAGCAAAAATTGAAACAAACATAAACAACCCACATTCCTCTTCTCCTTTCCCAAAAGCAAAAACAACAATTTGAATTTTCATGTTTCATCAAACATTCAAACTAGACTATCAACTAACCGTCGGAGAATGTAGTAAGTCTATATAGGCACCTTTGACCGAAATGTGACTCTCTTTTTGTTTTTTTTCAATAATCAATGAGTTAGAAGTTAAGTAAGGAAGATATTTTGTTTTCTATTTCGGTTTTCTAAAATGTAATACAATTCTATTCTAAATTTTTTCCATTTAAAAATAATGTGTGAATAATTATTATTAATTAGCCTCTCAACATGAAACTTTTTTGTACCTGAATTCAGATAAGCAAATGATTATATTTTTTTTTGTTAAATTTTGTTGGAAAAAGGTTCAGTATGTTTTGGCAAATGTTATATTAAATTTCAATTGGTAGAACCGTGGACAGTAGTATCAGCATTTTTCAAGACACTCTGATTCTGAACTTTTGCTTTTTTTTAAAATTAGAATATCATAGAATTTTTGGCTGTGTATCTATAGTAAATGTTGAATTGTTATTCTTCAGTAGATTTTTTATCAGATGACAATGACAAAATAATGAAAAACAATATTTTATGTGTTTTTACAAAAATTAAAATAGCCACAATTATGTATTCGAAAGATGTAATCGCTTATTTGAGCTTTTTCAGGCTTTCACAAGCAAAAAATGAAATTTAAAAAACATGAAATCTAATGATCATGTTTTTCAAGGACATTCTAGGCAATTTTGTTTGTGAAGATTAAAAATTTTGAACATTTATGAAGTTAATGATGTGGCTATATGTTGTGACCACAGGTCTAATTTGACTATAATCTATGATAATAAAGTAAAATGTTGTCATTCATTCATTTGCCCTACACTGTCAAAGCTGATGAAAAATTTTTCTGAATGAATATATACATATATGTACATACATATATCGATATATGAAAATGTTATGCTCGTTTATTAGAAAAGGAATTGTGATTTAATTTTAAGTAAACCACATATGTACACACATACATACAGATGTACTAAATTTTATATTTCACTTTAAATGAATAAACGACATAGCTACTAAATAAATAAATAAGTGTTTTATTTGTTGATGAGTCACGATCGCCATCAATGATCATTTGTATTCAATGTCTTGAAACGAAGTTGAATATTAAATTCAATCGAAAATGCTTTTAAAAAACAAGCAAATATAAAAATTACTTGAACTTGGGGGAACTATAAAAAAAAAATTGCCAAATTATTCAACCTGAATAATTTTAATTTCCTTAATTTTTATCTAAATAGAAGTTCTAGAAAATTAAATCTTTAAGAACTGTACCACACTTAACAAGTTTCAAATTGCAACAATTCTAATAGAAATTAATCGTTCCATACAGTAATTGGAATCCATTTCACCTATTCGCCACCCCTCGCTTGTCAAATTGGATTTTTTTTTTCACTCAAAATAATTTCCATACTATCCAATATTTTCAAACTAGAAAAAAAAGAGGGGAAAATATATGATTTCCTTCTGGAATTTTGGAAAACTTTCAATTGAACCAATCAAAAGCCAACAAATGTAATTAGCTTGTTTTGTTTTTATGTGTATTTTTTTTTAAATATTGATTGGAATTTAAGCTAGCTTGACAACAAAAATCGAATGATCTAGAACTGAAATTGTATGTCGTTGCATTTTAATGCGCAAAATAAAGATGTTACTATGTATGTAGGTACTGTACATTGTACAATTGGCGTTGTATTTTAATGCGCAAATAAAAAGTAGTTCCATATTAGCGTTGTGTTTTAATGGGTAAAATAAAGTTTTCTTTATAGATTTTAAAAAACTAAACATGTTTATAATGTTCAAAATCCAAAAATTAATCAACTTTGAAAGCCTGCACCTCAAAATCCGATTGATTAAAATTTGGCTTTTTGTTTTTACAAAGTATATGTAGGTATGTATGTACATACATATTTCTTAAGGACTAAGGTTGTCTATAAAATTTTTGGCCATGGTTCCGAAGTTTTCATGGTTTTTAGAAATTTGTGAATGTGAGTATGGTATGCAGGTATGTACCACGTTTCTTATATGTTCATTAAAAAACTACTGCTACGCTTTTCGATTTCTACACATTTTATTTTATAATTAGGTATACCTTTTTCGGCTTTTTTCTTTAAAAAAATTATGAAAATGAATAATACTGAAAATAATGAATGATTAGAAAAAACTTCATCTCAGAATTTGGTCTATAAAAAAAATCAAATCTACCTTCATGCCATGTTGTGCTACAGTTCTCCAAACACCAAATTTTTTGCTTAATTTTTCATATAAATAAATCATAATCGCATATGCACCTCAATTCTTTTCAATAAAATTTTAATTTGATTTCAAATTTTGCAAAATTCAATAAAAAATTTAGAAAATTTAGAAATATTATTCCCAATATTATGATAGCTCTATGTGTATGTTTCTTGTTTTTTTTTTTTATTTTGAATATCTAGCAAAAATTTTATTTTTTTATTTGTTTTGTAGAGAATAAATAAGAACAAAGGGATCAGCAAATCAAATTCAGAGACTTTCAAACATTTCAAAAAGTACGATATGTGATTCAAAGTAGTAAAATTTAATTTTAAATTGCTCGATAAATATGCAATATCAATATTCTCTTCTAGTACATCTACAAATGAAATTGTTCAAACAAATTACATACATACAAAATTGCAAAAGAGAATCTTTTTATAATTTTCTCCTCACAGCTTATTTATGTATATGTATATCTACATATTTTCTTTATGATTTTGTTTTATTTTTTTTATTTTTACTCTTATGCACAATGTTAAACTTAGATAAATTATTGAATTTTAAAATGATATATGTATGTATTTTGATTTTTATTTTAGAAAGCTACATATACTTACTTTTACTTGGAAGATGGATTTTGATCAAGTTTAGAAGAAATCGGTGAATTTGGAAAATATCAAAGAACAAATTATTTATTAATATGTTTAAGGGTTATGTTCACAACTGCAAATACATAGTTTATCATATGTTTTCATAGCTGGAATACCAAAATATAGGTGAGTTAATCGTTAATCTCAACATGATTATGTAATTTTATGTTGTAGCAAAACCTAATTAAGATAGAAATTACATTGAACATTATATGAATTTTTTAGAATTCCGATTAAGTGATTGAAAATGATAATTTGGGATGTTCTGAATTTAATTCTGTAAAGGACTCTCCTGTGCGACTTTTGGTTTTCGAGACACAGCTTTTCAAAGTTTGCAAAAAATGATGATAATTGGTAGTTTTCAAATGTCCAAGAAAAGGCACATGTACAGTTGAGTTAGTTCCTCAAAATAATGTAATTTCATGTGATAAATGCATTTTCGATGATCATGAACAAACAATTGTACAAGAAATAATTTAAAAAAAATTTTTTTTGAAGAATCATCTTAAAATTTTTATTTTATGTTTTTTCAGTGGAATATCACATGTAATGAAAATGCATGGAAATTAGCATTCGTTGGTCTTGTTGTTGGTACAGCAATTTTTATTTGTTAGTATAAATTTAGATTTTTTTTTACATTTATGAAGAAATCTAAGTTTTTTAAACCTAGTTACAACAATTTGTGGGTCACATACCTCTTGAGTAAAACGCTTCTTAATCATATAAAATAAGGTTTAATATGTTAATCCATTTAACCTCCCTTTGATTTTTCTTAGCCCTGTTTTTTCTAGCGTATGGCCTATAGAAACATACATATCTGTATACAGCTTAATATGTTCTACACAGTTGATTTATTTTCACCTCTAAGTATCTCATCTCATAGTTTACAACATGATGGACAATGCTCAATTTGTTCTATGCTCTTATACGCATGCGAACATCAATAAAACAATTTATAATTTTATAAACAAAAAAATGTTTAAAAATAATTATTTAGTTATTCCTCAAGTTTATTTTTGTTTATAAGAGAACTCACGTGTGTGACTGTTACATGCAAAAATATTCAAATGACGATTATGATCACAATTGAGATCTTTTCTCCTCAAATTGTTTTTGTTTTCTAAATTAAAAATTTTATTCAATTTCACAATCAAATTTTATTCAATCTGTTGCATTTCTAAATTTATTATCGTTTTGAATTTTTAGTTTACAGTATTCAAGCAGACAATCTGTTTCGTTCCGTGTGTGTTTGTATTTTTAGCTAAAAATTTTAAACAAACTTAAATAAATCGTTTGATGAAAAATAATAATCAAATTTTATGTGCTATTTTTAGTTTTAAACTTATTTTCTACAAATGTGCAATTGAAAAAATACTAAGTAGAAATTATTAATTTTCAAATAAAAAAATATAAAAGATTACATAATTCTTCAAAAAAAATATTAAAAAGTAAAAAACAGATATATACATGTTATTGTTTTTTATATTTTTTTTTTTTTTTTTTTTGGCACTGAAAATTACAAATGCGTAGTGGCAGAAATTTAATTCTTGAAGGTTTATTAATTTTCCCATGATTATGATGTGATCATTTACTAAAAAAGGAAAAAAAGTATTTTCTATATCAAATCGATAGCTTAAGATATTTTTATTCATTGTAAGTTTGTAAGGCTTTCTTAAAGGAGTTATATACGTTTTTCTGTGACAAAAGTATATAAAAGGAAAAAACAATTAGGAAAAATGTCAATGTCAGCACTTGCTGTTAGTTCTGGTTTTATTGCTGGATGCTGTATATTAGCACAAATTGCACGAAAATTTGTTGATAGAATATTCCGTGAAGGACTTGTCCCAGATTTGTTATATGAAGCAATTGCTGGAGCTGAATTATGTTCAACATGTTTTGAACTGATTATTAGTAAGTAAAAACAAATATTTTGACAACAACAAAAAAATTAATTTTTAAACTTTTTTTTTTGTAGTTGCTGATAATTTTGGTGTTGCAACTTACGCAGTAATTTTATTTTTATTAACAATTTGGTGGAGTAAAGTATGGGGTAATGCAACTGCATGTCCATATACTCATATGGAAGATTTATTAGAAGGTAAAACAACATTAAAAGAAGTTGCATTAAAATCATGGGCAGCATTAATGGGTGGTTGTTGTGTATATCGCATTGTACAAGTATTTTGGTGGTTTGAATTTGCTAAAACGCATGAAGGTCGTGCTTTTGCTGAATGTACTGCTGATTTACAAGTGAGTATATCATGTGAACAAATATGTTGCTTTTAAAAATTTTCAGATCAGAAATCTCATTCAATTTATCAAAACAATTGAACTTTTCAATGACCTAGACAATAAAGCTTTTTTTCTTTTACTTGTCGAATAGGTTCATCCATATTTAGGAGCTACTATTGAAGGTATAGCAACATTATTATGTCGTTTAGCATCGAAATCAATATCTGAAATCGGTCCAAAAAATGCAAGTATCATGGATTCATTCATAGGAACAAGTCTTGTTGTAGCAGGTATGACAAAATCATAAAAGAATTTTACAAGAAGGTTTTTTTTTTCAAATTAAAAGTTTTTAAATTTTACTATTTACAATTTAGTTTATATTTTAAATTATTTTATAATTTCAGCATTCAATTTTTCTGGTGGTTATTTTAATCCAGTTTTAGCCACAGCATTAAAATGGGGTTGTTCTGGGCATACAAATATTGAACATATTATAGTTTATTGGATTGGAGCATGTTTAGGTGCAATTATTTCTGTGCCATTATTTAAAATACCAACTGTTCATAGATATTTAGTTGGTGATAAAATAAAAGAAGAATAAACTTTAAGAAAGAAAAAATTAAAATATTGGAAAAAGTACTTATGGTTACGAACACAAAAGACTTTTCACAAACACTGCTTATGGATTTTGAAATTCGATTTAACAATCGAAAGTATTGAAATTACATATTGACAAATTATTTTGAAATTTAAATTTTAAAGCTAATTTACACAAATTAAAAAGTAGAATTTACAAAATTTAAACGAATAAGAAAAAAAATTCTTATAGTCTAATTGACTGATCTACCTAAGTTCAAAAATGAAAAAAACTAACTTTTTCCATAAATTTAAAAAAAAAATGAAAATTTTCCACTTACAGAAATTTTTAGTTAATTTCAAAACAAAGATCAGCGAAGTTTTGGCTTTTTGTAAAATTTTGATTCTTAACCGCACTCAATAAAAAAATTAAAACTTTTTAAGTTTATTTTTGAAAAGATTTTCTTGTGTTTTATAAAATGAGTTAAAAATTGTAAGAAAAAAGTATTTGTAATTATTCTTGTATAGGAAATGTTATTTATTGTTTTTGCTGCTGTTATTTGTTATAAATAATAATTTAATGTTTTATTATCTATTTATTAATTTATTCTATTGTTGTTGTTAAACAGTGAATGCTTTATAGATACAAGATTACGTGATACAAAACAAAAAGAAATCAAACTAAATTTTGTATTGTTATGGTTGTAAATAACTGCATTTTCATAGTTTCAAGTGCTAACCACTAGGACTCAAATTTTTATTACGAATATAAGGATTTTCCGATGGTTTGTGGAAATGGAAAAATTTATTTAGTACAGTTCAAAAGCTTTTCTTCAAAGTATGCTTTTATCTGAACATTGAAAGAAAAATGCTTTTGTTGAAAATTTACAAAATAATTCTTTAAATTTGTAATCCTTTCAATTTTCAAAAAAAGCAAGATAATGTAGCAAAAAAATATATATACATACATAGGTACATAAATTAACCACAAAATTTCGGTATAAAAATTCAAATAATTTCAATTGATTAATGACCTCAGGGATTCAAAAGAAAATAAAATCTGTCGATATTATTATCCTATTTCATTTTTATAATGTAAACTTTATTATAAACCTTTTAGAATTATTTATCCTTAAAAATTAAACCATTATATCATTCGATTTTAATTTATGTTTCACCAATGAAAGTTATTACGTGAAAACCACGTTTTATTTTTCTTTTTTGGTTTATGTTGTGTTTTTTTCTTTTTTCTTAATTTAAAAAAATTCATTGATGTGTGAAGCGTAAATAAATAATGAATAATTTTTTATTGTTACATATTTTGGACATTTTTTGCTTTCATTAGAAAGTTAGAAAAAAAAAGAAATAAATGAGAATTTAAAAAATAATATTGTTACTATTTAATTTTTACAAATGGAATAATGGTAATTTTACGATTTTTATTGTATTGTATTATTATTTTTTTATTTATTAATTTATTTTAAAAAAATCATTTAGTTTAACTTTTTAATTTTTCAATTTGTAATTAAAATTCAATTGAACATGAAGAGTAGACTTTAACTAGGATAAGTCTGAAGTAGGAAAAAATACCGTGACATATTTACATGATCCCTTACGTAAGTTTTCTCGAATTTCGACCAAAATTTTTTTTAAAAGTAAAAAAAAAAAGAGTCAAAAATCATAAAATCATACGATTTTCTAAATAATTTATATTTATTTGTTTGTTATCATTTGTTCTACTAAATATATATTCACAAATGTAATTTAATAACAATAATTTTACTGACATTCAATCAATCAAATATTCCACATTATTCCTATACCACAATGAATATATGTTTATGTAAATTATAACACAGTTTGTATCCAAAAGATTTATTATATCGTTAAATTTATGATTAACGATTGTATACCTATACCTAAATTTTTTTATTATTGTTTAAACACTTTATTAACGTGTTTAAATAACATTAATTTGATAAACTTTGTCAAATATTTGTCAATTAGAAATTATATAACACAAATGTATATACATACATATAATCGTATATTTGGATTTTACTTTAACAATCATTTTGATACCATAATTTTTTTGTTTACAATATCATAATAAACTTATAATTATAACTTTAATGAAAATAATTAATTAATAATTATTACGTTCAAGTAAAGTATTATTTGTAAAAGTTATTTATTAAATTTGTTTGAATTTTTGTTTATAAATTAGGAAAATTTGTTAAACGGCTATAAATACATTTGGAATTTTACATTTTAAAACATTTCTAAATTTGAATTCATAAAATATAAAATAATTGGATTTAAGTGAAATTTCAAAGAAAAAAACAACAGAAAATTCAAATAAAAATGAGAGGTTTAACAATATTTTTTATCATTCTTTTAATTGGATTTGTTGTGAGTATATTTTGAATTGTTTTTTAATTATTTCATAAAAAATTAATTAAAATTTCTGTTTCTACTGAATTAAAAAAAAATTCAATCTTTACTTTTTGAAAACAAATTGTTAGACAAAAATGTTTCTTACGTGTTTATTTCTTATTGAAAAATTTTATTGTGCTCTTGAACTTAAATTTTCAAAATTACAAAATGACCTACTTTAGTCTTTGAGCTTTAAAAAATTTTATATGAAAATTTAAATTATATAGGTAATTTTTGATTTTTTTCACTTTCAAAGAATAAAAGTCTCAATTAAAAATAGTTCTGTTTACTTTGTATTGTATATATGTATTACAAAATTTAAAAAACAAAAAGATAATTAGTTTTCAAATTTAAAATTTGTATTTTGTGAATAGATTGAAACTCATTCAGTTATTTTCAGTTAAAAATTCAATTATTTAAATTTTCATAGAAAATCAAATACTTAAAATTATTTGTTATTGATATAAATCTTTTGAAATCCACCAATTTTTTATTCCTTATTTTTTTAATCCTGTACAAATTTAAAAATCTAATTAGAAATTCATGTTATTTTTTTTTTGTTTTCTTTATCTTTTCATTTCCAATTCATGATTATAATACGATTTAATCAGATTTCAAAACAACTTGAACAGAAAATCGTGAATACGAATAATACAAATATTTTTTGAAATGAAAAAAAGAAAAAAAATTGGAATACATACTTCTATTGAAAATCTATCTACCTAATTTATACAATTTGTTTGCGCATTTTATTTTTATGCTTTTCATAAAAGACGTTATTTTATATTATCAAATAAATTTTCCGCATTTTAAATTTTATATTATGATTTATTTTTCAATATACATATATGTATATGTATGCACAATATTAATACTAAAGGCACCTAAGAGAATGAAGAAAACAACTTTTGCACCATCGACAACAACTTCAGCAGCACCTACCACAACTGCAGGAACAGAAGCCCCTTTAGCAACAACAACAACAATTGTTGAAACAACTCCTTCAGCAGCAAATGATTCAGCTGCAGCAGCAGTAGTAACAACTGAACCACCCGCAAATAATAGTACCACCACTAAAAACTAGATAGCTAGTTAATTTTTTTTTTTCTATTTTATAACGTAATATATGAAAATTTTTTACGCAACGATAAAAAGCAAAATCAAGCAAATATGACATTTGATGGTGTTGGGATAAATTCTATTTTTTTTTAATCTTTTTGAAAAAAATACATACATACATACATATATGTATGTACCTACTTACTTTTAATAAAGTGTAAAAAAAATATAAAATAAAAAACTGATTTTTAACTTAACAGTACTTTTTCTTTGAAAATTTTATTTTAATTCTAAGACTACATATACTTTACAACTCTTCCAACATATTGTATATTTAGATTAGAAGCATAGAAGAAAATTAAAATGATAAAGACCCAATAGTCCAAATCTATCGTGTAAAGAATACCCTGAAAAAAATTCAATTCATTTTTTTTTTTTTCAAATGGTAATGAAATGTCGAAGCTTTCTTTTGTTTTGTGAAAAATTTATTGGAAAATAATTTTTAAAGTTATTGTATAACAACTTTCTTTACAAAAACAAAAAAGCATAATAAATTTGAGAACAAAATCTCTTACATTTCTTTTTTTTCTTTTTTCAAAATTGCTAATTAAATATGTTACTTTTACTTATACAAATTTTATTCTACCACCGTACATAAATAAAAGGTTTGTAAGGTAAAGCCTAATTTCATATTTAAAAAAAACCCATACATACATGTGTATATATGTGTGGTAAATTATTATTAGTACAATTACTATTTGTTTAATAATACTCATGAGTATAATTTTTGGCGTTAAATATAATATACATTTTTTGGAATTCATATGAATTTTAAAATCTACATGTAATTGATTTTTCTCTTTTACATATATGTTTATTAAATTCTAAAAATTATTAATAACATCTGGGAATTTTTGAAATTTGAATAAAATTGTACAAAAGTTGTGTAACATTTATAATTTATACGCTTGTACTTTTATTTCGAATCCTTTTTTCCTTTTTTTTTCAAATAATGAGAGAACTTGAAAAATTACATAAAAGCAATAAAGTTACAATGAAAAAAATTATTATTAATGAATAATTCTAATTTTTTTGTTAAAAAACGATATATGTACATATTTTTATTCAAATTTACATATGTATATATGTATTTTCGATATTACGTTGGATATTATATTTTAAAGAAAATTTCAATTGAAATTATTAATATACAAAATTTATAATTAGCTTAATTTATATAAAATTGCGTGAAATAATATTTTATTTTAACACAGAGAATAATGTTCATTGAAAATAAATTTTTATTTTAAAATTATAATGCATAATTCCATGAAATAAATTGTTTCGTATAATAAAAGTTCACATATTGCTTTTTCTGCATTCTTTGTTTGCAAAATAAAATCATTCAGTAGTATTTTCAGTCGATAAAAAACCACAATATTCAATGTAGTAAACCAAAAATTTAAATTCCTTTCAGATTGATTATTTAATACACACTTAATCATAATTTCAGAACTAATAAGAAAATGATTATCAAAAATTTCCTTTTTCAATATAAATTCATAAATTTACAAAAGAAAAACAAAAGATATTTCAAACAAATTACTTAGAAAATTTTCTTTTTAGAAAATGCATCTATTTACAAAAAAAAAAAACTTTTTCCTTTATAATATTAATGTAATCTTTCATTTTGCGAATTTCATTAAAATAATAATTCACTATTATAGAATGAATAGCTTCTTCAAGTTTTATGCTTGAGAAAATAAAAACAAAAAAAAGCAACAAATCACAGACAAAAGTATAAAACTAAACTACCTTCTCATTGAAGTTTTCAAAAGTTTTTCATTTATTTTTCACAAGCATGATGTGGAAGGTTTTTTTTCTCATTTTTAAAATAAAACAAAAAATTAAATAGAATAAATAAATACAAAGAGTTTAAGCAAATATTTGTTTCGTTAAAAAAAAAAAACGAGACTTACGTTCTCGTTACAATAAACACGCAAAACTTTAAAATTTTTCTTCTGTTGAAAATTTACAATTGACTTTTTATTGTTTCAACAGAAAATAAAATAAATTTAAAATGAAATTAAAAACAAAAACAAAGCAAAAACAAAATAATACAAAAATGTTTTTCTGGTTTATATTTCATATAAAACCTCGCATATTCTTACTTATTTTTTAATAAAAAAACTTTCAACTACACTGCACTCGTTGTCATTTGAACTCCCAATAACTTGAACTCTGTGTATTCGGTAATTTAATCTTTTAAAAGTTTAGTATTGTAACTTAAAAAGATTGAGATAATGATCTAGATTTAAACGAGTAGGAGATTCTTCTTCATTTTCCTAATACTTATTGTATTCATTTTAAAGTCGGATTTTTCAATCTTAAGTCTCCACAATTTTCTGTCTTGTGCCATTTGTTACATATCGTTTTTTATTTTCACCAGCAATGTCACCTGCGGTCTGCACGGTTCTCAAACGAGGACCAGATTATAAACGAAAAAAATTTTGACACTAAATAATATTATTTCTGACACAGAAACAGGCCGAAATTGAAATAGCCCTGTTCAGAAAAATCAGATTGTTAAACTATAGCGTGAGTGCACTGTAGTTCATTTTAAAGTTGATATTTTTTCTTTAAACTTCAGTTAAAAATTATTACTCTATTTTTTTTTAAACAATATTTTGCGAAAATTCGAATATTTAATTTGAAATTACTTTTGTAGTATTATTTATGACATTAGTATTTAAAAAATTTAAATTTAAACAAAGAGAAAAGAAAAATTAAATAAATTTAAACCATGAGGAGAAAGAAAAAAGGAAAAACTTCACGTCACCGAATTTGAAGAAGGATTACATTAAATTTTTTTTTTTTTGTTGAAAATAATTTCAAATTTGCTGAAAAGAAAATTTAATGTAAACTTTTTTTTTTTTTTCAAAAAAAGGAAGAAAGAAAAAAGATAAAAAAGGAAAACTCCATTGTAACGAAAAAAATGAGGAAATATTACGTAAAATTTTTGTGCGTCTGAAACATTTTTGTCGAAGAAAACAGAATTTAAAATTTAAAAAAAAAGGAAAATTCGTCTCTGTGAGAAAGAAAGAAATTTTTTTTTCATAATTTAGTCACGTACATTAATCTGTTAAGAGATTTATAAGGTCGTTGCTAAACAGAAAGGATTTCTTAAGCCTAATAACAAAAGGAATTCTAACTTTTTATTGTGAAAATTACAATAAAAAAACAACAACAACAACAACAAAAAACAAAAAACAAAAAATTAAAAATGATGACAGTCAAATGTTAAATGACTTACAGTTGAAATTTAAAATTTTTTTTTTTCGTCTTATTTTACAAATTACTTTCACTTTATTTAAAATGTGCCGAAGGAAGTAAAAAAGGAAAAACCATTTTGATAGGAATTGTATCTTTTTATGCTTTTTATTTTTGTTTCTTTAAACCCATTGTATACAAACGTGCACTTTACGTCCTTGAAACTTATATCAGATTGTTGTACAGGATAATTTCGAAGGGAATCCTTCAACAAATATTTTGATCGAAAAATATCTTTTTTTTTGTCCACAGGGTATTTTTGTAAAAAATAAATTTGAAATCTGCATACTAAATGTATGACATAAGTATGTACAAGTGTATACTATATACCAAATTTTGAACAAAATTTGCCTGTTATGTATAGGGTTAAAAAAAATAAAAATTTAGTAAAGGGCCTTGAAGTCCAGACATAATAAAACATAACAATAACAGTTATTACGCCTTAAATTTTTCAGAAATTCCATTGATTATCAAAATTTGATAAGTCTGATTCCTTACAATGAGCAATCACAATGAATTTAAACAAAAAAAAAAAAAAAAAAATTAAATTTCAAGTTGATCCATTTCAATTTGAGGATTTTCCACAAGAATTATGGTTTTTATTTTTCTGTCAGAGAAAAACTTTTACAAATTGTTAATTGTGAAATGTGGAAACATCTCTAACGTTTTAAAAAATTTATTATACGATTCAAAGTTTAAATGGCAAAAAAATAAATAAATAACAAAAATAAAAATTAAGACAATGAGAAACTTTGATTCATTCTTGCTGCATATCTTTACACAATAATAAAAGGTAGAACTAATACAATTAATTATTAAAGTATCTCAAGAAAATAATTTATCAAATTGTTTTCTTTTTTAACTTAAAAAGAAATAAAACTTCATAATAATTGATATTAATTGAGATTTATTGTTCTTATCATGTTGTATCTAAAGAGAAAAAGAAAAAAAAACAAGTGCAAATTAATATTGTAAGTAAAGAAAACTTTAAGAGATCCTTGTTGAACTTTTTTTATCATTCTCAAGGTTTTTTGTTTGTCACACAGAATACTCCTTGAGAATTAGATGAATATGAAAGAGAAGGAATTAAATTAGTTTCGTTTTTCTTCTGATGATTTATTGTCGTCTGTGAAAAAGAAAAAAATTAAATAGTAATAAGTAAAAAAGAAAAATAAGTTATTGGAAAAACAAAGAATGCAAGAATAAAAGTAATGAACCTTTAGGAGAGGAACTTCCGGTGCTAGTGTCATCCATACCACGAGGAAACGGGATCTTTTCATCTTGCTCAGCATAGAAGGATACTTTTGTAGTTTGCTCTTGTTGTAGTAGGGGATTGGATGCCTAAAAAAACATTTAAAAAAAATGAATGAATGAATAATAAACCATTTGTTTAAAAATAAGGAAGAAAAAAAAATAATATGATTCTATAAATATGAATTTTTAATAGAAATTCCTAAGAAATAAAAGATTTTGAAGGAAAAAAGTATATTACTACATCCCATCACCGATTAAATTAAGCATTTAACTTTAAAAATTTATTAATATTCACGATTTAAAAAAAAACTCATTACTTTCTTTTTTATTTTGTCTCGACTAAAAACAACTTTTTTTAATGAAAATAAAACGTATTTTCAACACACTATCAAAATAAAATTTTTAAAAAAAATCAAAACATGCGAAAAATTTAAACATAAAACTTACCACAAAACCAATGAAAGCAATTAGGAAAACAATTATTGTAAATTTCATGTTGTTTTCTTTTTGTTAAAAATTTTTGAAATTTTTTGCAATCAATAAAATTTAAAATATTCTTTAATGTTATAATGTAATTTACAAAAAAAAAAAATAGCTAGCTATTTTGTGTGAAACCTCTTCACTTTATTCTGATTTAAATAAATTTCAACTAAATACTGAACTCAATTATTTTCTTACTACAAAAATTTTTTCCATGCTATTTATATATATACATATATAGTACATATGTACATGAATTTATTCAAATACAAACAGGAAGTGATTTATTATATGATTAATTAAAAATTAGTCAACATCAGAAAATTTAATCATTCTGAAAATTTGATTACCATCCAAATTGATGTTAATTACAGTAATTTGTCACATATTGCAAAAATTTGTTGTTGCTGCTTTTTTTTAATTTTTTTTTTTTAACTTTTTCCTGTCTACACATATAAATTTACTGTACTAATGGAACTGATTACATGAGATAATGGATTTTCAATTTGTCTTTAATGTTCCAAATTTTCACCAATGATTTTCAGAAAAAAAAAAACAGAAATAACGCTTCAGTGTAGGTTGCTTGATATTGTTTTTTTTTCGTTTTATGTTCTGAAAAATTTGCCATAAATACATAATTGTTTTCTTTTTTTTTTCGTGTTGAATAGGCTTTTCCAAATGATTGACACATTAAAGTGTATGGAAAGTTTCAAATTTTTTTTTTGCAAATTTTTTAAAATGCAATACAAAAAATATTTTTCTCTTGAATACCTTAAATGAGATGAAAATGCTTTGTTGATGTTTAATAAGTTGTAAATTCTTATCAATTTTGTCATTTTTAAAAGAAGATTTTATTAAAATTTTTTTTAGTACAAAAAACAGGAAATATTATGTAATTTTGAAATTTGCTGAAATGTTGATTTTTTTTACAGTTCAATGCTTTTTATTAACTAATGTTGTTGTTGGTGCTGTATTTCATTGTTTCTCTTCGTGGATTTCGGGTTCTGGAATTTTTCGATTTCTTGCAGCTAAATCACCTTCAAGACGCTATAATGCGATATGAAATACACCCCATTCTGAAGCTTAAAATTCGTAAATAATAAAAAAAAAATCTTAAATACCGAATAAAACACATCGACTTCGTTTTCAACACATAATTTCAAGAACAAAAATCAAAATATTGCAAAAATGAGAATTTACACGTATGTTATGTTGTTTTCAGTGTCCTCATAATACATAATATATTAAAAAAAGGTGTCATTTTATCCCTTTTTTTCTTTTCTTTTTAAGACCTAAAGCATGATATCGGAAGTTTTAACATGATTTTCATATTTTATCTTAATTTTTTCACATTTTGAGAAAATACAAAAGATTCAGGTGAAAGAAAAGGGTGAAGAATCATTGAAAATCAACTTTAAATATCTGCACTATAGAGAGTTCATTTATCTGCTTTTCTTTTTCAAAATATCTTACATTCTTATTTTTTATCTTATTTTTCTTTTAGATATGTATTCATTTATATTTGAAAAAAGTTCCTTGTTGAATGTTTCTATGTTAGTTTTTAGCGAGTGAATAAAAGTTTATTTTTAACTTCTTTTTTTATATTTATCTAAATATGCTAAAAGTATGTACAATTTGTAAGACTGTTAAGTTAAAAGTATTTTTCTTTTAAGATTTTAAGAATTTATTCAATTCTTTCTATATTTATATTAAACAAAACTTTCACACTCGCGGTATTCCATTGCAAAATCATGTGTTTTTTTCATGTTTCGAAAATCTATTGTGTAACAACAATAAATATCCATTTATACTGTTTTTTCATAGATAATATAAGAAATAACCGGAAAAAACATGAGAAAAATAAACAAAGGAAATCATAAAAGCAACAAAAAATAACATATACATATGTACATATGTATATACATACATATATATACATATGTATATATTTTTTTCATACAAAAAGATATCAGTAACATGTTTCGTTATTTTTCTTTATGTTTATAAAATATTTTTTTCAATTTTTTTTTTATCTAAAAGAAAAAAGAAAAAAGTTCCTTCTTTCTTGCTTAAAATCGATGGAAGATTGATCGAATGATATATGCATGACATGACAAAGAACCACATATTATAAAGATTATCTTTAGCATTATATTTTTTTTAACTTCATCATTTGATTTTTTTTTCGTATAAAATTGAAAATTTTTGAAGCCAAATTAAATTTCTCACAAAAGACATACCAAATGCGATAGAGAAATTTTGTCTTTGAAATAAATAGAAAAAAAGAATAAAAAACGTTCAAACGAATTTTTTTCCAAGGAAATATAGTTTAAATTTAACTTAAAAATATCAAAGAACATTTTTGTATTTTTCTTCTTTTATTTCTTTTTTTAATTTTAGTTCTAATGAATAATCCAAAAAGGTCGTAGACATACATACATGAATAATTCTGTAAAATCTAGAAGAATTCTTTAAAAAAAAATTTACACATTGAAATAGAAAATAGGTTTTTTTTTTTGTAGAATTTTGAATAAAATTGAAACCTTTCAAATTGAATCTATTGAAAGATGAGATAAATAGGATGAAAAGATAATATTTTGGTTTTCTGTTCCAAAAAAAGTAGAAAAAATTCGAGGGATAATTGTTAACAAAAAGAAATTCAATCTTTTTTCTACGAAACCATTTTTTTTACGAAATGTTTTTTTTTTTTTTTTTTTACAAAAAAAGCTTTAACTTTCAAAATTTCGAATATAATTTGTTAAATTTTCATATTAAAATAATTATTTCCACCAAAAAACAATTATAAAATTGACTGTGGCATAAAAATAATTGACAAATTATCAGCATTAAAATACACTTAAAATATAAAAAAAATTCGTAATAACTTTTACATAATTAAGTTAAATTGAATCTTTTTTTTTTTTAAATTTATTTTGTTAAGTTGCAATAATTTTCCAGTGAAATTTTCAAGTATAAATACTCGTTGAAAATATTTTTTAAATTCAGTAAAGATTTCAATTAATAACTTATCAATTGAATTACACAAATTTTAAAATCTAAGAAGACAAAAAGAAAACTCGAAAATGAGAACCTTATTAATTGTTCTTCTTGTTGCAATAATTGGATTTGTGGTAAGATATTAATTATTATTTTTTTTAATAACGAAAATTAATGATATGTTCACAATTCTAAGTAATTAAGTATTTAAAATGAAATTTGTAATTAAAGCTAATAATTTCTATTGGAAATTTTGTTGGCAACGTTTATTGGCAATTAAAGTGAATTATAATCACGCCCAAAGTATTTGTAAAGAAATTTTTGGATTCAAATAATGAAATTGAATTCCACTACTATGAAATTTATTTTTTTTCTTTGTTTTTGGTTTTTGAAGGCATCTGAGCCATTAATGCAAGAAGGAAAAGTTGTTGGTACTGGTAGTGCTGCAAACCATCGTTCAGCATCTTCTCGTAGTGGCTTTCTTATGGAAGAAGGAACTACAACTGCAGCTGCATTCCGTTCAAGTTTGTTAAGAATATTTTTTTTTTCTTTTTTGATTTTAGAGCATAATTTGAGATCTTTTTTTTTGTTTTCTTATTTAGATAATAAAGATAAATCTTCAGAGGAGAAAAAGCAATAAGTCAAAAAATATGGAAAATAACTTTTCGAAGTTGCAATTAAGAATAAAACGTTACCTAAAAAAGAATAAAAATATGTGATTAATGAGCACTTTTCAGAAGTATTCTATTTGATTTTCTTTTACACGGTAAACATTTATTTTTTTTATTTTTTTTTATTTTTTTTTTCACTGAGTTTTTAGTTAGGTTCTCCTGAAATTTTTGCATTGTTTTTTTTTTGTTATAAAGTGAAAATTAATTAAATAAAATCGATAATTTTTTTGTTTTCGTAAAGCTTGATTGTTATACTTGCTTTTGAAAGTATGATATAAAAAATGCTACAAAAGATATTGATTTGCTAGGCATTCTCTCAAAGTAATATTTCAGTTTTGACAATAAAAAAAAATAAAAAAACAGAAATTAGAAATTTGATTAAAAAAGGATAGAAATATTAATATCACTTTTTTCAATTTGAAAAAAGTTTGAACTTTCATCATCACAGATCCTGTCTTACACCGGATTAACTTAGAATCCTTGAAAAATTGTGCTCGAATTAAAATCATGAATAAATTTTGAAATTTGATTTAAACCTTGATTTTGATGTAGGGCCTTTTAAGCGTACATCAAAGTTCCTTTAGTCCCTTTTTAAACCCGATCTTCAAGTTTGATAAGACTGTTTCACTTTGTCCTTTGGTACCCTTTTCTTGTTCTCAGTTGAAAGATAATCTTTGAACTTAAAATCTAATTATGCAAAAAAAAATATATTGTCTTATGGCCTCTGCATAAATTTTGAAAATGAGAAATACAATTTGTTTTTTTTTTTTGAATTTAATGTAAGTGAAAATGAGGAAAAAATAATGAACTAGTAAATAAGTAAGTACAAATATGAATTTTCATTTTTTTAATGGAAAATAGTTGAAAAAAAAAAAGAATTAAAATACATATATAAACCCGTAGCTTTTATGTATTACATTTAAGTTAAATGAATTACGTATTATAAAGTGACAAAAAGACTTAATCCCTTAATTATGAACATTATATAATGGTAATAGGTAAAGTAGGGACTCACATACTCGTATCATACATACATAAGTATTTAAGTATGTATTTACGTTCATTCATAAAATGTAATGCAGTATACAAAAAATAATCATCGTATTAATTTTATTTGTATATAGGTATACATTGTACTCCTATGTCTTTTGTAATGAGTATTATGTAAAACACATAGATAAGTGTTAAAATAATTAATTAAATAAGCATTATGAATTTTATATTTTAATGCAGCAAAACATAAAAACAAAAAAGACATGTAGAAACGTGGTAATGAATATGTTTGAAATTATATTCAGAAAATTTCTGTGTTCATGTTGAAAGGTATGATAAATTATTTAAATGTGAGTTAAATGAATTTTATAAGTGGACATCAAAAAAAAATAAATAAAATCCTCTTTCATGGGAATTAAATAACAAACAGGTGTGTGTAGTATATATTTATTTAAATTTTTCATTTAAATTAAATTCAATTAAATTTTTTGAAACAAAAGGTCTTAAAGTATAAAACGTTTCTAAACTTTAAATATTCATTTTGAAAATTGAAAAAAAAAAAGAACTCACATATCTAAAAATCTGTGAAGGTCTGCTTCTCTTACTTCAGATAAAGCATACATAAAAATTCTTTATAGGTGTCAAAAATGTTAGCGTCCTAAAAATAAAAACCTAATCTTTGTCATATTTTTCTTAAAAGAATTTTATCCTTGCTGTATGTTGATCTAATTTAAATCCTATAAATACAACTTTTGTTAATCGGAAATCATTTTAAATTCAAATTTCTCAAACAAATAAAACAAAAACAACAATACTTTTTTTCTGCCCATAACATCTTCTCTTTATTTTTCATTTCATAAAAGCGACAAATTACATTTTATCCCCAACAGTAGAAATAAAATCTCGTCAAGATAAAAAAAAAATAAAAATAAAATTATAGCAAAAAAAAAGAGTACTGAATTTTTTTTTATGATACAGACCAATGGGAAAAATGATTGATGGCAGTAGGACATTTTTGTTGTTATTTTATCTAAAATATAAAAAAAAAAAAATGTAAGACTTTATAAGCAAAGTTTTTTGAAGTTTCAAAATGAAAAAGAATTGATTAATTTGATGCAAATTAATAAAGCAAAAATTTAATAAAAGAAAAAGAAAGAAAATTTTCCCTCGAATATTAAATTTTTTTTATTAATTCCTTAATAAAATATGTTTTGATTAATTAATTTATTTTTTTGAATTTTTTATTTGGAACTTGGAAAGTTTTTAAATTTACTAAATTATTTTCATTTTTTTTTCTCTCTGAAAATAATGAAAAGAGATAAAGCTTTTTTGGCATTTTTATTTATTTTTATTGGAACAGGGTGTGTTGCCGTAAAAAATAATGTTTTATGAGTAGATATGTCATTCATGCGTATGGTAATTCTTAGTGGTGAAAGGATGTGAGGAGAATTTCTTAGTTGTATCGTATTTATCAGTTGTTGAACTATGACCCCCAACATCTTATTTATAAGAATATTTTGTATCACAAGTCTCCATCATAAGAGCATGGTGGCTATTAACGAATTGAGATTCTGTAGAAAAGCCAAGAAAACATTAAAACACATTGTGTGTGACTGTGAGGCATTGGCCACTAAAAGAGTGCGTTACATGTATCAAATCTTCCTCAAACTCCATGATTTGCTCACATATTGAAATGTCATTGAAAACACCGAGAAAAAAAAAAAAGAAATCCAATTTCTTCCTTATTTTCTTTCATTAAAAAATAATTTCGTTCATCCTGTATTTTATCGTATCAAACGAATCATATAATGTAGAATATTCATTCAATATTAACCTTAAAGCACAATTGAATTATGCAATACTTTTCTTTTGTTTGTTTAAAGTGAAAATTCAAAAATTCATTTCTAAATCGAAAAAGATTATGAAAACATTTTTAGAATATTGATTTTAAGTTAAAAAACCATTAGGATTATCCGTTGAAAATATTTCTATATCATTGAATTTTATCATTCATGCGATATTTATAGACTATTATAACGGTGCATATGAATGAATGCTATTAAAAAAAAATATATATAACAGAAATTTAATTTTAAAATAAATTTATTTTTATTAATCGATAATGTGAAAATGAAAAATTGTTAAAGTTTAAATTGTTCAAAAATGATATTATTAAAAATTTTATTATGTATTTAAAATTATAATTTAATTTTCTTAATAGTTAATCAATACGTTATTGGTTAATATTTTTTTAAATCTTTTGTTCAACTTCGATTGAATTAATTCTGACAATTAAACAATAAATTTCGGTTTTCTTTATTCAAATTGAAAATTAAAAATTTTCCACTAGTTAGTTCTAGTTTATATACACAGCATCGCTTCTTAAATTTAGTCAACATAAAGTTAAGGCTGAGTAAATTGATTTTAATAATAATAATTATATGTAATTGAACTTAATCCTGAATTTTAATGGTTCCGTGCTTGTCCTAATTTTTATAGGTTTCACTGTTTGTTCTTCCAACTACATACATATTACATATTATAATATATCTCAGTCATATTTTTTTCTTATTTCAAAATTCTCTAGTATTTTCTTCAAGAATTAAACTTTTTTCTATTTTTAACTTTCATTTTTGAAATAAGATCGAAAATATAAAATGTAATTTGTTAAAGGTTATCCAATTTTGTTACAAAATTTTGAACAAATTCTCAAAAATAATTTCATGTATGCATTTTGATAAGTGATAGCACTTTTCTGCACAAATATTAAAACTATTATTATTACATGTTTCTTAAATATATTTTTTATGTGTGTAAGTATATTCACTTACACATATGAAAATTTCAAATAATTTTACATAATACATTTGCAATGCAAAATATTTTCAAAAATTTGTTCAAAATAAATTATGAATTATTTTAAAATATTTTTCCTTTTTTTTTGTCGTTTCTATTTTTTCTTCTTTTATTTCTGGTCCTTGGAAAATTCATTATAATGTAATGCGAAAAATTATGAGAACTTCTTGAACTGATATTATTCAGGAAATTGTACAAATATTTATAATAGACTTAAATTTTATGTGCATTTTTAATACATACACATTAATAAATTCCATAGAATGAACCTTCTGTGTATTATACGAGTACCATATAATGTAATTCATCATGTTAAAATTTTCATTGGAGAAATGAGCAGATGCATGTAAAAACTTTTTTTATTTTAATTTTTTTTTTTTTAATTTCATGTATGAATACCGAAAAACAGAATAATAATGAAATGTGTGACATACTTAAGGTCTTGGAAACCATTAAATTATATTTGAAATACTAAACAAATGACTTGTAACCAACAGGACACATGTGTCTACATTCATTCTGCAAAATGATGACCTCTTATATATCATATTTAAAAGCTATGCTATTTATTTATTTTTTTTCATTTTATTTCACTTTTCTCTTTTCAACTATGTGCCAAAAAAGAAAAAAAAGCTTATGTTTTTATATTATTCTCAACATAAATTGTCCTTATGTTTGGATACAATTCGACCAAACGTGCAAAAAGTAAGAGAATTTACAATAAATCATTTAGCACTTTTATGATTACTTGTGTGGTATATTTGAAATACCTGAAATTTTCCGTAGAGAAAATTGATATACATACATATTTTTCTATTTAAAATGTTATGGGTGGTACACAGGGACCTATAGTAATAATTTCCAGGTGTAAGATTTTTTTTTTTTTAATGCTTGACAGTATTTTGTTTTTATTTATTTTTTTTTAAATAAATGAAAATATCCTTTGTTTTGTTTTTACATCCGCTTTTGTTTTTTTTTTTTTTGTTGAGTCTTGGCTTTTATATAATTTTGTTTTCCAGATGTTTTCCAGATGTTTTTTTTTTTTTTTTTTTTTTTTTTTTTTTGTGGCAAGAAAATTAAAGTTGTTTGGTTTTTTCAGCGAAGGCTCAATTAGCACCAAGGGTGTAGTTTTGATGCTGGATTTTTATGCATTTTAATGACTAAACGTCCCTGTTCAACGATTTTTTGTTTATAATGATGCAACTTATTTCTTTAACTTTTTTGCCAAACCAAAGAAAACATAAACTTAAACACACCATATTTTTTACGACAAAAAGTCATAAATTTTTTCAATATTTTATCTGCTTTAATTCTTTTTGAGAGGTTTTTCTTTTTAAATTATTTTCTTTCAGTTTACTTTAATTAGACACTTATCAAGCACTTTGATTATTTTCCCCCTTTTTGTGTTTTTCATTTTGAATTTACAGTGCCAATAAAACTTTATAACACTTTTCACCGTCGATGATTTCTTAAGAAAAAAAGGCAGAAAAAAAATGTTGGGGATAAGGATATTAAATGACTTTTTTTTTCTGGTAAATTTCAATATACATATAAAATAATTATAAAGGATTTGTAAAGTGTCATCGTGTAGAATAGAAAGGATTAAATATTGTGACCACAAAAAGTGGTTAACATAAAAAAATGATGAAAGGAAAATATGAAAGGATTCAATAGATTTAATGTTTTTATTTTTAACCACTTTGAGTTACAAACAATTTATTTTAATTTAGTTTCCAAATACCTGTTCTTTTCTTCTTGTGATTCTTAAAGGATATTATTATAAAAAAAGTAAATTAAATATAAAAAAATAATGCGAAAAAACAGAAATGATTTCAAGTACAATAAAATTTTGGTTTAAGAAAAAAACTTATTTGAGAAATATTTTTTCTGTATTTTAATCTAACGGAATGTTGTACAAGATTTATTAAACTTTTTTTGTAAAAGAGAACAGTAAAAATATTAGCAAGTTTATAAGATTTAGCGATTGAAATTGATAATTTGGGATGTCCTGAATCCAATTCTGCAAAGGACTCTGCTGTGCGACTTTTATTTTTCAAAACACAGCTTTTCAAAGTTTGATAAATTTTCAGTTTCATATTTTTGAAAATCAAGGATAATATTTTTTGATCCTATACATAGATTCCTTGTAATTTTTTGATAAATAATATTAGGATAGAAAGTAGAGATCCTGTTCTTTATTTTAAGATCACTTCCATGCGAAACGAAATCCTAATAGTCTTTTTAGAATAAATTTATCAGGATATCACATTTTCATATAAAATTGAAACTGGAAGTAAAGATTTTTTTTCATAGCTCACGAAATAGTTTGAGTATCGAAGAAAGGATACGTTTTCTGAATTCAGAAGACTCAGATTTATAATAAGGACGTACCCATTCAACTCATTTCTGAAAAAAAAATTTGACCCAAAAATCGAGAAAAATTGAAGGTTAACCCCTTTGAATTTTTCACGTAAATCAATGTAGTTTAACAACAACAATGTAGCCAAACAATATATGGTAAGTCTATTTTCACAAGATAAAAAAAATGCTTTTAAATTTTGTTTTGTTTTTCTTCTTTTTTACATGTAGTCAATAGAAAGAAATTATACATACATATGTATATAAAATTTAGAAGTTTCCATGTTTACGCTTCATAGAAAGTTTCGCCTGAAGGAATCATATGATTATATATTATTTTTCCTTTCGATATTTTATTTTGTCATCCTGATGTCTAAAGCCAAACAACAAAAAAAAAAAAAAAAACAAAAAAAAAACCGTGTGTTTATCTTAAAAAAAAAAAAGAAAAAAAAGTTATAGAACATTATGTAATTTACTATGTCAAAAATTATCCTTACGTAAGGTGAAATAAAAATAATCCATTATTTCACAATTTTCATATTACGCATTGTATATGTACATGATAATATTTAATTTTACGTAAGAGATAAAAAATCATCTAGAATCTATTTTTCATGAATTTTTGAAATTTACATATGTATGTATATGGTATCAGGACCATTGAAAATTTACAAGACATATTTAACACCTACGCACCTACGATATTTGGTATACGTTAAGTGAAATAAATATATACGATGATGACATAATATTTCATAGCTTCAATATTGAAAAAAACTGGTATTTCTAAAATTCAGTACTTTAATCTTGGAATCAAGCGAAAAGAGATAAAATGAAAAGTTTATTGATTTTCTTTTTTTTGTTACGTTGCTATGAGCCTTTGGGGTGGTAAAATACTAACAGGCGTACATTTTACATAACGACTTTTTAAAAGTGAGTAAAAGATTTGACATGATTTCACATAGAATATCAACAGAATGTGTACCTTTAAATACACCTGTAAAATACACAAGAGATGATGTGTATGTAAATGAGTTTTTGAATTTTTAACAGGTAAGTGAATTAAAAATGTTTTAACAAAACTTTTTTTTTAAAAAAGTAAGTTGAAAGTATCTTTTTTTGTTTTTTTTTTCTCATGTATTTAAAGGTAACTCTTTAAAATTTATTTTACTAAAAATGTGGTTTGATTGAAACTTGATTTATAACCTTGATGATAATTTTAAATTACTAGATTTTTTGATCCTAGTGCAAAGATTTCTATTATTTCAAAGTTTTATTTTTATTTGTTTGGATTGAACCCATCAAAAAATGTTTTCTAAATTTTATATGTGTTTTCGCTTGAAATTCCGAAAGATTTTAATTACTCATTGTTTCAAGGCAAACAAAAAAAAAATTTTATTTTGAAGAAACAAACAGCCAAGACATAATTTTTTTTCAAATATTTTTTATAGATGAAAGAAATTTTATTTAACGTTTATTTCATGTTGTCCTTTTGAAAACATGCTAATAAAAATTTCAATTTGTCTTTTGCTTTGTATTTTGATATTCCAATGAATTGAAAACAATTCAAGTAAATTCAACAATTTGATATAATAAATTGCCTATAAGGATTTTGTTGTATAATTTACGCCAGTGATTAGCTTTTATTTTTCCTTTTGAAAAGTACAGTTTGTAAAGAAAAATATAATAATGATTATAAAATTGCTAATTTAAAAGGGCGAAAGTGTACTTTCATTATTAAATTGCCTATCACCATCGAAATTTATTGTATAAAATACAGGAAAAATGAAGCAATTAAAAAAACATGAAGGAAAACATTTTTGTATGTAATTGTTGTAGTGTGAAAGAAATTTTAAAAAAGTAATCTTTTGCTAATTAATCGTTGTAATTTACCTTGTTAATAAACACAATTTTTGATCTTTGAAATTTTTGAAAACTGAAAATTCAATTCGTATTTTTTTTTTTTTTTTTAAATTTCTAAATTTTGTGGAATAACAGAGGAAATATTAGAAAATATCATTTTTGATAAATTTAGAAGAATTATGATTAAGTTTGGATAATTATTATCTAGCAACAACAATATTGATGAAGCAAAATACCAATTACAGCGTCGGCATCAATGTGTTACCTAAAAGTTATATGAGAATCATACTTATTCTTGTAAAACTGAGTGTTTTTCTAATAATTGTTATTTGAAAATCATATTGTTCAACTTCATAACAAATTTTTATGCAAATCATCTTCATTAAAATCTTTAAGCACCTGGATTAATTTAAAACAACTGTTTCATACTACTTTAGAAAAAAAAAGTAACTATTTTATAATGAAATATTTTCTCTCATTCAAGAACTTTACTATACAAAAAAAAAAAAAAAAAACGTAAATTTATATTGTAATTTAACTTTTTTTTTGTCTTTAATTACCCTTGTACCATTATAGTATACTAATTAAAGTATAATTTTCAGACATTTAGCAAAAATACCTGTATATAGGTAAATGTGCATACTCGTACATATATAGAAAATTATACAAGAAATGATTGTACAGACTGTACATATGTTTATTTTATTATTTAATATCTTTTGTAATTTTTTAAAAATGTTTTTGTCATTAAAATTCAAATTACTAATTAGAATATGCAAATTATAAATCTCTATTTATACATAAATATACATACATATAGATATTCTCATAAAAAATGAAAGAATTACGTAGTTTATGTAAGTAATATATTTTTACTACTCTATTCCATCATTTCATATTTTTCTTATACTTATTCACAAAAAATAAAAAAACAATAAGGGCTTTAAAATAAATATAAAATATTAATTTCAAGTTCTTGCCTTTACTTTATTTCTTATTATTATTTTGTTTTTAAAGTCAATGTATTCTAGAATTACATATACATTAATAAAATATTAAATATTTTAGAATAATTTTCATGCATTAAAAATTCCTTGTAATTCGTTGAATATTATATAAACAAATTTTCTAAAGTACAAGTCCCAATTTACTTTTATAACATATAAATCATATATTAAAAAGGAAATAAACACACTCAAGTGAATGACATACTATATATATGTATGTACATATAAAAAGTTTACACATACATGGATTATACAGGGTGGACGGAATTTTATTTTTAAATTATGAACCACAACGTAGGGATATCCCTTTATGCACTTCTGATCAGCACAGTAGATCTGGCACATAAAGATGAAAAATTTGGTTTGGAAAGTTACGCGTGGGGCTGGGGTTTTAAAGAGGAAAGAAATTGATACTTTATTTGAACATTTGAAATTATGAATGTTGTAAGAAAGGAGGGAACATACATAAGCTGAAAGACCATATTTCCAATGTACATATGTATGAAATATTAAATTCGGAATTCTCATTTTATCTAACTATTACTAATAATTGTTCTCGATATTTACCGAATTGTAATTATAAGATTTATAGAGAGCTTCAGGACAAGAATGTTGGCGTGCTCTGAAAAAGAAAGTCATATTAATTATTATTAATAATGATTTTAAATAACTAGTCCACCTTGTACATGCATATAACGTATATGTATGTGTGTTGTACATATATGGTAATACATTCATGTGATATTTAATATATGTACATCAAAAACAATTTTATTCATTATAAATGTTTGTCTTTTTAGTACATATTATAAAATTGTTGTTGTTTCATGTTTATTTTAGTTTTTAAGGAAAATTATAATTTAAATTGTAGTAGTGCAAGAGTGCAAGTAATAATAAGAAAATAAATGTAATAACACAATTGTTATGGTGTGATAACATGTGTTTAATGAAACCCAATTTTACAGAATAAATAAATATTATCTAAAGAGGCAATGAAAATGTTTATTTTAAACTGGCATTCATTAATTAGAAAAGTGAAACAAGAATAAATAAACCAAAAAAAAAAAAAAAGGAACAAGGAATAATTAAGATAAATAACATAAGATTACATTTTATGAAGTAATTATAGAGTATTCATTTAATTTATCGTGAAATTCGTACTCGCCTTAAACATTTCATTGTAAACTTCAGAATTTTGTAAGTCAGGAAATCATCGAAAAATAATGCTTCCTGTATTTACGAAACAAGACAATATGTGCATTCTCGTCAATTTTTCTACGACTTTTTTTTTTTTTAATGAAATTACATGAATACATATACCCTTGAATCCTAATTTTGAATGCTTGAACATCACATATTTACTTTTTAGAGAAATGGAGGAGCGGGTTACCATAAAAAATTAAATTGTATAAGAACATTTTTTTCTGAAAGCTCTTTCTGTTTTAAAATTATTTTAAGAAAATTTATGTCGTTTTTACAGAATCATTAATATATGTTTAGAAAATATGTATCTAGTAAAAGAATTACCACACTATATACATAGATACTTATGTTGAATATGTTAAAAATGTAATTAAAATCCCCAACGAAAGATAAATTCCTATGATGTATTAGGTGTGATTGTGCATATCCTTAAGATATTTTGATGTTATGAAAGTAAGAGGATAGATTAAGAAATTACACTTACATACATGGTAAAAGTATATAGATAAATAGGTATATTTATCTTGTGTTAAGTATCATGTAATTAATAATTATATTTTGCATAATTACTCTCATTTCTCTTATCAGTAAAATATGTATGCATATATGTATGTATGTATGTACTACATCTTTCAAATGTTGAAAAAGTTTATTTTGTTATAAAAAAAATTGTTATAAATTTGTAGAAGTGTGTTTAATATCTATACATATGTACAAGTATGTGTACATATGTATATTTATATATATTTTTACAATATATAATTAATTAAATTTTAACAATATCATGAAATTAGATTTGGGATTTATATGTAACTCTCGGCATACCTACATAAATAATTACAATATACACACATACATTTACCTCGTGTGTGTATACACATTTATTATGTTTGATGCAATTTCATTGCTTTTGGGATCATCTTGTTAAATTTATATTCTATCTATAAGGATTTTTTTTTTTTCGTTAAAGAAAAAATAGAGAAAAAATTCGATATGTGTTAATCCAAATTATAAAGTTTCATAAAAAAAAAAAGATTTTAATTAAAAAGTTTAAATTAGATGTTGAAATTATCTGGAAAAAGGATTTCACAACTTTTGTCTTGTAGTTAAAATTGCAAATGCATTTAAACTAACTTAAACAATTACATAGAAAAAAAAAACTCTGCTGAAAATAAGTCTTTCGAGAATTTGCATTGATTTCAATAACTAATAACGGAATATAGTAAATCTAAAAAAAAAATTAAAATTCTTCGACAGTTAATTCCCTATATATGTAATTACAACTTATCTTCAGGGCGTTTTTGTACGAACGAACAATTTCAGTCTGAGGTTAATTCAATTGTTGGAAAAGATTAAGAAAAAAAAATTTTAAAAAAGTGCAATACATTTCACCAAAAATTTCGATATATCAATAAGTAAATAAAGGATCAGGATAAATAAGTAATAAAAAGACCACTTTAAAGCTTTTTTCATAAACGTCACTTATTCTGATTTTTAATTTACCTCTGTAGTGTTCAAAGGAAAATAAAAAAGATGGTTTAGAGTCCATGAGGTATCGAAAATGATTTCGAATGTCGGTTTCTTTTGTTTTTTTCAATTTGCTTCATCAACAACCTTTTCCTTTTCGAAAAAAAAAACCATAATAGCGTCTAGTCATTGTCCTTGAGGAGACTGTACGAATAGCATATATCGAATTAACTACAAATTTCTGAATTAAATTTGCACAAACATACATCACCTGTGTGTAAAATACTTTTACTTGTAGAGATAAAGTCTATACAGACGTTTCCTTACTAACTAAAATATTTAAAATTCTAATTTTTAATAAAATCTCTAAAAATCAATACATCTTGAAACATTGAATTGCCTAATTTTTTTTCTTTTTTTTTACCTTTAAAATCCAATTTAATTGAAGAAATCAATTTCAAATCAAATTTTCATTCATATTTAAATAAAATAAAGTAAATTAAAATAAATTATGTATGCACAAATAAAACATGGTAGAGATATTGAAATTTTCAAGAAATGAAATAAGTATCATTGTCTACGAAGTGAATATAAACTTTATTTTACATATTTGATGTTTTGGCTTAATAAAATCTTACAGAAAAAGAAAAAAAAATTAAAATGTAAATGAAGCCAAAGATTAGAAAATGTAAATTGAAATTGGTATATTTATAGAGAATTGAAAATTTTCTCTGTTGCTTATTTAATACAAATCTTTTTGCATTATTTGAATTTAAAATTGAATTAAGTTTTGGTTTTTTTCTTTTTCGATTTTGTTCTTTTAGGTTAAAAAAAAACCCCTTGCTGTTTCACATAAAATTTGATGTGATTTTGGTTTTATATTGAGTTGCATTATGTTAGTATTTAATGTAATTTTTTCATTCATTTAAATAAAAGAAAATAATGTGATGAAATTTGTATATAGGCTATAAAATCGATCGATAGAATAATTTTTTGTGTCTTTACCATTTCCACTTTTATAATAAAATTTGAAAAGGAAAATAACAATTATTGTGGGTGCTCAAAAAACAAACAAAGAAACAATTAAATTTTAATAATTAGAAATTCAAATTGATGATAAAAAATAAATAAATTGTAATGAATTTTTGTTTTTTTACAAATTGGTGCAACTTTTTTAAAACGGAGAATAAACAATGCAAAACAAAGTCCTGAAAGTTTTACATTTTCATATAAAATTGAAACTGGAAGTAAATTTTTTTTTCATAGCTCACGAAATAGTTTGAGTATCAAAAAAAGGATACGTTTTCTGAATTCAAAAGACTCAAATCTATAACAAGGATACCCATTTAACTCATTTCTGAGCAAAAAATTTTTGACCCAAAAATCGAGAAAAATCAAAGGTTAACCCCTTTGAATTTTTTCACGAAAATCGAAGTATTTCAGATTTTTTATTAAGTGATTGAAAATGGTAATTTGGGATGTCCTGAATCCAATTCTGCAAAAGACTCTGCTGTGCGACTCTTAGTTTTCGAGACACAGCTTTTCAAAGTTCATTTCACTTTGTTTTACATTTTTAAAATTATTTTGGTATGTATTTATTTTCATAATTTATTCAATCCTTTTTTTCTTCTGTATCTAGATTGAACTTGTCACGGATAGAAATCTTATTGTCGGATTGAAATGCTAAAATCTTGGAAACCCAATGCATTTGTTATTGATAAAATATATATTCAAAATAAAATAAGTTGAGGTAATTATATTTAAATTTATTGTTTAAAACAAAATTGTTTAATACTATAACTTATAAGTATATTGTAAAAGTAAATTTTAATTAGTTTTTGTTTTTTTTTTTGTTTTTTTTTTGTTTTCAGGAAAGATTTTTCGCAATTCGAGCTAAAGGAATATTTGATAATCGATCTCAGCCAGAAAGTCAACCACCAGTTATTATTGATGGAAATGAAAAAGTACTATTATTCAAGATTTATCATAATGGTTGACGATAATTATCTAAAAATTTTGTATTTCATTTCACCGTTTTTTTTTTTTCTTTAAAGATGTAGAAAGTAAAACTAAAACAATTAAAAATTGTACCATAAATCTGTATTTAAATTATGCATGTATTGTATTGTATTTGTATTTGAAAAAATGCAAAATTTTTAAACGTAAATTTCAATATTTTATTTTTTATTTATTTTCTATTTTATTTATTAATTTCTTATTTATTGTGGCATATTTTTTTTATTATTTAGACTTTATAAGCATAAAATTGTAATTTGAAAATTATTCTCAATAAAAAGAATTTTAAAATTTAAAAAAAATCTGTTTTTTATTTGTTTTTCCTTTTTCCTCTGATTTTTCACATTTTTCTATTTCTGAAAATTTTTTCCCCATAAAAAAATCCATAAGAAACGAGAAATTACTTAAAAATTTAAAAAAAAATACTAGGCGACCATAAGTTGCAGCAAGCAAATTTTTTTAAATTTTTTGAATTTAAAATATAAACCAATTTCACCAGTATTATTTAATATTTAAACCAGCTAGTACCAATTTTCATCAATAGATGTCACTAAAATCAGTTCGTAGAAAAATACATTTGAAATAATTGACTTAAAAATTTTAAAAAAGTACTAGGCGATCATAAGTTGCAGCAAGCAAATTTTTTTAAATTTTTTGAATTTAAAATTTAAACCAATTTTACCAGTATTATTTAAGATTTAAACCAGTAAGTACCAGTTTTCACTAATAGATGTCACTAAACTCAGTTGCTATAAGAAAACTAGCTGGTTTAAATCTTAGATAATATTAGTAAAACTGGTTTAAATTTAAATTCAAAAAATTTAAAAAAATTTGCTTGCTGCAACTTATGATCGCCTAGTACATTTTTAAAATTTTTAAATCAATTATTTCAAATGTATTCTTCTACGAACTGATTTTAGTGACATCTATTGATGAAAATTGGTACTAGCTGGTTTAAATAATAAATAATACTGGTGAAATTGGTTTATATTTTAAATTCAAAAAATTTAAAAAATTTGCTTGCTGCAACTTATGGTCGCCTAGTATTTTTTTTTAAATTTTTAAGTAATTTCTCGTTTCTTATGGATTTTTTTATGGGGAAAAAATTTTCAGAAATAGAAAAATGTGAAAAATCAGAGGAAAAAGGAAAAACAAATAAAAAACAGATTTTTTTTAAATTTTAAAATTCTTTTTATTGAGAATAATTTTCAAATTACAATTTTATGCTTATAAAGTCTAAATAATAAAAAAAATATGCCACAATAAATAAGAAATTAATAAATAAAATAGAAAATAAATAAAAAATAAAATATTGAAATTTACGTTTAAAAATTTTGCATTTTTTCAAATACAAATACAATACAATACATGCATAATTTAAATACAGATTTATGGTACAATTTTTAATTGTTTTAGTTTTACTTTCTACATCTTTGAAGAAAAAAAAAAACGGTGAAATGAAATACAAAATTTTTAGATAATTATCGTCAACCATTATGATAAATCTTGAATAATAGTACTTTTTCATTTCCATCAATAATAACTGGTGGTTGACTTTCTGGCTGAGATCGATTATCAAATATTCCTTTAGCTCGAATTGCGAAAAATCTTTCCTGAAAACAAAAAAAAACAAAAAAAAAAACAAAAACTAATTAAAATTTACTTTTACAATATACTTATAAGTTATAGTATTAAACAATTTTGTTTTAAACAATAAATTTAAATATAATTACCTCAACTTATTTTATTTTGAATATATATTTTATCAATAACAAATGCATTGGGTTTCCAAGATTTTAGCATTTCAATCCGACAATAAGATTTCTATCCGTGACAAGTTCAATCTAGATACAGAAGAAAAAAAGGATTGAATAAATTATGAAAATAAATACATACCAAAATAATTTTAAAAATGTAAAACAAAGTGAAATGAACTTTGAAAAGCTGTGTCTCGAAAACTAAGAGTTGCACAGCAGAGTCTTTTGCAGAATTGGATTCAGGACATCCCAAATTACCATTTTCAATCACTTAATAAAAAATCTGAAATACTTCGATTTTCGTGAAAAAATTCAAAGGGGTTAACCTTTGATTTTTCTCGATTTTTGGGTCAAAAATTTTTTGCTCAGAAATGAGTTAAATGGGTATCCTTGTTATAGATTTGAGTCTTTTGAATTCAGAAAACGTATCCTTTTTTTGATACTCAAACTATTTCGTGAGCTATGTGTATTGTACTTTTTTTTATTAATTATTTTTAAAAGTAATAAAAACAAATATAAGCAAGTGGTATTGAAGAAAAAAAATTAAAATTGAATTCATAAAAGCATTGCAACATAATCCAAAGGACTATTCTTTATTTGTGTTTTGATAATTTACTTTACGTTTTATATAAAAAGATGAAAAAAGGTAAAGGACAATTTAAGAAAATTTTTAAATTAACACTTGTGTTGTTAAGACCTTAAAAAAATGAAAAGAGTGTCCTTTTTAGACGTAATAAAGAAGAAAAAGTAATTAACGCGTTGAATGAGTTTAATTAAAAAGGAAAAAAAGAAGAAGAGAAAATTATAACCAAATAATGTAGTGAAATAATTCATGGCAACATATAATTTTAAAAAAAAGGACGACTAGTTATTTATTATTATTATTAATTTTTATTTACACTATTTTATTTATACAATTTTAATTATTATTACTTTTAATTTTATTTAAATATTCAAGTTAAAATTTACTTGTTTTAAAAATTTAAAATAAACCAAATGAAAAAACCAAATCGTTTAAAGAAAAAATAAACAAACATATTATCTCATTAGATTAACTCGAAAACTCTGAATAAGCAATGAAGTGTAGAAATTATCTAACTTTTTGTTCTTTTTTCGTTTGTAGAATTTTTACTAAAAATCAATAAGATTTGAATTGAAAAGCTTCAAACTAAAAAAAAATATAAAAAAATTAATTGTTATTATAATAAAAATTTATTGCAATATATCTGATTATTATGAATGAGAAAAATTAAAATAGTATATAATTCCACTTAATTATTTCATTGAAAACATTAATGAAAAAATACCTAGAAAATAAACAAATATGTATATAAAAAAATCGATAAAATTGATAAGTGAAATGTAAAAGTTAAATTAAAATTACATTTTTAACATTCACACACTTTTTTTGACTTTATTTTTCCTTTTTTTTTTTTTTCATATTAATTACAGCATTTCAATTTTAATAAACATCACATTTTTTTCCATGTTTCATTTCAATTTTACATTTCAGATAATTTGATTAAGTTTATTTAATGATCGAATTAAATTCTGTTTTTTGTTTCTCATTTTTTTTAAATCAGATTATATTGAAAATTGAGTAAAAAATGTTAAACCAAAATTGATAATTTATACATGATTTTTACATTAAAAAGTTTAATAACGTGAATTTATTTATTTTTTTAATAAAAAAATTAAAATTCATCCAAAACCACAAAAAACGCGTTCTGGGAAAAAAAGAAAAAGCCGAAAAAATGTATAAATTATGTATGAATTTTTATTAATCATCATTGAGAGTTTATTCAATTCTTCACGCAAAAGAATTATGCACACGTATTATTATTGCTTTATCTTATTTTAATTAAATCAATTCAATTGAGCCGATATCATACACAATCTTTATTACAAAACAGCGTATAATATATTACGAAAATTAATTAGAAATCTTACAAGACACCAAAGAATTGTTTTTGTTTGTTTTTTATTTTGTTTTTAATCAACATCCAAAACCAAAGAAACAAATAAATTCACTTTTATGAATATTGATTGGATGTATGTACATCTCATTATTTTCTCTTATTAGCTCTATATGCATCAAATATGTATGTTGCTTTAAGGGATCAATCAGGATGAAAGGATAATTTTATTGATTTTAGCAAATATCTTTTCTTTTTTTTTCTATTTTTCTATGAGGCATATTATTTTATTTTAACGAAAAATTCAAATAGAACAAAAACGAAAAAAAGCATAATAAAGAATAAAAACAAAAATATTCCTAAAATTATATCCTAAAGCAATATGGCTTAAAGAGAATAAGTTTACAAAATATAATGGGAAGAGAAAATTGGATATGATTGATTTTGATATAAATTCGGTAGGAGCTATTAAACAGGGTTACAAGAGTTTTTAATTTTTTGTACCGGTTAGTAAAATACATACGCCGAGTACCAATTCTACCTCACTGTGATAAAAAGTTCTAAGTCTTGTGGAAAAACCTTGTATGTATTCTTTAATCCTTAGACTTACAAAAGAGTTCAATCCTTTAAGAACTTTTCCTTTATACATATATTCTCTATTTTATTAGTGTAGAAACTTTTGGACCACACTGTATCATCTATGTAATTTTGTTATGAAATTGAGTGTATGTGGATGGTTTTTCTCTTTTCTGCTGTCAACATAATCATCCGTTGTTCCTTGTTCATATTTTTCAAAACATTTGATAAATTTATTTTAGAGGATTTATTTGTTGTATATCAATTTCGTATTTTATTTTTTATATTTCTTTTTCTTTTAAAGGAGGATTTATAAAACATTTTAGAAAAGATAAATAAATAAATTTTTATGAATATGTTCTTATTTTAAATTTATAAAAGATTTATATTAGCAGGAAATTTTTAAAGTTTATAAGATTTGTAAGAGATTTAGAATAGAAAATATGAAAAAGAAATTTGTTTTTTATTCTTTAGATTTTTTTGTTCATTAAAAATTTAAATGATAATTTTGTAGCATTGTACGAGAATTTATACATTTTTTCTTAAATTAACTGAATGAAATGTAATACCTTTAAAAATACAAAAAATTTCGAAAAAAAAAAAAACCTTCCAGTATAGAAAAAAAAACAGAAAAAATGAAATGTAAATGTTGAAAGGAGTGTGACAGGTGTTCTTGATTTTTCTGGATTTCGTGAGAAAAATAATTAACTGAAATTTAATTTAGAGGTTATTTTTTCTCTTTTGTTTTTTCTTCGTTTTATATATTTTTGTATAGTGGTTTTTCGTTTTTTGCTCCCAGTGAATTCCATTAATTGTTTCGCATCGGTAATTAGCAAAAACAGAAAACAAAAAAAACTCCTTTTTATGAAATTTGTAAGAGTATCCTTTTGTTTTTGTGGATACATGGATAATAATATAATATGTACTTTTATCCAACGAACTAAAAGTTTTATATGGCTTGCAAACTACAAATTATAAAGTTCGTTGAAAAAAAATTAATTAAAAAAGGAAGAATAGATCAAAAGCCAACACCATACTGGCATTTTACCTACTCATCACAAAAAGACTTATTGAAACTAAAAAATATTCTTAAAATTTTTCTATAATAGAAAAATAAAAGACAAAAATCACAGAGGAAAAGTTTTATTATTTTATTTTTATTTCTTTAAGAAAACATTATATTAATTTTTTCATTAAAATTTAATAAACATGTTATTTTCGTGTTTATGACATGACAAAAATTTAAAATAAACAAAAAACAGAAATGAAATGGTAAATTGAACAAAAAACAAAAAAATTATGTATCTATTCAAATTTTAAATATAGAAATTAATTTTTTAAATTTTCTTTTTACGAGATTTATTTTAAAACCAAGAGAAATCATTTTCCACACAAACATAAAGAGAAAAAAAAAACCAATACAAAAAAAATAACGTACAGCAAAAACCTTTTAATGCAAGTGACAGAATAATAATTTCCATTTTATAATACTTTTTTTTTATTGTGTAGCTACATTTCATAAAAAAGCACAATTTATACACAGAAATAAAATTAAAAAATATACATACATACCTATGTACATATAAAGCGAATAAAATAAATAAAAACACATTAAAAATAACACACAAAGAGCAGAAATTAAAAAAAAAATAGGTAAATAGAAAAACGAAAGGAAAAAATCGAAAAAAAAAAAACATTATTGAAATAAAAATAAAAAATAATGTGAAATCAGTACATGAAAATTAAAATGAAAATTGTGGTGAGTGCCTAAAAGAATATTGGAAAAACAAAAAAAGTCAAAATTGTGTATGTACCACGTACGCTAATTTTGTTTTGAATATAAAATAATTTTTTTGTCTTTATTAATAAAAAAGTACAATTCAAATTGAAATACGAAAATTAAAGATTGAAAATTTTAAATTAAAAAAATATAAAAAATCTTTTAATTTTTTTTTTTACTTCAACCCATTGGTTTTCATTATTAGTCCTTCTTTCTTTCGTTATCCTTTTTCTAAAATTTTTTCATGTATGTATGTAGCTGTATGAATTATTACAAATTTTAACCTTTTATTTAAATATTTGATCACAAAGTCAACAATTTTTTTTTTATTGATGATTATAACTCATCTTATTATTTTTGGCGCACAAGGATTTTTACATTAACAAAAAAAAAAAAAAAAAATTAAGAAAAAAAAAAAAAATAAATAAAAAAAATATTGTAAAAAAAAATTTTTCAAAATAAAAGTGCGAAATCATCATTATTATAAAGGAAATATAAATCAAGGTGACATACGATAACTTGAAATTTTTTTTCACAGTTACTTCTTTTTATATTTTTTTTTCTCATATAGAGATGAAATATGTCTTCGAATAAAAAGTAAAAGAAAATAATAATAAAATATCTAAAAAAGCAAATAAACATTTTATTGATGTTTAATGTATCATAAATTTCAGGAAAACTGACACATGTGTGTTTGATAACATTCGTATCGTTTTTTCTTTCTAGTCTCTCCTATATTTTTTATTAGGCAATATTTGGTTGCCGTATTCTTTGTGATAAAAATTCGTGGTATGCTTAGCAAAATGATTAAAGTATGTTTCTTTAATGAAAGATTTTCATGAAAAATTATTGTATTTTTTTATACTGTAATTTTTTTTTATAGCCTGAGCATGATTACTACCATCATTAACCAAAATCAGCCTTTCAAAAATTAAGCAATTTCGGTAAAAATTCTCTGATCGACAGTCATTTTTTTGGTCAGTGCGTGGTTGAATTCAACTTTAAATTCTAATTATCTAATGTTTTTTTTTGAATATTGCAGCACTGTCAACGAAATTGAGAATCAAATGGGAAATTTTATCTTTAACAAGATCGGTGAGAGAAAAGAAAAAAACCCATTTATATTGACAGAAATTTTGTTGAAACTTTAATACTTTTTCAGGGAATAAAAAGCTTCTCTGTTCATGCTTTGTTTTCATATTTAGTCTGAAAAAATAAATGAATAAATTTTTGAAAAATTATAAATTTATGAGGAAACAGAAAATTTTTTTCATCCTTATTTTATGCTTTGAAATCTTTTCAATTTTTAATTTATTTTATGTACTACACAAATAATTTTTATTACTTTATGCTTTAAATAAATATAAAAAAATTTACAAAATAAATACCCAAGAGTACAATAAATAAATAGAAGAGAAATTTTTATTTGTTTTCTGCTATGTGACTTTTGAATAAAAATAAAAAATAAATAAAAAAAAATCTCGAAAAACATGAAAAAAACCAAAAATACGATTTTAAAATTGTTTTCCTATAATGAATTTTTAATAAATCTCAATTGGGGAATATTATTATTAAAAATTAATAAAAAAAGAGTTTTAGAATTTAAGTATTTTTTTTTTTTTGTTTTCTTAATTTTTCAAAAAAGAATGAAACAGAAAATTGGAAAAAACTAAAATTAAAGAGAAGGTTGAAAAGTTTAATGAAGTACCTGTAACATTTTGATTTCTTGTAATTTATGTATTTTTTAAATACGTGTTTACGTTGTATAACTATTTACTTACTCAAAAAAAAAATTAATTTAAAGAAGAATGATAGAACGAATTTTAAAAAACGACTTAAGCTAATTTTTTATGTAGACTGCAAAATAACAAAAAGAAAAATCAATTTGTTTGAGTAAAAATAAAAATAAAATAAATCCTTTTTTTTTTTGTTTTTTTGTTTAGACTTTCACCTAAAAATAATCATCCATCCACTTTTGTTATAAATGTCAGTTATTATCATTTATGTCATTTACTTCTCATTAATTTTTTGAAAACAAAAAAAAAAAAAGAGATTTCATTAAAAAAATTGACAATAAAAGGTATTGACCACAGAATAGCAAAAAAATTTTATAACGGAAAGGAAAAAATAAAATAAAAAGAAAATTGCAGAACAAGAGAAATTCATTTACTTCGTTTTATTTATCTTTTTTCTTCTTCTTCTTTCTCTTTGTTTTGTTTTATCTGAATTAAGAAAATTGTATGACAATGAAAGAGAACATTCCCTTTCAAAATGTTTATTTTCTATTGTGGTTTCCTGTTTTGTTGGTTTTTCATTTAAAAACAGTAAATATTTAAAGAAGAAAAAGAAGGAAAAAAAATAAAGCAAAATGAAACAGGAAGAAAGATAAACAAAAAGAAACCGAGAAAGTAAAGTTAAAAAGTTTAAATTACTTGTTTTTTTTTTTTTTGTTGGTTTTCTGTTTTTACTTTGTTTTCATAAGTAAGGGTTGAAAATTAAGCAATTTACTCAACATAAAAACAAAAAAAGAAGAAGAAAACAGATTTATATGAAAAATATAAAATTAAGAAAATTTTAAAGGTAATTTGTGGATTTTTGTAATATTTTTTAGTATAGAGACAATTTATGAGAGTTCTTTGATACGATATTATAGAAAAAAATATTTTAGCTCATTACAAGGATAACGTATTTTAAAATAAAAAAAATTAAATTCGAAAAGAAGAAGAAAATTAATAAACATTTATGTTATTTTAATTAACAGAATAATTTCTGAAATATAATTTCGACTAAAATCACTTGATTCTATAACTCAAGAATTCAAAATAGCTTAAAAACTCAATTTTGTTTGACGGCCGTCATTTCTATGAATCTTAATAGTTTCAAAGTTTTAAAAAAAAATTAAATAAAAAACATTATCCAAGTTTTACTGGCACTTTTATCTAACGTATCCCAAAAGGATTTCATATTGTTTATTATTACAACGCTTTTCATGATTTATAACAGAAGATAAGCCTTTCGTACTAATGTGTTAATTACCATTTTATGTGTTTTATGTTTCTAACATTTAAAATCTTTTTGAAATTATTAAAACATAAACGCTTATCAAAATCACATTTTTTTCTCTATTACAAGTATTTTCTGGAAGGAGAAGAATACATACTATAGCTACTTTTTAATGTGTATATGTATATTTAAAATTATACTTGTGAAACTAATAAAAACCATTATTTTCTTAATTTTCTTATCAAAAGTACAATTAAAATCTTTTAAAAATAAGGATTTTCCTATTTTCGCTTTAGTTGTATTTTAGCTGTGGAAGATTGTTCTAATATTTATTGTAATTATCAGATTTCAAATTAAACTTAAGAAAAAACATAATTAAGACGTTTTAAAATTAGGAACAATTAAATAAAAATTCATATTCCTTTTCAGACTATCTGGTTTTTTTTTCTCTTTTTTAAATTTATGGCCAAGTTCGGGTTAATTTTTGATTTTAAATCGTGAACTGCTTTCTCGTTCGTTATTTAATTTTGAAAAAATTGTAAAAAGAATGAATAAATTTATTATTCAAACAAAAATATAAAAAAAAATGGAGAAAAAGTAAAAATGATGATGATTATGTACAATACTCGCACTTGAATTAAATTTAAAAGCCTCTTAAGTCACAGTTTCATAATAAATGTAAAAAAATGAAAATTTTTCTTTTTAAATATTCTAACAAGTATATATTTTGCTTATTTTACATTATTGGAGAATTTTAAAAATACTTAAGAATAATCAAATAGAATTACAATAAATTTTTGTGATAAATTCACAATTCAACTTCTAATTTGTTAAACTTATGAAAATAAAAAGCTCTTGTCCTCTAGTTCTTGAATACATTGTATTACAAATCTACTTATGTTGGTGAAAATGTTAAAGTAAAATTAATGTTTATTGTATTTTTGCACAAACGAAAGAAATGTTTCCTTACATCTTGTTTACATTGAGAGGAATGTTGGAATTTAATTGCTAAGTGAAGTAAAGTCAGATATATTCGTTAGGTGTTCCCTATAATTTTGTGTTTGTGTGTTTTTCATTTCTAAAAAATATTTTCATTGAAGATCTTTTGTTATTATTAAAGATGAATTTATATTTTTTTTAGAAAAAGATTTTCATGTACATATTTTGTGAATTGTAAAATTTCCAATATTCTAAAAATTAGAGCGTAATCAGAATTTCAAATTTTATTTTTTCATAAAGAATTTAAATTTTTGAACTACTTTTTATTTTAATCAATGTTAAATTTCTATAACGTTTCAGAAAAGAAAACTTAAAATTAATAAAAATTTTTTTCTTTTCTTTTAAAAAAATGTACCTCCCAAAAAACCAAGAAATTATTTGTCAAGAAAGAAAAAAGTTTTTTAAATTTTTTTTTCGTTTAATTTGGTAAAAATCATTCTATTTTAATTTTCAAGCTGTCATTCATAAATCATTTTCAATTTTTTTTCTCATATTTAGCTGTCATCCTGCCTTTCATAATGCCTTTCTTTTTTACATCAATCAAAAAACAAATAAAGAAAAAAGTAAATGAGGAAAGAAAAAATACATGCAAACACCTTTTCATATTTTTGTATTTGTTTTTTCACGTAAATCTTTTCTTTTCTTTTTTGATATCTGTTTTGTCAGAAAATTTACAATTGAATTATTCGTGAAAATATAAATTCAAGATGTTTTATTGTCTTTGTTTACAACAATTTAGAAGAAAAAAATTTGCGAAAAATAAGAAAAGAAAAAATTTGAATAATAAAAAACACACACATACACAAAAAAAAATGTCATGAAAAAAAAGTTAAAATGTTATTTTTGCATGAATAAAAAAGAAAAGAAAAGTAATGTCCTGTATAAAATTTGACAGAAATTTAGCACGGTAAACAATAAAAAGAAACACGAAAAATGTGTATTTAAAGTAAGTTAAAAAAAATGTAAGGCTAACTAAGCTTATTTTTAGTTAAATTTTATGGGTGGAATATTTAAATGAAAACAGAAAAAGATTATTTTCAGTTTTAAATGAATTTCTAAAAAATATGGAAAATAAAGAATATATGTACGCGTACAAAAAACATTTGATTTTTTAAATTTTTTCTTTGATTGAGAAATGAGGTAATTAATTAAGCAAATATTTGAAATTAATAGAAAGAGACATCTCGGTGAAGGTGTTATTTATTACATCATACTAAGATGACTCTAAACAAACAATTTTGAAAAGGGTTTTAAAAAAAAGATCTGATTCAGGGCAACATATTCCAGAAAATTATGAATTATTTTTTTATTTTTGGGTTGAAAATACAGGATTAAAAATGTTAAATTAAAATTTCCATTTTTCATATTTTTAAATTGTGAAGAACAATAATAATTCTATAAATTTTCAGTAGGTGTCACACATCCACCCTCTTGGAATATGAATTTCATTTAAAAAATATATTTTTAAATAATTTTTATACAATAAGTTGAAAAAAATGAGCATAAAATGAAATTTATTAATAAAATTTTAAACTTATATACATATCTTATGTACTTTATTTCTGTATGTTTATTTCAAGGAGAGTACTAAGTACTTTACATTTTGTTTTTTTATTTAAGTTTTTTTTTTTTCTTGTTCAAGAAAATGGTAAAAAAACACAAAAAAATTTAAATTAAGTATATTGCATTTTCTGATGAATTATTCAACAGCATACACAATGACAGTTTATTTTTTCGTTTTTTGTTTGTTTGTGACTTTATGAATTTATTTTCTCAAGTAACAGAGTATGATTTTTTATCATCATCACCGAGATTTTCTTATGAACAATTTTTAACACAAGACGAAGAGTTTGCTATTGTTTTTGTTTTATGATGAACAGTTTTTGTATACGTTTTTTATTTTGAATCATTTTCAGATAAATGCCATATGAAGTTTATAAATATTTAAATTATATGGTTTTTAAGAATTTTTTTTTTTACCTAGAAAAATAAAGTCATATTACATTTACATTATTTATGCGAATTCTTTGAAATCGATGTTCTCAGTTGAAATTGAAATTTCTACAAAATGTCGAAGAAAAAAAATCATTATAGTGTATATGAAAATATCAATTAGTTAGTCTGTATTTTGTTAGCTTGACTTTTTAGACGAAGGTTTTTTCATTTAATCCACTACATCATAATTTTTTCTAGTCGTGCCGTGCAAGTTCTTACACTTATTCATGTTAGTCGAAAAATAACAGAGAAATTGACAAAATTCAATTTTCTGAACTTAAAAAATGAACTTTTTTAGCTCTGACATTGAAATAAGAAAATAACAATGTTTTTCTCCTTTTTTTTTATTTATTAATTTTTTTTAAGAAAAAGGAAGTATGTAAACAAATAAAACTTCAAAAGAGCTTTCAAATGCATTTTAATGATTAATTCATTATTTTAAATTGAAATTTTATGATTTAATATTTTTTTGTCATTTTTTCGTTTTTGTATGAAATTTATTAAATTTATTTTTTCACAAAATAAACTTTTATACTAAAAAAGCATTTTTAACTTTCTTAGATATTTTCTACTTTCAAGAAAAATGTTTATTAATATTCAATATTTTCATTTTTTTCAATATTTTTATTTTTATTACTGAAGTTTTTTAGGATTTGGAACCATCAAATATAGTATATATTAAAAAAAATCCTAAGAAGAGTTTGAAGTAGAAAATATTTAACCTAGCGTTAGTAAATTCAGATCTCATGGGATCTCAAAAATATCTTCATGTCAAAACGTCTATTCTATAAATGTATAGGGAAACATTATTAGTAACGTTTTCTAAGTGTAATTTTCAGTTTCGATTATAATTTTGGATTTCATACCAAGTTTATATATTTGAAAATCTTAATGTTATCCTACTTTCCGAAAAGGTCTTTTTTTGCTTTTTTTTAATCTAATATGAAAGGTAATTCGATCGAAATGTTAAAGTTTATATCTTACAGGAACAAAATGAACTTCAAATTTCAATTTTACAAAAAAAAAAAGAAGAGAAATCACAAAGGTAGATAGCAAACAAATATTTTATTTTATGTAATCAATTAAATTTTGAATCATATTCGTATTTCCAAAATAAACAAAAAAAAAAACCCAAAAAGCAAAAAAAAAAAAAAAAAAAAGAATCAAGCTATCAAGTTTGTAATCATTCGAAATGGGATTCTTTTAATTAATGAAACTGGCATATTGTTTTGGTACTTTTTTATGTGCTTAATTTCCCATGAAGAGAAGAAAAAAAAAGTGAAAATTATTGGTAGGTATTGCCAAAAGAAAATAAAAATGACAAGATAAATCTACAGATAAAGTGTAAATGAATTGAAAACAAGTATCAAGCACATAAAATGAAAATCAATACTGTGTTAATATTGACAAACATTTTAAGTGATTGTCTCATATAACAATGATATCCTTTCTCGTTACTTACAAATTTTGTCCAGTTTATTGAAAGTTTACTTATAAGAATTAACGAAAATGGAAGTAGTATTTATTTTATTTTTGACATATTTGTTTTTCGTATTCTAGAAAAAAAAAATTTTTATAAAGAGAAAAGAGCTTTTAATGTAATTACTGGGTGTTTTGTTCACATATTTCAGTTTATGTCCCTTACTTTTTTTTTTATTTTGACTAGCTACAATCGAGTAAGAAATTTTCTTCTAAAATGAAATATAAAACATTATTTATGTGCTTTGAAATTTTTATTTAATTTTTTTTTTATGTTTTTCATATCGTAGGGCTTAAATTTACTTTTCCGTAGTGAAAATTGCTAATTTAAATTTAAAAAATTTATTATCTATTTTATTGTGCTTATTTTATTCTTTTTATGATTTAAATTGTATGATTAAATTCTGTTTGCTTACTGGTATTGAAACAATGGCACTAATGTTAGTGATTCTCCTCTGTTCTTTGTCATAATCTGTGTTACATTCTGAAACGTCTGCTTCGTAGGTATGCATGTTATCTTTTTGCAATCGCTTGTTAAAAAATAAATTTTTGTTGTTTATTTGTCTTGATGAATTCAAATGTAACAACCTGATAATTTTCAACTAGAAAAAATCAAGAAAATTGAAAATAATAAAAAAAGCATGAATAAAAAAGAAGTTCCACTAAATTAATTGAAATGTCAATTTAAAAGTTTGCGAAAAAAAGCTGGTAACTTTTTATTTTCAAAAATAAAGTCGAACTAAAGTTTATTTAATTAAAAAATAAAATTTTATTTTTTTCTTTAGAAAAAGCATTTTAAAAAATTAACAATTTTCGCATTTAATTATCATTGACGCAGAGAAAAATCGAATAATGCTTTACACTTTGAAATACGTATTACAAAAATAAAGGGAAAAAAAGGATAATTGATTGAATGTGATAAAATTGATGAACATTTTTTTTTAACTTTGAAAGTGACAAGTGTGACTAAAATAAATTCACGACCAAAATAATAATTTTTTTTTGTCTATTGAAGGACATTAATTCAGGCATAATACCTTTTGAGTGATTGATTTTAAAAACATTTTTCTTTTAGTTTCACATTTAATTTAGTCCTTGTAATTTTATTTCAATTTTCAATTGAAAATGTTTTGTTTTTTTTTATAAAAATGAATTCTTTGGTTTGCTTCGCTTTTAATTTAAAAAAATTTAACGTTGCAAATTTAAAACAGTTATATGTAATTTTTTTCTCCTTTATTTGTAAAAACAAGAAAATATTTTGAAGTAATTTTGAAAATTTAAAATTTAACATTTTCTATTTCAAAAAAGGAAAAATAAATAATAAACGACAGAATAAAGTTTGACTTCTTTGGATTGAGGTACTAATAAATATTGTTTTGTTAATCTTATTGTTTTAAAAGAATTTCTTTCTACGTGAAAGAATTTCAAACGATAACGTTTTTTAACGGAAGTGACGACAAGTGTGTCTACATACAGAATACTTTTTATTTCTGCTAGCAATTTAATATTTCATTTTCTTTCTCAAAGAAATTAAATTTTATTTTTGGAAAAATTGGTCCTTATAAGATATATTTTATTAATAAGTATTTTCTTTTCCTTTTGTAATTTTTTTATGTCCTCAATTAAATGAATGCAAAACAACCTCAAGTAATTGAAATTTAAGTACACTCAATAAAAATTGTAATTTACACATTGTTCTCATTCTTATTCCTCAATGTAAAAAAGAAAAAAAAATATCTAAAATAATATTGCGTATTTAAAAACTTATCCTTACATTTTTCACGAAGTTTTAATGACCTCATTATGCTACGTTTAATTTTGGAATACTCATAAATTCAATTTAATTTGGTTGTTGTTTTTTTCTTCCTGTTTTGTGTTTATTTCCTGTTTATTTTTTATATATATTTTTTTTTCTTTGTAGAATAAAAAAAATTACTCCACGTTAGAGGATGCAAAAAAAATTTCAATTATTTCAACAAAACTGTAATTTACCTACCTTGTAAAAGTGGTAAAAGTTTATGAATGGAATATTTGTAAAAACGAAAAAAAAAAATAATAAAAAGCAAGAAATTTGAAAGCTTTGGAATGTAAATAGAATCACTTTGCGATGGTCATATTTTAACATAAAAATACTGGGGAAAGACATCATGTGTGAAAAAAGCTTGGTGAGTATGTGGAAATAAAACTAAAGTAAATTTTCTACTTATTATGAAAATATGTTATCAATAGTTAAAAAATGTTTTCTTTGATTTCTAATATTTTGTGTAGAATTATTTTTTGTAAAAATTAAAAATTTTAAATTCAATATTTTTATAAAAATTGTTATCATTTTTTTCCAAAAATTCATATATATACATACTTCAGATATTTAAATCATGTTTACTAAAAAATATTCAAATTATGCATCAACAAGTTAATTTGACTTTGTACAGTATTTTAGCCTGTAATTCACTGGAAAACAATTCATTCAAAATTTCAAAATTGTTTTGTACGTTCATGAAATCGTGTATGTAGAACGATAATTGATGTTAAAGTATTTTTAAAATGCGGTCATCTATAAATGTATTTACTCTTTTGTTACTTTAGAATTTTTAATATGTTAGATAAAATTAGATTGTATTAGCTCTATGAATAAATATTTCATAGAACACAAAATGTTTATTAAATTCGTTTTTTTCTCTTTTGTTTTGTTCTAAATTTTTAGTGTACTTTGAAGTTTTTCTACTTCAACTGTCATAAATAAAAGCAGGAATTATACAGATAAATTTATAAACTATCATTTTATAATTTTAGATGAAAAAGGTAGGAAATGAATGCTAAAATGTATTACTTATCAAATTTTTTTTCCTAAAATAATTCAGTTTTTTATACTATCATCAATATTTTGTTTTTTACCGTTAAAATAATAATCACAACACGTTGCAGAATAACAATAAAAGTCACACACTTAGAATTTTTAAGTGTTATAAATACATAATTACGGTCTATGAGTCCATATAATTTTTTTTTTTTCAATTTTGGGACAGATATTAAGTGTTATTTTTATGGAATTTTAAAATTTAGAGGTAAAAATGAACCAAAAAAAAGGTATAACGTTTTAGTTGGTATATTAAATTTAAAAGCTAAATGAGGAAAAAAAAAGAACAAAATTTTTTGTATATGAGAAACTTTTTTTAATACTTTTTGTTACTTAAGTTCAATACTAAGAAAATATTCGTATTTTTTTTTTTTTACTACTTTGTTCCACTAATTTGATTTCACTGTAAAAAAAGCCCGAATGAAACGTAAAAGATACACCATATAAAAAAGAATATTTTCCAAAAATTTTATTTTCTTTATTTTATATATCTCATGAAAGTCATAAAAATTTATGTCACGTGTATAAAATGTGCTATCATATCAAATTTAAAGGTTTCAAAAACTCCATTCAATAAAAATCGATAAGAATATATTTAAGAGATTGAAAAAAAGTGAAGAAAAAAAAATTCTTTTTGATTGAAGTCATTGCATAAGTATGACATTTATCTTACACAAAATTTGCATTCATGAAGTCATTTTAAATGAAATATAGTAGTAATTTTGAGAAAAGTTTGAAATAATTTTGCATGTTAAATCGTTTTCTAATGGCTTGACGAGAAATTCAGAAAATTCCAAATCAGTATCTGAAAAAAAAATTTATTGAATGGTTTAGAATCTATTGAAGTTTATCATTTTTGTACACCATTTGAATGTTAACTGTTCTGAGGAGAAGAAAAAAAAGTACGAGTAAAAATAAAGATAAAAAAAGAAACATTATCTTTTTTCTAAAAACGAAAAAAAAGAAAAAAAAAAACACTTATTCAAGATACATGTACAAAAAAGTATAACTTTTTTATCGTTTTAATGGCTTTTCATGGTTTATCTTCCACTTATAAATCATTTTCAGGAAATAATTTGAAAGCTATAATTTTTCCAATTTAACACTAAAACTCCGACAAAAAGAAAAGTAAAAAAAAAATTGATTTTTTTAATATTATATTTTTCTTCTTTTTTTTCCGAACGCAATATATTATGTTCGACGGTGAATTTATCATATAACGTTATGTTCATAAAAAAATCTATAAAGGATATTTAATGGATAATGTATTTATTCTTTGAAATAAAGTTAAACAATGCATTTTATTGACCAATATTTTTTTAAAAAAAAATTTATTTTACTTTTTTTTTTCTGTTTCTTTTTTTATTTCTTGTTTTTTTAATACGAGGACAACGGAAATTATTCAGGATAAGTTTTTCCTTTTCTTATTGATTTTATTAACATTTTATATCGTTTAATTTTTCGTACAAGAAGAGATCCAATAAAAAAATTGTATAAACAATAAAATGAACATTTTTCCAATTATTATTAAAGTAAAGTCACACATTTAACAACCAAAATATGAAATAAAAAAAGTAATATCCTTTATGGGGAATCAATTTTATTATACGAGTGTATATAAGCATTGGTTTTTGTTTTGTTCTTTTTTTTTCTAGTCTGGTTAGATTTTCACTTCTTTGATTCTTTTACTGGTTTTAAATGAGAATCCTACAAACTTTCTGAATGTGTAGTTTTTTCCTATTTTGTCTTTTTGTCAACGTCTTTTCTCAATGTGAATAGAATTGTGTTTGCTTCGGTATTTTGTACCTTTTTGTGTCTTGTTTTCTGTGAAAAAATCTAGACTGAAAACAAATTTTGCTATAATAACCAAATATGTATTTATCTCAGAAATTGAATATTTCAACCACCTACCACCTCCTAGATTACTGTAATAGGTAATTTTAAATACTTTTAGGCTGACAGTCATATGTGCTTTCATTTTCAAATGAAAACGATTTAAATTTTATTTAACGTTCCTGTAAATGGCATCTCATATGTTAAAACTGTTGTTTTTTGTTTGGTCATCAGTTTATAATTAGAATTTCTATTATCGCATTTATATTTTGGATGCCATCTGACTGCGAATGTTTACGTATTTGTTGTTTTATGCTATGTATTTTCTTTAATTTCCATTTTCAATTTAGTGTGTTAAATGTTTTTTGTAGGTGTTTAAAATAAATTGATTTGAACAAATGAAATGATAAAGAGTTGGACATTGCTGGAACTCTGTTTTAGGAAAGTTTATTATCGTTTGTTCAAACAATAATTTGAATGTCACCCATTATTAGAAATCCTTTTTTTTGTGGAGGATATTGGAGTTTATTATTTTGGTTTATTTATTCAAAAAACAAGTGAATTTCAAAAATTTTCATGCCATTTCGTATAAATTCCGAAATTCTTCAGGATTTATAAACTTAAATGCTTACGGTTTTTTTCATTTTTCTCTCTTTTTTCATAAAATTTTTTGTTTAAAAATAAAAAAAGAGATTATGTTTTTAAATGAGAAAAATTGATAAATCTGATTTAAAGAGGTTTTCATTTAATTCTTCTAAATCCTTTTTATTGAAATGCTTGATTTATTTTCGGTTTTATTCTTCATTCTTCCTGTTATTGAATTTTTCATTTTTTAAACATACTATTAGATCTATGATAAAGCCTTTTTCATATTCAAAAATACAATTCTTTTCAGAAAAATTGTGTAAACACAGCGACACACGATGAATAAAATTTAGAATTTTATTTTCATTTCATATTTTATCATAAAAATTGTTATTCCAATCATTTTTCTTTTATCTTGAATTCTGAATTATTTTTCTATATTGTTTTCAATTTTCCAATTTTCTCAGTCTGTCGCCAACGCATTTCACAAGTATTTCTAGGAATATTTGACATAGATTCCAGCGTTTTTTTTACTGTTGTTTTTGAAGAAATGTATATGTATATCCATTTTTACATATTTTAACCTTTTCAATAAATTCCTTTGAGTTTTGTAATAAAGTACTTTTATTTTTATTTTTTTATTTTCATATTCCAAAGCGACAATCAAACTCATAATGACACAATACACATGATTACGACACACACCGTGGTGTACATAATGTAGATTGCTTTTTATTTATTTATTTTTGTTGTTTTTCCTTTTTACTTCATTTAACTTTTGATTTATTTTCCATTGTTTTGAAAGCAAGGTTTTCTTTGTGTCTTTTTTCTGAGTTGTTGTTGTTTTGTTCAAAAATCTGTTTTTCTTTTTATTTTTGTTTTAATTCGTATTTCTATCGAATTATTTAAATTTACTGTGATAGGAAATTTTACATTTTTTTATTTAATTGTTTTTCTGGATTGTTTTTGATACTTCAATATTGATTTATAGTTTTTAGGAAATTTCAAAAATGTTATTTATGATTTATTGTTTTAAAAGAAAAATAAAATAAGTGGAGAAGTCCTGGGATCACACGCTCCTGTCCGGATAAAAAAAGAGGGTTGATCATAGGGCTAGACCTCCCTAAATCATATAAACAAATCAGATTTGGAACGAAAATAACAGCTTTGGAATTGTATAAGAATAATGGGCAATGGAAAAGGGAAAAAAAATAAAGGACAATGATTTGACTATAGCAACTTGAAAATTCTAATGATGATAAAGAACTGGACGGCAGCACTAGATACCACCACTTGAATGTAATTACTTTTCTTTGTGTCTGTATCTCATTCAACAACGTTTGAGTACAGTCTTTTCACACATTGTAGCTTTTTATGGGATTACCTTCTGGTCCTCATAGTTTTTTTTTTTATAAAATTAACCTGAAAAAAATATTTTTAAAAAACTACAAGGAAAATTTTCTTTCAGTGAGTGTGTAATGTAAAAAAATTAATCTTAAAAAAAGAAAGGAAAAGTATAAAAAAAATATTCAAAAAATATATATCAAATTTTTGCTTCAGATTTACAAAAGAAAATAATTTTAACAGTAGCTTATTGGTTTATCTCATGTAATATCCTCGACATTTTAATTTAATTACCGGATATTGATCTTGGAAAAATGAAAAAAAAAAAAAATCCAGAAAAGAAAAATTAAGAACGTTCTACATATAGTATGTATATTATCTGCTCAATGGGGGAGAGAAGGTAAAAGAAAAAGGTAATTTGAATTGACCTGGAAGTAAGTGATACACAGTTTGAAATTTAAATATGAAAAAAAAAACACATATATGTACATAGGTACATAGAATATGAAGAAGATACAAGAGAAAAAAATTTAATAACATCTCAGAGGGTGCCAATTTATGTGTTTTTTTTTCTCAATGTTTTTTTTCTAACAAAATGCTAATTGACAAAACAACATAGCAAGAAATGACGAGTATTTATTTTTTTTTTTTTCGTTTTTAATTAGACAACATTTTTTATTAACTCGTTTTCTTGCAGGACAGAAACAAAAAAATTAGCTACTGGGAATATAAAATTAATTTAATGTTAATTAACGTCAATTAGAGCATAAGACTTCTGAGTTATAAGTTAATGAATTTAAATGGATGACATGATTTTTAAAGCTTTAAATTAATAAAACAATTGTTTTTTTTTTCTAAAAATTCAAGTAGCTTATGAATTTTTTTTCTTGGTCTTAATTTCAACAACATTCAACCCTTTTAAATTTGAAAATTTGAACTTTGAATTTTTGCAATTTCTGAGCTAGAACTGTCAATTAGAAACTTAATCAAGGAAAGTTCCTTATTTAAACGAATACACATCCACATAGTATGTTCCATTAATAAGGAAAAAACTATTAAAATATGTAATTCTATTATAAGTATACTCTCTGTTTGTCTATAAAAGTATATTTTTGTCTCATATGTATAAACTTCAATGTCTTCATTGATAAAATATGATTTCTTCTTTCATTCACAATGTATTTATGTGTAACGCAATATAATGTACAAGATGGTAGAAAAAATGTTAACGTTTAAATTTGATGATGAAAGACAATTTAAAAAAAAAAAGTATAAATAAAATTCTAGCCCAAAAATTACTCTGAATTTTCTTTACGAAATTTTCAAACATATTTTTCATTTTTTAAAGGTATTTAATCAGTCGTTGAATGTATTCGTTCAACATGGTATTTATAGTTAATAACTTTGTAACATAATAGTATGATATTTTATGTTGTCCTTTGAAACAGGAACATTTTAAATTTTCTATCTTTATTGCGTTTGTCTCACCATTGTCATGCTAATGAGGATGATGAATTAGTGTGGTAATATGACAATGATTATTAAATTACCAGAGGATGATAATGAGGTTAAAGTTTTTTTCTAGGCTTTGATTAAATATTTCTGCTAGGTAAATGTTTGTATAGTGTTAAAGATTTTATGTTTATCTGTGAATTTAATAATAATTGATTTTCTGTGACTTCGTATAAATGAACGCATCGTGGACTTTATTTATAATATGATACTTTCATTTCCTAATTGCTTTCTCCTTGTAAATGTTGAAAATCAAAATGTATAGGGTAAGATGCCTATACTTTGTTCAGAAAGTTTTTTCAGTACAGGTCATCCTCTTTGTGTTATAGATTGATTCCATCTAGATAGGTAGGTATAAATAAAACAATCTCGAAAATATGCTCAAACATGGTACAAACTATGTATTCTGAAGATTTGATGAAATATAGTTTTTTTTTTATAAACACAAAAAATTCATCTCTAAACGGTTTAAGGATGCCTATCACTGGCTATTTTATCCTAAAATTTTTACATTCCTAGAAAAAATGTTTTTAAAAGCCTTTAATTGTAAAAAAAATGTTTAATAACTATTTATTGAAATAAGATGAAACTGTTTTTGACATAATAATATAACAATATAATTAAAACATAAATATGTTAAATTAAGAATAATGTTTTTATGAAAAAAACGGCTTGCTTAAGGCAAAAAAAAAAAAAAAAAATTGTTAAACATTATTCGTTAGCAAATAAAGTGCTTGAAATGCTTTATAGGTAAGTAAACATCAGAAACATGATGAAATGTTTTGAAATATAATAATTGTGCTATTGAAAAATTCCCTTTTAACAGATACTATTATTATGCTTTTTAAAATTTCTCTTTAAATTGATGGGTCATGTTTAAAACATTTTTACATGATATTCTTAGTAATATAATATTAGAAGTTGTATATGAAATGATGTTTTTGAAATTTAATGAGTACCACTTTCAGATGAAAGTACATACATACTAAATTACTTACTTTTATTCGGTGATAATAGATGTAAAACAATTTTATAATAGGAAAGAGTAATATTTCGTTATGTTTTAACTTTTTATTTTTTATTTTCTCGATTTTGTTGTGGTTGGTTGTTCACATAGTTTTGAAAAAGATACTTCACCTTGTATATCAATTTGTTTTTTGTTGTATATTTTGTAGTATAGGTTTTTTAAAATAGTAAATTAAAAGAGTAAAAGATACATTTGAAAAATTAGTATTTAGGTCAACATGAAAATTATATTTATAGTTGAAAAAAGTCACTAGAGATTTTGTGTGTGGATACATAACAGGAATTTTTATGTTTTTCCTTTTTAAAAAAATAAAAAATATTTTATTTGTTGGAATATTAATTTTTTTTAAAAAACAAATAAAAATTGAAGAACAATATAATCAATAAATATTTTATTAAAATACAAATTTATTGTTATTTTTTGTACAAAAATAAAATATATTTTGAAAAAGTATGTATAAATTGAAAATTCATTATTAAATAAGAAAATGAATAATAAAACAGAATTAATTTAAATGTTAAATGAAGTGTAGAATTAAATTATAATTTTGAATTTTAAAAGATAATTTCAAAGTTTATTTTCAATACAAAATAATATCAAAAAATATTTTTAAGACCTCTACGGTTAGACTATAATTTTAATTTAACTTTATACGGAAATTCAAATGAATCGAATGAGTGCTCATCGATCGATTCTTTCGGTTTAAAAATATCTGGCATCCTTCTTTTTTGTTATCTTTAAATAATTGTGGCCGTTGTTTGTCATTTTATTTTTATAAGCATCTTTTAAAAATATATTTATTCACAAAAAATAAGAAAGGAATGCTCATTTTTGTAAATATTTCTAATTTTTGAATTAAATTTGATATTTCGGTAAATTAAGAGAATTGATTATTATTTACATATATGTGTACATACCATTTTTCCTAGACAGTTTTTTTTTTAAATTTCTCTATAAATGTCGAATACTTTTTATTCTACTATGTCATAAAATTTTAAATAATATTCCATTTTCAGAATTAATATTTAAAATGGGATATAAATGAAATTTGTATCCTTTATATGTGTTTTTATGTACAATAATCCATTTTTGTTGTTAAATAATTAATAACATGAATAAAATCCCATTAAATTCATGTTAAATACATGTAAATTTTCTCATTATTAAGTGATTTAGTTAAGATTTTTATCCCTTTTTTTGTGAAAATTCTATTTACCTTTAAAATTTTAATTAAAATTTTTTTTTTTTACTTTGTATCTTTTCTTATTTATTGTCTTTTGATAAACAATTTTCATTTATTTTCACATTTATCATTAATCAATTTATCACAACTTCAACTTTATTTAGTAGATTGTATAATCATCAGATAAAGAAATTTAAATTGTATCTAATGAAGATATTTTGTATAGTTCATGTGTTTTTGTTATATATAGAGTGTCTGGTATAACTAAAAGGATATTTGTATAAAGAAAATTAAATTGGAATGGTAAATGAGTTAATATTTGTAGATAACACAGATTCATGAGAGTAAAATTAAGACTTGCTCTGACTGTTCTCAAGGATAAAAAAATAAAAAATAATGGAATTATTAATTAAAGTGCGAAATACAGGTGTAAAATGAAATGATGAGTGTAATGAACAAAATTTATAATATGTATCGAAAAATTATTAATCAACAAAAATTTAAAATGCCTAATTTATCATGCTGTCACTTGTATTGTGAAAGTTTTGATGATTTCAATATGTGAAATCTCATATGTTACATAATATGTTAGTGGAATTTATCTACAATGTACATACATATACATATATGTATAATTTAGAATTTTTGAATAAACAATTTTATTATACATTTATTTATACATTTTATTAAAAATATACATTACATAATTTTGTTTTTGTATTTTTTTTTAAAAAAAGTTAGATAGTCATTTTAATATCTAGTTACACGCTTCAAAACACATAACTTTAATTTTATATTTTTTTTCTCCATATTTATATTGACATAGTTTACCTTTTTTTTGCACATTTAAAAATCCAACATCCTGTGACTTAAATCTTTAGTTTTTTACATTTTTTCCTTTATGCTTGATTAATTTACCTTTGTGTTAGCTATACATTTTATATTAGTGTCTCATTTAATTTTTAGCTTAATACTCTGGTAAGTAACCTTGGAGTCAAATGTTTTTGTTTGTTGATTTCAGACTACGTTTTTTTTTTTTTGTTTTTATAAAAAAGATATTTTGCCTTTTTTCTTGCCTTTAAATTATCGCATAACAGCAAATGACTCGATTGTAATGTTATACTAAGGATAAAAAGTTTTATATACCAAAAGTAGCATGGATGTAAAGGATGATGAAGCTGTTTTTATTTCATTTTTCCTAATTTTGTTTTTTCACTTGCCACTTTTTCCTATAAAAATAATTTCTAGAACATGGTTGTTATCAAAAGTTTTTTTTGTTGATGATACTAAATTTCTTTTAAAGTAAAAATTATTCAATAAAAAGGAAAACTATTTAGTTGTACTCTCTATACCACTCACAATATACATACTACCCACATTACCACAAACATTCCATATAATTAGTCTAACGTTAAAGTTAAGTATAAATTATGTTTATATGCTTGAATGGATACGAGTTAAGAGTGTCATGTATCATTTTTCATAACACAATTTTATGATAAGCAGAAAATGATGATAAAACAAGGCAAATGTTCAAATAAAAAGGATACCTACATTTTTTTTTTTGTTCACTTTATCCGTTTCTCAGCTTGTTGTTTCCTTGTATTTTTTTCTCTCTATTTTTGTAATTGTTTCCTTAATTTCAACTTTATTATAGCTATGTAATCCTTGACAGCATATGCTGTATGTTAAACGCATTATAGCTGGGATATGTCATGCAAAATAATGAGAATGGCAGACAAGAAATTATATGCAATAAAATAATATTAAAGATAAAAATTATATTTTTCATTATTCTTGAATAATTCTGTTCCTCAATCCTCAATTCCATGTATGTATGTATATTTACTTATTTGTGTATTTTGTTGTTTTTCTTTTTTTTTTTCTTCCTTAAATAATTGAAGAGATTTATGGTGCTTTAGTGTTCTTAAGTGCGGTTAAGAAATTTTAATAAGAAAATTTTTACCATGCAAACTAAAAATTTAGTTTCTTGTTTTTTGGTTATTCTTCCTTATTTTATTGTATTTTCCCATTGTTTTTGTTGCTTTTATCCTGTTTCTTTGTTGTTTATTTTAGGATAAAACTTCCTAATGTGACGATTACGAGAAAAGTTTAAATTGTTGTTTTAATGATATGAAAAATAAAGAAGATAAAGAAAACACAAAATATGGGCTAAAAACACAAAAAAAAAATTATATAAGAAATTTTCTAACGGTAATTTATTCAAAAAATAACAAATAGGAAAACAAAAACTATAAGAATTCATTAGAGAAAATTGTTTCTCTTGTTGTGTGTTTAATAAAATTTGTATAATGTTTCTGATGCTTTGTTTATGAGGAAGCACAAATAAAATTTAATTATATACATACGAGTATATAAATTTTTTTTTTGTGTTTTGTTTGTTTATAGTGTGCACTTAAATGGCTATTTTATGAGAAATAACAGGAAGGATATTAGTTTAGTTTATTGAGTAGTCACAGTGAGAGTCAAAAGTTCATGTACACGAATAAATTATTGTTTCAATTCGAAAATAAAGGGGTTTTTTTAAATCAATTTAGAAAAATAAATAGTAATATATAATTCTCAAATTGGTAATTCTTATAACTTCTCTATAATAATCATATTTTTTGTCTTGTCTTTTATTCATAGTAATATCCTATCATAATCATGTCATATCCTTACACACTCACAAAAGAAAAAACTCATCAAAACATTTATTATAAACTGTAGTTAGCAAGATTTTTCGTTTAAATCACTTCTTTCTTTTTTTGTAGTTCGTAAATCATTTAATTTAAATCGATTTTATTTCATTTAACTATTTCTTTTACTTAATTTTTCTTAACAAAAAAAAGAGGACTTTGAAATAGTACGAAGCAACAGAAGGAAGAAAGGGCATACAAAACAAAAAGAAATATTTTTCATGCTATTGCAATAGAAAGGTTTTTTTCTCCTAGAAAAAAAAAGGACTCCTATTTTTCTCCAACTTTATTCCTTCAGCAACAACATATAATTTTGATGTTTATTTGTTTTTTTATTTTTACTTTACTAAAATTACATAATAAAAAAAATTGTATAAAAATCAAATCGAAAAAAATACGTTCTTGAAAATTAAATTTTTCACACACAGAAAACTGTTCTTTTTAAAAGAATTTAAGAAACGGGACAAGACACTAAATACACATTCTTTTAAACTTGGAAGAGGAAAAAATTCATATTTTTTAAAGGTTTTTATCTGTGTGTACGTATTAAGGTATTTTGATTTCACTTTATTTTAACTTTTCAGAACAGGTGAATTTAATTTTTTCCTTTTGCAAAAATTATGATAAAATTTTGCAATCGAAATAAAAATTTTCTTTTAGTTTTTCTTTTTCTATTAAAGAGAATTTAACGTGATAATATTGTTCACTGAATCAAGAATTTATGTTGAAAATGAAAGGAAATTAAAAATTAAAATGGAAACTTTCTAGGATTTTTTATTTTGAAATTACTACAAGTATACAAAAACAAAACGGTATATTTAATGAGTACGTAAATTGTCATTAAAAAACTCCACCCTTTTGAAATACAAAAATTTCTATTTCTACTTTTTTTTTTCATTTTCAATTAATTAAATTTTGTATAATGACAAAGTTTTCTTCGTTTTCTATTTTTTTTTTTTAATTTAACTATAAATATTATGCAATCTGAATTTTTCTTGAAAAATTTATCTATTGAAAGTGCTAAATTTGTATTTTAGATAAAGTAAAAATTTTTTATAATAAAGATTCTAAGAAAAGAAAAATGTATAAAAAAATTTAACAATCAAGAAAAAAAAAACTAGAAAAAAGAAAAAAAAAATATAATTTTACCAATTGAAAACGCTTTTCTTATAAATGAAAAATTTTATTAAAAATTAATTCTTACAAAAGAAAAAGTACTATGAGGTGTTAAATATTATAATGAACATGACTTTTTCTAATTGCTTTTGCCCTTGCAGTTTAGACAGACTCTTGAAACTAGAGTCCATTCTTTTTTGATTTTTATACGTGATTTATGAAATATTGTGTTAATTTCTACTTTTTTTTTATCGTTATTTAAGAAAATAAAAAGATTTTTTTCCATTTCCAATTTTTATCACATCATTTTCCGCATTTTTAGATTTTCAATTGAAAATTCAAAATGTAAAATTCCATTTTATGAACTTAGTTCCAGTGGCATCATTTTGTTTTAAAATTTACTATGTCAATGTTTAAAAATAAAATTCACATTTTTATCTTTTTTTTTAATCACAAATATTTAAAAAAAAAATGGTTATCATTTTTAAAATTTTTTTTTCGTTTTAAGTTTTTTTTTACCATCTTATATTCCATAAAATTCAGTATAAATTTTTATTTAACCAAATGCCAGTTTTTTCATCGTAAAAGGACAATGCAATAGAGAGAAGATAGATGAAAAAATTGTCGTTGAATTTTAAAATAACATAAAATATGTAATTATGGCGAACATAAATAAAACATTTTTTTTTTGTAAAATGTAACATGCACATAAGAAGGACATTGAAGTGTTTTTTGGTTGTTTAGTTTTTTGGCATTGCCATTCAGTTTTTTTTTATGGTTTAGAAACTTTGTCGCCATTGAGCGTAAAAAAAAAAGAAAACCAAATGATGATACATGGGTTAAATGATCAGTTAGCGGAAAGGTGAAATTGAAGAGTTGTTAAAAATTAAACAAAGAAAGAAAAAACAATTTTAATGGAAAATTATGATTATGTGAAAGGACATGAATGTTATTATTAATATTTGTCGTAAAATTAGTTGTAGACATTAAATTTTCATTTATGAAATTTTTTTGTTTTTTTAAATAATGTAACGTGTAAGTTAATGCATCATGTCACATTGTGCATTGTTTGCTCATGGTAGTTTAATGATAATTGAACAGTCTAAATAAATTTAATTTTTTCCAAGAATTTTTCTTAAAATTCAAGTATTTCCAACATATTTTTCAAAATTCAAAATCCCTAAAGTTACTGAAGACCTATAATATTTTATGAAATCCTTAATAAAGTGGTGTATGTGGTATAATAATAATTTCATGATATTTTATTCAGGACATTTATTATTTTGTATGTTGTTGTTATTGCTTTTTTTTTATATTTTGTCTTTATTTTACATATCATGTGATTTCAAGATTTTATCTGTGATATTTTCTGAGATGTTACGATTTCTTTATCTTTTACAATTCAAGGCAATGTAAATATGCCTGCGGGAAAAATAAATAAATGAAAATTATACTAATATTCATAAACCAAAATAAAAAAATGAAAAAGATGTGTTAACATTAAAGAACTTCAATAAAAGTTTTCACATAAAAAGTTCTATTTTAAAGTTTAAAGATTTAATTTTTTATTTTTTCTGCCCAGGGTCGCGCTTAAGTATGTATTGAAAAAGTCATTGTGTAGGTGTTTCCCCAAATTTTTCCTTTTTTACGATTTACATTTGTTTTATTTTCTTAAAAATTGTTTAGCGTAATTCATAAAAATAAACAAAAACAAAATTTGATTTCAAATCATACTGGAAAGGAAACTATAAAATGTTGCAAATCATTGGTAATGGTATTTCTTTCAATTATATTGAGTGGTGCTTGTTTTATTGTTTGTCTTGTAGGTAATAATCGAATATCAAATAAGTCCTTTTAATTAAAGCACAGCATTTTCAGTCCTCATACACTGCACTGCAAATACTTTAATTTCCTTTTTGTTTATGTTTATGTCATTTAATTAAAATTAATTTTCACATTTTAATTGATTTATTTTTTTTTTCTTTTGAAAATTTCATACTATAAAATTTTTGATTGTAAAATTCAAAAACATTTCCCCAGGATGTCAGTCATATTCTTAAAATGTTTGATTAAAAATATTATGCAATCTTCATCTACTTTTTTATTTTTATCTTTTTTTTCTCAATGTTTTTTTTGTGTGTGTTGTCTTATTACTTTTCGTGAAAATCATCTCATACAATTTTTACATACATAACATAAAATATTAAAATTCATCGTTTTATAAATAAAAACAAACAAAAAAAAATTATAACAAAATGAAAACTAAAAACGACAACTTTAATTGGGTCGAGTTGTTTATAACTACTTACTTTTATTGTACAAAATTCCCAAAAAGAAAAAAAACAAACAATATTGTTTTTTTTTTTTCTGGTAAAAACTTTTTAATGTCCTTTGACATTTGAGGAAATTATGTAGTTGCTAAGGTGTTTTCCTGAAAAAAGATAACATGTATAAGATGTCATATATGTATGCATGATTTTAAGACATGAAATATTTTCATTATTCAGATTTTAACATTAAAAAGTGATTGTTTGTTGTTGTTGTTATTGTTTTATTTTATATTTTTAAATATGCTATACATACTAATTTTAAGTTTAACTATTTTCTTTTTTACATCAACTGACAGAAAGGATGAAGCTACATAGTGAATTTAAAATGTACCTACATACATATGTACGATAAACTATATGGATGATAAACGTGAACAAAATTAAATACAAAATTTATAATTAAATTTCTTTTTTAAATGATGTTAGTACTTTCTATGTTCTATGTTGGTTTTCATGAAATCATAAATAAAAGAGAATGGGGTTTCTGAAAATATCAAAAAAGAAAAAGGATATTATATCTGCAATTCTAAGGATATGTATTCAAGTGAGTAGACGATTTTATGTACGTCATGCCCAACACAATTAAAATATAAGTATGACGGACACCCATTCAACTCATTTCTGAGCAAAAAATTTTTGACTCAATTTTGTCATCAAAATTTTATGGTGAGTTTTAGGAAGTAGTATATAATTTATTTGAAAATTAATAGAATTTTTTCTTCTTAAAACAATTCAATTGCATTTTTTCAAGGTGAGAGTAAAGGAAAAAAAATTTTAATCTAATCTCATTAAATTTCACTAGAACAAATTTTTTATCTTTTAAAAGAAAAAAAAATTCTAATAAAATTAATTGCATCATGACAAGATTACATAGAAGATAAAATGTTATTTTTGAAATTTGACCTTTATTGTTATCGGTCGAATTTCATTTAAAAATTACTCTTGAATGTCTTTTGTTAAATTGAATTTTCGAAGAAAATAAAACATCACAACAGTCGACATATCAGATTTCAAATAAAACATTTATTATTTATTCACAATTACATAAAAAATAGTACACATACTATATACTACATATTACACACATGAACAGTTAATAAATAATATATAGCTTAACCCAATCCTTACAAAAGTGAATTGAATTCAATTTAAACAAAAGTTTGGGTCTTTATAAATAAAAAAAGATGGTACCATAGCACTTATAAATTACTTTGAAATATCAAATAAAAGATTCTGAAAAGCAAAGACGAAGAAGAAGAAGAATAAAAAAGGTCAATCAAATTATAGATTTTTTTTTTTGCTTCGAAGAAAAATAATAAAAAGGAAACAAAAACAGGAAGGAGACAAGATTTTATTTATATGGATGAAGACAGAGTTATTTTCTTCTATACGGCCAGATGCTGAAAATAATTCATACGTCTTGTCATTTTCCCACATACATACATGCAATATGATGATCCATGTAATAAAGCAACATTTCAACATTAGGAAATGGGTGGCTATGAAGTTCTTCTGCAGGAAATCCTGTATGAACTTTTTTTAATCCTTGTTTTATACTTCTATTTTATTTTCATTTTTTTTGTTTTTTGAATTTTCATTTTTTTCATGTTCGTATTATTCTTTTTTTTTTAAATAAAATTTTTTCTATATTATACGATATCAATTCAATGAGTATGAAATTGTAGTGTAACACTATTATCAGGACATTTTAAATTACATTTTGTGTTCCTGTTCCTTTTGAATTTTACATTACGAATGAGAAAGTAAATAAAAAAAAGTTTATTCCAAAGAAAAATAAGATACTATATCGGAAGTAAACAAATAAATTCAATTTATAGTAGTTTTTTTTTTTGTTTAAGGTTTTTGTAGAGAATGTATTTTAAAAAATAGAAAAAAACATTTTACAGAAAAATTTTAAGTATAGTTTGTGTTGGGTATATTTGGTTCTGTTTTTTTTTTTTTAATTCTGGTAAAATTTGCAGAATTTAATCAATACATACAACTGTGATTCAATGTGAGTCTCAAAAAAAGAGGAAGAAAATAAGAATTTATATACCAACACACGAAATAAAGATCTTATGTACGTGAAAAATAAAAGAATTTGTTTTTAAAGAAAGAAAAAAGAAAAGAAAAATGAAGATGCTATTTGGAATAAATTTATTGGAAAATTCTTTAAATTTTTTTTCTGCAATTTAGAAAAAATAAGAAAGACAGAAGAAAAAATAAAGAATCCATATATAAAGAAACAAAACGTTCTATGTTGCGTCATTGAAATTTTTTTATTATAAATCAGGTGAACAACAAAAGTAAAAAATGATATGACCAAAGGTAGAAGCAATTGGGGAAGAAAATAAAATATTTTGTTAGTATTTTTGCAATTATTCAGTGTTGAATTTTTTTCCCAATTACTTTAGGAGCGGTCAGTAGTGAATTGGTGGCTTCATATTCATCCTAACACCTTCAAATGTATAGTATATACAACTTTTTTTCAGTATAAATTCTAAAATATTTCTGTTTGACATATAAATACATTGTACGAACTTGAGCTTACATTTTCCTTGCAATTACTGAAGTAAATATCATCATAAAAAACTACATATGTATGTACGTGCTTTGAAAATCTAAAAGAATTTGTAATATTCACATAATTGAGCAATAATACACTTTGTAATATCTTACACCTTGAACATTTTCAAAAAGTACTTCGAGGAAATTTTTCTATTTCATATGTCATGAGTTTTTAAAGGTTGAATGTAAGAAATAAATTTTAAAAGGAAAAAATTAAATTATTTTATTAAAAAATATTTTTCAGTTGAATAAATTTAAAAATTCTCTTTCTCTATTCAATGATTATAATTTATAATGAAAAATTCAATTTTTGAGCATACAAATTCAATTTATTGTAATTTAATAATTTTCCAAAAATTCAAAATGACTGAAAAAAAACTTGTGAAGTTTGGTCGTTTTCGTATGAAATTTGAATGTGAAAGTTTTAAATTTAATTTAAATATGTGTTTTTGGTTTCAGAAACAAAAGCATAACATGAAAATGATTATGGAATAGGAACAACGTAACCTAAAAAAAGAATATCATTTAGAAAGAAGAACTAAAATTTATATTTTTTGGAAAATTTTTTCAACAGTGTCAAAGTTTAAATGTAATTTGCTGTGAATAAGCGTGTAATATAACGTGGTATTTTAAAGTATTTTTAGATTATACAATTAATCGTAAGAGTACGAAAAGTTGGAAATTTTTAAAATAGCCAAAAAAAAAATATAGAAAAATGTTCGAAAAAAAAAACGGACGTCTTAGAAATGAAAATTATTCTTTTATTGTTGTTTACTGTTCATAATGAAAAGAGATGAAAGATAAGGTAAAGTATAAAAGGCTAAAAAGGAAATTTAAAAACTTTTCAAGTTGTCATTGTTTTTAAATAAAAGCTGTTTTCATCACAATTAAATAAATTTATATGAGAAACACAGCGAAATAAAAAATTATTACCTCATCCTTTTTTTTTATTTCATAAATTTTTAAATATCTTTTCAAACCTTATACATATTTCTCAATTATTATTTTAATTTCTGATGAGGGTTATACGTTATACCAATTTTATTTGTTTGATTTTGAAAAATTTGATTCCTGTTGAAAATAAATAAATAAGTGAACATTTTTATCAACATATTTTTTATTTTAAAATTATTTTCTATGAGAATTTTAAAAGAATAAAAATAAAACAGAGTTATAAAATTATTTTGAAAGTATTCCTATTCGGTTTTAATTGAGTTGAAATCCATTCAAAATAAAATTTTTATTGTAAATTTAATATTTTTTCCATTTTTGCATTCAAATCGATTCTATTTATGGCATAGTTTCTGTTACACATTTTACGCAAAAAAAACAGTAAAGAAATAAATAAAAAAAATAAAAAACAATTTCCTCTTGAGGGAAAAATTTTACAATGAAAAATAAAAATTTTTGTTTTATGGTTTTTATGTTTTTATTTTCGGGTTGATGTTTTTCAAATACAACAAATCTTTTTTAAATTTGGTTTTATTTTTTATTGTATTTTTTTTTTGTACCTTTACATTTCCTTATAAAAAGAAAATATTTGTGTATTCTGTGATATCAAATTGAATGTTTTCTATTTTAAATGAATTTTAAAAAAGTTTTCTGGTACAAAAATAACAATTCTGTGTATTGTATTTTAGTGTTTAATTTAAATTATTTTTATTCAATAATTTTATTTTGTTTTTTGTTGACGTTTTATTTTCAAGTGTTTAAGGAAAAAATGTTAAAAAATATTGATAATACTTTTTATTGTTTTTTTTTTTTAATTTTATATATTTTGTTTTGTTAGTAAATTGATTTCTTTTTATTTGTATCAGTAAAGTCTCTGTTTTTTTTTTAATAAAACAAAAGAATATTTTTTTTGTTTCGTGTACGTTCAATTATACGAGTGTAATGATACATAGTTCAAATCTATCAAATATTTTATTTTATATAATTTTAATTAGGAATTTAGAAAGTTTTGTTTCTAAGTACATTAAAACTTTTTTTTTGGTTTATTTTAAAGGCTCTTGCTTAGACACATACATAATTTGTATTTTCTTTATTTGGTTTGTATTCGATTTTGTAAAAGTTTTCATTACCCATTAAGAATACAACCTTCATTATGTTTTTAAATAATAATAGATCAATTAGATATTAAAGTAAATTATTTAAAATCCTAGTTCACATCATACTTATAGTAAAACTGCTGGAAAACTCAAATAAAATTGTTCAAAAATTTTCATGTAACTCATAAAGTTAAATTCAACACCGTAAGAACTTAGAAGAAGTAAACACTGTGAAATATTTTATTGAATATCTGGATCCTTTTTTATTATCCTTATGTTGAACATTGATTTTTTGGAAAACATCACAAAGTACATTTTGAGAAATTTACTCAACAGATATTATGTCGAGACGAAATGGTGTCAAAGTACCAAAATATCAAAAGAGTTACAACATAGTCCTTGAAGCATATACACATACAATGTCATTGTGATATTTTTGAATTAATCAACACTTTACGATGATGTTTGCATGAAATGAAATTCCTTCTTAGCATATGAAATGAAATCGTATTCTATTTTATTTATTAAAATTCTCATGTGGAAAATTTTCTCACATATAGGGTAAAGTAACCAGAGAACGACAGTTTACACAATGATGAAAAAAAAAAAAAATAACCAAACTGTGAGAAATTTTTATTCTTTAATTAGTTCGGTACGTGGCACCGTTATTTTAATTACTGATCTTTTCAATAACTCCATGCATTTCACAAGAAATTTTGTGTGATTATTCTGATCTATCTTTACTATGCACGTTATTATCTCATAATCGTGCAAATCACTGAGTATTTTACCTTACTACGATGTCGATACGTGTACTAACATACATATGTACGTACTATGTACATAAAATGTATTTCTTATGGTGTTTGATGAACTTGACATAACAAATTGTTCTTGTACTTATTCTTCGTGTTACATGTTTTTCGATGTTTTTAAATTTTTATTTTGTTTTCCTTTACGAAATTGTTTCTATTTCCTCTTCAACACGTTCTTTTTTTATCGACTTTTCTTTAGCTTTTTCTTCATGCTGCAGAGAATATGAAAATAAACAGAAAATATGTTTGTTAGTTGTAAAAATTATTACATGTAGTTCATAGTTTATTTTCATTGAATAATTGAGTTTGCTTCAATATTTATTTACGGCATTTTATAATACTCTTAAGTATGATTCGTCTAAGAATAATTTCTGCCATTTAAATTGGAATGGAAAATTATTTACTTTAAATAATTGTTTTTTGTACTAAGCTAAGCTACTTAATAATTTTATTATATTTTGTTATTTTTCTTATAAAAAAGCTACGAAAATTCTGTTTTCATAGTTTACAATCAAGATTAAAAAATGAACATTGCTGAGTTTTCTTTCCTTTGCCCAACACATTACACTCACAATATAGAACAGAAAGCAAAAAGGACTAACGAGCTCTCGTCTGGCTAATTACAGGGTATAACACATGCAACCACTACATGGTGATTATACCCTAAAATTTACAAAATAAATCAATTCACAAGTACTTGTAATTTTTTCTTTTCCAAGTGAAACTTCCTTTTTCAAAATCTTCAGTGAAAAACGTACCTACCATAGTTGATAGCTAGTAGTATCATAAAATATTTCGGAGTTTAAAGGGTTAATTATTACTCCACACATACTTATGTATATGTAATACATTTTTAATTTTGCATGTACATATACTCATATATACTACATACATACATATGTAGAACGTAAGTATATAATTTTTCAGTTCATTTTCCTGTATGTACATACTTATACTGTTTGTTTTCCACCTCAAAGAATTTATTATTACGTCATAGCCATCTATTAAATCAAAATGTACTTAGAATGCCTTTGAAAATAATTCCCTACACCTTCTTTTCGTACAAATAATTCCAATTACACTGTTCTTTGAAGTATGGCATAATTTGTTTTGTGGTTTTTAGCACCTATCTACGTACATATGCATATATTTTTTTGCTCTTATCCGTCCTATGTTTGCTTTTACTCGTATTTCATGTAACAATCATTATTATTCCTGGTATAACTTTTTACTGTTTTATTACTTACAAAGTGTTGTTGTTGTTTTTGTTGTTGTAAAAGAAAAATATATCTTCAGGATATGATTTAAAAGTAAACTCATATTATTATTCAAATTTTCTCTAGATATTGAAAAAAAAAATGTGGCATAAGGTTCATTTTACTCAATGAAAATATAAGAATCGATAAAAAGAAAAAAGAAAAGGAATAAAAGTATGAGTTTAGAAGCAATTTTTTTAAATTTTATAAAAAAAAAAGTGAAAAAGATGAAACATGATGATTCCCAACTAGGTGTAATGTACATACATACGTATTATGATGTAATATTGCGAGTTGAGCACGAAATATTTTATGATTGTTGTTATGTCACGTTTTACAATATTTTTGTTGAACTTGTAGATTTTCAGGAAGTTTGTCGTGTTGAAATTTAATTAAGACACTAACATGAGAGTAATAAAAGAAAAAAAAAATGTAACAAAATTATTATGAATATACTTTTAATGTAATAAAAGAAATTTGAGATAAAAAAAAATGAACAAAAAACAAAAGAAATTCATAATACTTAGGAGTACAAAGTATAGGTGAAGTTTTAATGATATAACTTTGTTGTACGAGATATATTTCAGTGTTATTACTTGAAAAACAATATACTATATCCAATCGTATCAAATTTTATATGACTTCTATCATTTCTGAAAATGTCATATGATTGATACATTTATTTTTCTTATTTTTTTTTTTTTTTTTTTTTTTTTTTTTAATTTTTAGTTTAATCACGTAATAACTTCTTACCAGATACAGATACTTTGTAGATGAAACATATTCTTATTATATTTTGATGTTGACATATGATGGCATTTGATAAAAAGATAGTTTTTAAGGGTTAGATTAGATCATACATATACAATTTTGTAAAAAAACACATAATAATAATTTAGTCTTTTCAATGTTTTTGAAAGATTTGATCTATTTTGTGGTACAGAATTTAAGGTAAAGATTTCATTTCTTCAAAAAGTTATAATATGAAGAAAATTTATATGTCATGAGAATGATGTAAAAGAGTTTAATTATAACGATACGATGTATGAACTAATAAAAAAAACAACTATAAATTGATTTCAGTCAGATAATATTCAAAAAGTCTAAAAATTATTAAAAATTTTGAATATGCTTCTAAATACTATGTAACGTTTTTTAATTGATATCCATCAACCAAAATTATTAGAAAGATAATAAAAGTAATAGAACTTTAATTTTGTGTCCTAAACTTGGACTACAAATTACACAAATTTTAATTCGAAAAAAGACTTGAACGTCTAGAAGGACTAAAACGTACTTATAGTATGTATTTAGATATGTAACTATACGTACTTACATTTAACTGTGTAATGTCATCAATAGTATAATAGTATAACCAAAAACTATTTTTAAACTAAAACATCATTTCACATCACATCCATTGCAATCATTAAAAAAGAATTATATTTAACGTACCTATTATTTCATTTTTCTTTTAAATTTTTCTCAAATCCTGAGAAAATTGTCTACTAGATTCCTAGACAAATTATAAAAAACTAAACAAACGCATCGATGGGATTATTTGAAATTCACATCATATAACAAAATGGTGAAAAACTAATACGCAAACTCAAATTTTGTTGTTATGTCATTATTGAGAAGATAGGACCTTAGGTGTATTTGTTTACACAGCATCATCATCATCAAGAGAAAAAATGTTGTCCTAAAATATATGTATGTACTTTTTTTTTATTGTTATAACTTTGGAATAAAATTTTAACATGATAAAAAATTATTAATCCAGAATTGAAATCAGTTCTTGAAAATTCTGTTGGATCAACCAATCACATCTTTGTAACATTGTTGAGCACACAATTTTGTAAAAATGAAATAATATATTTTTTTATTAAAATGTATATAATTAAAATACTTGTTTTATTTTGACAATTTCAGTTATCTCTTTAATTTATTTCAATTTTTGTTAAATCTACAATCCATTCTAAATTTTCAAAAACTGATTGTAAGACCGCGTTTAAAAGTTCATAATTACACTCACTTTCAAGTGGTAATGTTATATAAGATGCAATACCAATTATATAATGTTTTTTCATCCATTTTAAAATTACTCCACCGCCAGAATCTCCAATGCATACATTTTGCGATATGTTTGAATGAATTGATTGTGTACAAATTTTATCTCTTGTCATTGGTCCAGCAGATGAATGTTCACATTTCTTTACAGGAAGTATTTTTAAAGTTGTATGCCTTAATGACTTTAAAACAGCACCAACTATCAAGTTAAAAAAAAATATATTTAATAAAATTTAATTAATTAAAATTATTTTTCCAAATGAAAATAGTTTGAAAATTACTTTTATACCATCCGTAACCAAGAAAATAAAGTTTATTATTTAATATTTCTGGATTTTCTTTCATCCACTTTGGAGGCAATAAAGCTGGTTGAACATGTTCTGTATATTTTATCTTTTTCGGTAATTTCAATAATGCAATATCCCTTTCAAAACTAAGTTCATCATATTTAGGATGAATTGTTATTTTTCTAATATTTATTTTATATCCTTTTTCCCAATTTGTTGATCCAAGATATAATTTAACACGTCTCACTCTGTTTATGAAAAATTTATTAATTGAATTTAAAATTATTCGTTTTGATTAAAAAAAAAAAACAAAAAACAAAATTACTCTCGATAAACACAGTGTGCAGCTGTTAGCACCCAATGATTTGAGATAAGTGTTCCACCACATACGATATTTTGGTGTCTTAAAAGTGCATACCATGGAAATTGGCCTGGTTTTGTAAAATATCCATTAATAGTTCGATTTTCTTCGTCTTTTGAATTTACGATGACAGAATTTAAAAATAACAAAGAAATCGTAAGAAAATTTTTTCTAACCATTTTTAAGCGATTTGAATTAGTTTTCACGAAAAATCAATTACTTCTAATTTTTAATTTCCCAGATGTTTTTTCACGAAAATATATTGCATTCTTATCTTCTTGTTTGGGTCAGTATGGATTCAATTGTTCTGTTTTTTTTTTAAATTTATTGTGTACATGGAATTAATCTCATCACACATAATTTGATTTGATTATATTTATGTCAAAGATCTCAAAAATTAAGCTTTGTTTTTGTGTTAATGAAAGGGTTATAGAAAACAAAAATTAAAATACAATTAAAAAATATTAAAACAATTAAATTCTATTTCATATCATGAAACGCTAATTAAAAATATAAATTAAACATAACAAATGCTTTTTTTTTTTTAAATTTTAATTGAGTTACTAATAATTTTATAATATATAAATAGAACCATTATGGAAATTTCTAATGAATTTGTATTTTCGAAAATTGTTTGCTTATAAAAAAAATATTTGTTTTTTTTATGTAATTCTTATTTCTTTAATATTATTTTAATTTAAAAAAAAAACATGAATTTTGTGATTTTACTTGTTTGCTCAATGATTTCGAATTTTTCTGTTGTTAATGTAAATGCACAAACTAATAGAATAATTAATGGAACTGTGGCAAAAATAGGACAATTTCCATATTTTACATTTTTACATTCTAAAAAAACAAAAGAAATATGTGGAGGATCAATTATAACATCTAAATGGATACTATCTGCAGCACATTGTATTGCAATAAAGTAATAAGGTTTAATTTTATCGTATTGTTTTTTATTGTTTTAAATTGTATTATTATTATTTTTTATTTCATTTTGTCTTAGAGCGACAGCTATACCATCGGAACCTAGTCACATTGACAATGTAACTTGTTATTTTGGATCAATACGAATGAAAGGTGGTGTGAGGAGATTAAGTAAATTACAATTAATACATCCAAAATATATTCCATTTCATCTGGAATATGATATATTACTTCTTAAATTGGAAAAAAAAATCGATTATACTGAATATATACAAAAAATTTCATTACCTAAAAAATGGATGTCATATGAAAATATTAAAAGCTTCAAATTTAATATCGCTGGTATGGGAGTAGTATGGAGTAAGTAAATTTATAATTATTAAAAAAAAAAAAAAAAAAAATTTTAAATATTAATAATTACTATTTGTACTTTATATTTATTTGAATTATCTTTTATAATTCATACAGATGATGTAGATACAACAGTATTAAGATACACAACTTTTAAATTAGTAAGTAAAGATCTTTGTATAATTGATGGTCCAAATCCAGTACCATTATCTAAAGAAAAATTATGTGCAGAAAGTTATTTTTTAAATGTATCACAAACTGTATGTTTTGGTGATTCTGGAAGTGGATTGGTTACAAGAGTAAAAGAAAAATTATATATAATTGGTGTTGTTTCTTATATAACAGACAAAAATTGTGAAAGTAAAAAAGGAAGAGTCGTTTTATCATCTGTTTTAGAAAATCTTGATTGGATTACTAAAACAATAGGTATTTAAATGATAAACCATAATAATTAAATTGAATATAAAATAATGAATATGATTAAATATTTTTTTTTAATTTGTTAATTAGAATAATGAATAAGTTGAATAATAAATAATTGAATATTCTCAATTATTTAACGTTATTTTATTTAATTTTTTCCCATAAAATTTATGACTTTTACATACATATGTCAGTAAATGAATTTTCGAGCTATTTTATTCAATTTTATTCTATGGAATGTTTCGATAATAATCAATACAATTAAGGCAATAAGGAACAAAAGTATATATGTATAGTATATTATATGATATATACTCTATATATACATAGGTATATATATGTATGTATATATTTTTTTTGTACAAAACATTACGAACAAGCTTGATGGTTTGCATTTTACTTGAAAACTGTGTGTGCGTTACAAAAAAAAAAAAAAAAACGATCTATAAAATTCAGGAGATCCGAAATTTTCTGTTTATTATTCTCTAAATTCAGTAGAGTTTTGAAAAAAAAAAAACAAAAAGAATTGATTCGACTCTAGAAACTAATACTTATGGTTATATAATTTCTTTGAAAAATAATGAGAACAATTTTCAAAAATTACAAAAGGTGTGAAAAAAATCAAAATACTATTTACAAGTACATTTTTATTTTTACTTTTTTTTTTTAAATACATACTTTAATGTATTTTAAACATTTTTCATAGACATAATGTTGTATTAAATGTCATTCACTTTATTCTTTCATCGTTTTTGTAATCCATTCTTTATACAATACAACTGATTCAAAAACACTATATGAATCTATATCTGCACAATCGAACTCAGTTCTTTCAGATAAAACTCCAATAATATAATATTCTTCTTTATCTTTATAAATAAGTGCACCACCAGAATCGCCTGGACATATATTTTTTCCTTTATTATCGTCTATTCGATGTGTACAAATTCGATTATTTTGTTCACATTTTTCATCACATTTTGATTTTTCTTTAACTACCAGAAGTGTATACTTTAATTCAAATGCTGAAAGTGGTACTGAAAAGAGAATTATATATTTTATTATTCATTTTTTTAAAGTTTTTTTTTTATATTTTAACTGAATGTATCAAATCCCATTCCAGCAAATGAACATTGCCAATCAACAATTTTAGGGTAGAACATATCATCTTTAGCTATTTGAATTGGTTTAATTTTATCCGTATATTTCATTTTTTTTGGAAGTTTTATCATTGTAAGATCTGGAATTTCAGATGATTTGTTAAGACTCGAAGGCATTTTTATTATGCTACTAGTCATTTTTTGTCCTTTATCTCTTTCTATACTACCAAAATATAAGTCCACTGTTGTAGCACTATGTGATTTATTGATTAATAAATATAATATAAATAAATGTTATTTAAATGTATTATATTATTTAAATTTACCCATTAACACAATGAGCAGCTGATAAAACCCAATAAGTATTAATTAAAGATCCACCACAAGCTTTCATTGTTCGATGCATTTGAATTTGTACATACCACGGGAATTGTCCTTCTGTTGCGCGTAAACCATTGTAAACTCTGTTTTTATTTTTTTGAATAGTTAAATTTACAAATAACGTTAATAGTATACAAATTTCAAAAATACGAATATTCATTTTAGATGTTTTTCTTGAATAAAACTTTTTTTTTTTCTCAAAAATTCAAAATTGTTTTTATATTAAAATTAAATAAGATTATCTCTCAAATTATTCCGATGTATTAATTTTTTTAAAATTATTTTTCTTTTAAAAAGCAAATTAACCTGGAAAAAAAATTTCCGATAAAATTGTTTCCAGTTAATACTTAATTTCTTGCTTCAATGAGTTGTATTAAGTTTAATTAAATATAACTTAAAAACAAAATAATCCGAAATAATAAAAAAAAATTCAATATATAGTATGTAAGTATGTATGTATGTGCACTTGTATTTTGGCATTGATTTTTTCAAAATCTTATTTCTTTGCTGTATATTTCATGATGTATGTACATTGTACATACATACCATACATATAAATTCATTTTTATTTGTATCATTTATTTATTTATTTTATTTTATTTTTTTATATTTCGATCTAAATAATTATGTATACTATAATACATAAGTATATTGTAGATCACATTGTATACTTTTTAAGTTTTTGCCTATCAATTCCATGAAGATATCAATTAGTTTTATTTTGATGTCATAAACTGGAAGCATAAGATGGAAGATAAAGGATAATCGATTGAAGATCTAACAGAAGATGAAGAAGAATTTTATAATTCATGAAACAGAATAATTGAAAAAATATTACAATTAAAATTTTCAATGTATTTCTAGAAAATTAAGGAAAAAAATTCCTATGATGTGTAACAGTTTAATTGAAAATATTTGATATGAATTGCTTGAGTTTCATATTTTATTGTATTCAATTTAATTCTCATTAATCATTTTTTATTAATTTTAAGATTATTTCTATTGTTAAAATATTGTTAGTCAATTATATTCTGTATATCTAAATGTAATTTTCCAATACCATATGTGATCCTTGATTGTTAATTTATTTTAGTATTTCATGATTTATTTATTGTTTTTATGAAAAATCAATATACATACATTCATACATAGGTATATGTACTTACGTATGTAGGCATTGTATGTAGTATATTGTTTATATATAAAAATATGTTTTATATGAAGAGATAGACAATTTTAGACATTATATATTTGACAATACATATACTTATGTATATACATCTGTGTATACCTCGTATAACCATTTGTTATAATTTTTCAATTGTGTTCACATACATACATGTAAACAGACATAATAATATAGTTAAAGCGTACATATAAAATTTGTTATTTTGATAAATGTGTTAATCAACTTTCATATTTAAATGAAATAGCTACATACATGATACATATGTATATACATACATATTTTCCGATATTCTCATATTGAAAACCATTGAATAATTTATCAAATCATTTGAAATTGATTGATGAAAATTGTTCACATAAATGTTATATCATGTATTTAATCATATTTTATATTAATAATTTAGGACTGTTTTTTTTTTTTTTTTTTTTTTTTTTTTTTTTTTTTTTTTTTTTTTTTTTTTAATGGGGGAAAGTTTACAAGTAACAAGCCTTCCATAGATTTATCATATTAAATGATAATTATTTGAAAAATTAATGATTTGAAATTAACAAAACAAAAACGACAAGATTTTAAAATTTTATTTTACAAAAGTTTAAAAAATATTTTATATAAAAACAAAAAATTTGTAAAACATGAAATAAATGTATTTTCTTACATTTTTTCTTTTTTTTTTTTGACTATTGAGGATTGATTAAAAATTTATTGAAAACGAAATTCAAGATGAAAATGCTGTTTTTATATTATTTGGTTGATTTAAGAAAAAAAAAAAATAAAAAAAAAAAAAACAATTTTTTTATATCATACTCATGAGTATTTGGTAGGAAAAATGTTTATTCGTTTACTACATGAAAAGTGAAATAAATATAAATTTTCAAAACATGTTAGAAAATTGTAAAGTAATTTAAAAACATTTTACGTTAACCTCAATTTACTTTTAATATTGTATGTTTTTAAAATGTTTTTTTTTATTATTTTTTTTTTTTATTTGCATAAATCTTATACAAAGTACTCGTATTTATAGATACTATTTTTCAATCAAGTAAAGTACTGTAAAAAAGTACACGTTTTACAAATATTTTCAGTTTATTGTTTACAATAAAATTTTATCGATTTGTGTTAATCGATCAGTGATATATTCATGCGGCTTTTTTTTTTTCCTTGTTAATGTAGATTTTTGGTATGTAACGTAAATCTAATAAATCTTTTTCAATTTTCTTTTTCAAATTAAAAAAAAAAAAAACATTAAAAAAGCTAAGAAAAAGTGAGAAAGAAAAGTAAAATAATTGAGAATAGATTACAATGAGAAATGTTTAATTTTCAAAGTAAATTGTATACAATTTGAATTTATCAAGGAGTTCATTTAATTTTTTTAATAAATTTTTTTAGAATTTTTATTGAATATTAAATTGATTATGGGTGGTAAAATTAATTAAAAATTTTAAATAATAGATGATAATGTAAAAAATAAATAAAAATTGATAATTATACATATGACACATTGTATCTTATTAGTTTTATATCGATTTATTAAAATAATAAAAATATAGTTATATTGATTTTAATAATTTCCTTTTTATCTATGACGTTAGAAGTTACATAACCCTATGAAATGAGATGAAAAATAAAATACTACCTATATAAATTTCTAAAAATTATAAGCATTTATGTTTGTATCTAAAAGTAATATACATAACTTCAATAAAAATAAATTTATAAATATAAATACAACGATCAAAAAAATTGATGATATGAATTTGTGTGTTTGGTGTGGTTTTTGTACAAAATTCAGTATAGAGGATTTATATTTTTTTGTTGTTGTTGTATAAATGAGTTTACCTTTTGTTTGTTTTATATTTATTTTTATTTTTACTGTCAATATCATCACCAGTTCTATTTTTTTTTCTCTTTTTTTTTTTTTTTAGAAACATTTGACACATCTATTACAGGCTTTATTTATTGTGTATCAATATCTTTTGTATTTTAGGGATTTGTAAAACGTTTACAAAGGATATAAAATAAATAATATTTCTATTTATGTATCATAGATATTAGATAGATATTATATGTAAATATATGTATGTAACATATATATATTATGTATTATGTGTGTTTATGTGTTCTTAAAATATAATAAGATTTTCAAATTATGTTTATTTTTTTTTCTTTCTTAAATACAGAAAAACGAAAAGAAAATAATCACAATATGGGGCAAATAGGGAGGTTATACACATATATATGTATGTATGTAATTATATTAAATGAAGTTAGTCATGTGAAATATGATTTGACATACATACATATACATACTCACAAATGTATATTCTTTTTTATTAAAAAAAGAAAAAATATGTATTAAGAAATTAATTAAATAGAAACGAAAAAGAACTAAAAACAAATAAATTCTATAAACTTGATCCACAAAACAATATGAGCTTTAAATTTAATTAAAAATATAATACAATAATTACAAGGAAACGAAAATAAATAGGTTTTTGTGATATTTTTGAAAAGAATATTGAACGTTTTTTTATTCTTGTTTGTATGTTCTATTCTATTCTATTCTTAGTAATTCCGATTTTTTTTTCCATAATCAATTAAACGATGTTTTGTCAGAATTTAAATAAGGCTACGCCATTACTGATCGCTTTTTTTGTGCACACTGCACACATACATATGTATTATGTAAGATTTTTCAAAACTTGGTTCAACAAAATAAAGTTAAAGTTTTTTCTCATTTTTTTTGTTTAATTTCAAGGAAAACGTACACACATTTTCAAAACAATGTCTTTGTTTTTCTGTGTATTTTATTTTATTTTTTTCGTTTTAGAAAACTGAAAAATAAAATGAATTATGGTACAAAAAATCATAAAGTTTTTTTCCTGTTTACAAACTTTTCAAAATGAAAATAAAATAAATCATTTTCTTTTATGTGAATTCTTTGCTTTATATAAACGTGTACTTTCTATTTTCTGCAGTTTTATATACAATTGTTCTTCTATAAACAAAATAAAAATAAAATATCGTATCGTAAAATGGAAAATTATTTAAAAAAAAAATTTTGTGAAAAAAATATTACTATGAAGAAAAGATCAAAAATAAAATTATTATAAAATAATATTTCTTATTATTTATTTATTTTTCTAAATAAATTTATTTGTCCTTTAGAATGCAAAATTTATGTATCCCTTGATACTGAGAAAAAAAGTTTTCTTTTTTTTTTGTTGTTTTTGCAAAATATCCTGTTTATGCTATCTTTTTTAAAGTAGAATAAAAGTTTATATAAATGTCCTTGTTTTTGACTTGGTCTTTTTTAATTTAAAAAAAAAAAAAAAAAAAAAAAAACATTTAAAAAAAACATGCAAACATTGTTGTTTCTTCAATTTTATTGTTAATATAATTAATTTATTTTTTATTTTAATTTTTGTTTTTGAAAACTCCATGGCTACTGAAAGTTTTTTTTTTTCGTTTGTTTATTTTTCAAATTAACACATTCGCGCCACTGGGCTTTAATTAGGGAAAAATTCACTGTAACAGTACAGAAGTTTTACTGTTCATTTGATCACGGTGTACTTAAATTTTTCTTTTTGTAATAAAAAAAAAGGCTTTTTTGTATGCTTATACTTTAATCGTAATCATTTTTTGGAAAAACTTATTAATAAATAATCAATTAAACATGAAACATTACTAAAATTTCCATTTCAATTGATTTCAACCAATTTTTCAAAAAGTAAAAAACATCTGAGAAATTAAAATTTGAATTTTTCGTGAAAGTTAGGTAGTATAAATCGCTTAAAAATTATTACAATCTATTTTTTAAATTTTTAAATTTTTTCATCGTGAATTCATAAGATGGAAAAAATTGAAGGTAATCATAATTATGTTAAATTATTTATTATGCTTTTTTTGTCTTTTTCTAAACATAAAAGAATTCCAGGTATCTTTATTTTATTTAGTTCTGTTGAATATGATATAAATTTCAGAAAATAAAAAAGATAAAAGGTGTCAACAAATATAAACACAATTTGTTATATGAAGAAGAAAAAAGAATATCTACTCAGCTATGAATGCCATGTGATACCATGTATCATTTATGTAAATTTATGCACTGTTCATTTTTCACAAACTTAATAAAGGAATTTATTTGAACGAATTTCATTCATAACAAATTTCGAAATTCACATGCACCATACAGAAATAATATCTAAATATGTACATGTGCATGTGCATACATTAATATCCTTTTCATATTGATGTCCATTTTAATGAGTATTTTCACAATGAAGTTTTGAATTATGAATAAAATTATACTATATGTATTTGTACTCATACTATATTGTTATGAATATTAAAATGTAATTTAAATGATAGATATTGACATATGAATAAACAAATTATAAATAATAATTTTCTACATATGTATGCATTTTTACATGTGCATATATTTATATTAACAGTATTCATTTAATCTTGTATCTATTATATTAACATTTAAAATAACGTCATGAAAAAAAATATTGAAAATTTTAAACCGAAAAAGAAAACTCATATATTTTAAAAGAAACTCTAAAAATAAATTTTTTTTCCACTCACAATGATCCTTTTGAATTAACATTTATTACTTGCATAATTTAATACTTTCAAAATTTAAATAACAATTACATAATTGATTTTTTTATTTGTTTTCAGTATTTTATGTTAAAATACGACAAAAATAAAAATCAAATTTTATTTTAACACAAATTTTTGTAAGGAATACATTTTAGAAGAAAATTTACAATATAATTATGTGAACCCTTGTCAAATAAAATACCAAAAATATGAAACAGATCCTTTAATATTTTTACATAAAGTTCATATTAACATGTGTTCGAAATAGCTTTAGCTTATCGGATTCACTAAGCGAACTAAAAAAATACTTACATTTGAATATTATATATACATAAATGTATATGGGGAATTCCATTTTGTAACGGGTGTGACATGCTGACTCTTAAATATTGAAAACTCGTACAAAAATTGCATTCTGATTAAACTTGTATGTTCTTAATATGCCCTCTAGTGAAAGCAAACGACGGCTACGATAAAACAGAAAAATTCAAATATTCTTAATCAGAATCGTCATTTTAGTAGCGTAACGGGTGTGACGCTGAAGATTTTGAATTTCACGGATTTTCGTCTATTTCACTGAATATCATAAAATTTTCATATAAACAATTCTAAAAATTATTTTTAATTATACTGTAGACACTTGAAAGAATCTTTTGGAAAAATTTGACGAGGAACAATGCAATACTTTTTTCATAATTAAAAAAAAGAAATGTAACGGGTGTGACATTTTTTGTAACGGGTGTGACAGCGAAACGAATTTCTACTGATAAGTAGCAAACATTTTGTTTTTAATACTGTTCTTTATCGTGATATCGTAAATAATTTAATACTAGATACACCAAAAATTGATATATACCTATCTCTACCAGCTTTATTAATATTAATTTTAAGGAAAAAAGTGGTCGATTTGCGTGGAATTCTCCATATGTGTTTCACTTTTCGCACATAACGAAATTAAAGAAAACTTTCATTGCTTTTCATTTTCAATATATTAATTAATTTTCGAAAATGGCAATTTAATTGAAGTTTTTTTTTTGGATAACAATTCAATTAAAAATTTTAATGAATAAATCATACAATTTCTTTTTTATTCGATTTGCATTTACTAAAGATCCTTATTTAGGTATTTCCTTTGAAAATTATGATTTTATCAAAATTATAAAATAATTTATGAGTATGTTTTATTGCTAATTTTTTATGTATGTATATTAATTTTCATTAAAATTGCTTGTTCATTTTTTGAATTTGTTTACATATTCGTTTGATAATTTTAACAAGTACATGTACGTTGTGTTTTCAATTTTATCATCATAACGCAAATATAAGCTGTAGAAATGATTATGAATTACTCAACTAATGAATATAATCATCATCATCATCGTCATTATCTTTATTACTACTATATTAAGGTCAAAAAATTTTATTCGTATGTATGCATATACTTACAAACACATATACAATGTACATATGTACATATATATGTATTTGCATTTATTACAAAAAGTACATCAAAATCGTCAGCTATATATTTGATGTTAGTTTATTTTCAACTATTAACTCTTTCAATTTAATAAAATTTTGTATGTTCATTCATTATGATATCTATAAGGCATATACTCGTATGTAGAAAATTTTTAATTATATAGGTATATGTGTAGATACTTTTGAAACTACATAAGTAAAAATTATTTAATCTCATGTATAGTGAATAAAGCCTTATAAAGTTTTTTTTTGTTGCTAAATTTATTGAGTACTTATTTGTTTGTTTTTTTTTCACTATATGTGTGAAATATGAAAAAATGAAATCATCAGATTATTTTACATGTAGCACTAGTGCATTTTTATGGATGAATAAAATTTTCATGTTAATAAATTTTGGGGGCAAATGTTTTATACATATGTAGGTATATATATTACATATTCATGTATGAAGTTTTAAATAAATTGTAATAAAATTTGTACTGTAGGAGGTTTGAGTATTCTTCATCAATGATTTAGGTGGTAACTGAGAACAGCAAACGACATGGCATTCGGTAGCTCAATGGTTAGAGCATTTCTCCGGCAAAGAAAAGGTTCCGTGGTTCGATTCCCGGCCGAGTCGAATGTCGTTTTTTTCATGTTTTTCAGTTACTACAACTCAGAAGTGGGATAAAGAATCCAGAAGTATGTTTAAATTGATGAAGCATCACTCAACTTCTACACAGTGCATGTTTACGTGAAAAGCTATGTGGAAAGCTTGTTCACGATTTGAAAGCTATCACATACGGTGAAGCTTTGTTGTTGTGATACACATCTGGGGCAGATGTTGTTATCAGGTTGGCCGAGTTGTAGGAGGTTTGAGTATTCTTCATCAATGATTTAGGTGGTAACTGAGAACAGCAAACGACATGGCATTCGGTAGCTCAATGGTTAGAGCATTTCTCCGGCAAAGAAAAGGTTCCGTGGTTCGATTCCCGGCCGAGTCGAATGTCGTTTTTTCATGTTTTTCAGTTACTACAGTACTGAAAATGATTATTTATAATTCTGAAACTACAGTCCCTAATAGAACCATTGGCTCTATGAGAAGTTTCCTCCATTTGCTTTTCTCTAGCGATTTTTACCTTTCAATTTATTATGTTTAGTCTTTTCAAGACCATTTCCATACAATCTTACCATCCATTGTATTTTTCGGCTGTCCTCTAGGTATTGCTCCGCTTAAACTTTATTCTTTGTTCGCAATCTTACTTTTTTAAATAATTTATATACCGCGGTATTGTCATTTTTTTATAAAAAAAAAATGTATATCACATTTTTTTTTACATAAAAGAATGGATATACATAATATATAAGTATGTATTGTATGTTGTTAAACACAATAGCTTTGGAAATATTTTATGAAAAAAAAAAAAAGGAAAAGAAATGTTTCAAACAGTGAATTAACTAAAGGAACAAAATAACAGTAGAATATATCCAGAAAAAAAAAGAAACAAAATAAAAAAGAAAAGGTAAAAGAATGACTAAGGTACATTTTGAAGTAAAAACCTGAAGAACCACTTCATATTAATAAACTGATTTTGTCTATTTCTGAGGGACTTGATATTACGGTTTTTTTCACCGTATATTTAATGTTCATTTTCTTTTAACTAGAAATAATAAACAACACAAATAAGAACAAAGTAACAAGAAGATTTTTAGGTAAAATGTGTAAATCTTGTTAACACTGTCAATAAATTATTTCTTTTAAAATATTCTCGTGTTCATGTTAAAAGCTTAAAAAATACAAGATAAAAGCATTAATGACACATTTGTAATGAATCATAAGGATATAATATAAAAAATAAAGATATAACCTTTGAATCTAAATGTATGTATATACTATATATATTTTATCTTAAAGAAAAATTTATGTAAAGGACTTACTCAAATGACATGTAATGTTAAGAATTCTATTTGTTATTTAAAAGACAAAATAAATAAGTAAATAAATCAGGAAAGCTAAATAAATAAAAAGGAATAAAAAAGTTAAACAATGTGTTTAACATTTTGTACATAAAAAATAAAATAAAAAAAAGTTAAACAAACACATCGTAAAACATTTTAAGTAGCACCTGTTAATAAAATTCAGGACTTAAAATATCTTAATTTCATTTCAGCAAAAAATTGAAAAAAAAAAGTAGAAATTAAAAGAATTGATTAAAGTTTAAATGATTTTAATAAAGTTATTATATTTTTTACATTTTGTCTATATATTTTTAGTGAATTTTATATAAGCGATTTCTTTCCTGTTTTTCTTATTATTTCTGCCCTCCTTTTTACATATGAAAAGACTATCATTAGGTTTTATCAGAAGTCTTTAACCCAATTCAAATAGAATGTTATTCATTGAAAGCTGGGTAGACTTAGACGGATTTAAGCTCGAGACCCAAAACATCAGAAATAAGTTCTGAAAATCCTGCCTAACTTTTTTCATACATTTTTTTCCGGTATTTTTTTCATCTAATTTTACATTTCTTAAACCTTAACATCTGTAATATCATTATGTATATTATAATTCATCTCAGGTGTATTCATTAAGGATTTAGAATCATCAACGCCATTATCATTATCATCAGAAAAATATTTGATTGTTATGATGTCTGAAAGAAATTTTGTAATCTAAAAACATTGTCTAATAAAAGGAGAAAGATAGAAAAAAGGCTCACCTAAATTACAAGTTAATATTATTAGATCGACACTATAATTTAAGTTTCAGGTAAAATGTAAAATAGGAAAAAAAATCTTACGTTATTTTCTCACATTCAAGCTACATTTCTTTTTTTTTTTTATAGGAACAAAACAAAAAATTGAAGAAAAGGAAAAGTTTTTTTTTCTTGAGCTTATAAAATCACTTGTTATTATAGATATGGCCTTATAATCTCTTGACAGATTAATGTACGTGACTAAATTATGTATGCTTAACAGGATTACAAGAAAATAGAAAAATTCATTTTTACTTGTTGTATTTAAACAACAGGAATTTCGTCACACAAAAAACAGAGAAATAAAACGTGTTAGAAATTTGTTCAATATTTATTTTATTTTTTTTTCCCTCAAACATGATTTTTTTAATTGAATCGTATTTTTATTTTATTTTTTTTAAATGTGATAGAATTTTTATCAAACGATATTCACAAAACTCAATAAATTCTGTACAATTAGCATCTAGAATTATTTATTATGTTCCCTATTTTCAATTTTAAAATATAAAAGATTATTTTTCTTCTTTTTATTTTTAAATCCTTACATAATAAAATTCTATGACGATAAAGTCTCTTTGATAACATTGAAATGACGAATTGTAAATTAAAATGCTTACAAATGTATTTTTTCATTTTACACAGGTAATTTAAAATTTTACTGTCTAAACATTTTATTGATAAAATCATAAATCAAAAGATAATAAGATAAAAATAATAAAATAATTTTTTTTTATACTTACACTCAGTGTTAAAAATATTTTACACTTTTTTCCAATTGCAGATGTTTTGGTACAACCGTTAACACTCCAAAAGTATTTAATGGTATTATTACAGAAAAGAAATTGTTATGTTTAAATGAGTTGAATCAAGATTAGATTCTACCTGAAAAGTTTTTTTTTTTTGGTTAAGATTATGATATGTAGAATACACTTTTCAAAAAATAAGTCCTTTATTAAAAAAAAAAATTAAAAGAGTAAAAAATAACATTTTTTTAGAATTATTAATCCCAAGAATTGGATATTTCTGTTTCAGTTTTGATATGCAACAATTTGTTTTTACCATGACTGTTTTCAAATTTACAAAAAATGTTTTTTTTTTTACGTGAAAAAACAGAAAAAGAAAAAAAAAAATATTTTTTTATTACTCTTTGACAAAATCATGTATTCACAAACAAACAAAAAATCTATAAAATCTTCTAATAATCATAAAATACTTTTGAAAGTAAAATAATATAAGATTACATTCGTTTTATGTATGTTCCATGGTTTATTTTATTTTATATTCATTTGACTAAGGTATTTCGAAATTATTATTTTTACGATTTAAAAAGAAAAAATAATATGAAAAATTTAGCAAGAAGAAAATTCAATTATTTATAAAGTTTATAGAAAAATCGTATTACAGTGGAATACATTAAAAAAAAAAAGGTATAAAAAACGTTAAAAACAAATGGTGAATCAAAACCAATAAAACAAAATTTTATTTCTTTTTACAACTTCAATAAAAATTTAAGTAGGAGCCAATAGGATTTTTTGTTTTTAATAAAAGTGTTCATTATGAATCCTTGTCAAAACATTTCAAAGATTGTACAAAAGTAAATTTGTTTAATCTTTATAGTTTTCTTTTTTCTTCTTCGTATTTCCCAAAAGAAATTTCAACTTTTTCAGTTTAACAATTTTCTAATACAACTTTACTTTAAAATTTAAATTAAAAAAAAAAAAATCTGAAAAATTTAAATGTGTTATACGTAGACAGACAAGTTATAGGTATGACAGAAAAATATTCCAAGTTTGAATTAACTACAGAAAATTTTTAAATATAATATACATAAATCAACTTTAAATCAACTTTTGATAGTATAGGTACATATACATAAAACACGTAGTACATGATATATAAATTCATAAAATAAGACATTTCCAAGAATTTAAGAAAAAAATTATAAAATAAAAATACAATCATAATATACAACAAAGAAGGAAAGTTATATAAAACTTTTGACAAAAACTTAGAGATAAAAATAAATTTTATGGTTTTACCATAAGATGAAAAATTTTGTATTCGACGAGATTATTGTTATATCATAGCCATTTATTAAGAATAAAATTGTAAATGTGATGCATTATAATTTTTAAAGTTTTGAAAGTTTTTTATATGAAATAAAAAAAAAACGATATCCGAAATAGAGAAAGTTAGAGAAGTTAGAGAAAAATAATTTTTTTTTTCGTAAAATTTTTGATCCTGTGGAAATTTTCCATAATTTTTTTTTCTGATGTGATGCTATCCACGGACGTTTTCCTAGCGCTTAGTGTTTTTTTTTTTTCAAATTCAAGTTATTTCAAAAAAAAAACCAATTAATGAAAACTTTATTTTATTCACGTGTATAAATTACCTTTTGTATACGCATAAATAATATGTGTGTGTGTCATTTTGTTAAAATGACATAATATTTTTAAAGGATGTATCTTTTTGGTATTTAATAAGTATACATAGGTACATATAAAATTTATATGTATTATTTATATTATTCGTTTTAACTGAACCAAAAAAGATTTATGAAGCTTTTCAAAAATTTTAACAAAATTTCGTTATAATTTACAAAATTTATTATGTTCCATTAAAACTTATATTTATTATTGTTTTGTTACTTTTCTTATAGTTTCATTCACATGTGCTATAAGACGATATTTTTCAAGTGTGATGTAGAACTAGCTAGTATGTATACCTTTTAGCAAAATAATATTTTCAAGGATTTTTAAAGGAGACAATTTCTTATATTTACCTTTTCTGTCATTTCATATTTTATACACACCATCCACACTCTTTCTCAATATCGAATGTAATGAGAACGAAAATAGAAAAAAAAGACAATGGAAATATAATAGTATATTATGTTTTTATAGCTAAAATTACTGTACAATCATCTACACCTTAAAAAACGAAAAAAAAAAATATATATATTTTTCGAACTTATAAAATTCGTTATGCTTAGTAATCCCTAATTTTATTTGCTTTTTTATGTAGAAACAAAAGAACAAATTTTTTACAGAAGAAAAAATAAAGTTTATGGAACTATTTTTTAAAGTATTCATTTTTTTTATTTCTTATTTATTGCAAATAGATGCCTTTGAACATGTAACATATGCATCTATATATTATATTTGTACATACATACATTCATATATGTATGTATATATTTATATGTGAATGCATGAAAAATTTGTACTTACAAAAATAAAGGATATAATGTGTACGAGAACATATTATATACAGGTTACGAAAAATGTTTGTATGGATCTGCACACAAGTGGTAATATATACATACATATATATTTTCAGGACGATGCACATGAGAAAGAAAAAGAATTTTTCTTTCTTTGAAAAATAAAAATATTAAGAGAAAAAAAAATATGAATAAAACTTTAAAATGCCATGATGTGTGAAATTTACAAAAAATATTGTGTGGATTTTTTTTTATTTTTTTACTTGAATTTGTTTTAGTGTTTTTATTTCCTTAATTTTCAAAAACAAAAGTTTTTAAATTATTTTGCTGTTGTTATTGTAAAAATAAGAATTAAACAGAAAACTGTAACTTTTTTTTTTTGTGTAAGTTAAGTAAAATCTAACGATGAGTATTTATTGTGCATTTTGAAAACAAACAATATCTAAAATTATAAAAAAAAAGTTTTATTGTATTTCGTGTTGTTACTGATACATACATAATGTAAGTATGTATGTATTGGTAATAATTTTAAAATAAATTAAAAAAATACTAAAAATAAAATAAAAGAAAATAACAAAAAGTTCAAGAAGTATACATATGTATACATATGAAGATGGTGACAGAATAAAATTCCATTTAAAAAATAAAAAATAAAGTAGAAAGTTTTCTGTCTACACTTCTGGTTTTGATGTTTATCATAGAAGTTTTGTAAAATTAAAAAATTAAAAAAAATAAATAAATAAAATGGTTAATGTTGTTTTATAAGGCAATTTTTAGAAGTTGATGTTTTTAAACCTATGAAAATACGCATTCAGTGAACATAATACAAAAAAATTTCAAATAAAATGTAGAGAAAAATAAAACACGTATCAGCACTGTGCCAGTAAAAGTGCAATGAAGAGTTATCTCTAAGTTGTGACTCATTAGTTTAAAAAAAAAGAAATAAAAGATGGTAAGTGAATTTTTTAAATTAATGTTTTTTTTTTACATAAATAATATTTAAATAAACATGACTGTCAAGTCAAAGTTGGTCAAGTGTAATTTTTTCTAAGAGACTACAGTCCTGAGAAGTACCTTGACCTTACTTAGAATCCGTCGCCACCCAATTCTATCTCTTGACTTTATTTTCTAAATAAACGAATTTTATTTTTTTTTTTTATCGTTTTTAGAACTGATCTTTTCGACATAACAAAGTCATCGTAAATTGTTTTTACAAAGACCAAAAACAAAAAATTATTTTGCTACAAGGTACTGTCATCAACATGTATCTTTTGATATTCTTCCAAATATTCATTTTTCAAAATAACTTTATTTATTATGTAAAACAAATCAGTAACTACAATATATCTGGTAGATAAGTAATACTCCTATATTGTAATATTTCAAAATTTATTATCAATTTGTGTTTATACCCTTATAATGCAGAAATTACCCTTATATTTTATGTACATGATGATACACAACACAAATCGAAATCTATGAACCTAATGTATTTTAGTTCTCTGGTATCTGTCGTATTTAAAATATAAAATAAAAAAAAAAACGATACAGAAAGATACTATACCAACTACCATTATAAGGATGTACATCTATATACAATGTATTCACATTTACATTGGATATAATATCATTTTGGGATTAATTTAAAAGCTTTAAACATGAATTTAAACTACACACATAAAAAAAATAAAATAAAAAGGATAACTGATAAATGTACTACACATATTACAGGATTTTATGGAAAGTAAATTGAATTATTTATCTACGCAAAAAGAAAAAAATTTTGTTTACTACATTTCATCTTTGAAATTTCAATAAAAAGGACACTAAAGTAATTTGTAATTTTGTATGAATAATTAAACTAGAACATAGAGATTAACTTTTTGGAACGTATAAAATATGCTAAAGGATTATTTGTTATTATTGTGACCAAAACATAGTAATTTTAAATTGAAAAAAAAAAAAAAAAAAAAAAAAATTCCCAAAGGACATTTTTATGGATACCTTTTAGTGTTTTATTTTTGTGGTATACCCTTATGCAGAAATAGCCCTCATATTTTATGTATAATATTTACATTGTGAAACATAAAAAAAAATTCTTTATAATGTACTACTTTATTTTGCATTCTTTGTTGTTTTTTATTACCTTTATTTAATAACTACATTGAATTTAAAACAATTTTAGAAATAATTTGAGAATTTTTGACATGAAATTCAAATAAAGAGAAAATGTTATATAGGAATTGTATTTTAATTTTATAAATTAAATCTTTAAATAGAAACAAATAAGTAATACAAAGAATTTAAACAAATTCCAGGACCAAAATAATGTTTTGAAATTAGGATATCTTAAATTAAAATTTGTGGTAAATTTTTTTTTCTAAGAAATATCTACAAACTCAAAATTCCTTGTAATGAAATTCAAATTAAAACAAATAATGCATGCATATTTACTTCTAATTGTTTGACTTTTTGTAAACAATTTACAAGTGTTTATTCATTGATTAGTATATTTTAATTTGGCTTTATACAAAATAAATTACTTTTTTACAATCCTAATAAGCCAAAGTGAATGAAATTAGGTACATGAGAAATTTAACTTAATTAACCAATTAGAATTTCAATTAATCAATTTATTTTTCTCAATTCATTTCTCGCTGTTATTGAGTTATAAAATTTACTTTAGATCGAAGTTTGATTATTCTTAATTATTTTTTGATATTTCAAATCACTACTGCAGAGCATAATGTTTAAAATCAAAAGAAAACTATTTTATTTTAATTTTTTTCTCACAAATATCGACAACAAATTAGAAGACAGAGATTTTTTATCATTTAATTTCTTTCTTTTATATTTGAACAAATTCATTTTCAAATTCTTAAATTTCAAATAAAATTCAATAAAGGATTAGATTACAATGAACATTATTGTCATTAAATAGATGGGATTTTATATCAACTTTTTTTTTTGTTTTTTTTTTTTTTGCATGTACATATAAAAGTTTATGTTAAAATTAAATTATTTTGTCATTTATACTAACATTATACATTTTACGTATACATACATACATATATATGTATGTACGTACTTGAAATAAATTTGATTTAATAAAAAGTTTGTTTTGCATGCATGAAAAAGTTCATTTTATTCACACGTTATCCTTCGTCTAACGATATTGTAATTGAAATCATGACGACAAACTTTCTTATAAATAATCTTGTTGTGTTTTTTTTTTATTTCATTTTCTTTTCGTTCTGTTTTCATGTTTTATATTTCATTTGTTAAAATAAAAAAATAAAAAATAAAGAACAAAAAGAAAATTTTTTAACAAAATTATACGTGATAATGCAATTTGAAGACAATATCAAATAAAATCATTCAAAGAAACTTGAAACGTACAAAAAATAAAATTAAACAAAAATCAAATTTACATTTACATTACTTAATTTTACAGAAGACAAAAAAAAAATGACAAGAAAAAATAAAGAACAAACTGAAAATGAGAATTTCTTGAAAAGGAATACGTTTTTCTTTTAAATTTCATTGGAAAAATTTGAGAAATGTGTGTGAGTTTAAAATTTTCATTATTAATCAAATTTAGTTTAAATTTTTTTTCAAATGTAATTCATTTTTTCAAGCCGGTGGTAGTTACATTTTTCAATACTAATTTCTCACAACACAATCTATGAAAAAAATATTGGACTTGGCCTTTAAAAAGTACAGAAATCAGTGCTTTTAAAGAAAATATTATTCAAAAACTCCATGAAGTTTCTTTTAGAAAATCTGCATCAAATGAAAATCTTTAAAATAAAATATGAGTAAAAAAGAACATAAAACTGCTCACATAAATGAATAAATAAAAGAAAGGTCATACTTGACGTATTTCAATCTTTTTATGTGTAAACTATATATTTCTTTCAAAGACAACTAATTTTGATTTTTTTCAAATTTAATTTCAATTTCTCTATTCACCCATCACATAAAGTGATAGATTTAACACTACTTGTATATTCCCATCTGATGCATATAAAATTCTTAAATTCACTTACTTTTTTACATACATATTATGTATGTATGTACATATTTCCCAGAAATCCCTGAAGATATATATTATACTTATATCTTTTTTATACATATCACGACACTAAACAAAATTCAGACTTTAATATTTAAACATGCCACATTTTTTTCTTTTCTAAGCACAAAAAAAAATAATAATAATAAAATTAAAGAGATACATAAAAACAACTCAAAATGACAACAATAAAATAAAAAGTGAAAAATAAGTAAAACATGAAATAAAAAATAGAAAAACAAAGAAAAAAATAATAGAAGCTGTATACAAAAGATACTTAAAAATTTTTAACATACTTAAATTTAAAGCATGACCTTTGACACGTCATTTTCAATATATCTTTTTTTATTTTATTTTCTCATATTTTCTTATTTTCTGTTCTTGTGTGTGTATTTTTTTGTCGTAGCTTTTCTTTGTCCTATATTTTACATGATGACTTAAATTTTAACTTTAAAATAACTTTCACATACAGACAAAAAGTAAAATTTGTCTTGTTAAAAAATTTATGAAAGGAACTCTTCTGTATATTATACATATGTACATATGTATATCACATGACTATATATATATTTTTTTGTACAAAATTTCACAAAATTTTACATATGCACGTATACATATTTCAAGCTTTCATGTACTTCATATAAATGAAATCATCCTTGTGTAATTAAAGCAAGCATATTAAAAAATAAAATAAAAATAAAACGAAAATTCTAAAGAAACCTTAAAGGAAAAAAACAAAAAAAGGAAATAAAACAATTGAAATCTCTGTGAATAAAATAAAGTGTTGACGGAAATACTTGTCCTTGCTCTCTTTTTAATGACATGTAAAGTAAAATACCTACAACAAATATCATTTTATGTTTTTTTTTTGTTTTTTTTTTGTTTATTTCTATTTAAATGTTCTAGATAGTAAGTTTAAAGTTTAAATTTACCATAAAAATAAATGAAGATTTAAAAAGGAACGGAAAAAAAGCAATTAGAAAAAGAAAAGATTTTATTTTCGACTATAAAGTTAACATTTTGATGTTAAAGACAAGCTTTTAAAACATATTCTTTGAAAATAAAAAAAAAAAAATTTAATGAATTTTTTATATAATTATTTCACAAAAATTATACAGTACAATTTAATTGAAAATTTAGAAATAATTTCAAAATTAATTCGGGAATGTGCCCAACAAAATTGAATTAGTGTGTAACTTAAAACTATATCAGAAAAAACACTATCCTAGAACAGATTGCATTAATGGATCAATGAGAATGAGAGAGCTAATACATTAAAAAGAAAAGGTAGATTTCGGAATCCGTTGGACCATAACCAGATACTTATTATCTTCCATAAATTAGAATTGCTAAGGTCTTCATTTGAGAAAAACAAATGTTTTAGAAAATAAAAATAAAAACAAACACGGCGAATTTAAAAATTACAAAACTTTCGCCACATTTAATATGTAAATTACTCAATTTTATCATAAATTCAAAATGATCACTGTAAACAAAAATGTTTTCATTCAAGCATCATCAATCAAAAATAACAAGATGGTGCATTGTTGTTGTTGTTGTTTTTTTTGTATTTTTTTTTTTTTGCCAAAAAAAAAATTAACAAAATTATAATAAAAAAAACAACAAATAAATAAAATAAAAATAAATTTACGAGCAAAATAAGCATCCGTGCATAAAAAAGAAAACTATGTATAATCACTCATCATCATCACGTATCCTGAATAAAATTTTGGGATACTCAAATCACAAATCATCCTTTAAATTGTGTGTACTTTATGAACGTGATGTACCTCTCTACACAATCAAACACAAATTATACCAATTTCATTTTGTGATGAATTTTACGCATTTCATGAGATCGTATGAGTATATATTGTTCTTTTTCCTAAAAGTTGCAAGAATGAAATTTTGAAAATGTTTCTGAAATAAATTTGTATCTTTGTTTTACTCAATTTCCCCAAGTTTTTGAAGTTTTTTCCCCATCAATTAAAATTGATTGCTGTTGTTGTTTTTTTATGAATTTGTAACCGATTTAAATTTTGTCCCAAATTTCCCCATGCCTTTTTTAAATAAAAATTTAAATGAGAATTAAGCCGAAGCATTTTTAAACATTCTAAGTAATTTGTAAAATTTGTTTCATTAAAAATTTCATTTTTGACAAACAAAATAAAATACATTACATGAATATCCTTGAACTACCCGGTATCTGTTTATCAATAAGTTGGCAAAAATTGGTCGTTTCTAATGAAAAACTGTTACACTGAAAAACAAAGATAAAATCAAAATTAAAAATAATTTGGAAGAAAACTTGAAGAATCCTTGTATACTTTCTAAATGGCGGCAATATTTTTTAATAAAAATACTCTCCTTAGTAAATTTTCACCATTCTGCTGAAGGATGCTCAGCTTCATCATGCTCCGTAACAAATATCTTAAATTCTCTATCATGCGTCTTTCAAATTCACCATTTCTGTTGCTATGTGATGTAACTATAATCACAATCTTTTTTATCACACACATTTAATGTTCAGTTACTCGTGATTTGTCCTGGAATTTAGACGTATTTTCTTAAATATTAAAGTTCTAATAAAAAATACAACAAATATTTTTCAGAAAAAATTTTGTTTTTGTAAATATTTTGTTTTGTGATGAAAATTTAAAAGAGAAAAAAAACCCAGGTGATTAAATTTCAATTATCAATTCTTTTCTTTTTTTTTACTATTTTCAAAACGTGAATCTTCTTCTGATCTATGATTTTTTTGTTACAGAACAAGAAATTCTGTCATAAATTAAAATAAAGAATAAAATATGGGAAAATCCTGGCGAAAAAAAAAACAAGGGAATGATTATTATAAATAGCCGTCATTTTGTCACCGTGTGTAAGCTAACAGGCTGGCTGGTGTAAACAGAAAATTCGTGAAATAAAAAAGAAAAGAAAGAAATTTAAAAAAAAAAGTTTGTTGATGATTTTTTTGTTTTCCTATTCATTGTGTGTGTAAACCTGTGAAGAATTGAGCTTTTTTTTATAACTACATAAATAGGAAAAAAAAAACGTTGTGTTAGTGGTAAAAAGTATAAATACATACATGGTGTTTAATTTTTTTGTTTTCAAAGATTTTTTCTTTTTGATGTTTTATTTATATTTTTTCAATTAGAAAATTCGTTACCAATTTTAATTGGATAAAAAGGAAGAAAAATTTAATTTTTTTTAAAATTCGCTTTTTAATTTTTTTTTTTCTTTAAAAAATTGTTTTTTTTTTTTCTTTATTTTTTATTTTATTTTTGTAGATAAATATAATATATTTATTGTGCAAACATGATTGCGTGTTGTTTAAAATAAAATGAAATCGAATTAAATAAATTTAAGTTGTATATGTAGAAAAGCATATGAAAAAGCTATAAAAATAAAACAACATCAAGAACAAAAAGGTCTGAATTTAAAAATGTATTATATGAGTGTTTTAACAACTTTTGAATGTTTTCAATAAATTTTCTTATACTTTCGGTTAATAAATATTGAAAAAACAACAAAAAGAATAAGATAAGAAAATAAAATAATAAAAAAATAGACGTGTGTATTTTAAATGATAAAGGATATTACATTTAAGGATTTATTAGATTGAATACAAAACAAGAAAAACAAACGATTTTTAAGATAGAAAAGTTTTAAACAAAAGTAAAGTGAAAAAAAAAAAAATTTTTTTGGTATATCTAAAGAAAAGGACTAAAAGTTAAAAGGTAAAAAGAAATCGATTAACATTATGAAACACATTCTAAATATAATAAGTATAAAAAAATAAGAGAGGTTTTCTTAAAATTTATGTTTTTTTTATATTCTTATTTTTTTTTAATTTCTAACAAAGCAAAAACAGAAAAATAAATGGCATGTAATTTATTTAGTTTTGTTGAAGAGCTAGAATTTTTTAACAAGACAAAAAAGGATCATTGTGAATCATTTAGACGTTTATGAGACTTTTGAAGTTTCAAACTTTATGTGTCTAGATTTTTTTTCGCAATATTTGCAATTCTTTCTTAAAAATTAAAAAAGAAATTAATAAGCCCAATTAAAAAAAAGTTTAAAAAGTAAAAACTTGTAAGGCTTCTTAACTTCTTTTAAATTAATTTCGATCGGGAAAAAAAATTACCCATTGAAGAACAAAAAGGAAATTAATTAAATCCTAAATTTTTTATTCCGCAGCAGCACAATTTTATAAGTTTAAATTTTATCAAATTGAAAATAGTAAAAAAAACTATATCTTTTACTCCAATTGCAATTTTCTCACAACAGCAAGTTAAATACTTACTCTAAGTTTTAAATTAAATCTAATTTTCGCATAGATACCACCACCACACAAAAAAGAAAAAAAATTATTAGACCGTACCTAAAACAGCATTAATTCTTCAACTTGAGATACTGGTCAATACAAAAAATTCTATTTAAAATTTTTTTTTATTTTCTTTCTTTTCTTTTTCTTTTTTTCCACCTTCAGAAATATACGGCCAATTCTTGTGGAAAAAAACCACTTGAATGTAGGTTAAAAGTTTACCTGATTTCAAAAAATAAAATACAAAATAATTTAAGAAATAAAATTAAAGAAAAGAATAAAAGAAAACAACTCACTTTTGTAGAATTGAAAAACTTTATTTAAGCAAGTATGTTGATCAAATTGAAAGATTAATATTTCAAGGATATAACTTTCAATGGTTCATGATTGATTATACAAAAACGAATTAATAATATATTCTTGATAGAGAAAAAAAGTAAATAAAAGAAGAAAGAAAAGTTTTCAAAAATATGTTGTATTTAAAAAAATGATAAAATAGATTTTTTATTTTTTTTATATTTTACTTGAAGCGTTATTATCATGATTTCTTGAATTAATTGCGAATTTATGTTTTCTGAAATTTCTTCTTCACTCTACACACTTTCAACTCACTCAAACTAAAACAAAAAAAAAAAAAAGGAAAAACAACATCTAATTTTCATGTGAAAAATACAAAATATTATAAAAAAAATAAGAAATTAGTAAAAAATTTAATTAAAGCTCAAACGAAGCATATTTATTTATGAAAAGTCGATTTGTAGTAAATTATTGATTTGACTGTAGGCCATTTAAAATTTTCTAATTTAGAAAGAAAATTGAACTGAAATTACAAAGAAAAAAAATATATGTATATATATTTTTGAAATTTTCAACACTCTCAAGTATGTAAATCTATGTCATACTTTTCTTGTTGGATTTTGCTTGTTGGAAAATTCAAATAAATCACAAAAAGTCAATTTGAAAAAAATTATAAAGAAAAATCTTAAACAAATCATCTCAATTTATAAAGTCACTTATAGAAGCTTAATTCAAATATCGAGATGCTTTTGACAATTTATTTTTTTCCCAGATACCTAAAGTTCTTTAACCTCAAACTTAATAGCCAACATTAAATCATAATTCAAGTAACGTAAAACGTACATTTCATCTATCTCACTATACAGTAGCTATTTTATATTTAATTTATTTGAAATTTGTGGGTGTGTGTGTGTGTTTTTTTTTTGTTTTTGTCATTATTTGTAAAGTTTGTAAAGTTTGAACTTTTTGTTTTGCTGTTCTTCCTTCTCTGCTATCTATAATAGAAGATACATGATATTTTACTTAATTTATATTCCGTTAGAGAAAGTCATCTTTTTATATATTATTTATAAGTATTTTACTTTCTAACTGTTTTTTTTTTCTTAATTTTTTTTTTTTTTTTTGAGTCTTATATTTCTGAAATCAATACTTGTCGTAACAATTTCATCACATATCTATGTAAATATAAAACTTTCTCTTCATATATACCGAATATATCGAATCTTTCAAAAACAGTAGATATTCGTATATGTGAACCTAACTTCTGTGTATTTTTCTAAAAATGTTTATGATCTAACCCTTAAAAAACAGTTTTTATTTTTAAATCAAAAGTCGTAATATGTCAGTGTCATATATTATAATAACATGTGTATAAAAGATAAGGTATGCAGAGTATCTGAATATGGTGAGAAAATGTTACGTGATTAAAATGAAAAATTAAAGAAAAGAAAAAAATTAAGTATATCAATCATATTACATATTTAAAAGGTAAGTCAAGGTATACAAGATAGATAGAATGGACACTTTTTTTAAAGAAAGCAAAAGGGAGATTTATGGTTTTGTAACTTGTGTCCCGTTTTCAAGGAGCTCTGTTACGTCAAAGGGAATATATTATAGTAGAGAGAATTTTTAAAAACTTGTTCTGTATGAGTACAAAAAGCAGAGCCGGATTCAGCGTGTTAAAGCTTCAAATAAAATTGGTAAACAATGTATTTTTTAAGACATTAAAGTTTTATGATATTTTTTTTTTCTTAAGTACATAAACCTATTGTTCTTATTACATACACACCATCACTCTTGAGTTGTAAAATTACACGCAATAAATCATTGATAAACAAGATAAATGTGAATTTTTTAATAAAAACAAAAATCAGTCTTTCCTGGGACATCTTGAAATGTATCTCCTACAACAAAGTTATTTCATTAAAACTTTACCATCATTTTTTACGTATCATGAGTATGTTCTAATGTTTTTTCGTTTTTTACTTTTATTCCAGTAAAAGTATTCAAGTCATAACACTTTGTAATATTTCTCTTTTTATATAATTTCCATGCTAGTCTCTCTAATTAAGTTTCAACAGGGTGAACTTCCTTAAATCTAAAAGTTATACAAAATATTGTAAAACGTGACATATAAGCAATCATAAAGCGTCTAATTTTTCTTTTCAACATAGGTAGTACCTTTTATCACACATCACACTTCATTGAAATCATCTTTTACAAAGTTAAATAAGTATAAAATATTCACTCTACACTTTTACACTCTTTTATCGATCTTTTATTTCAATGAATGAAGCCTTGTACCATATTTTCCTTAATACATACAGAAAATTTGAATAATAAAATGAATCTACTTTGTATAAAATACGTGTATATGTATAGTACCGACATCTAGATATACTTTCATCATACAGTAACATTTTGTGTTAATAAAAAATTTTTAAAAAAGTAGATATGTAGTTGATACAAACCGACAATCGATATACCAGAATGATGATTGTTACATACTAAAATGAAAATATACATATATGAATAAATATAAATGAAAAACAGAAGAAGAAATAACAGTAGGTGCTAGATAACCACAAAACCAATTATTCCATAACTTTTTGTGCTAAAAGAAATGAAAAAAAAAAAAAACAACAACAATGAAATCGGATTTCTTTGTAGGTAACTTGTTTTGCAAACTCAATTATTTGATGAAAATTCAATGTTCAATTGATATGAGGTTTTTTTCACACAAATGAACTATGAACTTATACAATAATGTAATAATTTTTATATGACTAACATAGTACATATTTTCCTGTATATACATACATATACATATATGTATACTATTTTATATATTCCCTGCAGCGAAATGTAAAATCCTAAAGAAATGATGAAAAGAGAACGTGATAAAATGAAAATAGAAATAATTTTATTAAAGAACACACAAAATAATATTAAACCACGTTGAAAATGTAACAGCATGAGCATCATTTTAGCTAATACAATTTCATTTTACTATCTTTAATATACACAATAATAAGAAAACACATTGTATTTTAATATGTATATATATGCATATGACACCATATTGAAAAAATAAAATACCAGAACCATATGAGAAATTCAATAAATAGAATAGAAAAGTATATATGCTACAATGATGGAATTTTATTTCAAGCAAACATCATTGTCAAACTTTAATTACTTCAAAAATTGTCATAACAATGACATTGTACACTCGTACATACATACTTTAAGGATTACATGTATGTAACCCTTTTAATATTTTGGTACTTTGACACCATTTCGTCTCGACATAATGTCTGTTTAGTAAATTTCTGAAAATGTACTTTGTAATGTTTTTTTTTGGTGTAATCAATATTCAATATAAGGATAATAAAAACAGATCCTAAAATTCAATAAATTGTATTTTAGTGTTTAGTATTCCTTTTTTTTTTTTTATTGTTATTCAGTTTAACTTTATGAATTAAATGAAAATTGTTATATTTGTAATGTTATAAGAACAGTTTATTTTGTTTATCTGTCATATTTTTGTGTTTTTGGGTTTATGTGAAGATTATAAATATTTAATTTTAATATCAAATTAAGCCATTATCCTTATTTCGGAATATTTAAGTGCCAGCAGAGTGAAGATGTCAAAAAAGAAGTTTGAAATCGGGTGGAAATAAATTTACACAATAGAATTGTTTATTATAATTGAATTAATAGAAGAAAATGTAAAAATAATTTCTGAAGGGTTATTGGTGAATAGAAATTTTTATGAAACAAATAAAAACGAAATGTGCAAATAACTATTTTCAAAAATAAACAACAACAACAAAAATTTTACTTGAAAACAAAACTTTAATTCTAAATTCAAATTATCTTAAAAAAATACTCGATATACATATGGTATGTATATATTTAAACTTTGTGCCATTATTTAAATATATAAATGCACAAAACCACAAACAAAAAGTTCAAAGGTCAAGAAAATATTTCTTTGTTTTATTGTCGCTTTGAATATTTTCAAAAAACACAACTTTAAAAACTTTTAAAAATGAAATTATAAACTTTTCTATAAAAAAAGCGACCTATAAGGTTTAATGGGCTATATTAAAGGATATAGAAAAAGAATAAATTTGAAATAATAAATATAAAGAAAAATTCTGATTTTTTGTTTATGTAAATGAATTTTAAAACTTTATACAAAGGTCAAGTGAATCATTTGATTAAAAAGAAAGATTATGTATGTCATGTCATATTTGTTTTCAAATGATTGACATTTCTTTTGGATTATTACGTTTTTTTTTTTTAAATTTTCATGTTGAAATGTTTAAATTTTTTTCGTGCGTGAAACGACTAAAATTAATTTTAGACTAAAATAAAATACATAGAACACATTCTACTTAGAAAATTACAAATTTTCGATATTAAAATTCACAACAATAAAAATAAAATTTTTTAAAAAATTGCTTTATACTTTTAACGTGATTTATATTTTACAACAACAAAAAAATACCGAGTGATTGATTCACTTTCAAAAAGGCAATTTGTGTTATGTTTGATTTGATGTATTGATGCTCGCAAATTTCAAATAATTTCTTCTCATAAATTTCTCTACAATTAATATTATACATCGAATAAACAAAAACACAAGAAAAAAAAGAAATTACACATGTGATTTAAAGTTTTAGATTTTTTGCATATTGAAAAGATACATAATATGTATATGTAAGTAAGGATTGAAATGGAAAAAATGGAGTGAATGTTATTCTACGATATACATATGTATATGTACATACGTAATTCTGGATATCTTTTTAAGTAAGAGCTTAACTGATAATTAAAGCATTATTTTTGTAATTATATATTGTCAGTAAAAAATGAAAAAAAAATCGTGACAATGAAACTAATTCTTTTTTAATAAATTTTATAAAAAAATCATAACACAAAATGACTACACTTTATCTAGTATGTATTTTAACATTCATTATTTTTATTTATTTTTTACGAAAAAAAAAAAATTTGGAAATTCATTTTTTTATGAAAAAAAAAGAAACAAATATTTTTTGAACCAATTCAAGCGTTTTCAATAGTCAAGAGATAAATCATAATATACATATTAACAGGTTTCAAATTTTAAAAAAAAAATACAAAATAAAACATTTATGTGAATAAAAAAAATATACCTACATGCAATTTCACACTACCGTCATATGTGTATATAAAAGGTAAAATTCAATATTTTGCACTGAATTTCCGAAACTATAAAAAAAACTAAAATGTTCATTTTCAGTTCCAGTTTGAATAGAAAAAATAAGTATATAAGTATATTTATTGTTCATGTACAAAAAATAAAAAATAAAATAAATTAAAATTTTGTAGGTTTTATTGTGCTTTTGCTCTTTACCTTTTTCCATTTAAAAAAAATAAAAAATTAAAATTTATGAAACCCATTTTATATATAAACTATTCTCAGCTTAAAAATGTATATATGTATATGTAGATAGAATACATGCATGATTTCTTGTTATTAAAAATACTAAAAATCACTTTTTAAATAATTGAAGCGAAAATGTAAAAATAAAAGAAGAAAAAAATCAGTTCTAAAATAAAATTGATTATTTTGGTGAAATAAAAAAAAAAATTTAAAAAACAAAACAAAAAATTTATTTTTCATTGTTACATTATTTTTACGAGGAAATTAATTTTCAAATTTTTTTTTTTCAATGCAAAAAATCAATCCATACAATTTCAACAAATTTTCAAATAATTTTTCGAACTAAAAATTTTTTTTCCATGAAATTAATTGCACTTTTTTCGTTCTGAATGTGTAGAATACATTTAATTTCACAGAATTTGATGTCAATTTTTTTTTTTTTTTTGAATCATAAAAGTCATGTAAATTTTGGCAGGTGTTGTGTAGAAAACATTAGAATTTGAAAAAAAGGTTGAATATTTCTAACATAGGGTAAAATTGGGTCTTATTGGTCAATAATCTTTAATTTGAAAACGTATAAACCAACTTCTCCATAATAAATCATAAAATCATAAATACAGAAATTTGAAACTTTCGAAAAGACTTTTTTCAATTTTAATGGTTACCATTTTTTTCTTATTCAACTTTCTAATTATTAATTCAAAATAAAATTCAATAAAATAAAGGAAAACCTTTTACAAACCAAAAATTTAATATTAAATTAAGGTAGAATTTCACTATTTTTTTTATATTGTGTTTTTTTTTTTTGATAGCGCGTAATAAAATAAACATAAACCTTTCGAATACAAAGATAAAGGTTTCTCTGTTTCAATTTTATCTACATTTTTTAAAAATTTGAAAAGCAAAAGCAAAAACAAAAACGAAAAATAAAGTTAAAATTTTACATGAAAAAAAAAAAAATGTCAATTTGTCTATTAACCGTAAAAATCAATAAAAATCAAAAGAGAGAATTTACTACGGGCGACAACATCAAAAATGACTTTTATCTTATTTACCATTTCAAAATGCTCCATTTCAAAATTTTTTTTAACGGTTGTCATATGAAACAAACGAATCATATATGTATATCGCTTTCAATAGTCAATATGTTTTGTTTTTTGTCGTTAAAAATCGATTTGAATTGTTTTGTTGTTTAACAAAGTAGAAATAATTGAAAGATAAAAAAGTCCAATTATTTTATTTTTCTAGAAGCATTTTATCTTAGAACTGTGAAAAATATAAAACTTAATTTCCTATTTTTTGTCTTATGCTGTTACAATTTCTATTTAAAATAAATTGCCAGAGGAAATTATATTTGAAAATGTATGTTGAATTTTATATGAGAAAAAAACAGAAATTTTAATTGTAACAAGGATAATGTAATTCAATAAAAAATACAAATGATCAAATATTTCTAAATTAACTTTAATTTTTATTAAAAATATACTAGATGAATGTGAAATTACTGAAAAAAGGAAAACAATATAATAAAAGGGAAATATGTATGTGTCGCTATTTATTAAGGTTGTTTATTTGTTATGTGAAATAGATATATGTATATATTTGGATTAAGTTTGAAGATAAGCTTAACTATGTTTAATAGAAGTTAAAAACGTGAACAGCTCATAAACTTTATTTAAGTTTGTCAAAAAATAACAAAAAAATGTATACACACAAATATCCAATATATAAAACATTAAAAATGCAAAAACAAAAGCCAAAGAAAAAAAGAAGTGTTTTTATGTTCACATGAATTGAAAAAATAAAATTTTTCTGACCTATATGTCCCTTTTACACTTTTTTTTACAAATTATTTTTCTTTTTCCTCTTTGAATTCGTAACTGCTTCTTTTGATTTCACTTTAGTTTTTTTTACAATTTTCACAATATCCTATCTTTTATACATTTAAATTTAAATTACAAAGTAAAAGAATCCTTTTAAAAAATCACTTTGTATTACATTTTTAAGTGTATCACTCACAGCAAATTACATTTTAACTGTAACACCATTAAGTAAATTCAGTTAAAGATAAAATTGAAAAAGAAAATGAAACAAATTTGAAAAAAAAATTTAAAAAAAAAATTCAAATGTAAAGACAAAAAAAATAGCATAAGAGAAAGTTTATTTCTGGAAAATTTCGTTTGATTAAAATTCCATTAGTCACATAATTTTCTGATGATGATGATGACGATAATACTTTCTCGGTCATTTTATGTGTATGTGTTTGTGTTTGTGTTTTTTTTTTAAAATTGCTTTTTTCTGTATGTTATGTCCTTGTTCTAAAGCCAAATACAAACTTAATTAATTTAATTTAAAAAGTTTCATATTCAAACACATGCAAATAATAATTTTTTTTTTTTTTGGTTTTTCTTTTGTGGTTCTCGTTAACTTTTATTTATTTTTTTCTTTTACTCACTGTTTTTGTTTAAAAAAAAAAAAAAACTTATTTGTTTTTTTCTTAAATTGATTTAATAAAATTAAATTTATTATATTTTTCAAAATTGAATTTCCATTACGTGTTATGTCCATTGAGTTATAAAATTCTTGTAAGTTCACGTATATAACTGAAAAGTTTTTAAAAATCATAAAAATAATTAAAAAATAGTCAGGAAAATTTAAGTTCATTTTCTTATTTAAAAAGTCAATTTTCACATTGCACATGATATAAACACGTCAAGTAAAATATTTTTAAAAGTATTTTCCTTTAGGAATAAAAATACCTTTTCCTAGGTGTTTTATGTATGTAGAAAATTATTTTAAGATATTCGTTGCGTGTATACAATGTGAGAGTTAAAAATTCTTTTCAAAGTGTTTTTTAAATTACTGCAAGCAAAAATTCTTAAAAGTAGATATTTTGAACTATAGTAGAAAGTAATTGAAAAAAAATATGAAATTCCATAAATTTGTAGAATTTTTCTTGATGTTTAGGGAAAAAATAAAGAAAATAATTTTTAATGTAAGGTAAGGTAAAAGGTAAAGAATTTTAACTTTAAATGTAATTTAAATTTAATTAGGTACTACTACGATTTTCCTGTTAAACTATCAACAAAACAGGAAAAATGATATAATGTTAAGTGCACAAAATTTATTTTCTTTCTTACATATTTCGAAAAAACCATCTCAAAAATTTTTAAATAAATTTGTTTCAAATAACATCTCTTTTATCTTAAACATTTAAATTTGAATTTCTTTTCTCACGTAAAATCATATACATATTTTCAAAGTAAGTAAAAATTCGTTTTGAAATTCCAATCTTTTGTATAGAAACAATTAGAATTTACGTTCAGGAATACCTATATACTTACCTATTTATTGATCTCAAATTTCAAAGAAATAAAAAAGAAATATGCATAAAGCAATAGAAAAAAGTATAAAAGCAGGAAGAAATCTAAGAAAATAGTCAAATATGTCAACTTAAATTTTTGCTTAAAATTTCCTATAAAACGTTTTAAAAATGCTATAACCAAATGAAAATGGAAAAACGATATAAATAAATTTCGAAATTGAATTTATTTATTTATTTCCGATACGGTTTCTGCTTTTTCTGTATATAATTTGTGTGTGTATGTTTTTTTTTTCTTTTTTATTGCAGAATGTAAAAGAAGAAATAAGAGAAAATGCAAGTTAAAATATCCTGAAAACGTTTTTACACTATAATTTTACAGCAATTGAATCGGTATCGCACACAATACAACAAAGTATACCAATTTTTCCTGCTTTATTTTCCCTTTCGTAACATATCACATACATACATAATTATTTTCTATTTTGAGAAAGAAAAGAAAAACAAGCTGTAGAAGAAAAAAAAAGAATATGAAAATCAAGGAAATAAAAGAAAAGAATAAAATAAAAATTGCACATAATTCCCACAAAAAAAAAAAAAATCATTTAGTCGCACTCATTTCTGATGTTGAATGGTTTTGGATATAAAGACCATATTCATATAATGTATGTATGTATGTATGCGGGTAGTGGGTGTGGGCAGCCGGTTACACAGATAAAAAGAATTCTAACTTTTCTTTTCTACGAAAATCTCTTCCTTTATTTTTCTTTTTTCTTTCTTTTATTATATTACCATTTTTCTTTTTCTTTTTATTTTGCAGCAACAATCAATAATAATTTGATTGACCTTCTTTCTTTCTTTCTTTTTTTTTTTTTCTGATTCTTCACAATCCTTTATAATATCATTTCTGAAGAATTTATAAGTTCATAATATATGTTCCTATGACGACGTATGTTATATAAATTGAATTGAATTCTTTGATAGATCGATTGGTTCCGTATAACACTCACATCACATATCATTGAATGAGTTTTAGATAGATTCTATGAATATGTGTAATATTTCAATAGTGTTTTGTATGAAAAATGTTTCATTTGAAAAGTGATATGGTGTTATCGTTTTTTTTTTATTTAGAATTTATATTATAAAAAACATGGAAAAAATATAAAAAATAAATTAGTTTGAAAAATTTAAGAATAAGAAAAAAGATTAAAAGGTCAATTTTTAAAACAGTTTAGCATATACATACATACATATGTACGTTATCTTCATGATATAATTTAGTTTGTTAGATGGTAATGTTTTAATTCTCTGACATTACTTCAGCATCGTTAGAACGTTGTTCTATTAGCTTAGTTGTTTTTCAGATACTATTATATGGTAATTGTTCTAAGGAGATCCATATTTTACAGGAATAAAAGATTTTTCAGTAGAACTCATGAAGTTTATCTGAAGTCACCTCCATCTTATGTGTTGCCTTAACTGTCTCCATTTTGTTTTTTAATCAGTGTAAGCTTGAAAATTACATTCATTAACATTTTTTATCCTCCCTTCTAAATAATCATCACCTGTCCTATTTTCAATACATATATGTACATACATATATGTATGTACCTATGTACATAAGTATCATATATATACAAAAGCGTGATGTAAAGGCTCTAAACTAGGAAAATAATAATAGTAATAGCAATGGCAATATAGTTCTTATATGCATAGATAACTGCTCTGTGGTAATAGTGTCTACGGCAGAATTTTAGAGTATTTTTTTTTTTAATTGAATCCTACGTTCAAAATTTAAATTAAAAAATTATTTCTTTTCAGTTATTCTTCTTTTGCAATGATGGATGTGCTTTCAAAAAACCAGTCTATTCAAGAGGATAGATCATCACGAAATAGCGGTAAGTCTTTTTAGACATTTGTGTTCCTTAAAAAAAAAAAAGGATATTCCTGGATGAGTAGAAAATTGATGAACATATGTAAAATTTAACTGAAGTCGGAGTGATAAAAACTCATAACAATTTTTCTTTCTGCGTGGTTTTGTTTCCGAGAATTAAAACACAAGTAAATCTTGACATTATTACAAACAAAAACAAGTAATAATTTTTCTCTTAATAAATTGTTGTCATTCACCTCGAACAATACTAAACAATCGTTACTATTTTGTGTATGAGAAAAGAAACATTTCTACATTTTCCTTTTTCTATTGTATTTTTTTTTTTTTTAATTCCACGTTTTTGACCTAAGAACTTGTACCGGTTTTATTTATATCAACATACTAAGTTATATACCTATAAAGAGCATCCAGCATAGCTTAGTTTATGCTATCTTTTTATGCTACACATTTATTATGCAATTCTGATTGTTATTTTCACCATAAACAATGAAAATAAAAAAAGGACTTCATGGAATAAAACACAAAAGAAGAAAACAAAATGAAAAATTATATGTGTGTGAGATGTATAACATAAAACAAACGAGCATGAACTTTTCTGTCATCATGATAAGTAACTTAAAGTCCTGACGGCAACAACTTGATGAATAGATTTCAATTTTTTGCTTTTTGTTTTCTTTTTCCTCTTTTGTATGTGATTACTTTGTATGTAATGATATAGAATCAACTTACAAAGCATTACAAAACAACAAAAAAAGGATACATAATATTTCTTCATCTTAAATAAAGTATAAAGTATTTCCGTAAAAAGAGAAAAATTTTTCAAAAATTATTCCGAATATTAAGGTTTTTATATTTTTTTACTTTTAAATTTTACTGTTTTTTTTTTGTAAATTTAATCAAAAGATGACAAGGAATAATAATTCAGTTTTATATTCTTATTGTGTCTAATTGAAAGGAAGTAACTGGAAATTATAAACAAAAATTATAATGATAATGATTGTAATGATAGTAATATCCTGATTTTAATAGACAATTTTTGTGTCAATTGATATTTTTTCAGTCTTATCTTTTTTTTCTTCTTCTTCTATTTTCAGTCTGAAGGTGGGCGTTAGTCGGCCTCCAAAAATCCTATTTTTTTAAAAATAGATTTTTTTTCTATACAGTCAGTTTGTCAGCCAATATTGTCAAACTTTTGAAGCTTTTTTCTGTTGTTCTGTAAATTCCAGGAGACGTAATTACGTTTTATTCTGTAAAAATCAACACTTTTTCATTAGCTAACCAGAAGAAAAGGAAAAAGGGGAATTTTAAGACCAAATTTTACATAATCTTGTCATTGAAGCACTTTATTATTCCAATCTTGTAAGACTTGAAATATAAAAAAAATTAAAACAATTCTAAAGGATAATTGCACTATGTTTTTTTTTTCAATTTCCAGTCTAACAGTAAAAGTATTTCTATATACAAACAAATTAATTCTTTATTCTGAGAATTTAATTTTCTCTATATTTTTCTTTCTGCATTTCTCATTAAAAATTTCAATATGACAAAGTTTATTAAAATTTTAATTGAAATACACAACCTAATAATTAAACGAAATTCAACAGAACATATTCTCATCATATAATAAGTTAGCTTCATTCATTATCATGCATGACTTGTACATCTTCTCGGAATTAAAAGTTTCATATTCTTTTATGATTTATAAAATGAAAAACACATAAATAGCATGCTCCTTTTTTCTGCAACATATGTATATACACGCTATATATATACGTATAATTAATAGTTGTGATTTCATGAAACCAACAAAATTCAAAGAATTTTCATAAGAAATGTGTTGAAAATTTTTCACGAAAAATAGGAATAAAATTTAATTTTGAATTTTGTATTATTATTGTTGTTGTATTAGTAGGTACATCATTAGTATTACATATGTACTACATAAATATTTAAAATTCACTAAATTCATCTTTTCTGATAGCTTAGGTTTACAAGTGTAAAACGAAAAGTACTGTGCCATTCACATTTGAAACGAAAACAAAAAAATTAACATCAAAATATGAAATATTTACGATTATACAATGGTACAAGCTAACAAAAAAGAAAAAAATATACAATATGAAAATGTTTTGTTTTTCAAATTTAATTCAGATTACACATAAACAACATACATACATGATGTTTGTGATTTAAATGAAAAGAATTTCATTAGAAAAATACATAGCAAAGCAAAATTATTTTTCCTGTGTTAAAGATGAACCTTGTAAGTTTTTAACAAATAAACAACATTGTTTTTTTTTTCAGATTTTATATAATAGAAGTAATTAAATAACTTGACCCAATTAAAATTTCTCATTTATTCCATAATATATTTGAAATTAAATATAAAATTAAATGAAAAAGGAATTTAATAAACAAACTATAAAAAGGAAAATCAAAACAGATTTTTTTTTTAAATTATCCGTGTATTAATGCAGTTGTGTGATAAGTATTTCGAAAATGTATGTAGGTAGGTACTTTTTTTTCTTATTTTTACAAAGCAAAAATTCATTAAAAATTGTGAACGTTCTTTTAATTGAACTATTAATTAAATAACAAAAATTAAATTTTTTTTTTTTTTTTTGGAATAAAGGTATTTAAATCAAATTTAAAAACTTCACGGCACCCACAAAAATAATACAATATAAAGTTCAATTCAATTTCAACTTAATTTTAATTTACTAGTTAAAATGCAAAACAGTTATATATTTCTATCCAAAATGTAACAACAAAATTACAAATGTTCCCATGCATAATCATAAATTTTTATTAATATTTTTTTAACATCATTTAACTTCAACTAGGACATTATTTAATTTTTAATATCCATTTCCCTTCATATCTTTTATGTGTATCATCATTTAATATTTTGTATCAACTGTTGCTGTTCCTTTTTTCTTTTCTCTTTTTTTTTCACCCAACGGCGACAAAATTTCTAAATCACAAAAAAAATTGCATATCAATTCCAAAAAAAAAAAAAAAAAAAAAGCAGAAAGTGAACAACTAACATAAAAACAACATCGTGTCATGTCCTTATTGTGCACGTTAACTTTCACCATGTACACCATAATTACATATTTATGATATTTTAAAATTCAATGACCATTCTTTATGTATGACAAGAGCGAGCATTTTTTACAATATTACATTGTCTTTTTATAGTACAAAAAAAGGAAGAAAGTAAAATCAAAAAATAAACAAAAAAAAAAAAAAGATGAATGTATGAAATTTTTATGCTTTTATGAATTTTATGAAATATAACGGAAAAACTATAAAATGAAAAGTCACAAAAAACGTATAAAAAAATGAAAAAATTTTGTAAATGCCAGGAAAACTAAGTAATTATTGTAACAATGCAATGATGTAATTTAATACTAAAAAAGCAAAAATTGTTGTATAATTTACAGTAAAGTAAACTATTTGGTTAAAGCATATTGACATAGCTTATTTTCATTTAATAAGAAATTTTCTTCCTTTTTTTTAAGTTATAAAAAAATCTTGTTTCGTTGTATAAAATTCACAATTATTTAAATTCTTGTGTATAATTTTCGATGATTGAATAGAATCTTAAAGTTGTTCAAATTGAACTGGATTACACAAGGCATTGTAAAACTCATGATTTCTAGTATGATTTACTTTGAGTTCTCATTGAGAATTTGATAAAGATTATTACTGCTGACAGATGACAAGCTTCAAATACCCTTAAAACTGAATTTTAATCAAAACAAACATCATATAAAGATTTAAAATTTTCAATCATAACAATTTACGCATGATCTCATTTTAAATTTCATTCTCTTTTTACTTTTTATTTTATTTCTATTTTACATTACTGTTGTTATTCAAAAATTATTTTCAAAATTAAATACATATCGTAAAATAATTGAAATTTTTGATATACAATCGGTAACAAAGTAGAAACAAAATTATGCCCTTAAGGTTGATTTACATTTCAGTTATACACAATTTTAATTAAATTTATAAAATTTATTGAAATTTCGATTAAAAATTTATTAAGAAATTTTGTTTTCAATTTATTGATATCCCTTTTGAAAATTTCCATTTTATGGAATTTAATTTCGTAAAAATAAAATTAACAAGAATATTAAAAATTGACAGAAAAATATACTAAAAAAATACAAATAAGTTGATAAATTGATATTTAATAAAAATGTAAAATCATTAAATTAAAAATGGAGAAGCTTTTAACAATAATTGGCAACGTATGGAGAATAAACGTTTTTTATGAAGAATGAGAAAGCCAATATTTTGTGTAATCATATCACACCTGTAGTATATGTATATATGTATATTCTTTAAATAGAAAAAAAAAAAAGTTAAATGTGTTGAAGCCATCTAAAAAGTAAATAACATGTCAATAATTTAGTTCCACTACTTACCACAGACCCCACTTCCATTACACACCCTGAATAAATTTGTTGAAAAAGGACTTTTTAACATTTTGTTTTGCTTTAAAGTAATCTCAAAATAAAAAACAGGATCTCTACTTTCAATCCAAGTATGATTTTTTTAAAAAGCACATCAAATCTACTATGTAGGATTTAAAAATATTTTCCATGATTTGCAAAAGTATAAAAATTCTCAAACAGTGCACTTATCAAAATTTATTTAAAAATAAAGAAAACAAAAACCTTTCAGATTACAATACATAGATTTAAATATAGAAGATTGAAAAAGACATTCAAATTAAAAAAAAAAAAAAAAAAAAAAGAGAGCATAACATTTTTTTTTACCGTCGACTTAAGTTTATTTTCTATTACGATAAATGTCATCATCTTGTCGTATACTTTTTCAAACCAAAAAATTATTTTCCTCGCCCTTGTTTCTTAAACTTCATTTTACGAGCATCTTTGACTCTTTAAATTTTTATTTGAATCCTTCAACTCGTCAAAAAAACAGTAACACTAAAATTTATTCATCATTACCTTCTTAAAAAGTTTATTTTACCTTTTCTAAAAATAAATAAGTTGAATAGCAAAAAAGCTGAGACGACCTTTAATAATCCTTATACATAATGTCAGTTACTTTAACAGTACATATTAATGAAATTTTTTTTCTTAAGACTTACTAGCTTTTACGTTTATTTAAAATATTCAGTAAAATATTAGTCAGTAAAGTACATTTTATTTACTTGTCTTGTCTCGTTTTGTAGAAATCGTTAAACGAATATTTTTTGTTTGTGTTATTTTTTTCCTTACGAGAAAAAAAACTTTTAAACACTTTTTGATTTGGATTTTTTTATTTTCTATATTCTCTTTGAAAAGTAAGAAAAAAGTCATTATTGTAATGGAAGTTAAGTTTCAAAAAAAAAAAAAAAAAAGGAAAAACAGAAAAAACAAAGGTAGGATAAACTAGGATGAAAAAAAAATGTCATAATAATACAATTTCTTTTTACAATTTTCGTTACAATTTTTAATGACTTTTTCTTGTTATAATAATGCCTTTTTCTACGGTTTTTTTTCGTTTTTTGGAGTTTTTGTTTTTGGACCAAAAAAAAAATTTTCTGATTAATGAAAGGAAAACCAATTTCATTTGAGTAATTTATGAACTGAAAAAGTGATTGGGATAAAATTAAAAAAGAAAAAAGAATAAAAAAACTTCTAATTAGGGCTCATAAAACAAAGGAGAAAATATTCTTTATCAAAACATATTGGCACAAAATTCGAATGATAATTTGATTGTCTACAAGAGACATACTACAATTGGAATAGTCAAACGTAGACAAAAAATATATATTTAATGATGAGAGCTTTTGCTTAGAAAGAAAAAAAAATCAACAACAAAAAAGAAAAATTGTTTAGCTATTAATAAACAAAATTGAATTTTATTCTGTGGCATCGTTGTGAAAATACATTTCGAAAATGGAAAAATAAAAAATTAGATAATTGTTGACATTTAAAGGACATTGACAAGTATTAATTGACATAGCTTATACCGAATTATTGCTGGATCATTATTAATGTGCTTTTTGTCGGCCTTTTATCACTTTAAAAAATTTTTTTTTTATCCTTTGAAAGTTGTTTTGTTCTGAAGAGAAATATAAAATTAAATTAAATTTTAAATTCAATTATTTTTCATCATCACCATGATCATCATCATCATTTATTCTTATCATTCCATAACATAGGCTACAAGTTAACATGGGTTTTCAAAACCATTTGTTTTTCAGACAATTCAACTACAATTTTAAATAAAATGCGACTTATTTTATTTCCAAACAAAAAAAATTTTAAAATAAAAATTTTTCATTAAAAAGTTAAGTTCATGGCCTTGTAATTCATTCGCAAATCAAATGTACTTAAAAAACAAAAGTTAAAAGTTTGTTTGAGTATTTACAAGAATTGAAGTCTTTGATTTGTCAATTAATTTTTTTCGATTATTCGACAATAATTCTCAAATATAAGTAAATTAAAGAATTTAAAGTAATACGAGTTCAATATAGGGGTTGATCTTATATCTGTCTCTAACTTTTTTAATAAAACTTTAAACAGAATTGCACATGTCAAACGTATTGGTATTGGAATTATTTAATTTAAAGTTGGAAATATTTTGTTCAATTATCATAATAAAATAATAAAATATAGAATATCCTATCGTACTAATTCTTCTTGTCTTAAAAGTAAACCACTGAAGTATGCTCACTACACAAAAGAGAAAACCACATAAAATTATAATTAAATTTTATTTCCTTTTTTGCATTAACAATCCAACAAAATTAGCATAGAATAGAAATTCATAAAATATACACAAGGATCATATATGAATTTCTCTACTGTGAATTGCAAAGATTTTTCAAACTATAATTTCTAAAAATAAATTTATAATTTTCAAGTATTTTTGTTCCTTCCGTTTTTTTTGTTAGGTGGTTATTATATGACCAAGAATACAATTTAAACTTTTCTCATAATTATTTTGATATTTAAGAAATTTCATCCTAGAATTAAAAAGAAAAAAATAAACAAACAAAAACAACAAAACTATATAGGATATAGGAATATTTAAAAAAACTCTTAATGGCACTGGAAACATTAGAAGAAGCGCTCTTCAATTATTCAAGAAAAAAAATAAATAAAGGATTATAAGATTTTAAGAAAATGAATAGTAATAATTATTATCCTTATCAAAAGCAACGTTATTATTGCATAGATTTATTATTTCTCTTCTGCCAGTCATTAATACATAATTTTGCATGACATATGCCAACTGTAATAAATTAAACATATATGTAATATGCTGTCAAGGATTAGACATATTAGACATGTTGAAATTAAGGAGACTATTATACCAGAAAAAGAAGAAGAAAAAACACAGTAAATCGGTGAATGAGAAAAAAATCTTTTTATATTAAAATGCCTTGAACTATCGTCTTTTTCCGCTTAATATAAAATTTAACTAAAGAAAATGATACATGAACATGACACTAACATTTATTCGCATCCATTCAACCATGTAAACATGATTTGCGCTTAAATTTTACGACATCGATAGTATATGGAATATGATTCTTAATAGTGGTAAATGGGTGGTGGTAGTACTAGTAGTTATAGTAATAGAAGTAGTGGTGGGATAACTATATTATATCCTTTTCATTGAACAATTTTTGCTTTTTTGAAATATTACACTATCATTAAAAAAGATAAAAGATAAAAACAACTTTAATAACTATCACGCTTGAATGTGTTACAAAAAAAAACTAGCATCCTTCCTTTTCTTTTCATATTCATTTTTTTTATTCAGTTTTTTATCATTCTTGCTGTGTGTTACATTTTACACTAATATCACTTAACTACCATGAAACAAGTTTCAAACATAAAAGAAACAAAAATATAAATGGCCCAAAAAAAAAGCCTGAAGTCAACAAAAAAAAACATTTGACTTCAACATAGGATATACGAAGAAATTAACCTAACCATGAAATGGGAGACAAAAATGAAACGAAAATGAATAAATCAAGCATAACAAAAGCTAAAAGTTGTGTAGTTTAGTATAGATGATAAAAAAAATAGAAAATCTCAAACCTAAATCTTTTGAAGCATGTAACTGAATATTAAAATCACACTATAGTACACCTAAAAAAAGTTCAAATTCAAATCCTTATAAAATTTGAATATGTATGTACATGGAGAGTTATGTAATGTATGCTTATTGTGGTAATGATGAAAAAATGTAAAACAGTTTGTAAAATTCTATACAAAAATTGTAAATGTATGCACTAAAGATAAATTGTATGTATTTCATATGAGTTGATATTGAAATCATTAAAATTTTTACAATATTGTAACAGTAAAATGCATAGACAAACTTCAACCATATTTCATAAAAACTTGAAAAAAAAAAAAAAAAATAGTGTGCATGATGTTAAAAATCATAATTATTATCCTTTTTTGTATTTTTTACTCATTTTTAGAACTTGTTTATCACACCCACCAACTTAACATTTTTGCATGAATTCAAGCAAGAAACTTAACATTGCATAGATACAGTTAACATTTTGTTATTATTATCTAAAAATGTTTTTTATATTGTACTCCAACTTTCTGTGTGTGTATGTGTGTTTTTTTTGTCTTCATACATAATTTATTTTCTAAAATTTAGCTTATCGCATCCATTTGATATGTAAATACTCAACAAATTCGTTCTTTTGCTTGCATCCTTGTTCATTGTATAAAATCAATGTTTCTTATATTTTTTTTCTCGTCTCTTCTTTTTTTGTCGTTGTAAACATTTTAATCGCTTATAGCATTTCCTTATACATTCCTCCATTAAACAAATATATTTTTCGTTACAGTACATTTATCAGTTATACTAAAAGATAACTTCATATTTAAGAATATGGATCCTTTTTGTCAAGGATTTGTTAATATCATCATCGTTTATTTTATTGTAAATTCTTACTGACTTTTTTTCTTTCTTTTTTTTTTTTGTTTTTTTTTTTTTTTTTGTAAAATTGCTAACTTTTCTTATCGTGTCCTCTTTTTTATATTTAAAGTAAAATAAACGACATTGCATTCACATTCCTTTATAGATATATAAGTGATGCTTTTCATGTGTATTGTAATGTTTTAAAAAAGTAAAAGTAAATCAATGCTAAACTATGCGAAATAAAGCTTATCAATAAAATATAAAGAAGAAACTCAAGTGAATTGTGTTTTTGAAAAACAGTTAATTAAAATTATTTAAAGATTTATTTATTAAATTCTTAGGTCTTTGTACTGATATTAAATTTAACAAAATTATAATTTAATTTTACATATGTATTGTATATTGTTTTCATTTTTGATTTATTACATTAAAATCCCTTTAAAAAAATGACTTGGGATTAAGAAAATAAACAATGAGATATTCGCATTCTAAAATTATAAATTTTCTACAAATTTTGGAACTATGTACTTCCAAATTAATCATTCATGATGAGTTTTAGTTTTTTTTTTTTTTCAAACATTTTTTGGATAAAAATTTACATAATTTATATTCCTGTAACCTAAATATTCTTTATCTTTGAGATACTTAATTTTTTGTTTGTTTATTTAGAAATAAATTAACATATAATTTTCATTTTAGATAAGTATCAATTTATTTTTCCTTAAAATCTTAAAATTTCAATTAACTCCTCATACAAAAAAAAAAAGTAACAACAAATATCCTATCATTAATTTCTCATTAGATAAACTACACTATAATTATAATTTCTAAATCTGATTATTCAGCCCACTAAATTAAATGGATTTCATTATATGAATTAATTAAAGATAATAATGAGAAAATAGTAAATACTGAATGAGTTTGTATTGTTAATCAAAGGACAATAAATTGGAAGGATAAAAGATATATGTATAATATATGTATATGAGAAAAAAAGGTGGTATTATTAATAGATTGAATATCTTAAAGGATTTTTATTCCTTATTTATGAGTATTAATGGAAGTTACTTACGTACATTTATGTATAAATATGAATGTTATAGAAAAATATTTTTTGTATCAAATATGAAAAAAAATATTAGTTAACGTAAACTAAAAAGTCGTATCATATAAAATGTTAGACTTTTATATAAGTATAAAACTTACGTGGGATATTTTTTTAAATCACTTTCAACTCAATTCAAAATTCGATATTCTTCTAATAATTTTCGGAGAAGTCTTAGTTTTTATCTCTGAAATAATAATTAACAATACGCACGAATTTTTATTTTACATATTTAGATTTATTTACATACTAAAAATTTTAAATAATAATAATAAATTTTACATATATGAAAAATGAAGTAATTCATTTTTCTTTAATGAATAATCATTTATAATTTTATATGTAAAAAATTTTAATACTAAATTAAAAACAAATATATTTTATACGTATTCATTTAACTTCTTACAAAATATTTATCATTATTATTTATATCGAAGGTACATTTTATAAATACCTATGTATATTGTATAGATATGTATGTAGTGTAAAACTTAAAAGTAATTTAATTCCACACTTCGTTAAACATTAAATTAATTCCCTTTTTATTCAATTTCTTACACACATAAACTTTCAGAATATAATAATTTTCTTTTGAAATTTTATTTACAAAATTGTTTCCATTCAAACAAAAAACAAAAGAAAGAAAGAAAAGTAAAATAAAAAAATTTAAAAACTAAAATCCGACAAATTTTGTACAATTATTTTCTACAAACTTGTAAAATATTTATCGACTGCTGAAAATATGAGTTCCTTTTTATAAATAGTAATAGAAGAGAAAAAACAGGATATTATTATATTCTTTAATTTTATTTATTTTCAAAAATATTGATAATATTCGAAAAGTACCATTCTTTGTTTATCCTTTTTTTTTCTTCTGTAGAAAAACATTAAAATTTCTCTTTTTTGTACACATAAATAAATCCTAAAAGAATATACTATCTTATATAGTTTTTTTGTTGTTGTTGTTGACCTAAATATTTATTTTCGTGTGTACACATTTTCAAAATGTATCTTTTCCTCCTTCAAACTCATTTTATGTACAAGCAATCGATAAAATATATTATTTATATAAGCCACATGAACAACCACAACAAACTGAATAATAACGGAAATTTCTTCTCATTTTATAAAAACGTTTTTCATATTACATAAAAAAAATTTAAAGAAAAACAAGTAGGTACACGTACATACTTGTCCTTAAAGTGGTACTCATTAAATTTCAAACATTATAAAAGCTCTATGATTTTATGTTTCAATTTTTTTTTCTTTTCTTTTTTTTTACTAGAAAATATTATGTTAAAATATTTACAACATGACCCTTTAATTTGAAAAAAAAAAAACCGATTGAACGCAAATATTTTAATAAATTTTCCAATTAACAAAAAACACCTTATCCGTATACTTGTAGAACGATGTACATATTATGTACGTTACATACATGTCTCGTTGGTTAATTAAGCTACAAAAAGAAGCTACTATGTATACCTTTTGGGTGCTCTCTTTTATACGCTTCTTAATTAAATATTTAAACTGTAATTACATATAATATCATCGCATTTAAATCAATCTCATCCTCTTAACAGATGCCATCCTGTGTTAAGGATATGAAAAAGAAAGGAAAAAAACCCTTTAATGTATCTAAGTATTTATAATTTTAATTATATGTATTTTCTCGGAGAGAGTTATTTAAAGATGTCATCGATGTAAATTTTAAAAACAAATTAAATACACTTTTCAAGCACAAACATCGTTATTTATAGCATCCTTACGTAGTCTCAAAAAATCAATTATTCAACATTTGAAAGGATACACAAGAAATGATTTTATCTCGTGTACAACACGTAATCTGATGACACGTATGTATATAGCACACATATTCTAGAAATATGTATTTGCCTTACCGAATCACGTTATTATAATAGCTCATTTACATCAATTTCATCAACTTAACGATTATGTAGACGCAATAGAAATTTAAAAAAAAGTTTTTTTCAAAGGACAACATTTCGAATGCAGAGTCATTTTATTAAAGTGTAAAATAAATAAAAAAAAACACCCTGTTGAAGGTGAATGAGAATATAAAAAATAATTAAACACATAAAAGCAGAAAAATTATTTCAAGGGTGATAATTTCAACAAGAAAATTCTGAGTTACAACTTTTTTTAATTCATCGAATAAACGAAGGACTAATCATCACCCGTTTTTTGCACTATAACGTTACTGGTACACAAAATAAAATTAAAATCATATTTTATCTCATGACTCTACGGCAACAAAAGAATCTCATATTCGTATTTCATCAAGTTGACGTCTGACGATGCTTATTAATTTCTCATACTATTTTGATGAGCTCTTAGGATGAAACATTCAATTATGATCCTCATTTTGGGTAAACATTTTTTCTTGATAAAAATGACTTGTACATGTTTCAAAGAAATTAAAGAGTTAATGAATAAATGGTTTACCATATTTTTAAATTATCATTATTTTTTTGGTAAAATTAACAATAGTTTGGCCATTTAAAATTTTTAAGGATATTTTCTCATCAACCATTTAATTTAATATTCATCGCCTTCCAGATGAAAATTCATTAATTTTTTGTCTCAGAAGTCTTTTACTTTAAGTGACAGTAATTAACATTAAATTAATTTTAAAATTTCAACAGTTTCCATCTTCTAAATGTTGTATTTCACAAGAAAAAAAGTCCTGTTTAAAAATGTCTTCTGTCAATTAGTATCTTGTGTAAATTGTAAGAGAAAAATTTAAATTGGAATCATTACGAGATAGCATGAAGTTTTTTAATTTTATTTTTCGCATCCCTTCCCTATATCGTGCTTCAAGTTTTTCATACTCACATTTGTTACAGGTCAATTCCAATTATTTTTTCATCCACCTCCCCTGCTTAGTCTCTCGAAAAAATTTATATTATTCAACTTCCTTTACTTAAAAGAACAATTTTTTTTACTTTTGTTTTTTCAGGTTCAATATCCGGTGATAGAATTAAAATGTTAGATATTACACGAGATAAACCGATAAAAGTTGGTGTAAAAGTTGCTGTACCTGTTCGTGATCATCCAAAGGTAAGCTTTTATTCTTACTTTCTCTTTTAATTTGCTCGCTTTTTATTCCACTTTTTCAATTTATTATTACTCTTTTTTTTTTTTGTTTATTGTTCCAAGAATAATTTTGCAATTAATTTGTCTACTTTTTTTCACATACATTTTTTTTTTCTGAATTCATGTAAAACATTACGACGAGAATTGCCTACATAAAAGAAAAAAAATTCGAATAATAAATTCCTCTTTTTTATTTACGACATTTTTCTATCTTATTCCCGTTTTTACTATATGTAATTTTTTTCCTCTTGTTACATTGTTTTGTTCTTATTTTTTTTTTTTGTCCTCATTTTTTTTCAGTTCAATTTTGTAGGAAAATTATTAGGGCCAAAAGGTAATTCCATGAAAAGGTTACAAGAGGATACAATGTGTAAAATGGCTGTGTTGGGACGTGGTTCAATGAGAGATAGAAAAAAAGAAGAGGAATTACGTTTAAGTGGTGAACCACGTTATGCACATCTATCTGAAGATTTACATGTAGAAATTACAACATTTGCTGCACCAGCAGAAGCACATGCAAGGATAGCATACGCTTTATCTGAAGTTAGAAGATTTTTAGTACCGGTAAGTATTCATATTTCATATTAAAGGATATTATGTTGTTGTATTATTAGTTTTGTTGTTATATAACATATACTTGTAGAGTATTTAGGGCATAGATATTATAAGGATTCATTTTTTATACTAAAATAATTGCTTATTAAGATAAATATACATATAATTCATTATTATGAGTTTTAAATAACATTTATAGTATGTTGTATGAAAAAAACAGGAGAACGTTTTCGTTCATAGTTAATTAAGATTTTAGCAGACTAATTAGTGCGATAATGGATTAATTTCTGAAACGAAAATTTTAAAGTGTGTTTTTGTGAAGTTAAAACAAAATTAATTTATTTAGCCTTGGAAAGTATCACATATCGCTGACATACGTATATACATAAATTGTGTATATATGGACATTTTAAAACTTAACCTAAGTATCATGAAATAATGTTTCAATTTAAAAACTAGGCAGAAGTAAGAGAATTATGTTGAGTTTTAAATATTATTTTCGCAAAAAGAACTAAAAAGAAAAAAAATAAACATAGCTTTTCGGCTATTTTTAAAAGGTTCATAAACATAAACATAACAAATGATATAAATTTCGTTTGAAAAAAAAAAAAAATAAAACAAAGTGCCATCATCATCACAAGCAGCATTACAATCAATTGGGAAAACTAAAAAACAAAAACAACAACAACAACAAAAGTGAAAGCATGTAAAATTTTCTTTTATGAAATTCAGCAACTCAACAACAACATAAATTTAAATGAAAAACAAAAACAAAGAAAAAACATATTCAATAAAAAACAATATATTCATAAGAAAGCTTTCAAAACAATGGAAAATAAATCAAAAGTTAAATGAAGTAAAAAGGAAAAACAACAAAAATAAATAAATAAAAAGCAATCTACATATGTACACCACGGTGTGTGTCGTAATCATGTGTATTGTGTCATTATGAGTTTGATTGTCGCTTTGGAATATGAAAATAAAAAAATAAAAATAAAAGTACTTTATTACAAAACTCAAAGGAATTTATTGAAAAGGTTAAAATATGTAAAAATGGATATACATATACATTTCTTCAAAAACAACAGTAAAAAAAACACTGGAATCTATGTCAAATATTCCTAGAAATACTTGTGAAATGCGTTGGCGACAGACTGAGAAAATTGGAAAATTGAAAACAATATAGAAAAATAATTCAGAATTCAAGATAAAAGAAAAATGATTGGAATAACAATTTTTATGATAAAATATGAAATGAAAATAAAATTCTAAATATTATTCATCATGTGTCGCTGTGTTTACACAATTTTTCTGAAAAGAATTGTATTTTTGAATATGAAAAAGGTTTTAGCATAGATTTAATAGTATGCTTAAAAAATGAAAAATTCAATAACAGGAAGAATGAAGAATAAAACCGAAAATAAATCAAGCATTTCAATAAAAAGGATTTAGAAGAATTAAATGAAAACCTCTTCAAATCAGATTTATCAATTTTTCTCATTTAAAAACATAATCTCTTTTTTTATTTTTAAACAAAAAATTTTATGAAAAAAGAGAGAAAAATGAAAAAAACCGTAAGCATTTAAATTTATAAATCCTGAAGAATTTCGGAATTTATACGAAATGGCATGAAAATTTTTGAAATTCACTTGTTTTTTGAATAAATAAACCAAAATAATAAACTCCAATATCCTCCACAAAAAAAAAAGAATTTCTAATAATGGGTGACATTCAAATTATTGTTTGAACAAACGATAATAAACTTTCCTAAAACAGAGTTCCAGCAATATCCAACTCTTTATCATTTCATTTGTTCAAATCAATTTATTTTAAACACCTACAAAAAACATTTAACACACTAAATTGAAAATGGAAATTAAAGAAAATACATAGCATAAAACAACAAACACGTAAACATTCGCAGTCAGATGGCATCCAAAATATAAATGCGATAATAGAAATTCTAATTATAAACTGATGACCAAACAAAAAACAACAGTTTTAACATATGAGATGCCATTTACAGGAACGTTAAATAAAATTTAAATCGTTTTCATTTGAAAATGAAAGCACATATGACTTTCGGCAAAGGGTTGTTGAAAATATTGTAGAAAATTAATTTTTGGGATAACACAGTTTATGGATTTTGATAAAAAAAAATACAAAAAGGTACAAAATACCAAAGCAAACCCAATTTCACTCACATTGGGGAAAGACGTTTACAAAAGGACAAAATAAGAAAAACTATTCAGAAAATTTGTGGAATTCTAGTTCAAAATCCGTTAGAAAAACCAAAGAAGTGGAAATCAAACTAAACCAGAAAAAAAAACCAATGCTTATGTATATATGTACTCGTACACTCGTATTATAAAACTGATATTTCTAAATGATACTACTTTTTCTTTTATTTTATATTTTGGTTTTTACATGTGGCCTGACTTTAATAATAAATTGGAAAAATGTTCATTTTATTGGATCTTTTCTTGTACGAAAAATAAACGATATAGAATGTCAATAAAATCGACAAGAAAAGTAAAAATTATTCTCAATAATTTTCGTTGTGCTTATATTATAAAATATAAAAAATAAATAAAATAAATTACAAAAAAGAAAAATTGTTGGTCAATAAAATGCATTATTTAACATTATTACAAAAAATAAATACAATATCCATTAAATATCCTTTATATATCCTTTTTTATGAGTTTAACGTTATGCAATAAATTTACCTTGAACACAGTGCGCCAGAAAAGTGAGAAGAAAAAAAAAAATTATGAAAAATTACTTTTGGATTTGTTTGTCTGAACAGAAAAAATCCTTTTTGGTGTTAAATTGAAAAAATTATAGCTTTCAAATTATTTCCTGATGATGATTTATATGAAGATAAACCTTGAAAGCCGATATTAAGAATAACAGTGTTATAATTTTATATTTTGAAACAAATTAAGTATTTTGTTTTTCTTTTTATACACAGCACATATGTGTATCTTTTTTATTTATCCTTGTTATTGTTTTTTTTTTTTCATTTTATATTTTTTTTTTTAAATCAGTTAACATTTAAAATGTATTTAAAAACAAATAACTTTATAGATTGTAAAACTACTCAATAAACTTTTAGATACTGATTGAATTATTATTGAATTTTTCATGAAGCCATTAAAAAACGATTTAACAAGTAAAACTATTTTAAACTTTATCAAAATTATTATTTCATTTAAAATGACTTTATAAATGTTCATTTTTTGTGAGATAAATGTCATATTTGTGCCATAACTTTGATTAAAAAGTACTTTTCTTGTCTCTTAAAAGATATTTTCATAATATTATGATTTTTTTTCTTTCATATTTTGAAAATAAAAGATAAATTGTTATTGATTGGAATTTTTACATACTATATTAAAAGCCATTTAAAATGATTTTATAGCATTTATTTTTATACACGAAATATAAACTTTTAATGCTTGTATGATAGACAATATAAAAAAAATTAGAAAAAAAAATTAAGGATATTTTATATAACTTTTTTTACTTTCTCTACATTTTCATATATAAAAAGAAGTTAAAAGAAAATAATGAGAAAGGAAGTAAAATTCACATTTCAATTTTAATAAAATTGAGCTAAAAATCATCACAGTTAGAAATAATTATCCGAGTATCTGATTCAACTAAATTTTATATCTTTCATTTTTAACCAAAACATTCTTCAAATACCATAAAACTAACACTTAAACATCGTAATTACGTATATTTATAGCATCTAAAATTTCTTATATGTGTATTATGCTATCCTGCAACATATCCTGTTTTTCTTTTATTTTTTAAACAAACGATAAAAATTTTTCTCATAAATAAAATTAATGTACAATCATAAAACGAAGAAAAACAGGATATAAGGTAAATGAAAAATAAAAAAATGAAAGTATAAACTTTCAAAACATAAAAAGGATTAGAAAAAAAATATTTTTCTGGCTTAAAAAAGCACAAGGAATTTAATTTAATTAAGTATCATGGAACTTCTGTCATTTAAAAATAAAAATAAGAGAAAAATAAGAACTTAAAATAAAAATAATTTGAAATTATGTGTTAGGACATGTCAAAATTGTTATTACTTAAATCATAAAAGAAATAGATATAACAACAGTCTATCAAAGAATGAAATTCCTAAAAAAAAAAAGGAAACTCGGTCAACTAATTCTACAAATCGTATTGAAAAATGTCATTTACTTGATTTCTTTTCTATTTTTTTATTTTTCAAGGTTTTTTGTTTACGAATTTATCTGGACCTTAAAAAATCATTTATTTTGTATTTGAGGTAGCTGAAGTGGAAAATTCTTTTTTAAAAGTTATTGAAAAATACGAAGAAAAAAAGCGTATAAAATATAATTTGAAAAATTTTTTTTCCTTTTACTGAAATCTACTATATAATAATGACTCGTGAACAAAGCATCAGATATCATAAACATTTTGTGCTTCAGGAAATATTATCAAGGACCTTTTTTTTCTGCTTTTTAAAATAAAAATTCTAAACTATCAGTCAGTGTATAACAGAGTACAACAAACATGGATGACCGCATTTCAAATACTTTAACATTAATCATTCGTCATGCATGGTTTTACAAACACACAAGCAATCGAAATTTTTAATGAATTGCATTCGGTAAAATAGAAATAAATTATATACACATTCAAATATCATACAAAATAAGGACAATTATTATTTATGTATACATTAGGATTTTAGATGCTATAATAGAGTAGTAGTAGGTATACGGAATTCTAATAGTGTGCTAATTTTTTGTTGGAGAATAAAAAAAGTAAATAAATGAAGAGAATGGGTATTATCAAAAATATAGTATATCTACATAGTTGCTTTGTTGATACAATAATTATCAACGTCAATAGTTTAAAAACGTATCATATGTTACATCACTGACTGAATTGAAAATTCAATTATACATCACTATATGTTTTCTGATGACGCACGCAGTGATTTGTCAGATTGTAAGATGTCAGAATTAAATTTCACGCTTAGTGTTATTATTTTCAATATTTCGAAATTTTTGAATCAGCATCACCACTTTTAATGTGTTTGGCAACCGTCATGACGTAACAGTGATGCTGCAACAAAGCAATAATGCGTTTTTGAAAATACCCATTTTTCTTTAATCACATTTCGATAAATTGTTATTTTAAAAGTAAAATTTTGGCACAGAATATAGAAATTGTATTATTAAATAATATTTTGCCAAATATGAAGTAACCATGAGGATTAAATTTACATTAACAAAAATAAATTATAAAATTGACAGTTTGTTGTTTTGTTCTATGATTTCCTTTGAAAATTATCTTTCAAGTAAATTTCTGTATAAAAAAAAAAAACAAGTAAAAAATTTTAAAAAAAATTTGAAAAAATGCCAAATATATTCACAGAAAAGATTAATGGTATTAAAAAACTCAAACAAAAGAAATTTCAAAAAGAATAAAGTGATTTTGAAATAATTTCTATAGCAAACTTTTTACTTTCAAAAAACAACTTTTTTTCGATGCTACACGTGTGTATCAACATACTTGCTTTATAAGCAGAACAAAAAATTACCATGAATGACACTGATGAAATCAAAAAGGAAATCTTATTTCCTCTCGTTGATATATTCTCAAGTCATGCTGAGAATTTATCGTTTAAGATAAGTACACCTCCTTAAAGAAGCGTTCAAAAATATCGAAGTACGTATGACATTTTATTTTTTTATTTTTTTTTTTTTCCATGAAAGTAAATCACATCAAAAAATGTATCACTTAGTTCAAGTATAATCAAAAAATATTAAACATAAAAGTGTCACAACTTCTAAAATTGAAGCAAAAAAAAAGTTAAAAAGGAAATTTAAAGTGGTGAATAAATTACATTTATGTACATATGTACATATATAGTTTTTGTTCCTGTGCAAAAAATTTAAAATTATAAAAACTCTTAACACGTATTTTCATAATCGGATGCTAAAGTACTTAAAACAGTTTTATAAGAATATTTAAATATGTTCTCCTTTAATCTAAAAAGTTTAAAGTGTGTGCAAAAGAATTGTTTTAAAAAAATCTTAACAGAATATTTGTTCTTTCGTAGTGAATTTTTTCAACGAAAAATTAACTAAGGATAACACGGATGGAAATACGAATAATATAGATTTAATTGAATTAGGACCACTATATTTCCCTATAATTATAGTTGAAGGATTTTCTGTTAGCTGTATTTTATTTCAAATAAGTATGTAGGTATTCAAATTTTTTACCAAAAAATACCAAACCTAGTTTTCTCCCCTCATTTAGAAGCGGAAGCACTTTTTCAATTTTTAAAGCATCAAAAAACCCAGAGCATTTTTTTCAAGTGTTAATTTGTAATAGAAGAATTGAAAGAATCAAAATTTTCCTCGAAACGAATTATTTTTCAACACGCAACAAATCATGAATCCTTCAACTGAAAAAACAAGCAATAAACTCAACTATACTTTCGAATTAATCAAAAACAGTACTTATTGTAATTAAACAAAATAATAATAAAAATTGTTAAAATGTTGTACAATTAAAATTCATTTAATTTTATGTTCATGACAAGAACAATAATAAAACAAATTAAGCAACAGTTAAAATAACAATCAATTCACATTGTTGAAGCTATGTAAAAAGTAAATAACATGTTACTTTTTAATGACTTCAAGTTGACACTATACTCGGTTTATAAATCGAAGTCAGTACAGGCAACATAGTTTATATACTATTGAGAGTCTATTGTTTTAATATTGGTCAGCCATTTTGAATTTGGTTAATTTACTGGTAATTGGTACATTTTTTGAAATTTATATTGGAATTTTAGGTGCATGTTAGTATTAATAATTTTGTTGTTAAAATTTTTTTTTTTTTTTTGTAATCTTTAATTTTGTGAAAATTGTGTCAGTGGTACATTATGGAACTAGATTATGTGTAATGGAAGTGGGGTCTGTGGTAAGTAGTGGAACACACACATACATATATTTACATGATAATAATTCAAATTTTTATTAAACAAAACATTGTAATTTTCGTTGGTCAATTATTATCAAGAATTTAATTAATTTTGATTTACTCAACAAAAATTTACTGGATTTTTTTCTTTGTATTCCTAGAAATACAGTTATTGTACATCAAAAACAATATATTTTAACAAGATTAAAAATCATTAAAACCAAAACATAAACTGTATACACTTACATATTTACAAAAATATACATAACATCCGTTACTGTTATAAGGACTAAAACAACAACAATACACCAACATTCTATTTAAAAGAACAAAAGATGTAATTAAAGTACCATAGAATTTTGTAACATCTGCAACAACCATTAATTTCGAAATTTATAAATTTTTATAGTGTTGACTTCATAAAAAAAGTACTATACTAAAAATACATATATATTAACAAAACTAACCCACAAGACTCGCCTGTGGGAAATTTTATTTTAAACAAACAGGATAACGCCTTTTCAATGTCAATTAAAAGTTCTTTTTTTTTTTTAATTTTACATATTTTTACTATTTCACTATTTAAAATTGTTCACTTTTTTGCAAGCATGTTGTTTTTATATTTCAAATGCGTTTTTTTTAAGAATTTCAAAAGGTGATAATTTTAATATTTATTTTTAAAGCATTTTAAGTTTTTATTAAACATCCCAAAGTTTAAGTAAAAAAAATGAATCTGAATAAATTTGAAGTGAAAAAAACAATTAAAAATTTAATATAAAAGGTCACAAACAAAAAATATGACCACTTAAAAAATTTAATATAACATAATAAGGTCATTAAAACTTTCAAACAATATGAAAATAAGAAAATCTTCATCCGTTCAATTTTTTTAAATTACCATAATTTTGAAATATTTTCAGTTAACTAATCTTTTTCTTTCCCTTTAATTCATATATACAGACATACATAAGTCATAATTTGAACTTTTACAATTTGTAAAAAGTTTCGCTAATGGTCTTGTACCTTTGGCATAAATTATATCCTGTAATAAAGAATTTTAAATTCTATTTCGCACATACTCATATGAAGGAAATTTTCACATAATGAGCCATCAACGAAACAGCAAAAAAATATGATTTGTAATTTTCAATTTTATATGTATTTAATATTTTTAATAGTAAAGAAAATAATGGAATTTCATTTAAGATGCAATGGATTTTCAACTGAATTTTTTTCCAGTTTGAAAAAATTGAAAAGAAAAATCAATTTTTCATTATACATATTTCAAAAACTCCAGAACAAGTATTGTGTGTTTGTCATTTTTCGTATGTATATACTTTTTTTAAAATAAAATGAAAATAAAGTAAATAAATAGCCTTATTTTCACATATTCGCAACAATAGCCATCATTTTTCTTTTAAAAATAAAAAATGAACGTAGAAAATAAAGTGTCATAGCTTTCAACTGCAGGCGATTTTACTTTTTTTATTATTTTAATTTTCTTAAAAAAAAAAAAGTTGATAAAATGAAATTGTTAATGAAAAAAATAACAGGATAAAAAATAACAACAGAGCATAAATAAACATTGCATGAAATAAAAAAGCAAAAAAACAACAACAAAAAAGTCATGACCTCATACAGTTGCATTTTTCACTATTTCACGGAGAAAAATACAACATTCATTTTTTCCTGTATATTTATTATTTTTTTCCATTATTTTTTTTTTTCAAATGTGAATTTCTTGTATTTTAAAATGAAATAGTGAATATAGTAGAAAATGTGACATAACACTTTATGATAAAAATTATAAAATTTATTATGTCCTTTTTTATGTATTTATTTTCACTTCTATTTTTTTTTTTAATAAATGAGAAATCTTAAAAATACATTTTAACATTTTTCTTGTTTAAAAACAAAATATTCAACAAAAATAGAATGAAAAAGAAAATTATTCTTAAAAGGATTTATATAAATGTCAAAGTCTTTTATGCGGTGTTAATGTCTTGAAAAACAAAATTTAAATGAAAAAAAAAAAAAGAGAAAAAAAAAGTACTCACTTTATTATTAAAAAGTGAGTAATGAAGTTGAATTTGCATTTAAATTTTTTATTGTTAAAAAATTACAGGTATTACGCTTTTTTTAAATTAATATCCTTCGGATAAATTCAAAATATTTTTTCTTCTGAATTTTTTTCTTTAAATTCGGGGAGCACACGTAATGTGCAAAGAAAAAATTATCGTCAGTTTGTCAGATTTAAATATATTTTCTTTTTTTTTTTTTCAGTTTTAAAATGAAAATCATTCATTTCCTTTTTATATGAGTCAAAACAAAACAGAATTTAAATTCATCAATTTTGAAAAAATCATTGCTTTTGAATTTGAATTTGTGGAAAAAGAGAAAAATATCAATTTTTTTTTCTGAGTGATTAATTATCTGATTTATGAAGATTTAATGATTTAAGCTATTTTATTAGTAGTATAACAAACAAACAAATTTATTCTCGTTCTACACACATACATTTTTTTACAGGACTACCATGATGACATACGACAGGAACAAATGTGGGAAATGCATACAATAAGCTCATCATCTTCATCATCATCACAAACACAGACCGGTGAACAGAATAGTCCAAATGGTAGTTTAGCAGATGCAACAGTATCTGGGAATGGTGGTCTTCCACCTGGTGGTAGTAATACTAAAGCTAACGTTGTTGTTTCAGAAAGTATGTCAATAAGTATGGATGTAACCGAATCAACTCCAACATCCGGAACTCTACCAACAGCATCAGCCACAACAACGAGTACAACACTCAATAGTAAGTTCTCACAATTACGAACAAACAAATTTGCTGATTATAATCAGTATGTGAATAATAGGATGAAATTATTTACAAATAAAATCATTGTTATTTGAAATTGTGTAATGAATATGCATTCCCTATGCACTTTCTCATTTAATGTTAAACAGCACACACAATACATCCTTCAGTGGCGGCAGTAATTCAACATCAATTAGCAACAACTGGACTGGGTATTATAAAACCAGCAACAGGAGTGGCCGCTGTTACAGGATTAACACCAACAAATCAAAGAACAATTGGTATGCCAAGTGAAGCTGAAACAACGACACCAACATTAGCATTATTAGAACCACCTGGAGCATTATTACATCCAGCATTACGTGGTGTTAAAACTGTTAATATTGGTAAGATAGTATTTAATAAGTACTCAAATTCAAATAACAGATTTTTAGTTCCATTGAATTATGTTCAAACAGCAAGTGGTTTAACAAGAAAACGACCATTACTTGGTGTACCAAGATCTGGTATGAACCCAACGAAACGTACAATTATGACATTATTGGCACGTTCAAAAAGTTCACAAGCTGTACATGCAGCTCTACGAAATTCAACAGCAACAACAACACCAACAGCTACTGCAGCTGCTGGTCATATTCCTGAGTAAGTTAAATTTAAAAAAAAAAATTCTCCCAAGAAATTTTCTTTTCACCCCAACATTTCTCTTGTTGAAAATTGTATTCGAAAAACAAAATATTTAAGGTATTTCTCAAGGCATCATGCTATCCGTATTTATCCTAGCCCACTACAAATGATCACATCACCATTAATTTTACCACAAGCAATGGATGAAAGTATGATAGTGCAACAAAAAGAAAGTCTATCGCAAGGAGTTTAAAATAATGAAACAATTTGTGTTGTTTTGATTCATTTATTTATTTTTTTTTTTTTTCATGAAACTAGTAGAAATTGCAAATAAATAGAGAAATAATTCAGAAAAAAATATGCACATACACATTATATAGAAAAATTATAAAATTTTATTCGCACTTCAACACCAAAAACTTAAAAAAGAAAATTTTGAAGAAGAAAATTATTAGAATAAAAAGAAACATAAAATTTAGGGATTTCTTAAATCAATCGACTTTAAAAATAAATAAAAAACAAATTTAACAGAATTAAGATATATTTTTCTTCTTTTTTTTATTTTATTTTTTTTTTTTTTAGAAAAAATTAATAATAATAAATATAATATCAATGTAACGTTATAATGAATAAGTAAATTTTTTTAATAAAAAATAATTTTTTATCTTGAAAGTTTAAAAACGAAATTTTTTTTATTTTCAATAAACTTTAAAAAAAGGAGAAAGTTAAAACTAATTGCTAATCAAAACTTATTTGCATACAAAAAAAAAAACCAATTAAGACGACAGAAGAGAAAATTTTACAGTAATGGAAAAAATAAAATCTTAAAATTAAAAAAAAAAAATTATATTAGAAGAAATTTTTAAAAATTAAAGAAAAATAAGTAAAAAACAAAAATAAATCAGAATTTAAAATTAAAAAAAAAATGACATAAAAGAAAATATATCTAAATAGCTTGTATTTAAACAATTTGAAAATTTTTTTTGTGCACTATTGGGATTTCAGACTAATAATAACAAAAATACAGTTTTAGCAAATTTAACGTAGTAAAACAAACAAAAAATATATATAATAGTAAAGGCAAAAACAGTTAACTAAAAACATCAAAGAAAATACAAGAAACAAAAATCAAAAATTTTTAGTAGCGCATATTTATAAAATAAAACTGAACCAATAAATAATACGTAATTCATATGAAAAATCATTCATTCATTCAATGAAAATCCAAGAAAATGTCATGATTTAAAAAAAATAAGAGAAAAATTTCAAAAATCTTTTGAAATTTTTCAACCATTTACTTAAATAGATTTTATATCGGTACAAACAACTTTTTTTCCTATTATATTTCGTGGAAATTGTGAAAATTTTCTTCAAAACTCGATTTTTCATGGTGTTTTTGCTATTGTGTAATTTGATATTATCTCATTTTTTTGTTTCTTCTTAAAAAAACACACTTTCAAGGATAATGCATATGTGTACATTGAAGTTTAATAAGATTGCATATTTTTTATCAATGTCATGTGATTTTATATTTACAGTGTAAAAATTGCAAAATTTAAAATGTCATGCATAACAAATTATGTAATTTGTTTACGAAAATGTGACTACGAAATCAAATTTGACTTGAATAAATTTTTTTCATTGTAATTTCTACAGAAAAATATGATAAAGATTCAATTTATTCACTTTTCGCATTCGGTACTACTATCCATAAAAACTAATGTAGAACTCGTGCCAATTAAGAGAAAAAATGAAATTAGGGGCGTATTGAACTTTTTCCGATTTATTTTTTTAAATAAATCGAATTATTATTTTTTTCACTATTTCACAATACATAAGTAGGGAAAACAGAAACAACAAAAAATAAAAACAAATAAAGAACAAAACAAAAAACACTAACAAATAATTATGTACACTCGAAAAATTTAACAAAAAAAAAACAACAAAACACGGTTTCACTTTGCTTTTGAAATGTTATTAAAAAAAATTGAAAATAATTAAAAAAAAAAACACAAAATAAACGAATAATGCAAAACAAAACAACAACAACAAAAAAAATATTTATTAGAAAAAGAATGTTATTAAAAATTTCTATTTATTAGCGAAAATTCATAAATTTTAAATAAATCATTTATAAAAACTACACATAATGTTTAAAATTATATTTACAAAACTAAGAAAAAGTAAATTAATAAATAAAAATTTTAAAATAATAAAAAAAAATGTTGAAAATCAATTAAAAATTTAAAAAGTATTTAAAAAATAAAGCCCAAACCTTAAAACAAACAAAGAACAAAAAACAAGGTTTTGAAAACAATGTAAATAAAATAAAATAATTTTCTCGTTTTTTTAAAAAAATATTTAATCAATTTTTGTAAAGCTAAAATTTTTATTTTTTCTTAAATTTAAGTTTTTTAAAGTTATTCATAATAAAGATAAAAACAACAATAATTTTAAATTAAGTGAAAGCAATCAAAAAATTTGTAAATTTCATTTTAAAAAATGTTTGTAAATGAATTTATTTAATTTTTATTTGGTTTTTTTTTTTTTTCAATTTTCCTTTGAAAAAACTTTTTTACTGAATTAAAACTGATTTTTACAAAATATACAATATACATAAAATGTACTTTTAATTATTCATTTAATTATTCAACCTGTGATCATCTTGTAAATAAGAAAACAACAAAAAAACTTAAAAATAAAAATTCACAATGAAAATACAAACAAATAAAAGAAAAATCTTATATTTAAGAAGAAAAAAAAAAAGACATAACAAGAAAAAAAAAACTTCTTTTTTGGTTTTTTTGTTTATTTTTTGAAATTTATTTTCAGCTTTAAGTACATCATCCTATAAAATGGTTGTGAAAGATATTAAATAATACCTGATGAATATTTTATTTTTTATAAACAGAAAATACATATTTTTAGCAGTCGGAATTAAATTCTTCATCTGAAATTTCGTTAAAGGTGTTTTTTTTTTCAACATTGAAAACAAAAATCACATGTTTAAACTACACTTTTCGTTTACAATTTTTTGATATTTCTTTTTATTATCATTCGTTGTTGGTAAGTAGTTTTTTTTTTATAAAAATTATAATAAATATTATTTTATGTCAATGTTAATTTTTTGTTGTTGTATATTTAGAGAGCTTTAATAATAATCTTTTGTTGTTGTTATTCATCTTCTTGAAAATGTATAAGAAAACACAACACATATTTAAAAACAGGGAAAAAGAAAAAATTTAAAATAAAAAATAAAAAATATCAAGTCAAGGTAAGAAGAAAATATTTTAAAGTTATATTTTGAAGTTTTAAAACAAATTGAAAATTCAAAACACCTCAATAACTTTCTTCTGAATATAAATTTGTTTAGAATTTTAACTAAATTTAGCTATAATTTATGATTGAGTAAAAGTAGCTAGTTTTAAAAGCGGTATTTTTCGAAAATTTCAGGAAAAGTTTCAGAACTTAAAAATTTTTTTAAAAAAAGTTATTCTCAGCTCTTGTTTTTAGTATTTGGATTTGGTCCTTGAAAGTTCGTAAAAAAATTGCATCATAGAAAAGAAAAATCTACAACCTTAATTTCCAATACGTAAAAAAACACAAAGAAAAAAATTTCAATCGAATTTAAAATCGAACTAGATAACATTTTTGAATTTATATTGAATTTCAATTCCTTTCAGGTCATTGATTTTTTTTCTCAAATTCAAAAGAATTTTGCATATTCAATAATTCTTTTTTTTTTTCATATTCTTTTTTAAATATTTTTCTTGCTATCCTTTCCTTTGCAGTATTGACTTGCAAATTAAATTCATGAATTATTTGTCAAATGACATGAATATACGAGTACTCTTTTTATCTTAAAATATTTAATTTTTAAAAATCCTTCTGACACAAAAAAAATAAAAAACTACGGTTATGTAGTTTCTTTCTCTCAAACAAATCGAGTTTTTCTACAATATTTTATTCTTTTATTTTCTTTTTTTTTCGCTCTAAAATTTGAAAATAAAAAACGTAAAAAAAAAAAATTTGCTCATGTGTATAAGAAAAAAAGAAAGAAAAATTAAATTTATATCTACATTTTCAACAAGTAACAACCAGCATAACATAACAAATAAAATTTAGTTAAACATGTTCATACGTAAATTGAATTTTCCTTTTTTTTTTTTTCAAATTTTTAAAAACTCTTCTCTCTAAAATATTTCGTCTTTTATTCAACTTTTATTTTATAAATTTACTGTAACTATGTTTAATAAAATGAAATTTTCAATTTTCTCAAATTCAAAAATGTACATATAACACAACATAATGTATCGTATATTATAAAAATACACACGAAGAAACTATCATGAAAATCGCTATATATTACTATGTTTTTCATATTACTTGAGCTTATATTTAATTTTCTCTCTACAGAATTTCACTAAATTTCATTTGTAACGACATACGGCAACGATGTACGATGTACGATGATGACAAAAAATTGACATACTCTCATAATCATATAAAATTTACAATTCACACTGTAATTTCACCATAGTTTAGTTATAGTTAGTAACTTTAACTAACATTTAATGATTTTCTTCAAATTTCATTTAAAATTCTAATATACATACATATGTACGTATATTTTAATTTATATGTATGTATAATATTATGTATGTACCTACTTTGTTTACTTCACATACAAACAAATATAAACTTACGTAAGCACATGCTACTACTTGAAGTATGCAAATTATACATATTGATGGCAAAATAAACTTTAATTACATGAAAGTGACAGTATTTTTGGTATTTCAATTTTTTTTGGGTACGAAATTTACTTTATACTGCAAACAAAAAAAAAAAAAGTTTTGAAAAAAAAGGAAAAAAACTTTAAAAAAAATTATAGCAGTGGAAAATGAGATACTGAGTGGGTAAAAAATATAGGGTAAAATACACAGCAATCCGCATTTAAAGAGCTACATATATGTATAACTTTTATTTACTTTTATTATTAATAAAATGGTTGGTTGGTTGACGTGGTGGTTTTCGGATAATTTCGAGATCCAATTAATCCAAAGCTTTTTTTTCTCAAGAGCAGCCGATCATTTTGTGGTGTCGACCACCCTAGTGTATTTTATCCCAATTTTTGCTTATTTACTTCGTTGAAAACTGAATTGCAATTTCTTCACTATAAAAAAATAAATAATGCAAGATGTACATACCTACTTCCAAAATTTTTGTTTACATTCAACGAGATTTTTTGTTTTATTGTTTTTCTATTTAAAATTTTGTTTAAATTATTTTTTGTTATTTCTGATGTTGGTTTTTATTTTGCAAAAAAAAAAAAAAAGAAAGAAACGGAGTACAACCAGGTGAAACTTTTGTATGTAAAACATAACATATGTATATATAGATATACAAACACAAAACAAAACAAAAATAATAACGTATCCTTTTCAGTATATGATTTTAACTTGTCATATTCATATAAGGTGTAATTTGAATTTTTTTTTTTCGAATTTTTTTTAAATTTTGTTCTATTTTGCATACAAGTTAAACAATTTTTAACTTTTATTTGTACTTTTTTATAATCGCAAGTGAATTAAAATAAAGTGTTGTATGAGGTGGGTGAGGGTGGTGTATTTGATGTGATGTACATTTCAAGGGAATTGAATGAGTAGTAGTAAAAAAGTTATATTCAGTTAATGGATTTCAAGTCAGACAGAAATATACATACACGAGAATGATGATCCCATTCATTACTGTGATTATACATACATACATATATGCACATACATATGTATGTATATGTAGTTCACGGTTGCTTGGTTGCACAGGTTAGTTTTTATTATTTCCTCTGAAAGCAATTATGGAAATGATTTCTGTTTTATTATATTTTTCATTTTGAGAAGAAAAAATATGTAATGCAATGTTTTTAATGATGATTGTGATTACATAGGCATGTAATTTTCTGAAAATTTCCAAAGACCCAATTAGCATTGAGAGTACCATTTTGACACCACACCTCGCGTAACCCTATATACAATCCAATCCAATACTCTATACAATCCAAATCTTAAAACAAAAAAACCCAAAATCAATCTTTATGGTTTTTAAAGAGAAAAAGCTTCATCTTTAAATCTTTTATTCACCAATTCACAATCTTTCAAGTTCAGACAAAATTCTTAGAAATATTTTCAACTGCTTATTATTTTTTTTTTTCGAAAAGAATATTACCTGAAGCCTTCTCATGCGAAAAAATTTCTAGTTTTTATTTTTGCAAAAATTTTGTTCTTTTCTATGTATTTTCATTTTTCTCTTAGAAACTAAAACTTTAATATGATAAAAAGAAAATTGTGTACATACGTATACATACATAAAAATTATATTCTTTTAAAAATTCGAGAAATTCAAAAGAATTTTTTTTTATGAATAAAAAATATTATTTCATAATGTCAATTAGAATAAAACAATTCAAGCATAAATTTCATTTCATATATGAAAAACATGTAAATTAAATGCTTGAATTAATTCTAAATTGCCTTAATATAATATGCTTGACTTCATATTTCATTTTTATTTACCAATACCATTAATACTTTTTATATAGTATATAAATACTAAATATATATGTGGGTATATCGTTTTTTTTTTTTTTTAAACACACATACATCATTATAAAATAGATACAAAAAATATATAAAATAAACATATGTTCGTTTTCTTAGAAACATTATGAACATATATTTTATAAAGATGAAATGATGGCAAATATTATAGACTTTTTATTTAATATGTGTCCTACACAATATGTACATACATACATACTCGTACATATGTATAGGGAAAAATGTGTCTAACAACAGTAATTTATTTAAATATGGAAATTTATTCAGTGTACATAATAATAGTATAAAATTTATACAATATGGTCAAAATGTTGTTGAAAGGACAAATGAATAAACAAATATATGTATTTTATTTGTGATATCTTAAAAATCAGTCTATACTGAAAATATGTTGAGTATTTTACACATAAAACAATTTTTCTATAAAAAAAAAAAACGACTTAATTTACACATTTTAAATTTATTTACTCAAAAGGATACATTAATATCAATGTTCCGTGTTAGATATTTTGAAAATGTTGTTTTGGAAATAAACAAATATGTAATTTATTAAACTGGCAAATAAGAGAAAGTGATATCAATTTTATTTGTATAGACACAATTATTTAATACATTTATGTATAACTAGTAAAAGGACATTGAATTTATAAATTTATTCAAGGATATATAAACAAATATTTTTCCACAAAATTCAATAAATATGTAGAAGAAAAAGAAAAATACTTCAATTGAAAATATTTTATTAATTCCCATTTTGAGTATACTATTAGTATCATAAGGAATTTCAAACAAAACATTATACGTTTATTACCATACACATATGATGTATATCATTCTATTATATTATAAGTATAAATATCCTTTTTAATGGGATCTGAAATTATTAAATACATGTGAATAGGGTAAAATATACTATACTAAGATACATTAATGCCTATAGTGAAGTTGAGTTGACCAATCTTGTAATACCCTTGACGTTATATTTTTCAATCAAATATTACTTATAAACGTAGAACCACTTGTCACTTTGTCAGTATGTACTTAAAATCATTTTACATTAAAGAAAAAAAATCGTTTAAAATTATTTCTGAAAAAAACAAAATCAAAATTGTATACTATCCCCTATACACATATTATATTCTCAACTATCATAAACATTTTGACAATAACAATATCATCGTATTATTGTATTATCCTTTTTCAACATGAAAATAATATTTTCCATCATTTTTATTTAAAAAGAGAAAATAAAAAAACAATATTATAATACTATTTCCACACATAATCATATAACAGATGTTTTAATGGTCCTTAATATTGATTCTAATGTGGGAAAAATATCGAATATTACACACACAATACAGACAGACTATACATTATACATTATTATAGATACGCATCAAACTATTATCTACACAGCTACACAATATAAGAAGCTTTTATTTAAGAAGAAAACTCGACGAAAAAAAATGCGTACAACAAACGTTATGATAACACAAGTAAAGTATAGAATATAATAAAATTCATATCATCACAAAAGGATATTATAATCCTTCTCACACAAAACAGTTTATTATTATGACTATATTATTTTTCATATTGTTTGATTTTTATTTTCTCTAAATTGAATTTTTAAGCACTTCATAAAACTTAAGGATAATTTTCCGTTATTGTTATTATTAACGAATTTCATTAAAGGCATATAATGCTTATGATAAAGGCTAATAGTATGTTAAATAATATAATAATGAAAATACACACCTGTAAACAAACATACAAACGTATATTGCAATACTAGCCTTTAATCTACGAGGTCCCGAAACAAAAAAATAACGGTTTTTGTAAAACATATAAATTATTTTGTCAAAAATGTTTAACGGTACTTTTCGATGATGAAATAGAATTTCTGTCAATATAAGAACATTAACATATTATAGAAGACAGTCTACAATACCACATGAAAAACAAAATCTCGTTCTCAACACTTCACACCACCTCGTTTCGAAAATTTAATCATAAAATTGCCTTTTTGTTTATTCTTATTTGAATTTTATTTTTCTTAGTTCAATGTTTTGATAATTATGTTTTATAACTGGAAAATATTATTGTTTCACATAAAAAAAAATTATATTATTCAGCAGAATTTTGTTATTATAAACAATTCATAGTTGATATAAATATATGTATGTATATACATACATATCTACATCAGAATAGATACAATCTGATTATATCTACACGTGCAAGCTAAAATAAAAACAAAACAATGCAAAAAAAAAAGTGGAACACATATAATCTACATTGTTGAATTTTTTTTATTTGTTTGTTTATTTGTGCACACACAAAATGAAATTTGAAATCTTATTTTCATTATATGTATTATTATAAGTATTTTATGCATAGATACAGCAAACAATCAAAAATATAAAAAAAAACCATGGCAGAAAAAAGAAATCAAATCAAATAAAGTGGAATCAGATAAACATAATAAGGGAATTATTATTTTTAAACCTTTACTTTGTTTGTAAGAACTCTATCGTGTTTATAAAATGTATTTTTTTTAAATTCTATTAACCCTAGCAAAATCTTCAATAAAATTACTCATTTCAACAAGCTAGAAATCTTGATTAGAAAAAAAAGAAAAAAAATAAAAAAAAAGAAGCTTTGATGTTTTCATGTGCTTTTTTACAATTTCTGAAGAACTGATTGATATAGTATCTAAGTTGATGTTCTTTTGATGAGAATTTTGGCGATATTTTTAATTTAATTAATAAGATTTTCACTCAATATTAAGTACATACATAAAAAAAAATTCAGTGACAGAAATTCCAAAAGTTGCACACATCAAAGCTATTCAGATTTTCTGACAATTTTACACATCTAAAATACATACCTATTCGTTCTAAAGCATCTGCCTTTTAAAGTTGTCCTTCTAAAAAAGTTTTAATTTTTAAACCAGAAGATGTTAGAAATATTTCACTTTAAAAGGAAGCTCAAGAAAGACATTCTTTTAAATAGTTTTAACACCTGTGGCTTCAATTCATTCAAATTTTAATATTTAACGTAGAACATTTTTTGACTCAAATTTTATAAAACTTTTCTACAAAAAAAAAAAAAAATAAGAAAAAAAAATTGATTAATTATAAAAAGGATGAAAGAATACTTTTATAAAGTATGAAATTTCAAATAAGATTATTAATTAACAATAATTTATATATAGATAATTTTTGTCTTATAAATTTTATTTTTCCACAAAAAAAAGTCTTCATTTATTTTAAATTTTTAATTAGAACGCAATTCAATATATCATTTTACATGATCTCTCAATTAATTAAATAATTATTTAATTAATAAAACAATGTATGTCCTTTAGTTATGAAATATTGACATAATAATAAAATGTTAAATTATGCTTGTACATATATACAAATTAATTATTCATTTTTTGCTTTAAGGCAATAAATTGTACCTAATACAAGAAGCAATTTAATTTTATTATTATTTTATCATCAAATGATAAATTTTAAAATTAACTTATAAATAATAATGAGAAAATGCAACAGTTTGTTGCTTTTTTTTTATCAATGTGTGTAACTTAATTTGAAAGTGAATTTTCTTAAATTTACTTCAAAAAATGTCTTTTTCTATATCCACATACATTTTCAAGAAGAAAAAACTGTTTTCCACGAAAAAAAAATGTTAAACATGAAAGTGAAAAATGTGATATTACATACTTGTTGAATCTTGCACATCATTTTATTTAAATTTTAATATTTCAAGTACCTACACATACCATACTTGCTTTTTTGGAAGAAAAACGCCTCTACATAAAAAAAAAGTTAATTTTCAACCCACTTTAAAGTTTATCTAAAACTCTTGTGAAGGATTTCATTTTTAAAAAAGTAAAAAGAAAAAAAAAAAAATTTATTTCTCAAATAATAAAATGTTATCCTTTTCAAGTCATTTGGGAGTCCTGTTAACTAAATAAAAAAAATATTAAAAATTTAAGCTGTTGAAAAAAAACTAAATAAAAGATTTTTATTTATTTTATTTGAAAAATAATATAAAAAATAAATCGTGTAATTGAATAATGATACAGATAAAAAAACAACAAAATTCAAAAAAGGAAAGAGGTATGTATTTATAATTAATCAATCGATGTAATTATTTTGAATTTATTGCACAAAGTAAATAAATGTTTTTCCACTTTTTTTACAATATTGATTTGAATTTAATTTTTATTGTTTTAAAAATATGATATTTATAATTGCTACAAAATTAAATATTTTTTAAATTTCTAACTGCAATTTTTGCATGTTAAATATCACAAATAAAACAAAATTTATAAAATACATTTAAAAAAAAAAAACAAACATACATAATAGCTGGCATGTGAAATTTTAAATATTTAAACATAAAAATCACGTTTAAAAACAAAAACAGTATAATGTTTCATGATTGTGTAATAACAAAGTAATTAACATATTTTAAAAATACATTTTGTAGAAAATTAGAAAACAAAAAATAAAAATAAATAAATAAATAATTTATAAATTTGCATATTAAAATAAAATTAGAAAAATTAAAATTTTAGTAAATAAAAATCATGGTACGAATTAAAAAAATAGTAAAAATTAAATTAAGGTAAAATATTTTTTAATGTTTGTAAATTAGTAGAACATTTTTTTAAAAATTTTAAAAAATTCGATATAATGAAAATTTTAATAAGATAAAATTTTTAATGTTTCAATTTAATGAGTTTTTTTATTTTCAGAAATTTATTTTCTCTTATAATTCATATAAAATTTTTTTTTTTTTTTCATTTTATGAAATTAAAAATTTTAAGATTATTTTTTTTTTCCATTTCTTTGAAACTTAAGCTTATTTATTTTCGAATGCTTAGCTCTATTCATTTTTATTTATTTATTTTTTTTCTTTTTGATTTTATTATTTAAAAAAAAAAATATCTTCAATTCAACAATTTGCTAAAGAAGTGCATCATGAGATACAAATTACAATTCAATATTCAATGGAATTTGAAGTATAAAATTAAAAAATATATAAAGTGGAGTAATTTTTTTTTTTCGGTGAATTGAATGGTAGTGAACAATAGTGATCAAAAACTTTATCAAAATGAACATCAATATAATATTAAAAGATTTTATATTCTTTATTCAGAAATAATTCAAAAGATTTGTTCTATTGTTACTCAAACTATAGAATCTAAAAGACACAAGAGAAGGAAAAGGACAAAGAAAGACTTTTAGAAAAATCTTTAACGAAAATTGTAAATTTTTATCAATTGGAACATATTTCAGTTTGAAAAAAAAAAAAATTTGAAATTCAACTTCAATTTCTATACTATATATGAAATTCAATGAGAATTTCAGTTAAATTCTAGTAAATTGAATTGGATTACTGCAACTTAAATAAAAGTTATTTTGCTTCCATAGAATATTGAATATAAAGCACTCAAATTACAACCATATTTCTTCAAAATAAACTCTTCAAAATAAAAGCCACTACAATGAAAAAACTTTCTTATTCCATTTAAGGACTATTTGAAAAATTTTACAAAAACTAATCTTACAATAAAATTCTCACTAAAACTTTAGAAATTTCAATTTTTTACAGAATTTTAAATATAAAAAAAAAAAGTTTCATTCTTTCTTTTTTCCTATTTTTATTACTTAAATTTTCAACAATTTTCTTATCATACACTAACACTGAAACAGGGATGTAAAATTCAAAAAAAAAAACTTAGTTAATTAAATTGCAATTAAAACAAAAGCTTTTTTTACGAAAAAAAACTTAAATTGAGCTAAAATTTAAACATTTTGTATCTCTGCGCTAAAAAAAAAAAAAACAAAAATTTAAAAAATAGAAAACAACAAGAACAGCAAATTTTTTTTTTTTTAAATTAATTAAAATGTTAATTATTAACAAACAACCAAAAATATTTCATTTAATTTTTTTTTTATATTATTAATACAAAAAATAATAATAATGATAATTAAAATTAAAATATACTTATTAAATTATCTGATATTTATACAAATTATAATTAGCATGTTGAATGTGTGTAAGAAATAATTATTATACAAAAAAAATAAAAATATTACAATGAAATCGATTGTTAACATTTTTTTTAAATTATTATAAGCATTAAAAAAATTTTAGTAATTACAGTAAAATAAAACCAAAAAGTGAAAAACAAGAAAAGAAGAAAAAAACATAAGGTAACGTAGAGAATCAACAACAAAGAATATGTTTAAGCTTTACATGCCATACATATGAACAATTATTAAGAGAAAAAAAAAATATAAAACTAAAATCCTTAAATGAAAATAATTATCCTTATTGTTTATTATTTAATGAGAAAAAAAAAAAAATAACAATTAAAAAATTATATTAAATAAGAATTTACATAAATAATTATTAAATAAGACAACAAAAGCAAAAACTAAATTAAAAAAAAAATAATTAACAAACACAAAACAAAAAAAAAAAGTTTTATATGTAGATTAAAATTATGCGTATAATAAAATCAAATTTAAATAAGTCACATATTAATAATTAATTTTTATTAATAAAATTTAATCAATGCATGTTAGAAACACATTATTATTCATATTAATTACATAAATTAAAACTAAAATTTAAAATAAAAAAAATTAATAAAAATAATAAACAAAAAAAGTATTAAATTAGATTTTAAATTAAAATAAAATTTTAGATTTATCTAAAACAACAAAAATTATTTAAAATTGATTAAATTTAAATACATATAACTATATAAAAAAAAACAATTATAAACAATTTTTTGATGTTAAAAAAAATATATATCGTCATATAAAATTACAATAAAATATTTAAAAAAACAATTTTAAAAATAATGTACATGATGTTTCTTTTATTAAATTTTCAGTTTTATTTTATTTAAGATTTTTTTCCTTTTACCTTTTTCCTTCTTAAAGTCAGAACTTTAAAAGTGTGTTGGTGCTGTAGCCTGTACCAAATCCAACGATCAAAAATACAAGCATTACCTTTTCACCAGTTTTAGAATATGCGAGCCAAAATCGCTCAAAGTTAATAAAAAATTGCAAGAAAAATTCTTATAAGATTTTTAAACTAAAATGATTGGAAATGGCTGATTTTTCATCACATTGAAGAAAAGTGTAACCAAGTTAACTAGACTCCTTCCTATACCTTAACAATTTTTTAATTATTACGATACATTTTTATGGAAAACATATTATGTCCTTTTCCTGTTTGATATTTTTTGATAAGTACTGCTCATGGTTATGAAGTTTTCGAATATTGGAATGATACTATATGATACTATATAGTAGTGCAACTACTTTTTTATTTAGTTTTTGAGAAGTCCTTATTGAATACAAACAGGTAAGTAATTCATTTTCAAAAATAAAAAGTCGATATCGAATATTTTTTGGGGAAATGAAAGTGCACAACAACAAAAAAAAGCATTGAAAAAAAAATTTTTGACTTTTAAATTAAAGCTAATAAATGACTAGGATACTACAACTGTAAGTACATAAAAAGAAGGAAAGCTGGAAGCATAAATTTCATATAAGAGTTATTAAAAAAAAATCATATGCAGTTTTTATTTAATATTTCGTTTATTTTGAAACACTTTTTCCAATAATTTATTGTAAACAATTAATTTCTATAATATTTAAGTACTTTGAAACATACATACATATATGAAAGGATATTCTTTTTTATTTTTAAAAGTATTTATGAATTCGTAATGAAATAAATATTTAATCAAATTTATTTTTATAATAAAAATTTAATTAAAATCATTACCAATAAAATTATGTTCATTTTCATTATATGCGTAATAGCCATTTCTTCTACAAAGTTCTGCACGGCATTCTTTATCTAAACATCCTGTACATTTACCACATACACAATGCAGACTTTGATGACATTTACCATGTACAGGAAAACCAATATATAATTCATCATCACATGATTCTCCAACACCTCGAAAACAATCTTCATATCCGCATTCATTAGTATATTTATATGTTTCATTTATACATTGTTTTGTATTATTCACTCTAAATTGGCAATTAAGTTTCTCACTGAAATATGGCTCAAACATTCCAATTGCACTACAAAAAAAAAAAATTTTTTTTTTTTTAAATTAAAATAAATAATATGTTGTAAAATTTTAAAAAATTATTCATAGACAAAAAAAAAGTAAATTATAGATTACCCACCTTCTTCGTGATGGAATATTCGTCATTAGTGAATTATATGGAATACGATTTCTGTAAAAACAAGAGAGATATTAAATATAAAATTTTCAAAACTTTTTAGAAATTTTATTAAAACGCACAACTTACTCTGGCAAAAATAATAAACGAGCACATACACTTAAAACTGACATGTGAACAAGAACATTGAAAGTAACGAAAATTTTAAAAAACATTCTAAAAAAAATTTCTTTATTTTCTTAGTCCTTTTATGAAATAGATAATAATTTGTTGAAATACAGAATATGAATGTGATGAAATATTAAAAATTATCTGCTTTTATAGTAATTCCAGGATATTAGATTGTAGGTTAAAATTAATTTATCCTGTCCATTTTTTATATTTTTTGATGCTTGAAAAAAAAAAAAAAGCAAATAATTTGAATATTTTATCCCACGTACATTTTTTCTTTCAATTAAAATACTTTTTTTTAATAGAAAAATCTTTTCTAAATGTAACCAATTGGAAATAATTATTTATCCTTTGTGAAGATGTAAAAAAAAAAAAATAAATTCATTATTCAATAAGTAGCGGTTATTAAAGTTAAATTACAACTTATCAAAAATTCAAGGACACATTTTTTAAAAATTCATTAACAATTTAAATTTTATAGGAATAAATTAAGAAACTTAAAGGACAAAAATAAGCAGAAATTAAATTTAGCTAAATTAAAAATATGGTTTTAGTTGTCATTAATAGTGCAAATAATAATCATAGGGTAAATTTTTTAATTTTATTTTAGGTTATACATGAACTTAGACCAAAGCTTAACTGGAATTCATCCTTCATTTATTTAAACCTGTTATTTTTTTTAAAGATTTAAGTAAGCTTTTTTTTTTTTCAAAAAATCTGCAGAATTCAACTGAGAAAATAGGAATACAAAATCAATTTTTTTTAAATTTTAATTTTATACTATATTTCATTAGTGTATAAGCATAAATATTATAAAATATTTTTTTATTTTTTTATTTTTCAATTTTTTGAAATTTATTATTTCTTACCCTTAAAAGCATTGAAAGTTGAAATGAAGTATTAACATGTATTTTATTAATAAATGATGTGTTTTTATTATTATTCCTTTATTTCCCTAAAAATAAAAAAATATTGAATCTCATTCTTTCAACAAAAACACAACAACAAAAGGATATAATAAAAATATTAAAATAAATTTGTAAATAAAAAACCCCTTTTTAGCTTTTAAACCTTTTTTTTATATTTCATTCTACATACATATAAAATATACAAAAATAATTGTATATTATCTGTATTAGTATAGGACATAAAATATCAAAAATCTGAATTGTTTAAAGATACATATCATTCCAATACACATCATGTAATTTAATATTAAATGTCATATAAAATAAAATCATTTGTTACTTTTTATTGTGATAGATCCAAAAAATAAAAAATAAAAAACAAAAATCTAGAAAAAAAACACCCTAAATTAATAACTTTTGATCCTTTCTATGATACATACATATATTGTTGTCGAATTATAAGTTAAAAAGTGGACAAAAAAAAAAACAAGTAGAAAAAATTAACTATAATAAATCTGTGTTAAGAAAATCTTCAATTTCCATAGAAAAAAAATTCCTATGATGTACTTAAATTATAAATATAACCTAAATCCTAAAATCTCTTACGCTAACTCAATGTTGAAAAGATTAAGAAGGATACAGTATGAGAAAATCAAAATTCTGAATATATTAAACTTTCTTTTATATTCAATATTATCCTTTTAACTAAGGATTTTCTATTCTGTAAAGTAGGAAAAAAGGAGAAAAAGGAAAAAAAACCTCAAATATGTAAGTTATGTTCTAAAATCATCTGTTTTCATTTCTCTTTTAAACTTTCTCTATATATATACTCTACACATACATATAAATTACATACACAAACATGATCATCAATAATACACTAAAAAAGGATTAAAATTCCTTAATCTTTAATCCTTAATAATAAATAGTAATCACATTTATTATATAAATTCTTACCCATGCCTTGGTATGTAATGTACATAAGATAAATGTAAAAAAAAAGAAAATCCTTAAAACAAAACACACAAACATACAGTTTCTGTGTTTCTTTTCTTTTCTTTTTGTTGTTTATTTTTTTTGTTTTTGTGGATTTTTATATTTAATACACACAATCTTCAACAAATTAGCACATAAACTCAATTTAAAAGTCCATTCATGTCTACAATTTATATGACTGTACAAATATTATCTTTTATATAAATCCTTTTTTTTTTTTGCTACTTCGTTCATTACTTGTATCCTTTCTACAAGTGGATTTTGTGAGAACAAACTAAAGAACGAATAAAGAAAATCCTCAAAACAAAGTTGATAACACGAAAAATTCATACCTACAGATAAATAGAAAAGTATTTATAACTGTTTTTTTTTGTTGGTCTATCCAATGAGTAGATGATGATGATTCAGGATTCTGGTATTGCGCTTTTTTTTTTTTTTTTATAAAATATCTATAAATTTTTGGTCAAGAGAAGACAAAAGAATTTTTGATAGAAAGGATTCTTCAATACAGACATTTAATAGTTCTATGGCAAAGGAAGTTATACTCCTATATACCTACATATATACGTATATGTATATACATATATGATTATTATTATTATTATTGTGCTTAAAGGCAAAAATATATATTTTTATCTAGTGGTTTAAAAAAAGATCATTGTAGTATGGACTTTGTGATGTTGATGCTCCAATGATTTATATTATTCACAAGCATACACTATTATGTGTATAGGAAAAGATTTTTTTATAACTTTTCTTCTTACATAAACAAACAGTATATACTATAGATAGCTTAACTTATGTGAATTCATCATATGTTTGATATATGCTAGATTTAAAAAAAAAACATCATGTATGTATGCAAGATATAAGTTTCTTGAAAGCAAAAATAAAAAAAATTAGATAACCAAGTTTTTGAAAAGTAACTCATTCAAGATTACGATACCATTGCCTAAAGGATTTTTCAAAATAATTGTAATGGTAAAACGTGCATTCGTATGCAGTCATAAATTTCCATAATTTTAAAGCAAAAAAATTTACTTCAAAGGAACGACACAAACCAAAGAAAGAGGAAGATCTAATGTAAGTATGTAGATACGAAAATCGATATGGTTCAGAATTCCGATTAAGTGATTGAAAATGATAATTTGGAATGTCCTGAATCCAATTCTACAAAGGACTTTGCTGTGCGACTCTTAGTTTTCGAGACACAGTTTTTCAAAGTGTGTAAAAAATGATGATTTCTCAGTTTCATATTTTTGAAAATCAAGGATAATATTTTTTAATCCTATACATAGATTCCTTGTAATTATTTTAATAATTATATGTACTAAAGTAGAAAGTAGAGATCCTGTTCTTTATTTTAAGATCACTTCCATGCGAAACGAAATCCTAAAAGTCCTTTTAGAATAAATTTATTCAAGTTGTCTTATTTTCTTGTATAAATAAAAGTAATGCAAAGATCAAAAACAAAATATATGTAGGGTATAAATGCCTACAATACAAAAAATATATACATACATATATAATACATATTCACATGTAGTTCATGGGCATATATCAAGTAAATCTGTACTCTATGAATTACACGATTCAGGAAAAAAGAAAACAAAAATATTCAAAACAACAACAAAAAATTATCTTTCATCCCTTATGCTTTTTATACTTTTATTGTGTATTTTTAACGAAAAATGAATCCTTACGGAATTTTTTTTTCCACTTCGTAAGATGATGGGAAGGAACAAAAAAAGATAAAACAAAACATTTTTTTTTTTAAATGAATAAAGTGCATTTTTATTATTCTTGTTTGTGCATTTTCATACAGGAATAATATTTTACAAAAATATATACGTACGTATACGTTACGTTATGAGACTTTGTACAGCACCTGCATTAAATTACTATATAAATGTTATGTTGTTATACATATTTTTATAGTGGTTATAAAATGTGAATAACTATGCAGTAATTAATTAAATATGATTTTAAAAAGGAAAGAATAAATAAAAACCAAAAAAAGAAAGATACAGATAATTTATTTTTAAGATTGTTTTTTTTTTAAATGTACTTTGTAAAATGAAACCGTATGGCATGGAAATAATGATAAAATATAGGGTTGTGAAGTTATAAAATTTTTAAAATTAAGTAAATTATATTTAAATCGTTCATCCTTAATTCAACCATATACTCGTAATATGACTTCAAGATTATACAAGACAAAAAAAAAATATAATAAAAATAGGTTATGGGTTAATGAAACTGAAATAAAAATAAAGAAAATAAAATTATTATATATTTTTTTTTTTTTAATAAAATGGTTTTTTAAAATTTTCATATATTCTTTTACTGATATCAATTTACATGTTTTTTTACCAACTCATTTAAAAATCAATTACACATCATTTTATTTATTTATTTTTTCAACAATCAACAGCAGCAAATATCATGCGATAACGTGTAAAACCACCATACATTCTGCTGTACTACACAAAATTTAAGAGAGAAAAAATGTAGAAACACATTTAAAACAATAACAAAATACTTAACACAACACCTCTTGTGTTAATTTTTATTTTCACCTGACAATGACAGAAATTATCATCATCATCATCATCATCTCTTCTCACACCAAATAATTAAAAATTTTTCGATAATTTTTTAATATTTTTCTTTCTGGCTGATATAGTTTCATTCTTAAAATACAAAATTTATTTTAATTTATTTGTAAAACCATTAAAACCAACATCACCATTTCATTCAATTTTTAATAATAAAAATTATTATTTTTAATGTAAATAGATTAAAAACATGAGGTAGACCACGTACCAATCATCTAGTAAATATTAAAAAGTTCAATTTAAACTTTAAAATCTTCATTAAAACGAACAAGATATTTTGGAATTTTTGTGAAATGAAAGGTTTAAATTTTGTATGCCTATATTTGATGAATAAAAGTCATGGTTATTTTTTTCTAAAACAAAATATGTACTTTTATTGAAAATTTCGGCAAACAAATTTTTTTAATCAATTTTAAACTAATTTTAGGATAAATTATATAATGGTAAAAAGAAGTATCTATCAGTTTCCTTAATATTGAGCTTTTAACTGTATTCCATTTTATTTATATTTTAATTAATAAAATGATTGAATGATTATTTATCATTGCCTAACCGGCTAAAAAAAAAAAAATAATAAATAAATAATAAAATTAATTTCGTGCACTTGAAGGATCAAAAAACTTAAAAACTATCATGAAAGCTTTTCCGCTACGATAATAAAGGTAAAAAATTTAAAATTTCCAGTATGGCTATGTTGTTTTCCGGTTTTTTTATCCTAAAAAAATTTATGCCTTATAAACGAATTCTTTGTAACTATTTAACCGAAATATTCAAAAAATTTATCGGGAATGCAGTTTCCGACATTATTATTTAAAAACACAATACTCTGCCATCTAGAAATAAACATTTAAGTTAAAAATCTAGCGAAATGAATTTAAACGAAATCAGCTGTTTAATGTTTTTGTTTTTATTTTTCTTATCAATGTGTAGTGTGTAGTGTTAAGTGTAATCAATTATTGTTTTGTTACATATTTGCAATATCATTTTGTAATATTTTTTAAATTAAAGTTAATTATTTTTGTTAAATTGTTGTTGTGCTAAAAATTTCAACACCATTATATATTTTTATAGGTAGTTTTTATTAAAATCAATTTATAAGAACTTCACTTTCTATTTGTGAACGATTACAAAAATATGATTCATTAACATGAAAATAAATCTTTTTAATTTTTTACTTTTCTTTAAATTCAAAAAAAAAAAAACTTTCTGTAAATTAAAAAAAAAAGTCTAAAAATAATTTTCTTTGAATAAAAAGATTTATTTTTCTTGCCAAATTAATTAAATTTATTTTAACAAAAAATATTAATGTTAATAAGCATTCATCTTTAAAAAGTCGAATTAAATTGGAGCTTTTAAATAAATATTTATTTTTATCTTTTTTATATATTCTTTATTTAATCAATTGTTACTTAATATGCAAACAAAAGTATAATGTTGTATTTATAATTGAATTCCCGATTTTTAAAACTTTTTTAATTGTTTATCATACGGGTAAACATAAAAAAAAAAAAAACAATACTGATAAAAAAAATTCTACTGATAACAAATGACGATTTAAAAATTATCAATTTCACATGAATTTTAATTATTTAAAATGAAAATTAATTTTTCATGATATTTAGTTGATCTTGTGATTTTAAACTGGAACAATATAGATAGGAACCTACATAGTTTGAAAGAGAGAGAAAATAAAAATTAGAAATTAGTTTTGAGTGTTTTGTTTTTATTTTTTAAAAGATGTCTCATGAAGGATCAAATTCTAATAAATATTGTTTTGCAATTGATCGAGGTGGTACATTCACTGATGTGTTATGTATTTGTCCCAATGGAAAAGTAAGAACACTGAAACTTTTATCAGTTGATCCATCAAAATATTCTGATGCACCACGTGAAGGTATAAGAAGGATTTTACAAGAGGTGAGTTTATATGAGTTTTTTATGTTTTAACTTTATTTATTTTTTTTTTTTAAATAAAATTTCTTTTTTTTATGAAGGAAACGAAAAATGCTGTAACATCTGATGGACTTATTGAAACATCACGAATCGGCTGGATTCGAATGGGTACCACAGTTGCAACAAATGCACTTTTAGAAAGAACTGGTGATCCTGTTGCTTTAATTGTAAATAAAGGATTTAAAGATTTATTATACATTGGAAATCAAGCGAGACCAAAAATTTTTGATCTTAATATCAAAAAACCATCGAATCTTTATAAAAAAGTTATTGAAGTTGATTGTCGAATAGTTCCAGCGCAAAGTGATCGGTGTCAACTAAGTATTATCTATTAAATGAAATTTTATATGTACATACATAGTAGAAAATCATTTGAAAATGTTTTTTATTTTTTTAGAACATTCCTGGAGACAATTAGAAGGAGCTTCCGGTTCTAAATACTTCGAAAAAAGCCCAGTTAATGTGGAAGAAATTAAAAATGATCTTAAAAAAATTCTCAATGAAGGAATTTCATCGATTGCTGTAGTTTTAGCGCACAGTTACGCTTGTCCCGAACATGAATTACAAATTGGGAAAATCGCAAAGGACTTAGGTGAGTAAAAAAATCATTCAAATAGAAGAAAACTTACTGGTAAGTAAATCATCACATCCATTTCACCTTTGTAGGATTTTCTCACGTTACACTATCACATCAAGCAATGCCAATGTGTAGACTAGTACCACGCGGCTACACTGCTTGCGCTGAAGCCTATCTAACGCCTCATGTAGAACGTTATTTAGCAAGGTATTTCCCCAAAACTATTCAAAAAAATTCAAATTAACTATTCAAATTTGTTGGAAATTTTAATTTTTAATTTAATTTTAAATTTCACAGTTTCCGTTCTGGCTTTAAAGATTCTCTCAAAGGAATTGATGTACTTTTTATGCAAAGTGATGGTGGGCTAACTCAAATGGAGAACTTTCGTGGTGCTCGAGCTATACTTAGTGGTCCAGCAGGAGGAGTTGTGGGATACGCTGTAACAGGATCAAAATTAACAGATTTACCGTTAATCGGTTTCGATATGGGAGGAACTTCAACGGATGTATCACGATTTTATAAAAAATACGAACATGTGATTGAATCGACAACAGCTGGTGTCACAATTCAAGCCCCACAATTAGACATAAATACTGTTGCTGCAGGTGGTGGATCTCGATTGTTTTTCCGTTCAGGGCTTTTTGTTATCGGACCAGAATCTGCGGGTGCTCATCCAGGACCAACCTGTTATAAAAAAGGTGGTCCATTAACGGTGACCGATGCAAATTTAATACTTGGAAGACTTTTACCTCAATACTTTCCTAAAATTTTTGGCCTTAATGAAAATGAACCACTTGATTACGAAGCGACTAAACATAATTTTGAAACAATGCAGGAGCAAATTAACACATATTTGAAAGAAAGTGGAGACAAAGATAAATGTTTAACAATTGAAGAAGTTGCTATGGGATTTATACGTGTTGCAAATGAAGCAATGTGTCGTCCAATTCGCGCATTAACACAATCACGAGGTTTGGATACCTCTAGACATGCTTTAGCTTGTTTTGGTGGTGCTGGTGGGCAACATGCATGCAGTATAGCTCGAGAATTAGGTATGTCAAAAGTGTTGATTCATAAATATGCTGGAATATTGTCAGCATATGGAATGGCTTTAGCTGATGTTGTCCATGAGGCACAAGAACCATGTGGTCTTGAATTTAATTTGAAAAATTCCGAAGCAATAAAGACACGATTAGAAGTATTATCTTCTGAAAGCACAGTAAAACTTATGAAACAAGGTTTCGGAAATATTGTCATGGAACAGTACTTGAATTTGCGATACGAGGGCACTGATTGTGCCTTGATGTGTCCCTCTTCAGAGGCATACAAAACGACAGATAATGATCCTGATAATTTGTTCATTTCCTCATTTTATGAAACTTTCTTGGATCGTTATAAAACAGAATTTGGATTCATTTTACAAAATCGAAAAGTCATTGTCGATGATATTCGAGTTCGTGGCTCTGGAAAAAATGTAACACCACCGGAAAATAATATTGCAGTTGCACAAAATGATCCTCAATCAGAAGGAACCACAGAAATTTATTTTGAAAGCGGTTATCACACATCACCAATTTATCTGACAAGCAAACTTTTAGCGGGTCATAAAATTGTTGGACCAGCAATTCTAATTGATAATTTGTCTACAATATTGGTGGAACCAGATTGCACAGCAGAAGTAACCTCAGCTGGAGATTTAGTGATCAATGTCGGATCAAGTGGTAAATGGCAAGTAGATGAAACTTTAAATGCCGTACAGTTGAGTATTTTCAGTCATCGGTTCATGAGTATTGCCGAACAAATGGGAAGAGTCCTTCAACGAACATCAATTTCTACAAACATTAAAGAACGTCTCGATTTCTCTTGTGCTTTATTCGGTCCTGATGGTGGCTTGGTGAGTAATGCACCTCACATTCCAGTTCATTTAGGGGCAATGCAAGAAACTGTTCAATATCAATTAAAAGTACGAGGTGACAGTATCAAGAATGGCGATGTAATTTTATCAAATCATCCACAAGCTGGAGGATCACACTTACCTGATTTAACGGTTATTACACCGGTTTTCTATAAGTAAGCCTGATTTCAATGTTATTTTATTCTTTTGTTTCATTATTTTTTTTTAATACTGCTTAAAACAGAAATGTCAAAAAGCCTGTATTTTTCGTTGCATCACGAGGACATCATGCTGATATTGGAGGTATTACACCTGGTTCTATGCCTCCACATTCCACGTCCCTGGCAGAAGAAGGTGCTGCATTCAAATCTTTCCTTATTGTTGAAGGTGGAGTCTTCCGCGAAAAAGAGGTCATTGAAAGATTCACAACTCCAACTGGTGCCAAAGGAGCTACAGGAACTCGAAACCTTTCTGATAATATTTCTGATTTAAAAGCTCAAATTGCTGCGAATCAAAAAGGGATTCAACTTGTTCGTGAACTCATTGACGTTTATGGACTACAAGTGGTTCAGGCTTACATGAATTATATTCAACAAAATGCTGAAATCGCTGTGAGAGACATGCTTAAAATGATTGCAAAAGATGCGAAAATTAGAACAGGATCAACTGTTCTTGAAGCTGAAGAGAGTATGGATGATGGGTCCCCAATCAAACTTCAGGTTACAATCGATGACAGTATTGGATCTGCTACTTGCGACTTTAACGGTTCAGGTTATGAAGTTTGGGGTAATTGCAATGCTCCAAGAGCAGTTACATTGTCAGCACTGATCTATTGTCTTCGTTGTATGGTTGGTCATGATGTTCCTTTGAATCAAGGATGTTTAGCACCGATCAATGTTATTATTCCAAAGAATTCGATTCTTGATCCATCTGATGGAGCAGCAGTCGTTGGAGGAAATGTATTAACTTCACAAAGGGTCGTTGATACAGTCTTGAAAGCATTTCGTATTTGTGCTGCGTCACAAGGTTGTATGAACAATGTGACTATTGGTGACGAACAGTGGGGCTATTATGAAACTGTGGCTGGTGGTAGCGGAGCTGGACCTACATGGCATGGATGTGGAGGTGTACATACGCATATGACAAATACTCGAATCACTGATCCAGAAATATTAGAACTACGATATCCGATTATTTTGAATCGATTCTGTCTCAGAGATGATAATTCAGGTGGTGCTGGAACATTCAAAGGCGGAGAAGGGGTTCATCGTGAGCTATTATTCCGAAAACCTCTCACAATTTCAGTTTTGACTGAAAGGCGAACTTTACAACCATACGGAATGGCCGGTGGTGAAAATGGTAAACACGGACTGAATCTTTTGTATAAAAGTGATGGACGTATTATTAATTTAGGAGGAAAAACTGCCGCAGATGTTGAAACTGGAGTAAGAATTGAAAATTTTTCTAAAATTTGTGTATTTCTTAAAATAAAATTTTAAATATTTAAGGATATATTCTCAATGAAAACTCCCGGTGGAGGTGGATACGGACCAGTTGAAAAACATAAAAAGATTCCTGAAAATGATGAAAATTCAACACAAGTAAAAACATTTACAGAACGTGGTAGCGTGTTTGAATATCGACAATCACAGGAATCAGTTTAATGTTAAAAGTGGAAGGAGTTATTGAATTATGTATTTAAATTTTTTTTTTGTTTTCTAAATACTTCCTTGTTTAAAAAATTTTGTAAGAAAAATGTATGAAAGAAAATTGTTATTTAACGTTAATAAATGTTTTTTTTTTTTTTCAAATGATGTCTTTCCTTTTTCTATAAACTTGAATTGTGCGAGTTATAACAGTTCTGTGAGATGAAAAATATTTGAAAAATAGTCTTCTAGGTTCTCCCTTGCTTTATCTAATGAATAGGACATTTTATTTCCTTACGCTTTTTTTAGGATTCAACAAAATATTTGAAATAAGAAAAAACAATTCAGAATTTTCACATTTTTCAAATTTTATTTATTCTTTTAATTTCTTTTATTTATTCTTCTTCTTTTTTTTTATATTTTAAATTTCTTATTTTAAATTAATTAAATTTATTTTTACACTATTTTTTTTTTCTGTTATTTATTTTTTGCAAAAAAAAATTTTCAAATTAGAAAAAAGTGAAAAAAAATTACATTTAAACTACAAAAACAAAACAAAAAAATTATGTATTCGATGATATTACAAATTTTTTTTAATTATTTATTTTTCATATGAAATATTTTGCAAACAAAATAAAAAAAAATCAAAAATTAAACGGTCAGTTGAGAAAAACGTTGTAGCTTTGAAAATGAGAAAAAAAATGAAAATATTTTTTAAAAATTAAAATTAATTTTTTCTTTATATACAAATTACACAATAGATAAATTTTATGATCTAATATTAACTTTTTTTTTTTTTTGCTTTTTTATTTGAAATTTTCTAAATTAATAATTAATTTCTTTTTTAATTTAAACTTAAAAATTATTTTGTTGCTTTTCCCTTTTTTTTTTTCAATTTTTTTTTAATGCCTATATTTGATGAAAAATAATAAAATTGAAAATTTTACAATTGAAATTCAAGTAATTCCCAGTAAAATTTTTATTATTCATAATTTTTTGACTTTTATATTTTAAAAATGAAAATATTTTTCTTAAATAATTAATTATTATTTTTTCTCGTTATTGTATTCTTTTTTTTTTTTTTTAAATATTTTTCATCATTAAGATTTAATTTGAATTTATTATTTTATTTATTTATTTTTTTTTTAATTTACAATTTTCATCAGACTTTTTATATTTTACATTTCAAAAGCAATCCTTAATTCAATACACATCTTAATCCACTCCTAATATTTTTTTATATTTCATATTTGTTTTTTTTTTTCTCAATAATAATGTTTTTTTTTTCATGTTTTACATTTAATTAATTTTCTTAAAATTAAAAGTTTTAATTTTTCATTTTTAATTTCTTAGATTAAATTTTACATTTATTTCAATCTGTTTAATTTTGTTTTTTTATTTTTCGTCCTTTTTTTTAAATTTGTTTTTTTTTTTTTCAAACGTATAATTAAATATTGTAATAATAATGTGATGAGTATGTTATCATTTAATAGATGTTGATTTTTTCTTTTTTTCTTTTTCATAGTAATAATTAATAAAAATTTTATTGTTATATTTAATTTTTATTTTTTTACCTTTGAGACTTTTATTAATTTAACATTTTTTTTTTTACTTCATTTTTAATTAATTAATTATTTTTTTTAATTAGTTTTTTCTCCATAATTTTTTTTTATCACAGATTTTCAACAAAATTTCCTTTTTTTTTTTAAATTTAATTTTGTTCTCTTGATTTTTTTTTTTTTTCAATTTTATTTTGGAATTGATAATGTCGGTTGTCAGTTAATAATAATTTTTTTTATTTCTCTTTAAAATTAATCAAATTTAATATCTTACACCTCAAAGTTAATTGATTCTTTTTAATTAGTGTTTATTTATCAAATTTGTTTTTTTTTAATATTGAATATTATTTTCTTAATTTAAATTTATGTTTTTTCTTGTATTTTTTTTTTAAATTAAAATTAATATTTTAACGGCAATTTGTGGTATTAAGTTTCCCATATATTCAAAATGTATATATTTAATAATAATTATATGTATAATATCTATATATGTATATATCTAATTGCTGTTATTTATAAATAATTAAATTTTTTATTTATGTTTTTATTTTTCATTTTTTTCTTAATTTCATAAAATTATTTTTATGATAGATACAGTTTAAAAATTTTTGTTTTTTTATTTTTTACCTATAATAATCGGCAGAATCTCGTTAAATTTTAAAATTATTCAAATATTTTTTGGTCATGCTATTGATAATAGAAAAATATTCAAGAAAAAAAAAAAAAACGTTTCATATTTCATAGTTTTTATTCCCTTCTTTTTTGAGATTTTCGAATTTTATTTAAATTTAATTTACGAAATCAGGCTTTTCCGAAAATTTTAAACAATTATCAATTACAAGATTTCGATTTAAGATCGTAGACGTTCTAGCTTCTATTAAAAATTTATTTAAAGTATTGAGAGATTTCTTATTAATAAAAATTGAAAACAAGGTCCTGATTTTCCATTCCAATAGTCACAGATTACGAAGCTTATTCAAATTTAATAATGATGAAAATTTTAATGAAGATTATTCTACATTTTTTTTTTCTTTATTTTACATTTTAACGAGTTATACAACATTTACGCAATCAATTCTAAGATTTCCCAGGAAACTTTTTTTTCAACCATCAGCTGTCTTTTTTTTTTTATTTTTATTTTTTTTTTCTAAATGAAAATGCAAGTTATTTACACAGCCTGTAAAATAAATTACAATATAAGATTTTTGAATATCGTGTATGTGTGCAATCACTAAATTTTATTGATACATTTTTTTTTGTTTTTTCTAAAAAGATGAAATATTATCCATGATAATTGTGTTTCAGAATGATTTTCTTTCTTTTCTTTTTACTTTCAATTATTTGCTTTTTTTTAACATTTATTGCATTTTTTTAATATAATAATTAAATTATACAATAAATTATTTCATTTTTTTTTTCTTCCATTTATTTTTTATTTTAATTTTTTTTTTTTATCTTTTATTGTAAATGTAATTTATGTCGAATTTAAAAATGTTATTAAAGAAGAAATTGCTTATGAATAACATGAAAATTCTATTTTAATATAAATTTTTATTTTATTATTGATTTGTTAATTATTAAATAATTGATGTCATAATGCTGATTCTTCTCCACTATTTGTCCTTGATAATGAATGATGTTGTTGTTGTTGTTGTTGTTGTTGTGTTTGTTGTTTATCATCTGAAATTATTTCAATTTATTTGAATATTTTGAAGAAAACAAAAAAAAAAAAATATATTTGATTTCGTTTTTGAATTAATGTAATACTTTTGCATATATTCAGCAATTTAAAATGCATAGCTGAATAATATTAAGATTAATTTAACAAAATTTACCCAGGCATTTTTGATTTAATAGTTGAAGGTTTTTTAGACAGGAAAGAAGGACAAAATCAATTGAAACAAGTTTTAAGCATCACTCCAACCTGTCTTCTATGATCATTTGAATTTAATTTCGAATCTTTACATTAATTTTTTTTTTGTTTAGAATTTATTTAAAGAAAATGTCATTTATCATCCTTCATCGATAATCTTCTTTTCAGCTAACAAATTTTGTTTGCTTGCTAGAAAACCGAAAATATGTATGTCCCAGATTTTTTACTTTCGAAAACTCATTAATTTTGCTCTAGAAAATTCGTTTTTTTAATGACTGACTAGCATTTTCGATAAATTTCATATTTAATATTAACGAACTGAACGAATTTTACATGCAGGACTCTTAATTGTAATTAATCCTCCTGAAACGCGGTCTTGTAGGAGGGCTGTCGTTATAAAATTAACGCGTTATAAGGAATGTTGATTGTAATTAAATTTTTTTCTATCTGAAATGGGAATTATATTTTTTTTTTTTTAAATTATTTTATTCTGAATGAAAAAAAAAAACTTAATAAAATCAAACAACAAAAAACGAAAAGAATAATTTGTCACGTTATAATGTGAAAATATCATAAAAGAAAAATTGATAAAATTAAAAATCAAAAAAATAATAATAATAAAAAATAAATTATAAATTTTAAATAAAACACAAATTCAAATAATGTGCAACGATTTTCTTTTTAATTGAATCATCAAATATTAATTTCATTTTCTTTAAAAAAAAAACTCATAATATTTATTTTCCACTTATGAAACTAAAAACAAATTGTATACATAATTAAAAATCAATAATTTCCTTTTTTCTTTTTTTTTTTTTTTTATTAATAAAGTTTAAGTTTTTATTTAATTAATTTTTTTTTAAATTTTTATTTTATTTCAATGTTTTTTTAATTTTTTTTTTTTTTTTTGTAATTGTAAACTTAATTTTTTTTTTTAATTAATTAATTATTTTAATTATTTCTTTCTTTGTATGTATTATAAATTTCTAACTTATATTTAATATTTATAATTTTGTTTGTATATTCATTTTCATTTTTATAATTGATTTTTTGTTTTTGTTTTTACGATAACTAAATTAAAACACATTATTAATTTAACTTTTGTTGGTTTAATTTTCAAATATAAGCGATTATTTCATTATTTTTATTATTATTTACTTTTTTTCTTTTATTTAATTATTACTTTACTTATTTTTAATAATTACATAATTAGAAAGAAAAATATTAAAAGAAACAAAAAAAAAAAAAAAATAAACGTAAAGTGTATCTTTTTTCATGACCTATTTACAAAAAGAATAAAAATAAGAGAGAAAAAAGTAATTAAAATTAAATGAAATATTCATTTAGCAAATTTATTCATTATTTTATTTATTTATTTTTTTAAATTTTTGTTTATTTTTTAGTTTTTCAAAATTTATATTTTTTTTTTTTTTTTTCAATTTTATTCAAAATACGCATTTAACTAAAAAAAATATTTTTTTCTAGAAAAAGAAAAACAAAAATAATTAAAAAAGTAATTAAAATAGATTATACATATTTTTCATTCTTTAAAAAAAAGAAAAGAAAAAAATAACATTGTACAGTGTTATAACGTATTAAAAAAAAAATTCAATTGATTTTCCTAATTAAAAAATTTTCAAAATAAAAACTATGAATTCTTTTTTAAAAGAAAAACAGAACAAAACAAGAAAAGAAATTAAAAAATAGTAATTCATTTTTAACGCAATTTTTTTTTTTCTTTTCAATTATCATATAAAATAAAAATATTTTCCAATTAAATTTATATCAAAAGAGGTACGATTTTGATTATTATCTTTTTTTCATTCTTTTTAAATACACCTATTTTTAGTTTGTAAATTTCATTTTAATTCACTTTATCTTATTTTTAAATTAATTACAAATAATTCATTTTTTTTTTTAATCTTAATTTTTAAAAATTCTTAGAAGAAACTTATTTAAAAAAAAAAAAAAAGTTATATTTTTATAGCATAATTTTTTTTTTCTCATGAACTATTGACTAAAATTATTTTTTTGTAATTGCAATTTAAAATTAATTAAGGAGTAAAATTTATTTTTCAATTTTATAACACTTTTTTTTTAATCACAAACTAGAAAAAAAGTTCTTTTTGAATTTCTGGAGGGAACAACTTAGGCAATTAATTTGTTTTAATAAATTCAATCAAGACATAATTATTCTTGATATTTGTTTTAGCTAATAATTTAGCAAGTTAAAGTTAAAATTCCTTGAAAATTATCTTTAAAATGTAAATTTTTTATTTTCTGACAAAATCGAAGATAAAATTCAAAATTAAATTTTAAAAACTTATTTTTCAACTTGTGAAAAATAAAAAGACAAATAAATTTGAATTTTCTACAAAAGGCACACATTCAGCTTCTTTTCTACGCTTTTACTTTTACTTTTAAACTGAAAAAAAGAACGAAAAACAACAAATTTTGAAATCTACGGAATGATGTGCAAATTCTTTGACTTTTAGGTCGTCGAAATTTTTATTTAGGAGAAAAAATGGAAATAAGGATATTTCCAGCTTTTGGATTCGATATCGGTATGAAAGCTTCGGAGCTTTCATTAAACAAAAATTAATTCATTTCTAATTTTTCTTTTTGTTTTCGTTTTTTTTTCTTGAAGCAGAAGCTTATCGGTGATTTTTTTTTTCTCTAAGTACTTTCTGAAGCGACTAGCTACTTACTCGCACTGAATCCGATGATTAAATTATCTAATCGTTGTCACTTAACTTGTTTCATTCAAGTTCTAAGGAAAAATTGAAGTTCAGTTCTGTAGATGATTCATTCACCTAACAAAATGGTGAAATATTGTGGAATTTGTAAATTTTTTTTTTTTTTGGTCCACATTATACTTTTTTATTTCTCTTAGAAAATTTTATATAAATTTTAGTCAATTTTAAGAAAATTGTTACATTAATTAAGAAATAATTAAGCAACATAAAAAAAATAATTATAAAGAAAAACAAGTAATAAGAAAAATTATATGTAAACAAAAAAAAACTTACTTATTTACAAAAATAAAAAAATAATATTTAACACAATTATTTGATTTTTTGCATTTTCAAACAAAATTCATAATCAAATTAAAAATAAAATGAAAAACAATAAAAATAGATTTTTTCATAAATTTTTCTCTTACGATTATTTTCTTCAATTTGTTAAATGGTACATTTTTACTTTAAACGATTTTTCTCACCGACTTACCGCATCATTTATTGTTGTTGAACTGTTTGATGACATTAAATCATCATTTCTTGGTGTATTAACACCACTACTAACATTTAAATTACTATTACTAGCACCACTAGAATTTTCTGATTCTGAATTTGTATTTGTATTGTTATTGGTACCATTACCACCCGTTTTATTATTTGTGGATTGAGATGTTGCTGGTGAAGAATTTCGTTCTTGATTACCTATTAATCCTACTGTTCCTACATCATTACCACTTAATTTTCCCACATCTAGGGGACTTAAAATTTTTGGACTATTTTGATTGTTATGATTACCTGAAGTTAGTACTGATTGCTGTGATTGTTGCTGTTGATTTCCTGTTCCACTTTGAGATGTATCGTCAATTTGATTTGTCATTGGATGATCATCACCACCAGTGCTACCAGTTGCATTACCAGAATTTGATTGTGTTGTTGCTGCACCACTATTATTTGTTAGATTTAATTTAGTTTGTTGCTGTGAATCTTCGTTTGTTTTTATTTCATCTTTACTGTTATTGCTCGAAATTATTATTGGACCATCTTTACTTGAATCTGAATGATCACTAATGGTTGCAGTGCTACCGTTTACCTCGTGTGACAATGATGGTGTAGTTCGACTTGTTGTGCTTCCACCACCAGTAGCAACAATCGAAGATTGATGACTGCTACCACCACCAGTCAGATCTAAAGTAGTCGTAGAATCTTTTTCATTTCTTGTTATTGGACTAGCTGAAGTTCTACCACCATTGTGATTGATAGTATTTGTCGAATTTTGAAGTCCACTTGGTGTTGGAGTTCGATTACTTGACTTCAATATAGATGACGTTGAATGATGATTACTATGAGTCAATGGAATTGGAACTGAAGAGGATTGATGCGATGCTACACTTGAAGTTACTGACAACTGCGAAGGTGGAGGCTGTGAATGATGTGACGAGGACGATGTTTGATGGTGTGCTGCAACGGGATGATGATGATGATGATGATAATACAATGAGCTACTTAATTGTGCACCAGATGGAATGTTTGTGCTTAGAGATGGTGCTGATGAACTATTTGAAGTCACTGCCGGTATAGCTGCTGAATGTGACACAGTTGAATGTAAAGACGATGACTGATGTGAGTCCACCGCTACACTGTTTGATTTAGAAATTGAAGTTGAACTTTGTGACAAGTTTAGACTAGCACCTGACGAGCTTGTAGTTACTAAATTCAATGACTGATGTTGACTATGTGGTGGAATTGGATGAGGAACCGTAACTGCTGGATGTGACGAAAGATGTGGATGAGAAAGATTTAAGCCGGGATGAGAAAGTCCAAGACCGGCATGTCCTAAACTAAGACTTGTCACAGGTGAAGAAGAATGAGCTGCCATTGCAGCTAGGCTAACTTGACTGTGGTGACTAAGACCCGCTCCAGGATGCCCTAAGCTAAGACTTGTTGGAGGCAGGTGATGAGATAAATTTAAAGATGCCGATGAATGAACGCTTGGTGGCGGATGAGGCAAATTTGGAACGGTGGACAATCCAAGAGCGAGATTCAAACCCATCGCTGCATGAGGACTTTGTCTCTGATTAGAGGAATGATACGCTGAAATTGGTGGAAGTCCATGGAGAGAGGGTTGTGGTGGTCGCAGACCAAGACCCATCGGTGGTAATATTGGGCCCAATAGATTCCTTTGAAGTGGAGAATAAAGTTGTGATGAATAATGATGCGATGCAGACAACATTCTTTCACGTTCTCTGGCCTCTCTTTCTTTTTCTCTTAATTCGCGTTCGCGCTGTTCCTTCTCCCTTTGCTCTTTTTCACGTTGTTCTTTCTCACGCTGTTCCCTTTCTCGCTGCTCTTTTTCACGTTGCTCACGTTCTCTTTGCTCTCGCAATTCTCGCTCCTTTTCACGTTGTGCTTGTAGTTCACGTTCTCGTTCCTCCTCTCTAGCTAATCGAGCTCTATGCTCTTCTTCAAGCTTCAAACGTTCATGTAGGCTAGGAACTCCTAAGCCAAGAGCACCACCAGGTAACATTGAATACAAATGCGAAGCGTATGGTGAAGCCATAGGAGAATACAATGGATGAGGGTGAGCATGTGGATGGTGAGCACCAGCTCGAAACATACTTTGAAACCTCTGGTCTAAATATAATTGTTCAGGATAAGGTAAAGCAGCTGGGTTGAAGAGAGCGCCTACAAAAATAACATACAAATTAAAAAACAAAAGCCTTAAGAAATATGTTCTTTTTATAATTATTTACCTGGTGGCATCCCTAATCCAGCAAATGGTGAATAAGCGTCCAATGCTGCAAATGCTCCAGCGGGATGCATTAATCTATCATCCGATCGATATGGCTGAAATCCACTTCTGGCCAATAATTCTGGTTGCATTGCAGGAGGTTGTGTATTCAATCTTGCAATTTTTTCTGCTGGTTGTGGCGATGGTATGGTTCGTTTTTTACTTATATCAACAGCAGAACTACGTCGATCATCGGCACTTCCACGACCATCTAAACGAGAATCGTTAGCTGAAGATGATCTTTGTACGGCTGCTGCTGCACTACTGCTACTATTACCCCCACTGTTACTATTCAATCCACGATCTCTTACAGAATTTTCTTCATCTTCTTTGATATCTGCTTGTTTGGCCAAATTACGTAAAGCTGATGCAAATGGACCTCGACCACTACTGGCTGCGGCGGCAGCGACAGCTGCATTACTTGCACTATTGCTATTAACTCCTCCACCTCCACCTCCTCCACCACCTCCTCCTGATCCTTGTTGAGGAGGTTGTGGAGGTCCAACAGGTGATGAAACACCAATATGATTCGCTGTTACTACATGATTACTCATCCCTGATCCAGGTATACCCCCTACAGATGGAACAGCTGACGCTGAAGGCGATTGCAAATGATGTGGAGATGGTATTAATGGTGCTGGGCTTGTCGCTGGCCGTTTTTGTCCAGCTTTTGGTTGTACTGAAATTAAAAAGAAAAAAAAATTATGATGAAAATTATGAAAAATGTTTAAAATTTATTATAAAAAGAATTTCAAATATTTGCAATTTTTTTTTTTTAATTTTCTAGAAAATTGAAGAGAAAATTCAAATTAAAAAATTCAATTCACTCACACAGAATGAATAAATAAGAAAAAAAGGTACCTTACTTTATGATTTCTAAAAAAAAAACTATAAAGGAAAAATTTAATAAACTAGAAGAATGTGTGATTCAAAAAAGATGAATAACAACGACAAAAGCCGTACATATTACTCTATCGTCGTCATCGTCATGTATGGAGCCCTTTTGAAAGCTTCTATTTTCTCTTGTTAAGTATATATTTAGTACAACACATATGAGAAGAATAAATAAATAAAAGAATCAAATCATAGGAAAAAAAAATATAAGAAGAAATACAAAAATTTGTTCTACATTTTCTCAATTTATTATGTGACATGAACATCAAAAGAGCTTTAATTCTTGTGTGGCATAAAAAAGGTGTACTTATGTCTGTTTTTTGTGTGTATGATGTTGATGTATGTATATACATATACATATATTATACTATACATTCATTCAATCACACGTTTATTTAACTAACTGATGAATTCTCTTTTACTACATGTATGTGGTTCAAAGTGGAAGTATAGTAGCAAAGAATATGAAACACAAAAGAAAAAAAATTTCTAAAATGTACAACAAGAATTTTAAAATATCAAGAACCAATAGTGACAAAATAGAATGAAAAATCATCCTTTAGGGCATCATCATTATCTGGTAGGCTGGTAGTTTATTTTCTTTACACATAAAAGTAACACTTCATATATTATATTATACAGTACACAGTATATATATATATATATAGTATACACTCATATAGAATTTATTCATAGAAAGGACATTATCATCATCATCATCACTCTGAATGGACTTTGTAAAATGATGAATCTTGTTAAAAATTTCATCATATTTTGTTATATTTTTAGAAAAATTACACGTATGTACACTTACGGTCGGAAATACATGTACACTAATGAGTAAATATTGAAAATTTTACTTAAAAAAGCCTCTAACAAATAAATTATTTTGGAAAAATAATCTGTTGCCACTTTAAAAAAAGCTTGCTTTGAAACTGTTAACTCATTTGAGACATTCTAGAAGGTTCTGTAGTAAAGGATATTCCAAAATGTGAACGGTTATCATAACGACAGCAATTTCGTTCCATAAGAATTGATCAATTTTCAGTTGATTTCTTCAGTTGAAAATATTTCAAATTCAAATATGTAATCAGAAATTTTTCATTTAGGCTTTGAAGAAAAAAAAAAAAAAAGTATCTTCAAGAAGTTTTACATATTTTATATGATCTAAAGTGTAAGCTTTTATATTTTTAACCCTTTCATTATTTTCAGTCAAATCTTTTATCCTATATTCCTTTTGTGTATAATACTACTATATACTTATAAACTTTTTATAAGATACTTTTTTTTAAGAGTCATTGCACATACATTTGAAGAATAGTACCGAAAAACAAGGAAGATGAAAAAACAAAATGTAAAAAAGAACAATTTCGAGACATGTGATATGGATATCCCGTAAAAGGAGAAACAAAGTTTGCATTTACATATACGTACATTTTATATTAGATATTTCGAGAAGATGACGATGCAATGATGATAAAGAAAATTGGAGCATGTACATGTTTGTATAACTGTCCTACAAAAAAAAATCAAGGTAAAAAAAAATATCTATCTATCTATCTTCTGTATTCACTTTATAAAACTTCACAGGATACTTTTCATTTGTGTTTAGTTCACTTTTCAAAAAACATACAAATAAAAATGAAGAAAAATAAACGAAATATTTATCATCATGATCATCGTGTTGTCATTCGTATTCCTGAATGCTATAAATATATACCTATGTACAAGCCATTATCATCCTCATAATCATCATCATCATCATTGGCAAATCAAATATTTGTTGAGTGGCAAGGATATGAACTTTTCAAAAAGTTTATTCAAGAAAATATATTATGATGACTAAAAGATTAACATACCTACTATGTATGTAAAAATAAAAAAAAGATATATTCAAAATGTGGTAAGAACTCAACTTTACAGTGGAGTATTAGATATATGTACGTGGGACACAACAGTTATCAAGATAGTTTGGAAAATAAAAAAAAAATCCAAAGAAAAAAAGTGGAAAAAATAAATAAAAAATTTATACCTTTTCATCACAAATTTTCTTTTTCTAATTTTATTTTTGTAAATTTACTTTCCTTACTTTAGACTGAAAAAATGTACACATAAATAAATTTTATATAAGGTAAGTTTTTTTTTTTTCTAAAAACTGTAACTGTAATACACTTTTCTAGGATGATATCAGGTGAAAAGTAATGAAAATATGATGAAAGGAAACAAAAAAAAAAGTAAACTAAAAAAATGAAAGGGTTGAAAAAGAAAAAAACATTTTTTGAAAAGAAAATTGAAGAAATTTTTTGTTGATTTTGAAATGTTGGTTGAAAGAAAATAATAAATAAAATAAAAAAAAAACACCAATCTCTTTTCTGTGGAAAAAACGAAACTTTTTATAAGTTGTTTGTAATTTAGTTAGATTTGTGTTTACACAACATATACAATTTGAGGTTATGAAAATAATTAAATTAAAAAAGTTAGTTTTTTATGAGAAAGTTTATTGCTTTGGTTTTAACTTTAGAAAATTGAATGAGTTTTGAATACAGTAGTAAAATTTTTGTGTGTAGAAAAAAAAAAGACTTAGTGGTTTCAAGGACATATAAATTTTTTAACAATTTTTTTTTTTTTTTTTTCGTAAATAAAAAATTCTTTAGAAAATTTTGACAATTTAATAATAATTAGGTGAAAAGTCTGTAAACTCTTAGCAATCATAATGGCATACCTGCAGAAAATGTAAAATAAATTTATTTTAAAATAATCAGACTTTCACCTGTTTCCTTATAAATTCGGACTCAAACTAGTAAATTTTTATGAACTAATAATTATTTTGTAAAAAATCTTTTGAAAAAGTGAGAGAAGAATGTGAAAATTTCAAGCCAAACGTTGCATATAAATTTTTAAATATCTTACTATTTGACATTTGACCTATTATTTTCTTCAATAAAATAAATTTTACAAAATCCAAATTGATTTTTCTGGAAAATTAAAAAAAGTTAAAAACGAAAATTATATTACACATTAAGAATTGATATTAAAATTTGAATATTTCAGCATCAACTTTTCAACGAGCCTTATTTTTCATGAAATTATTAAATTACAAACTCCTATTATACAATTCTATTTATTTTTTTAATGCTTCATTCGTTCAACAATGCAAAATTAACAAATTCCATGGATACTATTTTTTTTTAAATTTTAATTCCAAATGTAAAACATCCTCCATACATACATATCTCTAATTGTATTATTTTTTATTTGAAATTTTTTATACATTTGTATTGATTATGTTTGTGTACGTACAAAATCTAGCTCGATTTCATTTCATATCTAATCTGAAAAATAAATACCTTTTAATAAACAAATATTCAAAATAAATATCGATTTTCAAAAGTAATTCGAAATATTTTCATAAAAGTTTTCCAGAAGAAATTTTCTAATAAAAAAGGATACACTTTCTTTCATGTTTTATTTTTTTTTAAATAGTTAATTAAAACGATTTTTAAAAGTCATCAATGAACTGAAATTTTAATTTTCAATATATGAGATTTTGTACTACGTAAAAATTAAACGATTTACATTTTTAAATTTTCTATTTTATAGTTTGAAATTTTCATTCATTTCTCGAAAATCAATTTATTTTACTAGCCAAAAGCAACATGATTTTGAAAGTAAAGAAGAAAATTTATGAAAAAAAAAAAATCTGAAATTAAAATGAAAATGGATTATTTCTCAATCATCTACATCATGGGTATAATCAAATGAATGCGGTCACTTTATGTATGTACATATGTATGTATGTATACAATGAATAACATTTAAAATTCATCCCTATTCATCCACATCAAATATATTTTCCATGAATCGTTACTAATTAATATTTAAATTATGTCATTTACATTGATTTAGGTACACACATGAAATATGAAAAAGGATTTAGCTCTTTTATTTTATCACGTGTGTATGTGTGTTTGTACATATTATTATTATTATTTCGCTTTAATTGTGTTCATTTTACGACAATTTCATATACAAAAATTATCCTAATTTAAAAAAGAAATAATTTTTAAATAAATTAAATAAAAAAATTTAAAGGAGAAAGCTTTACAAGTTAAACAGAAAAATTGTAATGAGATTATATGAGGCACTGAATCCGTTATTATAGAAAGGGATATAAGGTTATAATGTGAAAATCTAATTTTGTTTTTCGTTTAAATACAAAAAAACTTACATGAAAATCATTCACACAGGTTTTCGAAGAAAATTTTTGACGACTAATATTTTCCATATACGAAATAAAAATAAAAACAAAACCTGACAATAAATTTAGATACTTCACTAAAAAAATATAAAAAATACATAATAAAGTGAAGTAAAAAAAAAAGAATAATTTCAAAAAAGACACATCAAAATATAGTCTGCTTATAATTAATTTTAATTTCAAAACACATCATTCATAATTATGTTCTGCCTCTTTCAAAATATTTTATGAAATTCATTATAATTATTTTCAAAAAATAAAAAAAAAAATCTTTATTTCATTCACATTCATGCTTACCACATTCTACTTGATCTATACACTGATTTTACCATAATTATTTTTTTCCTATACTTGTGGCAGGATAATAAAACATACATAATTCATAACACAACCCTTTTTCTTGTTTGTTTATTTAATTTTTTTTTCTTACTAATGTTTTTAACTCAAATAACAACATAATAATAATAATCTGTTTTACTTTGTTACAACTTATAAATATGTCACACATATCAATTAGTTAAGAATTTCCGTTATGTCGATTAAAATTTCCTTTTTCTCTAATTTTCATTTTCTTGTTTTAATGTTAATTTATTTTTTTCTTTCTCTTTGTAGTAAAATAAAATACAGACATACTACAATAACAACATCATAAAAATAAGGAACATATGTATGTATGTATGTCTGAAAATATTTAAGTATGTGTATCTTGATTTTTTCAATTTAAATATATACATATATGTATATATATACGTATATGAACGTTAACATTACATTATATTTATTTCCTTAGATGATATCATGATACATATAAGTGAAAAACAAAGTGAAATATGCATAATTTTACAACACCATCAACCAAAAAAAAAAAAAAAAAAAAATTTATATATAAAGGAAAAAATAAATAATCTAAAAAGCAATAGAAAATATTCAAAACGTATTTACCCTCATAACATACCAGACATTCTTTACATATCTAAAATGTGATCACACTATTTTCGTACGTACATACATATGTACATAAATATTGTGAAAATTTCAATATAATTCTCATTCTCTACACACTTTTCTTTCCCTTTTTTTTCATCCTCATTTTCTTTCACTTCATCTAAGTATCTATAGAATATTTTATTTGAATCTAAATATTGTAATATGAAAATTAAACATACCTATAATATATCATATATGGTACACACTTATGTAGGTATATGAAATGTATATTATATAACTTTTTATTTGTAAATATATGTGATATGATTTTTCCTAAGCAAATATCTAAAAACTCTAGAAAAGGTAAATACATACATATATGTATATACATATATATAATGAAATATGTATGTGTATATGATGGGTACAAAATAATGTATAAGTATATATCTTTATCCTCCTACAATATTATAAAATAATAATCACACATTTTCTGTTTTATACATGTTCTATATAAATGTACATGTTATGTTAAATAGAGAATTACATATGTACATATTTCATATATTTAGATGAATAAAATAACATATGTATGTATAGAAAAAAAATTGTATGTACAATATTTGTGTGTATTTCGTCTTTTACTCAAGTTATTGGGAAAATGTTATAATAATGTCGAGAAGTCAAGACGGAAATAGAGGCTGAAATAACATTTTTCCTGCCGCATAGTTTATTATTGTGACATGTGAACATTTTATTATATATGTATGTACACATAAGTATGTATATAAAATTGAATATATGTATTCAAGAAATAAAAAAAAGAAAATAAAAAAACATTTTATTATGAAACATAACATTTATACAAATATAATATGTACAAAACGAAATTGTTTTTTTTTTTTTTTTTTTTATTATTTTTTTTTTGAGACTTAAAATGTTAAAATTGAGGTAAAATATTATGTGTACTCAACATTTCAATATTATGTACTATATTACATATTTATATTATATAAATAAAAAGGTGTGATCATAATACAAACATTCCACACCCATTTTCTTTATAAATAAAATTTATGTATAAAAAAAGGGTATTTCAAAGGAATTAGAAATGAAAAATATGTTGAAAGAATGTTAGGTAGGGAAAACAAAAAAAAAAAGGATAAAAGAGCTAAGTTAAGTTGAAAATTCAATAAAGCTTAAAGTGAAAAGCTGAAGGATAATTCACTCTACAAAAAAAAGTCTTTAAGTATTAACACATTAAGCTCCGAACATGAGAAATCTCGGATTTTCTCTTCTAATGAATGTGGTTGGTCACGAAAATAAACTTAGATTGTTCTGTTCAGTGGACATATTATGTACGAATAAATTTGTTCTCTACCAATGAATTTTTGTGGTTCGCATTACACTGAAAACTGTAAGTCAAGAGAACTTAGGATTAAACTTGAGCTATTATTTTATTGAAAAATAAGAAACAAATTTAAAAAAATTCAATTATTTTCTTTTATTTTCTCTGTAACACCCTTTATCCAAAAAAAATTTCCATCTTAAAAATTCAAGAATGTAAAAAAAAAATAAATAAAAATGACGACAATATAACAAGAAAAACCTCTTGTGTACATGTAACATACATAACATGTTTTGAGGGTTTTTATTGTATTGTTGTCTGTTGAAATGTTACAAAATGGTAACAAATTGAAGAAAATATCAAGAAACGAATTAAGGCAAGTGAAAAGAAAAAAAAACATTAGAGAGAAAAGTATCAAACAAGAAAGTTAAAAAGAAAAATAAAAAAAAGTAAGCGGAAAAACAAAATGAAAAAAAAAAAAATCATTGGTGAAGAAAATTCCTTATTGTAAGTTTTTAAACAATTTTTTTGTTTGTATTTTTACTTTTTATTTTTTATACTATGTGGCATTTTATATGCATGCATCGATATTTTTCTTCTTTTTATAAGGAGCGAGGAAAACCCCAAAAAAGATAAAATAAGGTAAAACTAAAAGTGAAAAATAAAAAGAAGAAAGAAAAAAAATAAGCAAAAAAATATTGATGTTGCCTTACAGAATATTGCTATTTATTGTAAAATGTGGAATAAAAAAAAAGATGAAGAAAAATAAAAATTTAAAGAAAAAAGGAGAAAAAAAAGTTTAGAGGGGGAGCATTGAATGGATTTATAAAAAAAATATATATGAAAAAACTGAGGAAATAAATGTTTAGAATTACATTACATTTGAAATGGAAAATAATGTTAAAGAAAATTGTTTATATCGGTTTTTGTTTCATTCTACATGTACATAATATATCGTATACACACACATGTATAGTCAAACAATGTACATACATATATAATAAATAAAATGATCATGTCTAATATGGCTCCTATATATGAAAAGAAACCGCACAAATGTGTTAAATAAATTCAATAAGATTTATTATAATGTTTATGAGTCAAGTTATACATACATATTTATTATGAATTTCAAACAAATTAAATTGTTGTGACATTTTTTTAAGTGGTTTATCAATTAACAGACAGGGTATTAAGTGGGTACTAATTGTAAGTTAAATGTTGACTTAAAAAGAGGGGTTAAATAACATTTTAGTTGGTTTCTTGTTTTTATTTTTTCTATTTTCTTTCGGAACTAAGTAATTTTGTAATTTGATATTGAAAAAAAAAAGGTATGAAAAGAATTAAGAAAAAGGAATATGTATTTTTTTTTTTTTTTGTAAGTGGAATTTAGTCAATTATCGTTGTACTTATTTGGATTTATCGTCAAACTTACAACAATTTTCGTTAAAAACCATAATGATGTTTAGGATCCGGAAAAAAAAAACTACATATTTTGAATATCACCCTTGGATCTTGGGAGTTGTAATATGAGATTTGAACACAGTAAAACTTTTTAGTCATAGTAAATAATTTCGTTGTGATTTGAAGAGGAAAAAAAACGGTTGTAATTTAATCGAGGATTAAGGTTTCAACAATAAGTTAATATCATCAATTTTCTGCTTTTTTTTTTTTTAAAGTTTCATCACTGACTGGAGTGAATAAAAAATACGTTTTTATTGAATTCTTGATTGTCGTGTCTACATGATATTTTTCATTTAATATAAAACGTTGAACAGACTTTAGTACTGAATCAAATTTATTTTTTTTAAATATATTTTTCCATTTTGTTTTGTACAACTACGAACAAGTATAATTAAATTTATAAAACTATCTCTCAACACAAACAATACGACCTTATATGTAGCTTCAAAATTGTGCAATTATGCCCTAGGAGAATTATTTAACATTTTTACATTTAAAGTACTCGCAAATCTCTAAAATAAGATTTCAAATCAGTATCTACAACACATCCATTTTTCTATCAGATATGCAATCAAATATTTGATATTCTTTAGATTAAAAGTCCTAATTAAATTCAACCACCCTTGTACACTTGATTTTTCACAATAAAGAAAATAGGAAGAATTTTTTTTCTTTTTTCAAATGTTAAAATACAATTCAAAAGAAATATTAAATTTCTGTCTCTCTTTTTTAAGGGCTTTTCTAAACAGAAATCTTAAAATCTATAGAAATACGCTACACAACAATAATTTCATTCAAAAATATTGATTAATGTCTCCCTCTCTTATTAAATTCATATTTTCCAGACTTTTATGTTTACCAAGGCAATAAAGTTTTTTCAATTTAAAAAAAAAATTCAATAAAAAAAAAGGATTATAATGCTTAATATATGTACATATTTCATATAGAATACACACATGTACAGTCTATTAATTTATCATTATTTTTATATGTATATCGATCTCGTAATATACTATATATGTCTTTCAAATGAAAAAGGATACAGATACACCGTTAAATAAAATACATAGAACTTCAAAATAATCCTTATGGTTTTCAGAAAATGTACCTCCTTTTTATCTTTTTGTTTTATTTTTTTCTTATTTTCATTTCAATAATAAAATAATGTACAGATCATTGAAATCCTTAAACAATATTTCAACTTTCATCGGAAATATCAATCAAAATTTCATTTTAAATTTGATAAAATTTAACCCTATCAAATTTTTATATTTATAATTTTGTTATTTCTTTTCTTCTATTATCTATGAAAACATAAAAAAAGAACGATATAATACGTGTGGGCCGTGTGGCAAATCTCATATTACATGTATAACACCCAATTTATAAATAAATAATTTTGTCTTCTTTTACATCTAGCTATTTTGTGTTTTTATTTTTTTTTTTTTTTTTTCTGGTTATTTTGTTGTCACCCTTGTTTTGAATTAAAATACTCAAAAATACATTACCAAATTTACCACTTTTTATACTCTTTAATAAGTGTACACTTATTATCATCATTATCGTCATTGAGAATTTTCTTTTTAAATAAAAAAAAAAAATGAGAAAAATAAAAATAGCGGTTAAATGAATACTAAAAGGACCCTCAAATAATTTGCCTTTTACCACCCAGTTTTCTTTTTGAAATTCTATTTCAGGTTAAATAGAAGGGAAAACATGTTGTTCTGATACATACATGTACATATTTATATATGAAAAAAAAAAAGGATCGTCAACATCATTTTGTATACACACAATTATATCTATTGCATTAATAAAATATATTATATAAGGATAAAGATGATAATTTTCTGCTTTTATCCTTCGCTATTTCATTTCCTTTTCCAACCCGATATTTTAATTTTTTTTTTAAATATTTTCCTCTCGTCTTTTGCGTCTTCTCAGTCTTTCATCGTATAATAAAAAATAAAAAATAGATGAAGTTAGAGTATTAAATATTGAGTACATTTTCCAGAATAATATCTAGTCCTAGTGAATGGTAGTGGGTTTGTTGGATACGGATAGAAAAAAAAAATAAGGATGAGAAATTGGTCGGTTAGTTGATTTTGTTATGTGCACTTCTCGGCAGTTTATTTTCAGTTGGGTGCTTCTTGGATTGCTTCTTCTATATGTACAATTTTGACTTGAATATGCTATACATGGATTCTGTATTTTATTGTCACTGATGCTACTACATACTGTTTTCAGTACTATTAAAATACAGTTATAGTTATATTATATCATAAACTGTATATAACGTTATTTATGCGACAACAACAGCAGTGGTTTTTCTCATTTTATAGAAGGAATGAAATGGCGTAAAAAAGGGGTGAAATAAAACCGCTATTCATCCTCTTCACTACACTTCAATAGAATAAAATTTCATCGTTAAGTATCTTGAAAGCATATCTATAAATGAAGTTTAGTTATAAAATTGTAATAATAATGATGATGATGATGATGCTAGCTAGTATACAAATTATGGTAAGGGTAATATAAATATGTTTTAACCATAATAAGTATGAATCCTATAAAGATGGTTGAATATGGCTACTGATGGGTAGTGATGGTGATAGTGGTAGTGGTAAACACTAAACATTACGAATGAATTGCTTACTTCGGAATAAAGATATTTTCAATGGTCGTTCAGTTGAATAAAAACCTTATATTTGGTCTGTTGATTGGTTATGTTGATCCTTTGAGTAAGTATGATATAATATATACCTACATACATAGATAATTTTTAGTTATTTTTTACAACACAAAGATATAGTTGACTTGAACGCTCTAAGACGATAAAAGTCTTGCACATCACATACACTTTACATTATTTTACTATTACAGGGACCATAGTTCATTTTTTTTAATGCCTCACAAAAAATTCACAATCATATACCATTAAAATACATTTTTACACATAAAAAGAAGATTTTGTGGAGGTATTGAAATTCTTAAAACAAAAAGAAGAATGAAGCCAACTATTAGCATTAGTTTAGAGTTTAAAATCATGATAAAAGCTTAATTTTGTTATTTTCTCAGTGATGTATTTTTTGACTACGTATAGCAAAAAATAGTTTTTTTAAAATAGCTTGGTTAAAAAATAAATTTTTCTCCTTTTTATCCGTTATTCTTAAAATTCGGTGATTGCCATGAAAATAATACAATTTATACAGAAATGATTTAAAAATTTTTATGAGATGTTTTTATAATGATGATGGTGATGATTATTATACGAAATGTACGTTTAAAAAAAAATCTCAAACGAAATTTATATACTTCTTGTTTTTCAAATTGACACTCAATGAAAATAACGAACAGAATACAAGTTAATTTCATTTTATTTTTATTCATTTTTTTTTTTTTTTTTTAAGTTAATAAAAAGGTGATAAATTTATGATGAAAAATAAAATGAATAAAAGTTAATTTTACATTTGAAAGTCATAAAAAAAATGTCAATAATTTTCACATGAAATTTCTATTATAAATTTTTATACACTTTACTTGTTTCTTTTTTCTCCTTTTATTTTCTGTCTGTTTTTAACATCCTTATTTAAACATAAAATTTATTACAAGAATAAAAAAAAGCAAATATAGATACATATGAGTATCTATTTTGTTTTGATAATAATAATATAAATTTTATGATAATTTGAAATAAAAAAAAATAAATAAATAACGGATTTCCAGTTTTAACATTGAAGATTGTAAAAGTGGAATTTATTATTCAGTGAAAATTTTATTATGCTATTTTGTAAAATGATATAAAAGTTGATAAGAATTTACGTGTATACATATACACATAATCTACTCGTATACATAACAAATTTTATAATTTTCTGTTTATGTTTCATTGATGTTTTTGTGAGCTGTTTTTTGAATAAGTAAAATTTCAATTGTCTGTTTTCCAAAAAAAAAAAAAAACTCATTAATTTAACGTTGCTATGTAAACAATTAAAATTTGACGAAAAAAGAAGAGGATACATTTGAAAACTAAAAGGATAACAATAATATCATATTACTGTGATTTGATAATTAAAACATAAATTTAAAATAAAAAGTGGTTTATGTAGAGAAATCTAAGAAATTAAATTTTTCAGAAATAAAAAGGATATCTATTTTGAAATTTTATCATAATGGAATATTTGATTTTGAATAAATTAGAATAGTTAAAACCGGATTTTCTTGTGAAACACTTCATACTGTAAACACACCTCCATTAGGATTTGTTTTATCTGTTCTTCCAATTTCAGGCCAAATGAAAAACTTGGTGAAAAAAAATTATTTCGTTATAGACAATTTCAATCTTACCTCACCGCGTCCTAGAAGAACTATAGTGAGTTTGGAGGGCCTGTTAAATTATGTAGTTGATTCTTAGACTTGCGAAAAAAGGATTGTTCTAGAAGCTTTAAACTCTAGATCAGCAGGAAAACTAAAAATATAAATGTAAAATTTAAATGTATGACTTTAATTTTAATTTGAGAAATATCAAAAATCAAGCCACAAATGAAAAAAATTGTTGGATTATTTGAAAACACAACCATAAAATAAAAATAAAAAACATGAGACGATAATCATTAACCTTTTAATCACAAATAATTTGTATTCTACCTTTTTTTTCCAAAAAAGGAATAAAATTTATCAATGTCACACAGAAAAACACACACATATAAGAAAGAAAACGCCATTTTCAATCAATTTTTTATCTTAATATCATAAAAATCCTCCTACAATTAGTTTAATTTTATTGAATTGAATAACATTAAGATTCATTAAAAATAACACGTCCTAAAAACAATCATATGTGTGTATGTTTTTTTATACATATGGTGGTAAGTACAATGACTTCTATCTCTTTCTTCCACAATATATCATTAGAGACAATAACTTCACAAAAGCATCATAAGAAAAAAATAAATAAATAAATAAAGGAACAAAAAAAAAAAAAAAAAAAAACATTTACAAAATAAAATGTATGTAACGACAAAATAACATTGAATTATTCACTCATAATAAATCCAAATAAAGTGGATTTGTGAAAGGCACACAATAACAAAAAAAAAAGGAATAAATAAAAATAAAATAAAAGAAAAATATCATAATACAATCATATAAAAGAATCATAATAACATTTAAGGCTTAAAGGCTATATCTCATCATTATTATTGCCAAAAGGGAATAATATACCCTTTTTATTCTCTACACACCATACATACATACATATATCCTTTTTTTCTGTCTTTCTCATCTTCTTCTCTCTGTGTCTCTATTTCTCTTATATTTTTTATTGTTTGTTACTTTATTACACAATCACACAATTTTTTTTATTTTACTTTTTTTTTTCATGACAACCCTTGGAATTAGATGAAACAATTTGCTTTTTTCGCAATCCAAAAAAAAAAAAAATAATAATAATAAAAGAAAATTGTCACTCAATTTTAACCACACATTACACAAATAACACATGAAGTGTGAGAAAAATACATTAAAAGAAACGAACATGAGAAGAATAATAAGAAAAAAAATCAAAAAAGAAGAAGGAAAAAAACATGAATAAAAGAAAAATATAAAAAAGGATACACAAATCCATGGTAATAAAAAGATAAAAAGCATTTTTATATAAATACGTATAACAATGTTTAAATGTTATCGTCTATTGATTATCTCATATACTATTTCTTTGTGTACTGTTTTTTTTATCCTTCTAAGCATTAGGTTTGCATATAATATCCAATCAGGATCTACATATTATAATAAAATAAATCTAAAATCCTTATAAAATCCTTAAAATTTCTGACCTAACGTATGTACACATGATGCGGTTTCTCTGTCGACAGTTGTCAACGTTGTTTGTCATCATCATCATCATCCAGGACAATGTATTTACATAGGTATGTACAATATTCTTGTTTTTTTTTTTCTTTTTTTTTTTTTTTTATCACTGTCAGTTATTTTATCACCTTATTGGGTAGTATATTATTTAAAGTTATTTTCATCAGCTTTTATTATATATCATTATCTGTTTCTATGTACGTGTAAACACGGAATTTACTATGTATATAGTACATATATATGAGGCGGCTTGCATAACAAAAGCCAAAAACGATACTTCTATATATACATACAGAATTAAGCATCAGGAGGTATTTTAGTATCCTTTTTTTTTTTAATATATCACATTCGTGCTGACAATAATGATAATGATGATGAGATGTAGATGATAATAATAAAGCTTCCTCATTACAACGTACGCGTATATCATATCATACATCCTTTTTTTTTTTACATTTTGATATTTTTTGTTCATATAAAATTCACACTCTAACTAACAACATCCTTTTTGTTTTTGTTTCTTTTTTTTTTTGTAACTTATTTGTACGTGTACTCTAATACTCTAATATTGTATAATGGTAAGCATATCAAGTTTATATTATATAATCATATAATATGAAAAAATAACACATAAAATAAAATAGGGAATTTATGAATGTAATAACACATAAAAGAGAGGATTAACTAGAATAAGCAAATTAGATCATAAGAACAAAACAAAAAATACAAAGTAAATTCACCATGAAAATCTGATGTGAAGTTGAATGTAAATATAAAAAAAAAACAGTAAAATTATGATGAAAGCAGAAAAATAGGCATAAAAGTTGGTCTGTTATGTAAAAACAAAACATACGTGGGTGTTTCAAAATGATCTCGGAAAATTCAAATAAAGCATGATGTTGACTTTTTTTTTTTTGCGAATTTATTTTTCTAACTAAAGTCCATCAATTCTCACAACACATTTTCGTTTAGCTGTTAATTCTGTTTTAACTGAAATAAGGATAACAAAGAAAACAACAACAAAATTAGACTAAAATAAATTATATGAAGAAAAAAACATTTTTTGTTTTTGTAGTATTTATGCATGTACTCCAAGATTGGTGACAAAATTGTCGACAAATAATAACAATGATGATGATGATGAAGATGATTCTGATGGGGCATAAAAACCTCTAGGACACAAAGTATAAAATATTCACACAAAAACGAGAAGAAAAACAAAACAAGTGAAAAGAATGAACGAACTGAAAGAAAAAAAAAATTGAATAAAATCAAGCATAAAATAAGAAAATAAGGGAAGTCGATTAAGGATCTTATTTGCTTTTAGAGGATATAATAATAAAGTATTTATAACGAATACATAAGATATAAGAAGGTAAGTCTTTAGAATTGTATTTACAGCACGAATTCAAAGTATAGAATGAATAAAGCATAAAAACTATATATGTTCGTGTATATAACGTAAAACTAATACAAGAAAAAAGTGATAACAATAAGGATACAAACGACTGCATTAAATAGGATCAGAAAAAATATATTAGAAAAAGTTAATATCCCTTGGCTTTAATGTATATAAATGTGTATACAGTTACTTTTTGTTAGCCTCTTACATACTAATCCTTCGAATTAATTTGAAAAAAGTGTTTTCTAAGATGATTCAATTCCCCCTAGAGACGACAATATTCTTATTCTTCTAAAAGGGATTTTTTTTTCTGCCCTTTATTTTTATTTAATTTTTTTCTTTCTATTTTTTCGAAGAGTGGATAATGATGATGAAGAAAAATCTTTATAAAATGAGGGTTACACCATTTATCGTATCACACTTTTTTTTTAAATACATAATTGTATAATAGCACTTTTTTTCTGCTTTAATTTTGCCCGATTTTTTTCTGTCTCCTTTTTATTTTTGTTTTTGTAAACTATACAATCCCTAAATGGATTATAATCATTTCGTATAGACAACAAACATAATATTATAAAATTATAGAGAAAAAAATCTCTTAAATATGATATTGTGGTAATTTGAAGTGATGTGATTAGTTAGATATATAACAGCTAACTGATGTTCAAGATAAATAAATTCTTTAAAAAAAAAAATAGAATTAAAAAAACTAGGAAAAAAAAGGAAAAGATTATTATTTTTCTCATTAAACCATAAAAAAAAAATATTTCTTTTTCAGCTAAAGGATTCATAAATATAAATTAAATATAAAAAAAAGGACTTTCAGTTTTTTGTTTTGTTCATCACATTTTTAAGTAGAAAATATTGTATAAATTCAAATAATATCATTTTGAGAAGAGGAAAAAATTTAAAAAATCTTTTTTAAATTGGAATATCATTCGGTGCTTGATTGTACACCACGAACAAAATAAAAGAAAAAAGGGAGAAAAAAAATTAATTAAGATAATTAAAAAATACGTTTTTTTGTTTTGCTTAGTAGAAAAAAAAAATAATAAGAAAAGAAATGAGATTATGGATCAAAATTTTATGGATGAGCTACTTTTTCTCCTCGTATTTTTTTAAATTTATTTTCTATTTAATATTCAAACAAGTTATTTTGAAATAAATTAAAACTAATTTAATTTTTAAATTTGAGGTGTAAAGAAAATAATTAGAAAAATCAGGCTTCTTAAAAGATACAATTGTTATTATTTCAATCCTTTTTATGATTTTTATGTCATAAAAATAAGTATGATTTTTATTTTAAATTTTTAACCTCCATATAATTCAGAAAAATTTTTAGTAAAGAAAATTAGTTATTAATTTTTAAGCTTCACATTTCAATAAGAAAACTTTTAAATATTTTAAGAATGATTTAAATAAAATTGAAGTATATTTTACGCGCTTGCGCAATATTTAAATTCTTAAAATTTATGTATTTTTATACAGAATTCGTTTTAATTGACAAAAACTTAAAATTCAGACGCGTTGACGCATTTTCTAAAAATTTTCGTTATATAAAATTAACTAGTGAATATTATCTTTTTATTTCTAAAAAGTTCAGTCCAGTTCACTTCAAAATAGAAAAAAACCTCACATGATAAATTACAATTTAATCAGTTTTAACCGACCTCAACACGTAATCATAATATAAAAAAATTATGAAAATAAAAAATTTTTCTATGTCCTTGGATATCATGTTTGTAGTTTATTTACTTCTTTTCATTTTCATAATATTATGTTTTTCTAAAATAGCAAACTTTTATCATTATAATCTTTTTTTTTTTTTAAATACTCATATCATTTAATAACATTTCACACTTTTTTTTTTCTTTCAAGCGATAAATATGAAAACTTAACAAATTCAATTTAATAAAAATTGTAAATATAGGTACATCGGTACGTATCTACATTATCACATTAAATTATTCATATACGTACATACAAAATATCCTTTTTATATTTTAGTAATGTAATACATATAATAAAAAAGGAATATGTTCCTATGTATGTGTTCTCAAGAAAAATTTTTTTTTTAATAAAATTCTATTTTTTGTTTTTTTTTTTTTGTTTAATATTTTAGTATACTCTTTTATAGTATTATTGAAACATCTATTTCTATTCATTTATTTCCCTCTTACTCTTTTACTTTTTTCTTATAAACACTTACCACACGTATATTGAATACCAGTGTTAACCTTTTGCAACCTTTTTTTTTACTTTCTCCTTTTTTATATTCTTTTTTCTCCACTCTTCTTCTTCTTCCTTTTTTTTTAACCTTATTTTATCACATGTGAGTTAATTTTTCTTTCATGGCTTCACTCTTTTACACAAAAATGCTTGACAGCTGCGATCCTTATGATACTTTATACATACAAATATTCCGTTATAGATATACATACATATGTATGTACAAACACCCTTTCTGTTACCTTTTCTACATAACTCCATAATCAAAGAGAAGAACAAAATATAATAAAGAATGCATCTATATCTCATATAACGTCAAACCCTCTTTTCTTTTTTAACAAATATCTAAAACATCATTGTAAGGAGTCAAGTAAGCAAAATCAACCAAGCATACACTGTATCGTTACACCGTTATACCACAACCATCAATACTCACCCACTTATTCCACGTGGTAACCACCCTCTCTTTCAAAGAAAAAAAAAATCCTTTTTATTTTTTTTTTATTTATTTATTTATTTATTTTTTTTTTTGTAACCACAAAACTAATCTGAAATATGTATACCTATGTTCACATGTAGTTCACCTTTGTCCAACTATATATATATATAATATTACCCATACCAATCAAGCAACCATACATACATACATACAAACATACACATCACCTTCTCCTCCTCCATCACTATAGCCCTCATCAACTTATAAACGAACAAACTAACAGAATTAAGGATGAGATTGTTTAAAAAGAAAGAAATAAGGCCAAGTATCACATAACTTTCATACTAACATGTAAAAACAGTTTTGTCATGCTCAAGGGACCTACACTAAAAAAGTATGTTGCGAAGTATGAAAACTTTTTTTCTTTTCTTTTTCCTTTTTTTTCGCTTTCTTGGAGGATGACGACGGCAATATCAAGTCAGCCAGTTAGTCAAATGGATGAGAAATATTAATGGAAGAAAGGGTTATACAGCAAGGAATATTACAGCGAAAAAATATTGCAAAAATCGTTTGTTTTTTTCCTTGTTCTTACACTTTTTTTTTGTCATCATTGAAAACATATGTATATATAAAATTCGCCATATATTTATTTACATATATACATATGTATGTACGTAAAAGAAAAATTCATAACTACACAAATACTTCATGAAATAACAACAAAAGAAAAAGAACATATAAAATAAAATTTTCCTACAATGAAAAATTCTGTTAAAAAAAGGAATAAAGAAATTAGAGGAAAAAAAAACACAAAAAAGACATGATGATGATCATAAGGACAACGACGATGCTGATGATGCTGCTGTTTGTCTGAACAAATAGTGTACGAAGAAAAAACAGACATCTCCAACATGTTAAAAAATCTACCAAAAAACAAAAAACAAAAAAAAAGCAGTAGAAAAAAAATCAAACTTGGATTTATTGTTGCTTGAACAGAATATATGAAAAGTTCACATACATAAAATTCATGCTATCATAGCATAACTTTTTTTCCTCTCCTGTTATTTTTTCTTTTTAAATTCTTTCATTTTATTTTCATTTGTGTATGCTTTTTTGGTAGATATATTTTCAGAACATGAGTATTTCCTGACATTTTAACAAATACTAATACATTTTTCTGTTAAAAAAAAAAGTAAGTAGAATGTATTACATGAATGCATGAAAAATTTATGCAATAAAATTATATGTGTGATGATTTTATACTCAAATATGTCAAAAAAAAAAATATATAATAAAGGAAAATATTATTCCAAATTAAAAAAATAAAAATAAAAAATAAATGAGAAAAACAAAAAAGTATAATTTTTTCCTTTCTTTTCACCACTTCAACCCCCCTCCTCTTTAAATACTCTTATTCCAGCATATATACATTTCATCCTTATTAATATTAGTCAGCCATGCTTTTTCAGGATATGAAAGGATATAAAAACGTCATCTGGTACTTTTTCCACGATACAAATATATTTTTTCATCCGCCAACACATATACATACATATAAACATATTTTTGCTCATAAAATGAATGAAATGAATAACTGATGCGAAGGAGATGGTATTTGTTAAATATGAAAAAAAAAAATTGTTCATGATGATGATGATGACTATGAACAACGATAACAAAAAGAGTATATTGTTAAAATACATAATATGTATAGGTATATACATTTTTCTTAAACCAAAACCACTGAATGTTTTTTCTTCTCTTTTTCATCTTAAAAGAACCAATTGCAACAACAATTCCAATATTTTCCACCCACTAAACATATTTATATATGTATGTAATTTTAACTTAAGATATATTTATTAAAAGGCTATATTACAGTACAAAATAAAAATAAAATGTATAGAAGGGGTGGAAAGTGATGAAACTAAGAATAAAATGAAAAGAAAAAAAAGACGAGAAAAAATCTTCTGAACTGTTGGGTGTCACGAGGTATCTAGCACACACTTCAATATCATTTTTACTATACAACTTTATTGCTTTATATATATACAACCTTTTTTTGCCTTTTTTTGATACACTTAGTATATATGTATGTATAATAATAAGAATATCGCTATCGCACGTATTCATCTTATTATCATGTTTTCGAATATTTTAACTTCTTAGTAATTCAGACAAATAATAGGGTGTTACAGATGACCGAATGACTTGAGGAGTACAATTTTATTTTAAATAAATTAAAAAAGTTCTCGACGAAAATTGTAGTTTTAAAAAAGTGAAAAAGAACAACCGACAACCTGCTAATTTCTAACTTAAGCTTACACTAACTTAGCACTCCAAAACTCTTTCTTATAGTTTGAAACTGAACAAACAGTTCCACCTACTTTTTGTACCAAAGTCGACGTCAATATTATGCTATGTCTCTTGAAGGTTAACACCTTGTATCCATATTTTTCTTTTGTTTGAAAACTATGAGAAATGTAGAATAATCGTGTAAGACACAAAGGAACTACATACAAACGTATACGTAAAGTGATTTTATTAAAAAAGAATTTGGATTGTTTCTTGTGAATGAAAACAGACCTAAAGGTTCCCTCCGCTTCATCCAAAGTCATTTTCCTCTTCTCCTCGCTCATAGAATTTGAAGTTACACCGAATTCATAAATTTAATTTAAAAAAAAAAAACATTATGAAATCTGATGTCGAAATAATATATTTTCAATTAGATTTTTTTTTTTTGTTCAAAACCACTGGGAAACCATTTAAATTTCATTTTATTTTCAAATACATTCAATTTATTTAAACAACAAAAGCAAAAAAACAAAATAAAAATGTTTTTTTTTTTTAAATAAACAAGATCCATAATAAACACCTTTTATATCCTCAATAAAATATTCTAATTTTTATTTTCACAATGAGAATATTTAAAAAAAAAAACGACTACAACAATAACAGTGGAATAAAATTTTATAAAAAATAAAGGACAGGAAAAAAACAAAAATTTTATACAGAAATATTTCCCTACGGAATTGAAAATAAAAAATTACATATTCGAAAACACATGACATAAACACAATTTCATAAAAAAGTTTAAAAAAAAAATTCTGAAAACAATATATTCTCATCATTTTTCCACGCACTCTTAACTTTAATACACCCTGTTTAAACAGATTTTTTTCTCTAATTTTTTTTCCTATATTATTATTACTTTTTTTTTAATGTATAGCAGAATATACAATTTGTACAATACACAAGGATAAAGGAGACAAAAAAAAAAGAATTTATTTCAAGAGGAGTGAGATAATGTACACAGGAAAAAAAATTCTTTTATTTATTTATAGATTTTTTTTCCTTTTTGTTTTGTTTTTATGAATGTTGGGGGTGTTATACATATATTGCGAATTGAATGTGTATATGTATGGAGATTAAAAAGAGGAAGACAAAAAAAAAACAGAAAATTGGATAAAATAGCGTTAAATTTATTCGATTTTTTTCTTTGCTTTTATGTGTAAATATTGCTGAGATTAGGAATGCAATATTTTGGAGAGTATGAATAAAAAATTTTGGGTGAAAATAATAGCAGAAAAGATTGTGTTGAAAAAATTGAAAAAGACGGCAGGAAGAGAAAAAGATTTTCGTCAGTAAACATTACGAATAAAGCAAATAAATTTTCCCTATAAGAAAAATTGAAATTTTAAATAAGTAAAATAACTTTTTTTTTTTTTTTTCATAAAATTCCTTAAGGATATTGATGCCCCTCTGCAACTATGTTATGAATCCGAAATTTTGTTTATTTTTCGTTTTCTTTCATCTTTATTTCCTTTTCGCTAAACTTTTTTCTCATACATGATTGCACACAGCAAATCACCCGATTTTTATCCATTGCTCCTTTTTTTCCTCTTCACTTTTTTTTTCTTTTATTTATTCTCATCCTTAGCAAAATCATCTATAACTGAATATTTTTTCCTGCCAAAGAATCCTCATAAAATGAATTTTTATTTTATTTTAATTTTTTTCCTCATCATGTCCTTTTTTTTTTCTTCTTGGTATACAAACTTTACTTTTCATCTACAGAGCCATAATGGTGTACGTACAACACATTTGGCTTCATGAAACGTGTATTATGAAAAAAAAAATAAAAACTTTGGAACAAAAATTACCGTGGAACTATGTAATATACTATATAAATGCAGTTATACCGTTATACATATTTTCTAGAATACAAAAAAAAGTGTAAAAGAGATCAAGATAGTTCATGAGAAGATAGAAAAAGACAAGAAAAAAACGGCAGATGTAAAAAAAAAACCCAACTTTGTGAGGGTGTGGGTAAAGTGGACCCAAAATGAGCTTAAAAAGATATGTGTATTATTCAATATGGGGATGAATTGCTACGACAACATTTCTTAAGAGCTTTGTTCTATTGTACTTAAAAAAAACAATAACAATAAAGAAAAAAATTAAATAGATAGGTAGGTATTTAAAAAAAAAAAAAAAACAGAAGAAGAAGAAAAGGACAAAAAAAACATGAGGTAAGTATAAAATTGTGGTTCGGTAGGGTGTAAAATTTTGCGATTTATGCACAGGAGTCAACAACAAAAAACAAAAAATAAAAAAAGGAAAAAAGTTAAATTAAAAATATATTTGAAAAAAAGTTTAGAATAAATAAAAAGGAAAAACAACACAAAAAAAATGAACAGAATATATTTAAAAAAAACTTTTCACTTTTTTCCCAATAAAAATGAAAGAGAAAGAATTAAGATTTAAATACGTAAGTGAAAAGAAAGTACAACTTTTTTCTTATAAAGGACATAAACGATGAAAAAAAAAAGTATAAAATGAACATGAAGGTTTTCTATATCTTGTCCTTTTCTTTTTTGGAAAAATGAGTTTAAGAGGTTTGAGCTTAACGATGGTTTACAGCTTTGAATTAATTTATGAGACTTTAATATATCGTTTTTTTTTTTTAGTTTCATTTTTTTTTCATATTATTTGGTTTATTTTTTTATATTTTTTTTTAGAGCTTGGTTTTTTATTTCGCCTCTTTTACTTTAGCACTTCAGTGTTTAGATTAAGTACCAAAGCTATGAGAGTAGATAAAATCTGTCATTTATTTTTATTTGTTCTTAAAAGAATTTTTACAAAAGATAATAAGTTTTTCGTCTTTCTCTTTTTGTTTTACTCTTTTTTATGATAAAATTTGATGTTTTTTTGTTTTTATTTTTCTATAAAAAAAAATATATATGTACCTATGTATATTTTATTAAGTAGGGTATGAAGTAAATATGTATATAAATTTTTTTATATAGTATCATCACAAATTTAATCTTAATAGGTACACATTTGGCTTTTAAAAAAAAAAAAAAAAAAACAATGAAATGAAAGATAATAAAATTTAATTCAATCGTTAAATATAAATTTGTAATAATTTTTAGAATGCTTAATAACTTTTGTATTTAAATAATTTTCTCAAATTGTATGTATTTTCCAAAATGCATGATTAATTGGTTACATGGCACATGTGCATATGAATTAGGTATAACCGAAACTTTTATTTGTATCACTAATTCGACGACTTACATTGTTTCTTTATTTTTGAACATGAAGATTACAATTATGTATTTGATATGAAGAAAACCAACTTGCATTTTCGAAAATATCCTGTTTTTTTTTAAATATGGAAATTATTTTGTTTTATAGTTTCAAATAGTTTCAAATAAATCAAATTTATTTAAAACAAAACTTATCTAAAATAATGTAATTAGCCTATAAATCGATTGTATATCACACATGAATTTGAACTTGAACTCAAAAACTTTCAATATATCGTATTTAACATGATTTTACCATATAAAATATATTTTTATGAATTTAACCTTCCTTTTTTCTTTAGATATTTTTTGTTTTTGTTTTTGTGTGTCTGCATGTATGGCAGGACAGGAAATGAATTTTACACTACATACATATTATTTTCTGTAAAATATGTATCCTTGTATGTATATGTACAGAGAAAGAAAGAAAAACTTTTCTTAAATATACATGATGTACTAATTTAAAAAGTTTTCAAAAAGTAATTTATGAGTCATTTAAAAAGTTTTACAAAAATTTCAAATTCAATTTTATTGGAATTCTCATGAATACAAACTTTGTATACAATTATTATGATTATTTTATTGAATTAAATTAAATTATAAAAAAATTGTTAAAATAATCATTTACTTTTGAAAACAAAAAATTGAATAAATAGAAAGGAAAAAGTATAGGTACTTTTTTTAAATTACATTTCAAGTATAATGAAAATTAATTTTCAATAGAAAAATTAAGTAAACTGATTTATGAATAGATAATGTAAAATTTTCATTATTTAACTTTGTGTACTTTATTATTTTGAGAATAAAAATAGAACAAAATATTTTATACAGAAAGCCTTATCCTTGTTATATGTTTTTGTGATCAAATATTTTTTTTTCTTTAACTGATGAGGTCCTTAAAATCTAGCCATATTCAGCTTTTATTTTTCTGTCGCCTTAAGCTACATAAATATCAAAACAGGATTTTTTTTTTATATTTTAAACTACAGATTATTATCATAAATTACTTGTAAATGAGTTGTTATGCTACCACTATACTTGAATGTGTATTAAAATTTATTTCTAATTCGAAATAACAGAAAAACTCGATTAAATTATTTTTGATGCATACAATTTTTAAAACCTATAATGTTTTCAACTAAAAATAAGTGAAAAAAATATTAAACATATTCATATCAATTTTTTGATTACATAAAAAATAATGTAAACATTTTCATATTATATTCTCGAAAAGTATATATTTTTTTAAAAATTAACATAACTTTTACGATCAATTAACTCATTTTATTTAATTGTTCCTATTAACCTTTAGCTTTTTTTCTGATTAAATATCAATTTTAAAATAAAATATAATTTTTTGTTGTTGTTGTTTTCTTTCTTCGATTATAATTATTATTAATATAAAACTCACCACATATTGGAATGGGTGCATGTATGCTTGGTAATCCTCTTGGTATCCATTCCATTATTATTTAAAATAATGATAAATTAATTTTTTTTTTTTTTTTTTTTTTCAAATTTAAATATTTTTCCTGTACACTTGAATTATTTTTACAATAATAAATAATTTTTTTTATTCACATTTAATCACTTGTATTTACAAGATTTAATTACTTAATGAGAAGAATAATATATAACACACACATTACATATGTATATGCCTATTTCATATGAATAATTTTTTTTGATATTTCATTTTACGATTCTTTTTTTACACACACTTTTTAATATCAATATACGTATGTATTTAAAAATCTATATTTTTGTTTTTTCAATTTATTTCTTTATTCATTCATTCTGATATTTATTTATCATTAATATTCTACTCAAAAGATTTTTTTTTTTTTCGTTGAAAAAACATTTATCCTTTTTTCATTTCAATCGAGTAAATAAATTCCTTTAAAAAGAAAAAAAATTTTTTTTCAATATTTTCTTTTCTGTATGAAAAAAATAAATTCAACAGTATCTCATAATCACTTTATGTACTTCATATTTTTTTTCTTTTTATTCTCATGAAATTTATCTTTCTTGTATTTTTTTTCCTTTTAAAAAAATTAACATATAAAAATGATATTGTGTATAATATCCTTTTTTTTATATTCTACAATTTTCACATATAATCATCCTTATTTCTATAGATACATACAGTAAAAATAAATACAAAAAAAGAAGAAAAAAACGATATTAAATAAGGATAAAAATGAGGATAAATATGAAAAAGCAACGTAAAAACACAGAAAATACAAATTAAAATGAAATAAAACGAAATAAATATCAAATAAAAAAAACCCTTTCTTTATTATTTATTTAATTTTTCCAATGTAACTCTCTCTTTATAGAATGATTTTCAACTCTTGAATTTTCAACTTTTTCCACATAATTAACAATAAAAAAAGCAACATATTTTTAAAAATAAATAAAAAATGTTGTAGGTACGTATGCATGTATATGTGTATTAAAATATATGGTGTACCGCAAATATTGACATCCAACGAAAAATTATATATTATATGTAGATATATTTACTAACATTCATAATTACAAATAATACAAAATAAAAACGTTGACGATTTTCACAAAATAAAAAAAACAACAACAAAAAATAAAACAAACCACCCGCTGACAAAAGTATCTACAGTATTAATTTCCGACAATTTCACTTTTGACTCGTTTATTCTGACTCAATTTTAACACTATACTAACATTTCGGATTCTACTACATGTTGGTTTGATATACAAAAAAAAGTGTCTTTTATAATTCCCAGCAATTACAACAAACAAGTATATCCATATATGTATGAGTATATATATATTTTTTTCGATCCCAATAGGGTAAAAATAAATATAAACAGCAACAACAATTTTAATGACATCATTACAACAGATGTTTTTCTCTCAATTAGTGGGATACAAAATTAAATTACATATAATACACTCGAGAAAATAACACATATCCTTTTTGGTTTTCGTTTTGTTTTTTAATTTTTATTTTATTTTCATTCTATATTTTTTTTTCCTGTTTAATTTCATTTTGTTGTTGTTATTTAATTTCAAGCTAATAATATACTTTAAATTTTTTTCTTCTTGTGTGTGTATAATTTTATGTGTATATCCTTTTTTTGTGGTATATAAAAAGAAAATTAAATAAAATTAAATTGACACAAAAAATAAATAAGGTAAAAAATAATAATCGACCTTAACTTAAACAAATTGACCAATTCATAAACGACACGATTTACTACTGTGTGTATTTGAATTGGTTGATTACATGACAATATAATAATAGATAATGATCCTTTTAATTATTTAAAAACAAAAAAAAAAGAGAAAATAATAAAAGGTATGTATTATTTATTTATTTATTTATTAATATTCTTTAATAGTCCTACTACGACTGTGGAGAAAAAAAAAACATTATATTTCCCTTATTCATGAAGTTAACACCACTGCTTTATTAGTAGCAAGGACCAACAACTAACAACAGCAAAAAAAAAAGTTGAAAAAAAGCACCACCATATTTTTTTTTATTTCTAATGTCCTCCCTACTTTCTTTTCCTTTTTTTCTATTACTAAAATTCTCTATTTCTCATTTCCCTTTGCACAATTAAATTGTCGTGTAATTGTATAATGAAATTCTTTTTTTATATAAAAAAACTTTTTTTCTAGCTCCTGTTTTTATTTTTTTTTATTTTTTATTTTTTTTTTTTTTTGTAAATAACGATTTTTCTTTTAATTTTTTCCTTCTGTGCTTTTTTTTTTGTTTTACCTCTCACACTCATACAAAATTCATTAAAATCTACAATTTTTGTTTATTTTTTTCTTCTTCATCATTTTCATTTTTAATGTGTTTTTTTTGTGTGAATGCAACTTTAATTACAACACTTAAGTCCTTTTTCCGGTCGACTCAAATAATATAAGAGGAAGGAAAAAATAAAAATTGGTATGGTACCGTAGTTATATAGAATAAAATCGCATAACTATATATACGAGTATATGTATACCATCATATACTATCACACTTTTATACCACTGAAATCACCATGACCGGATATTTAAAAAAAAAAAAAGAGATTTGTACAGCAGCAGTTAGAACGTGTACAAATATTTTGAGAATATTAAAAAAAAAAACGGAATTGTACACTTTTTTTTTGTTGATTTTATTTTAGTGTTGCTTTCTTTTCTATTCAAAATTTTATGTTTTTTTCTTGTTATCCTTTTTCACATTTATTATTTTATATTTTTTTTATTATTCATTTTTGTATTTTCATTTCGTATTCAAATTTTTAAAACTTATTTGAAAAAAACAATACCAATGAGTTTCACATTAGTTTTATCTTTAAATACGGTATAGTCACATAATACCACCATAAGAAAGTAATAATAAAAAAAATAAATGTATATAATAACTAAAACAAAAAAAATATAAAAATAACACCATATCGTTTAATAGAGCTCATTTACAATGCAAAACACACAAAACATTATAAGATATCCTTGAGAGAAATGAAAACTTTCTTCTTTTTTTACTTTTTTTTTTTTTTTTTTTTTTGCTTTTACATTTTCATAACAACAACAATGAAGATGAAAATATATTTTTAAATCCACACCTTATTTCAGTGATTGTACACAGATACAAACAAAACAATATGTAGATTTCATATAATATTCGATGAAAAATCGTTGATACTCAACCTAAACTAAGAAACAAATAATCCATCCAACAAGCACAAGAGAATAATTTGTGTAAAAAAAAAAAAAAAAAAAAAAAAAAAAGACAACAGTGCGACAAACAGCATCTAATATATTTACTAAACTGTTTTATTCATCTTGCACAACAAAAAACAACATTATACCACATACATGGAATCATCAACTAATAACAGCATACATAGCAGTACCGGCAAGGATCAATGGAAGGAATCATCATCATCACTATTATTAGTCAAAAAACACGGATGACAACATTTCAAATTTATGTTAACATTTTTCACAACAAAATGTTTCCCGTCAACGCTACTGCACTGAAATTTTTCACCGAGAACTTTTTTTTTATTTTGAAAATAAAAAATTCACAACACGATTTTAAGATGATGATGACGAGAGTACTACAATAACTGTAACTGAAATGGTATCGAGAAAAAAGCCCACATCCGTAAAATATTTTTTTCAAAACAAGAAAGAAGTTATATTGTAGGAAAATATTAAAAAAGAACACGAAATAGCGAGCTTTGAAAACGACGATGACGGTATAACGAATCCACCAACAATCTCCATCAACGACGACGTCGAGAACGACGAAAACAACAACCGCCAACTAAATACGAAACCACATTTAAGGATATTTTTTATTACATTGAAAAGAAACATCAAAAATAAGGTTCTATGATGATGTTGATGGTAAAGACGACGACGTCGACAACGAGAATGACGGTCGCGAAGGATATTAAATAGAAAGAGAAAATATTTTCTCACTTTTTTATTATATTTAGGAAAAAAATCAGCACAATTTCGCGATTATATTAGTGTGCTTTTGCCTTTTTGAAGTACCTATGAAATATGAATTCAAAATTTTCCAGGATGAAAATTCAAAAAAAATAATTTACAAAGCACTTCTATAACGCGCCAATACAAATATGAAATATATGTATCTGTTTTGGAAAAAAAATCTTCACATCTCCCGTTTAATCTTGAATTTTCCTTTAAAACTTTTTTTTTATTATTTTTATTTTTAATACAAAATTTAAGAAAAAAAAACTCACAGAAACAACCACACTCACACTACTGTATTATTTTATTTTATTTGATCTTTTTTATATCCTGTGTGAACTGAATTTTAATGAAGACGATAATATGTTTCAATCATTCAATCTAAATCTTGTTGACATGACCAATGTTTCTGGTAAAATCCCAAATGAAAACACACATCAACAAAACATAAAAGAAAATTACTTAAAATGAATTCTCTATACAAATCTAAAGTCCTTTTTTTTTCCTCTGTGTATGTATACATTATGTGTATATATTTATTTTTTTTTATAATATTATGTATATGCAATGTTGATGAAAAGAATAAACGATGACGATCTTTTATCCATTCGACTTCCTTTATCCTTCCGGTATCATCATTTCACATATAACACATGAACTTTTTCAATATATCCTCCAACAGATACACATTTTTCACTGTCCTATAAGTCAAAATATTTATACATATAGCTATAAATCTATTCGCTCTTGTAATACACTACATACTTCTACGTTTTTTTTCCACATCCGTTCACAGTGTTCCTTGTAAAATTTATTGAAAAAATATTTTGTTATTTTTCCCTACTTTTTTTTATTTTATTTTATTCCATTAAAATATATCCTATATATGTAAACAAAGTAATCTCAATGATGAGCACACCATGAACCAACATCAATCTTCTTATATGTCCTTTTGATGCTTTATGTTTTTTATTTTTTACTTTTGAGAACTTTATACACCAACTGAAAAGGTGGAATTTATATGCGCTTACTATATTTTGTTTTTTCCTGAAAGCTAGCCAACTGATATTGACTTGCTTCTATAAGAATCAATGATTGAGAACTGGTGGCTGGTTGCTTGAGCGCTTGATACAACCTACGACCTACCTAATATAATGTGTACACATACGTTACATACACTTTTTTTTTAATGTCAACTCTACAAGAATATTATCATCAACATCCAAAAGCAGCAGCAGCATCAACATCATCATGTTTCTCTCTGGTATTCAATTCTCTTCTTCTTTTATTTTTCGATTTTTTTTTTCTTTTCAAAAATGAACTAGGATAAAAATTCTTTATCGATATACATATGTACACATGTATGTATGTGGATCTATATAAGCATTTTTTTTTCAATCAAAATCACACTTTTCCGGAGGGAACAGAATAAAAACAAAAAAACAAAAGAAAATTCCAACAACTGTGTAATATGCCACCCCCTGTCGTGCATAAAATAATAAAATATAGGTACGAAAAATTGTTATCCTTGTGTATAACACAAAGGAACACAAATTTCAGAAACAAACACAAAAAAAAAAAATAAAATAAAATAAAAATAAAACCAAGGAATAAAATTTTGATTCTCTCATAAAATAGCCTTTTTCCTTTTCTTTTACATTATATGCACAACAAAAAAAGGACATCCGTTTCGCAATATTTTTTTTCTTTTCTTTTCTCATTTTATGCTTCTCCTTCATCTGTTTTTTTTTTTCTTTTTCTTTTTTGTTTTTCAATGATTTCTTTTTTGTATTTTCAAGAGGTGCACATTTTCAAATGTATGCGTTCTCATTTTTCTGAAACGTTTTTATTATTTTCTTTTCAATTAATGAATGAATGATGTAAGTATGTAAGTACAAAATAAGGAAACAAGAAATGTAGGGTGATGAAAAAATACAAGTTTAAAAACATTATGAAAATTCACAATAATAAAAATGCTAACATTCAATACATATTTTTTGGCGATTTAACTGTCAATGCTACTTTGCCAAGCAAACGAAACAAAAAAAAGAAATACCTCTGCAACAAGTGCCTAACAAAAATCGTTTCTAGTACAAAAGACAAAAATCTTCAAAACTTCCTCTTAAATCCTGAATATGAAAAATACCAGAAAAATTTTGTAATCGACTGTTTACAAGCGCCATTATTTGAAATTAAAAAAAAACTCTAACGATTTTCTGAACTTTACAATACTTTCATAAAATTTTTGTATGCGCACTAAAGAAAAAGTTGCATTTGAAAAAAAATTAAAAAGAAAAAAGGAAAAATTTTCTCATTTTCACGAAAGAGAGTTGTAAAGTTAACGTTACACATTACAATCTCATTTTTTCTTTTTTCGTCTCTTTTGAAATGGTAAAGCACAACTTTTATTCCTTTTAATTCAATTAAATAAAATGTAAAAAAATCGTCAATTTAAAAAAAAAAGTAATTAAAAAAGTTAGAAAAACATTTAAAAATTTCTTCGAAAAAATTTTACACTTCCTTTTTCAAAGAGAAAATCTGTTCTAACTTAAGAGTGAACAAGGTATCTGTTTTTTTTTTCTTACTCAAACAAGGCACATATTCAATTTTCCTTGTTTTCTCTTTCAAAATTTTCTTTTCTAATTTTAAATTGAAAATTACTTTTGAAATTAAAATTACTATTTGGAATTTGGAAACCTCAAATAATCAAATTAAGAAGAAAATAATCCTCCTATTATTTCCTTAAATCCACTATTTACTCTTTTACAAAATTTCCACACAATATTTCTCTTAATTTTGAAGAAAACAAGAAAAGAAGAAAAAAAAATAAAGTTACCTCAAACCACATAATTTCAATCCAAAAATTTATATTTACGAACTGTGAGGCCATATAATATTAAGCTTTTTGATTCAAAATAAAATTCTTATGTGGTTATAAAAGGATTACAACTACGAAAATAATTTGATCCAGGGGGAGTTTTATATCGACAACAATAACGGATAGAAAAAAGAAAAGAAAAAAAAAACGAAACAGCAAACGATCGAATGAGTAAAGATAAAAATGAAAAGACAGGCATATGCATATCATGAAAACACAATAAAAAAAAAAACAATAAGAAAGAAGAAAAAGGACATAAAATTTGTGGGGTAGTTGGTAGAAAGGATATAAAAAGGAATAAAAATAATAATGGTAAGAGGAAAAACACTACCTACGTACACAAAATACCATTAAATGAGAATGAATGATGTTAGAGTATAAGTCCATGTACAAGTATCATCATAAAATCTAAAAGATTACAACTTTTATATCATCCATTTTGCACAGGATAATACTTTAAATTTAGGCATGCATGCATAAAGATACTTTATTTGTGTGCTTTTTTTTATATTTTTGTTTTTTTTATGTACATATACATATACATATATACTTAAGAGATGAAAAATGAGTGTATTTTGCTTTCGTTTTTCCTTTCTTTTCCTACATTTCTTTCTCGTTCTTTTTTTTTTTTTTTTTTTTTCCTCTTTTTTTTCAAGTGATGGTAAGGTATAAAGTTGAAAGGTGAATAATAGGACAAACGTACAATTTGTGGTGTACATTGACTAAATATAGTTCCTATTCCTTTGACCGCCTGGTATATAAAATATATATTTTATGAGACAGCAACAACAACAAAAACAGGAACAAAAAACAAAAAAAAATTTAACTATAATATAATACTATAGTAAGTGTAATAAGGTGAAAGGCTGTAAAAGGAGGGTGAACTAAGTTTAAGTGGCAATTTGCTTCCTTTCAAGGTTCTTTACTTTATGTACATATGTATACGTACATATATATATACGTATCTACATATTACATTTACTCCTTTTTTAGGTTTTTCTTTTCAAATTCATAGTATCTTTTAGGTTACAATTAAACCACATAAAAAAAACTATTTTGTGTACTTTGAAAGGAGAAAAAAAAAGATAAGGGAAAATTAAGAATTATAAAGTAAAAATGCAGGTGAAAATAATTTGAAGAATTTTAAAGGAAATGTGATATATACCCAGAAAAAAATAAAATAAAAGAAAAGGAAAAATATTCAATTTTATGAATGTGTTTGTCTGTATTGACTTTTTTTTTTTTGTTTTTTTAAAAACAAGAATACATTTTCATTTTGACTGGAAGTTGTTAGAAAGAGATTACTGTTAATGATGTAGCAGTAAAAGTTGTAATAAATCTAAAATTTGAAACTTAATTTGTTAATGATACTGATCTTCTTCTTTTACTTCTTTTTCTTTTTCTATTTGTTGTTGTTTCTTCTTTTAAAGTAAATTTTGTGGAAAATATAATTGAATTTGATTTAAATAAATTATCTCTCTTTTGAAAGAGATAGAATATTAGAATAAATTAATTAATATTTAGAGAAAAATATAAAAAAAAAAGGTTCTTCTTTTTTTTATTTATTTATTTCGAAAATTGGTTCTGGATTTATTAAATATTTTAATAACTTAATTACTTTGGGTTAGAAACAAAATTAAATTTTGATTTTTATTTTATTATTGATTTCAAAGCTTTTAAAATCCTGAAATTAAATTAGCAAAAAAATAATCCAATGAAAAAAAATTTTTTTTTTTTTTTAAAAAAACCATTATTCATACTGAAATAAGGTCACAATTAATTTAGCAATCTTGGGTAAATAGCTTTTAAATTTTTTCAAAATTCAAAAGTAATTCAGCTTTCAAAATTTCCTAATTTCATTTTTTCAAGTTTCTTTCAAATAATACACACTCATCTAGTTTACAATTTTGAGAACTGTAGTGAATACAATCAAGTATAGCACTTACAGAGCCTATCATTCCCAGAAGTTTAAGTAATGTCTTGTCTTAAGCTTTTAAATTTTCAAATTTTACAAATTGCTAGCATATCAAATTACTCGAGTCATAAATAGTGAATTTTATTTATAAATTTCTAAAATTTCTTAATTTTTCAAACTGCTTACAAAATTTTCAATCTTTCTGATTCTTTAAACTAATAGAAGAAAACCTTAAAATCAATAAACATTTTAATCATGTAGATAGGTACTTACCGATATCCCTAGTTTTATCACTTGATGTAGAATATTGTTTTGGTGAACTATTTTTCTTATTATTTGGTATCGTTCTAACTGCTGAATTTACCTGTTCAACAAAATGCAATAAAAATAATTTAGATTATTTTTTATTGAGAGAAAAAACAATAAAAAAAATTAAAAATCATAACAAAGCACTAAATTGAACTATACAATTCGTTTTAATTTTTTCGAAGATGAAGTCAAATTCAGCTATAAAAAAATTATATGATTAAAAACTGTACAGTTCGTTAGTTCCATTTCATTCAAAAAAAATTGAAAAAAAAAATAATTTCACAAAACTTACAATTTTATCAGACCTTTCACCACATGGTAATCTTGCAACTGTTACATCTGGACTATCTTCTGGTGGAGGTGGCTGTGGTACCCAATTATAACCACGTCGTGATACAGGAACTCCAACACGATCATAATGTGCAGCTTGTTGCCTAAAATTAATAAAAATTTACAATTTATGATATTTATGTTTCGAAACAAAAAAAAAATTCTAATTGAAATTTAATTTAAGAAATTCATTCGGAATCATAACAAAACCTGATTGAAGAATAGTTTAAATTTCAGTAAATAATTTTTAATTAGTTTTGGAGCTTATCAAAATTCAGAATGACTCTAGTTAACGATTATTTCACCAAAAACTCACTTTTTTTTTCAAAACTAAAGTCTACAAAAAGCTATAAACTATTCAAAAGAATCAATTTTATATTTTTAATTAACTTAAAAAGCAACTTTCATCGAAAAATAAAGTTGATTTGTAAAAATTCAATTAAATTGAAATAAGAATGTATTCGTTGACTGTGTTGAGTGCGTTGACCGGCTAATTCAGACATAAAACTATCATTGCTGAATTTATATGTAAACGTAATCCAGTAAACGCATCCATTAGAACTCAACTTTTAGTTTTCGAAAATTTGTTAAAAATATGACTATATGACCCTGGGGTAGAAGCACATAAGTTGTTTCGAAGGACTTTTTAATAGCTGAATTGATTATTCAGTCATTGCTGAATGTCCATAAAAACAACTTACGTGCTTCCACCTCCTGTATTCAATAGAATCAATTGAAAAATTAAATATTACTACACGTTCGCCTTATTTCAAATTTTAGAACAATTCTGTGTACGCTATATCGTGCAAAACTGCTGAATATGTTCTAATGTGAAGAAATAAAATTATTTACATCAACAAAAAAGTTATTACGAAATTACAAATTCTCTTCTAAATATTCAATTACGATACATTGAAGTTCTATTGTTAATTTTCTTTAAATAAGCTGAATTTGATAAGTTATTTTTCAAAATACAATTTAAGTTTTGTAATTGATTTTACTTATAATTTTTTTTTTACATTTTTTTTATTTTTCAAATTTTTATATTCAGCTATCTGAAAATTTAGATTTCATGTGCAACAATTCAGCGTGTTAAAGAACTTTAGTTTTAGGCTGAATTCATGATAATTCATTTGACTTTTTCAAAACAAGGTATTTGCCTTACTTAAAATCTACTTTTTTGTTTCTTTTTCCAAACTTTATAATATTTTTTATACCTTAAACTTTCATAACAATCTAAACAAACAACAGCATATTCTCCATTTTCTAATAATAATGCATCTTCACTTTTACGATTTGCAACAAATGGAAATTCTCTTATAGGCAGTGCACGTACTCTTTTTCTATATGTTGTTATATTACATAAATGACAAATATAATCATGCCAATTGTATTTTCTATCGACTGGACTAATTGATGAATTTTGTGCCTCATATCTAAAAAGAAAAAAAAATTTTATAATTAAAATTAGTTCACAAAATTGATGTTTTTTTATATAATATTATGTTTGTGTTACTTACTTTCTCCATTGATTAAGCAATGAATGATAACAAAATGTACAAACTAATGCTGAATAGTCAGATCTTAACTGTTCAGCATTTGGTGGAGATTTATGTTTTAATAAATGAGGGAAATATGGTCTTGAACCCTGGAAAAAAAGAAGAATAAAGAATTTATTAATTAGTAAAAATGAAAGGAACTTCTGAAAAAGGACTTCTTAACATTTCATTTTGCTTTAAAGTAATCTTAAAATAAAGAACAGGATCTCTATTTTCAACCCAAGTATGATTTTTAATAAAAGCACATCAAATCTACTATGTAGAATTAAAAAATATTTTCTATGATTTGCAAAAATATAAAATTGATATCATCATTTTTTTTGCAAACTTTGATAAGCTGTATCTCGAAAACTAATAGTCGCACAGACAAGTCATTTGCAGAACTGGATTCAGAACATCCCCAAATTACCATTTCCAATCACTAAATTAAAAATCTAAAATACATCGATTTTCGTGAAAAATTCAAAGAAGTTAAATTTCAATTTTTCTCGATTTTTGACTTCATGGTGCTTTTAAAGTTAAACTGTAAACTTTTTAAAAAACAAGTTTTACCATTTTTTTTGTTGTTGTTTTTGAATGCCAAATTTTCAATAAAATTGACATCAACTCATCTCAAATAAATGACATTCAATTATTATCAAAGTCTAGACAAATTCTAACCTAGAAAATTAATCACAATAGAGTGCCTACAACACCAAAAAAATTTATTTTTAATCTCTGAAATTCATATTAAAAAATTACAATAATATAATTTATGATTTTTCTAAAAGAAGGGAAAATTTTAAAATTTAAATAATTTTATTTCATGTGATTAATGTATTGTAGTAAATTGAAAAATATTTCTTTTTTTTTTGTTTTTTGTAATAAAATCAAAACAACATAAAATGAACAAACAAAAAAAACAATAATAATAAAAAATAAATTATATAATTATACTAACCTCTTTACTTGTATATAAAACCCTAGCTAATGTTAGATCTGAATGTAATCCACACAAAAAACAATAAATTGATGTTGTTGAGGCAGGTGTAGAAGAAACCGATGGTGTTGATGGTGGTGTATTTATACCCATACCACCATGTCTAGAACCATTTGGTGAACCTGATGACATCATTGGCGATGGAATGTTATATCTAAAAAATATTTTTAAATAAACAAAATTAAAAATAAAACACAATTCTAATTTATCAAAATAACAAATAAACAAAATTTCATAAATTTAATTACAATATTCCAATGACAAAAATTATTAATAATCAATTTTGTTGAACTGAACAAATTTATACAGAAAAAAAAACAAGAAATTTTGAAAATTATTCAAATCCACATTGACACTATCATTGAATTTGTTCAATTCAATCACTACAATTCAATTTCTGTAATTTAACAGCAACGAAAAAAAAACCACAACAAAAAATTATTTAACATTTTAAATATTTCTAATATTACCTATACTTTTTTTATTTAATTTTTCTTTTACCTTCTATGCTCTAATGGTACCCTTTCTGCATCCATTGTTTCCCATTGCCGTGCTAAATAATTAACACAATCCTTGCATGCAAGGACACGATTTGAACCCGTATCATTATTTGCTTTTAAACATGGAAAATGCATTGCATGTGAATTCATATGTTCAGCACTTGTTAATAACCATTCCATTTTATTTGTTGGACAAAGTGTTTTACATATGTAACACCTATTTTAGAAAAAAAAAATAAGTGTGAAAAAATTTATTAAATATTAGGCAGGAAAAAAAGTGTAATAAATAAAAAATGAAAAGAATTATTTTTTTTTTTTTTAACAAATATAAATTGCAATTTTTATATTTTGAAGATAAAAAAAAGCATAAATAATCTATTTAATTTAATTTTTAATAATTCCTTTTTTTTTCGTTTATTAAACAAATTAAACTAAACCGAAAAATAAATCCAATTTTTTTATTTTATCGTTATTTCGTTTTAAGCAAAAACTAACAATGTCATAATTTCCTTTTTTTATTCATTAATTCGTTTTTTAAAAAATTTTTTTTTTTGTTGTTGTTGTATTTTCAACTTACGGATATTGTCCATGTCCATTTTCAATTGGTGCCTGCGAATGTGACGACGACGAATGATGATGATGTGAAGGTGGAGGAGTATTTGGTCTAGAATCACGTCGAAATGATTTTATATCACGAGATGATGATGAATTGGAATTCGTTTCATAGGGCTAAAAAAAAGGATATTAAAAAAATTGCATATTAATGGTTTCTTTTTTCTTTTTTTTTTTTCATGAAGACAATAATAACATTTTTATATATTTATTTTTTTACGCTTTGTGTGAAAGGATTATAAATTTTTTAGTGCATATTTAAAAACAGAAGAGAAAAAAATATGGAATAAAAATAAAAAGAAATTTCAAATAAAACAAATTGAAATCGAATTTTTATACTTTAAAAAAAGTAGAACTATTTATTTTCATTTGGTTTTTTGTTACAAATTTACGTTTCTTTTTTTATGTGACTCATATGAAACTTTTAATCCTTTTTATTGAACATTTTATTATCTTCTTCAAGTGATACAAGCCATTTACTTTTTTTTTATATTTTCAACAAAACTTTAAGTAATAATTTGTAGATGAAATTACTTTCAAATGTTGAAATTAACAAAATAAAACTATCGCGAAACTGTTCAATTTTTTCTTTTGCATTATTGTGAAAAATTTTTCGAAATTCCGAAAAAAAGCTTCCCCTGAAAAGAAAAAGTGGATTTTAATTTCTTAGAAAAAATTGGAAAATATTATGTTTAACCAATGTTTCAGATAGTCAAAATTTTTATGAAGTTTTTTTCTCAATAAACAATAAAACATTTCAGTGAATTCAATTGTAAAACAAAGCCTGTGCTAAAAATTGTTCAAGCCAACTATAAATCTCACTAATTTGAAAATATTTGTATTGGTGACATTTTATTCGATTTCCATTGAACAAACTCATTTGTCGTGAACTAATCAATCATTTGACGTTAAAATTTTATCAATTTTCGATAATAATTCTAATCTGTTTTATATAACCGATTAAAATAAAAATATTTTTGTTGGAGAAGTTTTTCGTTTGAACTTGTAATTTTCATTTTATTGTTAATTAGTGAAAAATTGACGTTCATTTGTTTTTTTTTCTAGAAGCTTTAAAGTTTGTTTAATTTACGAAAATTCATCGGAATTCGAATCTAATTTAATTATTTATATCAAGAACGAAATCGATAATGACGAAAACCTTAAAAGTCCTATCAATAATTTTTTTCATTTGTATAACAGAAGTGAAATTACTTTGTATAAATCAGACATGTGATTATGATTTAACGGATCGTGGTATAAAAGAAGAAACACTTTTAGAATTAATACCAAAAGTTTGTAAAGCATTAAGATTTGGTACAGATTTTGAAAAGGAATACAAACAAGCTGTTAATGAAACTAATCATTTTGCTGAATTTTATGATCTAATTCATGAATATGATAAACTTAAGGATCAAAATAGTACTGTAGAAAATCCACCAAAAATTCAATGGGAAATGAGAAGCAGATTATACAGTGAAATAAATCCATTGCTGTGTAGACTTGATGATATAAAAAATTATTATATTTGTTTAACTGAAAAACGTAAAAAAATGATTGAATTTGTTAAGAAAGAAATTGCAAAAATTAAAACGTAAAATTTAATTAGTTCTTTTTCTATAAGTTTTGTTTTTAAAGTGATTATGTAAATTAAAATGCAAATAAATATGATTGAATTTTAAAAAATAAGTTGTTTTTTCTTTATTTCGAAGAAAAACAAAGCAAACTGAGCTATGCAATTTTCATTAACTGTTTGGCTGTATTTAAATTTATCTTGAACAGGTCGAACAGGTGTGTCCTACTGTTTATCGATAATTCTACTTAACTTCAAATTTATAGTTATCTCAATTTTTTAATTTTATTTTCTTTTTTAATCCGAGTTTTTTTTTATCCGTTATCTTTTAAAAAATAATTTTTAAAGTGTGCCATTTTTTTTTTATAAATTCCATACAATTTTGTTTTTGTTTTTCTGTGCCAGATGTGAAATGATAAGTTTATCGTTGGAAAATGAAAAAAATATTTCCACCTCTTACATATTAAAAATATTTTGAAAATAAGAAAATTTCACAGATGTATCACGTTTTTCAACAAATTGTGAACAAAAATAAATTGAAAAAAAAAAAGCTTACAATTTTGAAGGCATAAATTGAAATAATACAATAATAAAAATTCGCTTTAAAGTATACACTTAACTGAAATATAATTAATATTTTTTTAAATAAAAACAAATGTATATTTGAATAAAAATTGTATATTTTTAGATACAATAATCGAAAAAAAATGGCATTCTCATGAATTATAATCATCAAAACAAACACGTCATGGTTCATTTAAGTTTGAGTCAAGGGAATTTCCATTTAAAAAAAAAAAATGAAAACTTTTATTGTAATTTATTATCAAATCACATTTAAATGATATGAACAAAATTATTATAACCTTTTATCCTTTTAAGTTTCATTCACTTTCAGGATCACAACAACAAAATGATCATAAAACAAACACACAGATTCACACACTAAAAATATTACTGAAATTAGTTTACCTACATTTAATTTTTCTTGAAATTTTGTATAAAAAAATTCGAAACTCTGATCATTTTCATTTCATAATTAACAATAAACAATTTAATTTATTGAAAAAAAAAAATTTTTTTTTGTATTTGTGAATATTTCTCATCATATTTTTAATTATTTTTTTTTTCATTTTGTAAAATTAAAATTAACATTTTTTTTAACTAATATGCTTTTTTTTTTGTTCATTAAAGTGGCAATTTATAATGTGAATTTTGATGATAATTTCTTCTTCTTTTCGTTTAATGTTTTATTTTTTTCAAATTTTTTAAGGATCATTTAGAATTTAACATTTTTGATTTTTTATGGTCAAAAAGTTTATCATTTTTATATGAAACGGACCGAAAAAATAACCTTATTATATGGAAAAAAAACGAAAAAAAAAATCATGATAATATAAAATTTTAAATGAATTTTTTTCACGTTAAATTTTTCAAATAAATAAGCGCAGAAAATATTTAAATTTCATAATAAGCATTTATTTTTGTTCTTTTTTCGTAATTCCAATTTATTTTGTGATAATTTGATAATAAAACTGATAGATTGATTGGATAAATGATACATTAAATGTTTGATAAATTTCGTTTGTATGAATTTCAATTAAATTGGCAATTCTTTAAAAGTTTCGTTACTATTGTTGTTGTAAGCAAATCAATGTATAACTTTCAATTGTTTTATAAATTGTGCAAAATTAGTTTCATAATAAAATTCAAAAGCTTTTTTAACGTGAACGAATACGACTTAAGCAACAAAAAAAAACAAAAACAAAGAGAATACAAAAAAAGAAAAAATTATGAAAAGAGAAAGGAAATTTACCGGTGTAATTAAGTCATTTTTTTTTTTTCTTTCAATTATTGTAATTGGAAATTACCTAGGTTTTTTTTTTTTAAATTATATATTGTAGATACTTGAAATAAAATACAATATCAAAATTTTTCATTGTAATTTTAAGGTGTATCTGTTTGTTTGTTGTTTTTTTTTTTTTTTTTTTTTTTTTTTTTAAAGAAAAACAAAGGGAGGAAAATACAATTTTAGATAACACCTGTCAAGTATTGAATTTAACACGACATTCCAATATATAAAATGATAGATGTCATGTTTTATAACACCTTCCACTTAAACTAAATAAATTTTTTCGACAAAAAATAAAAATACATAATAAAAAAAGAGTACATTTTCAATTTATTTCTTCCTTTTTTTCTGATTATCATTTAAAATTGCGGTAGAATTACTTTATAATTTATATATAGTACATATCTACAGTTTTATCAATGTACCGTTATAAAAGCATAATTATTTTTTTAATTTCGCTTCAAAACAGTAATAATTCATTTTTTTTCCACTTTTTTTCATATTTTTTTCAACGAAATATTTATTTTTAAATTTTTTTTTTTTAAACAGTATTTGTACGTAACGAAAAAATTAAAAAAAAAACCAGAAAAATTACATTTTTTTTATTTTGTGATCAATATCAGAACACAACTAAGTTAAGGCTAAAATATATGTTTGATTTGATGTTTTTTTTTTTACCTCTAGATAATTATTAAACGTTGTTCAAATGAAATTACGATAAGATTAGAAACTGTCAATTATATTTTATAAAGGTAAAAAAGTGTTGTTTAATTATGTTTAAGTTTATTTTATTGATACCAATTACCTTTATACTTAGATAGGGTAAACTATCTAGTTATCGGTACCCTTAAAAAAATACATGACTATCATTTGTTTTTAATTTCTGCTCTATTGCATTAAAAGTGGAGTGTTTTACGAGTAGGTGTTACAATTTTTCTTCACAAAATAAAAAAAAAAACATATCTAGCAACACAGGAAAAAAAATGTCTCAGGGCTTAATTTTAGTACATATAAGCTCTTTTTTTCCAAGAGGTGCCGATCATTGAGTAGAGTGCCGAAGACTAGATGTTTCATCCTATATATTGACTTTATATTTACATTTTTATAAAAAGAAATAAATAAATAAAAAACTCGATATTAAAATATAAAAATATAATTAAATAGCTAACAAATTTTTTGATTAAAAATACACATGTAACATTTTGCGTGAATATTTTTTCTGTGGGTATGTCTCAATTTATAAAATTAGAACGTCTTAAATAATTACACGTCAATTTAAATTGCTTTTTTATTAAAAGATAATGAATATTCAATATCACACTAGATTTTTTCTTATATTTTTCCAAAGTTTTAAATGTCAAATTATAGAATTTCAAAAGTATGAAACGAAAAGAGTAACAAAAAAATTATTTTCTTGTAAAAGAATAATTATTTTTCTATAGTGTGAATTTCCTTTTTAATTTTCATAATTTCCTGATGAAAAAAAAAAAAATGAAATAAAAACAAAAACTCATCTAAATAACACGAAAAATTTCAAACTACTTTATTTCAACATAAAAAACAAAATTCAAAAAAAATCAGTTTAATAAAATTATAATTAAAACTTGAAATTTATCTGTGTAATGAAATAAACCTACTGTAAAATACTCTCATAATTCTGTTAAAACAAAAACAAGATGAATCATCCATACATGAAATAAAAACAAAAAATAATAAAAAAAAAGAAAATGCAAACCAAAGTTATTTAAACATTTGCAAAAATTCCCACAATATTTACAATTACACGTTTTTTTTTATTATTATTTTTTAATTTTCAAAATTTTTCATCTCTCATGAAAAAATGTTATTTAACACATATTATCTGATTACAATCTTTTTTGTTTTTTTTTTTGTTTTGTTTTGTTTTTAAATAGCTACTTCATGTGAACAAGAAAAATAAAGTATATTTTAATAATTTCAAGCAGTATAAATCATTAATATCGATGATTTTTTAATTTTTTTTTTTTTTTTAAATAAATTACAATCTCCATCATCATCAACATCAACATCATGATCATATTTTGTTCACATACTGAAGTACAAAAATATTATCTATGCAATAAAAAATGGAATTTTTTTTCTCTCATTTAAATTTTTTTTTTTTTTAGATTAAAATCAAATACAGATACTATTTACCATTTAAGTAACACCAATAACAATAACAAATAATTAAAGCAATAATTTATCACAATGTCAATATATAATCATATATAATTGACCTGTAGTTATACAAGTTGAATTGACAATACTAGTATATTATAATGTATGTACATTATGTTTGTATCTAAAGATACCTACTTTTTTCATTTTTACATTTTCCCAATGATATTTTCTTTTATTTAATCTTTTAATCATTTCTACAGAGAAATTCAATTAATTTTATTTTATTTTTCTTACATTTCTCTTTTTTTTTTTTTATTATTATTATTATGAATTGTATATATAATTTTTTTTTAAATTTTATTTTTTAATTCATTATTTACATTATTTACTGTATAAACATTATTAAAGTGTCATAAATCCAATGAATTTCATATTAATTCGTATTGTTGCTATTAAAGCAATTTACCACACAATTGAGAGATAGGATTGTTGTCTGTCAGACATGTATTTTATTATTGTTATTATGATTATCATATATAATATATGTATGTATGTATGAATAACAAGAATACAATATATCAAGATAAAACAAAATGTTTATTTATATATGTATGTATGAATATATTATATATATTATAGACAAATATGTGATATACATACTATGTATACACAATTTTTTTTTTTCATCTATAAATACCACAAAATAATGTGATATAAAATTTTTAAAGATAGGGTGTTTAAAAAAATTTGTGCTCAAAAGCGGTCATACAGATTGTTCAAATGGATAATTTAACTTAAAAAAAACAACTTACAATTAAAAAAAATGCTGTAAATAATCATTGAACTCTTTGACGCCTTTTGGATTGATCTTTTCTTTTTTTACAAACAAAGCAACTCAAATTTGTACGATCTCATATCGAATTTGCAAATAAAAATTATAATATACACGATCTAAGAATATCATTGTATCTTCATAAGCTGACATAATGACTATAAAAATCACCCTATTTATTGAATTTCTAAAGAATATAATGTCAAATAAAGTAATAAATTCACAAAAAAAAAAATAAAAATAAAAAAATAAAAAATCTACAATTATTTTATTTCTATTTCTATTTTTAATTTATTTCATTTTTTTTCTTTCTTTCTAAATAGTTGTTTTCATATAAATTTATATCAATTTGCGATGGTATCATATGTCAACTATCAAATTGACCTCAATTAATAAACATACACTATAGTATATACATATAGCTATAGCTACTCTTTTACTTTTTCTTCTTCTTCTACATATGTACTTCTTGATTTAATTTTTTCATTTTCATTTTTCATTCAATTTTACTTTTTTTGTTTATTTTTTTTTTCTTCTCAATGATTTTTATTTTCAATTAATTTGTTTTTTCTTGTTCACTTTTATTTTTAATTTTTATGTAGATAAGTTTTTTTTTTCTCTTCATAAAAGACATATGATCGTGTAATCTGTTTTGTCATTGTCGTTGTTGTTGTTGCTGTTATTTGCTTGTAGCAATTAATTTTTTTGTTTTTATTTTTTGTAATTAATTTAAACGTGTAATGTACATAAATTCACATTAATATCATAAAAAAAAAAAATTTATATAAATAAATTGAAAATGTGAGAAAAATTTTAAAATAAAATTTGAAAAAAAAAAAAAATTAAATCTTTCGTGAAATGTGGGGTGTGTCATAACATAATTAATTAATTTTTATTCATACATACGAGTAATTAAACGTATACGTGTGTATTCACGAACATGTACGTAATTTGATTTCGATTATTTTTTTTTCTCGTTCATTTTTTTTTCTTATTTTTCTTTGAAAATTTCAAATGGGATTTTATATAAAAAATAGATTTATAGATTCCGAATGAAATAGAAATTTTATATACGATATATGTATTTATTTTTTTTTCCAAAATTAATATGAAAAGCATCCGGTTTTCTTTAGACTTTTTTCATTCAACTTTTTTGCTATCTACGTTACGTTTTTTCTTATTATTTTTGAATTTTATTACCTTTTAAAATCTTTAAAAAATATATAATGTGAAGAAAAATGGAGGAACAAAATTCGAAGAAATCAAGCCACGGAATCGAAACACACATATTTCAATTTTCAAAACTTCGAATTTCCGAAATAATCGTTTACATTTGCTTTAATAAAGACACATTTTAAAATCGACTTTAAAAAATTAAAAAATCTTCTAGAAACTTATTATTCAAGACAGAGAAAAACCTGAATTTAAAATTCGCGAACTTTTGGAATTTTGTTGAAAATCCTTTCACACTTTTTCGATTTATTTTGTTAAAAAAAAATTAAATCACTTACCTTGAAACGAACATTACTTGCTGAATCAGAATTTCCTTGTGATTTATCTGATGGTGTATAACGTCCTCCAGTTGTTGTATTAATACCAATACCACCACCGCCACCACCACCAATACTATTTACCATTCCACCAATATTATTACTAAGCCCATGATGATGATGATGTTGGTGGTGATGTAAATGATGAGGATGATGATCTAAATTTGTTGTTGCAGGTGTACAACCTTCAGCTAAATGAGAGTGCTTATCATTGCACGAGGAACATATTTGCACCATGCCTTTTTTTTAAGAAGTTTAAAATAAGAAAAAAAGAAAATTAATATTTCAATATAAAAATAAAATAAAATTATAATTTTTTTCTCAACTTACCCTGTGGACTTATTGGACTAGCATTTGGAAATGGTTTTAATGTTGTTATAAAAGGATAATAAGGCTCACGTTCAGCATTTGGACAACAATAAACTAAGCGTAATTGTGATGATGGTGTGTCAATACCACATGTATAACATACAAATGTTGTACGTTCTGTTACTGATGCTGGTCTTTTACGTAATGAATAATAACGTTCACTTTCACGTGTACCAGCAGCCTACAAATATATAAAACAAAATAAAAAAGATGAGTAAATAAAAATTATTTTAGAAATTTTATTGAAATAATAAAAAAAAATAACTTTTATTTACTTTTTTTTTTCTTTTTCTAAATTTTTTTTTTAATGATTAAATAAAAACAAAAAATTAAGTTTAATAATCTGAATCTTATGTCCAGAAATATTTTTTTTTTTTGCTATGCAGAATTTATTTTTGTGATTCAGAAAAAAAAAGTACTAAATATTTTCTCACAATTAATTTGAAAAAAAAAATGTACGAATTTTAACTGATTAAATTTAACACTAAAAATATAATCAAATAAATTTAAAAGTTATACTTGAGTTATCTCATAGTCATTAAAAAAAAATCCTTCATAAAAAAAAAACTCAACAGGTTGAATTAAATTAACACACAAATTACTATAAATAAAAATTAAACATCGAATAGAAATATTATTCCAACTAATTGCAACCGGAATTCATTACATTTTGAATTTTTTTTTATAAGTTTGAAATTTTTAAAAGTAGATCTAAAAAAAAACAAAAAAATAACCATCAAACATCAGACACTTACAATATTTCCAAAGAAAATAAGAATAATAAAGAAAGTCAAAAATTTAGAGTAAAAAAATTACTTAATCAGAATTAAAAATTAAAAAACTAAACGTCAAAGAAAATCAACAAAAAACAAAAGTCTAGATAACTAAAACTGGTGAAAAAAAAAATTTCACTCTTCTGAATCTATAAACTTATAAACTTATAATACAAAGTATCTTTAAGAGCATCTTCATGTTTTCTCAAGATAACAAATGACAATATATGAAGAACAAAAACAACAAAAATTTGAAGAAAAAAGAATGAGTTAAATAAAATAAAAGAAAATAAAGATTAAATCCCATCATTTGTATTTTAAATGTCATAAAATATATTATTATGTTACTAATAAATTTATTGTCTTTTAGTTATCTCTTGTTTTTTCTTGTTTTTTTTTATAATACAACAAATAACACAAATTACACACAATCATCAAATTGTACGACAAAAAATTCAAGTAAATAAAATACAATTTATGTTTAACATGATATTCTCTAATTATTTTGTAAATTTGTACGAAAAAAATTAATGTTATTTTCATAAATTAAAAAAAAAAACGACAACAATAAATATTTAAGTAGTGAAAAAGTAAAACCTAAAAAAAAAATTTTAAATAAGTTAATAAGGGGATTCATATCATAATTTCGTAGATCTCGCACATCGTTTTTACGAAATGTCGCTAAAATTTTCGTCTTATCTTTTTCACTAAACACAATTTACTAAAAAAAAAAAAAAAAAAATTTCAATGAATAAAAACGAACGCCCTTAATTATTTACAATTTTTTGAAAATGATTTTTATAATATTTAAATTAAAACTTTAAACAAATATATGTAGGAGTATGAGGAAATTATATATGAGAATATAAATTTCTTGGATATCTTTTTCATATTTTATTACCTTTTTAAATTTTTAAATTTTTTTGTTTGTAAAAATTTGTTCAAATATTTGAAATAATTTTGTAATAATTTAAGTGCTTAAAAAAATTAAATATTTTATTTAAATTAAAACAAAAATACATGCGATATATAAAAATGTAGTAAAATAAATAAAATTAGTTTTTTTTATTGAGAATTAGGGTTAAGGTTAATATATGTATGTATATTTAAGGTCAACGTTTATCAAATTATTACTTTAATCGTTGACGAATTTTTTCGTAATACCCTTTCACGATAACCTTTGGCGAAAATACAAAAAAAAAAAAAAAAAAAAAAAATTCGCAAAGATCATTGGGATCATTAAATTATTTACGTTTTTGTTTCTTCCTTAGAATAAGAAAATAAAAGCGGTATTGACTTTTTTAAATAAGTAAACAGGAAAAGAAAAATTAACAAGGTCAAATTTTCAAGAAAAAGCGTGTATGATGAAAAATAGTGGAAACTAAAAATGTTGGCACTTTCACAGAAAAAAAATTAAAAATATCAAATTTGTTCAAAAATCCCTGACTTAATACTTACATAGGTAGAAAATACAATCTGTTTGTATAATTTAGTACAATTGAGTCAGTTGACCGGAATTTAAAAGCTGTCTATAGTTAAACAGGAATCAAATGAACCAATCAAAATACAACAAAATACATAAAATATAAATGTATTTGCTTGATAACAAATTTTCAGTTTAATCAATATTCGAATTTCAAATAGTCAAACATGATGAAAAAAATTAAAAATATTACTAATAATTTTCGTCATATTTATTTTTTGGCCCGCAATGTAATCACATTTGATTGATAATGATAATTTATTATTTGAATTTTTAAACAAAAAAATTTATTTGAGAGATCATCACGTGTCGGTTAATTTAGGGAAAATTTTATTTTTTTGAGAAAAAATAATACATAGGTATTAGGTATACAGAATGTTTTTTTTAAACATTATTTTCTTCTCAAAAACATTTTATAATAAGCCGTCTTTATTTTTAAGCATTTTAATATTTTTTATTTTTTAAGAAAACACCGGTGTGCACCTTCAGGGTTTTGTTTTTCAATCTATTTTTGTGTATACATATATATATATATATATAAAAATATATTAAAATACTAAAATTAAGTGTAGTATTTCTTTTTCTATATTAAGTATAATTATATAAGTATAAAATAATCAATGTAATTATTACTAAAATTTCCCATTAAACCTCGATCCTTGTTTTTGAATATATCCTTCCTCAATTGGCTTATGTGTACTTACAATTTTATGACACGTAATGATTTTAAGGTAATTACATGCGTACATGCGCATAAATTAAATAGTTCAAATATGACTCGGTTTCTTATTTGTTTTTCTATTTTTAATATTTTTTTTTAATTATTTAGAAATACTGAACATATATGTTCACTATACATATCTAGAAAAATTTGAATTGCTATAGAAATTTAAAATAAACAAAATTTTCAAACAGATTGTTTACTTTTCCACAAAAGGAAATATGGAAAAAAATAAAAAAATTGGAAAAATTAAATTTAAATTGTGTTTCTTTTTCTTCATTGAATTTATTTCTAAGTCAGAATGAAAATAAAGCAGTTAGTAATTGAACTGAGAGCAAAGAAAGAAAAAAACAGAAGACTTTTTGTAAATTTTTTGTTATCAAAGTAGAAAAAAAATAAAATTTAAAAAAGGAAAGAAAAAAAAATTTTATTGACAAAGCTGTAATTGATATTTGTAAAGTTGATGAATACCGCCCTTAATTGGAAAAAGAAAAATCAAAACTTTTTTCTATTCCAAATTCTCAATCACGATTTACAAAAGCTACACATTTCTCTGGAAAAAAAAAATCTTAAAAAATATCATAGTTTTGTTTACACAATATGGAAAGTGGGTAACATATTTCAAAAATTTTATTTTGCTAAATTTAAAAAAGGGATTTTTTATAATTTTAAAAAACAATTTATAGAATCTAAATTTAAAAAAAAATAATTATCATGAAAATCTCTACATGATACAATTAAAAAGAATAACACAAATAGATTATTCACGTTTTTCACAAATTTCATTGTAAAATAAAATCGAAAGTATTTCACATGACACGTGGTGATAAATTTGAAAAATAAGACAACAACAACAAAAAACCACTTTTAACTACTTCTAAAATACATATGTACATACATATGTACATATGTATCTCCTTTATCATTTGATCATATATTTAATTATTTGATTAAATCACATTTAAATTAAATTAAATTCAAAATGTAATCACATTAATCTCATGTTTAACAAATTTTAAAAAAAAAATTATAGAAAAAAAAAATTAAAGGTCAATAATTTTAATAATACACACACACAATAACAACAAAAACAACAACAATTCCACAACAAAATTTCAATTAACAAAAAATTATTTTTTTTTATAATTTTAATTATATAAAAACAAAAATTAATAACACTTAAAAAAACAAAAACAAAAAACACATACCCAAAAATTATTGTTAATTGGTATATATTCATTTGAATGTTTTATTTCATAACAATTAAATGATTTACGAATCACTTTGTATCCATTACCAATTTTAAATACTCTCGACATAATTCTTATTTCACAAAAAAAAAAAAATAATAATAATAATAGTAATAATAAATAATAAATTAAAAAAATATGAAATTTCTAAAATTCCTTTTTTTTTTCTCTTCTATATATATTTTTTTTTAATTAAAACTCCCTCATTTATGACATCTATCTATCAAAACTACAAAATAACGACTGATTTTCAATTCAATATTATAAAAATTTACTAAACGCAATTCATATCGGGACAATAAGAAAAAATATATATATGTATGTATATATGTACATATGAAAAATAAATATCATACAAGTAATAAATGTGTGTTATTTATTTTTCAATATATACTCTCCGGATTTTGTATACAAAAAAAAAATGTTTTTTCGCGTTTTTCAAGTTAAAACTTCCAAAAAAAAATAATACATCAATTTTTCTTTGTCGAAGATACACAGCAATTTTTTTTTTTTTTTTAATAAAACAAATTTTTATTTATTTTTTATTTTCTGACTGTTTTTGTTAGCTTTAATGACATCAAAAAAATAATAATAATAATGAAACCATACATAAATATAAAATTTTTTGATATAAAAATTATGATCTACATAATATTTTTTGATACCGATAACAAGAGAATAGAATCACACAAGAGAGAAGAAAAGAAAAAAAAATAAGCAATTTTAATAAGTGTATATATATATATATTTTTTTAAATCGTTTTTTAGATGACGTTAGTGAATTTATGAAATTTATTTAATTTTAATAAAAATTTAATAAGTAAAATCTCAACAACATGAAATATTGATGATAAGAAATAATTTTAGTGAATAGTTCAAATTCTAATCACATATACTAATGATTAAATTTTATATTTGTTAAAATGATATGTGAACTATAATTCTATTAACCATACTTGAAATTTAGGAAAAAAAAAAATAAAAGTTTAGAAAAATAAGGAAAAAAAGGAGTTTAAAAACACTGCGCAACAAAATTTGTTGTGTTGTTGTTACTTTTCTTGTTGAACTGGAAAATTTAATTTTTTTTAAAGGACCATACGAAAAAAAGGACATTAACTGCATATTTCGTTTTTGAATTTTTAGCTCATAACCAATTTTTTTCACTTCTACTTATATAATTTTAAAATGTTTTTTTAATTGTTAATCCAGAGTCGAAATCTTCAGGTCTTAGATTGTTTTGAGTTTTTTTTTTTCATTTTCGGTGCCACACGATTAACCACTTTTATGTACAACTTGAATAAACACGTGTTGTCAACTTTTTCCACTGATAAGCATTTTACGAATTTCTTGTGGTCATTCATTCATTATCAATTTCCATTGAAATTTATAGTTGTTTTTTCACTCCTAAGTAGACCACCCTAAAAAATGTCGCGCAAAAGAAATTATCGAATTAATTCCAACCTGTTGAATAATAGATTGTTATGAACAATCGTTAAGAAAATTAATCCTTTAAATCAAGTGAAATTCAGGACAGATTATACGTTAAAAAATGTGTAGGAATTTTTTTTTTCTGTTTAGCCTGATGATGACAAAAAAGATCAAAATATAAAATGTTACAGAGGTTCCTTTCTACATTTCCACTTTTATTTTTTTAAAGGCTCAATTTTGTAAGCCACAACTAAGTAAATCAGGAAATTAGTTACCCATTCTTTTTGTTGCTATGTGTAATTGATACCAACATAGTAGGAATAAAACAAAAATTATTAAAAACTTTATTTCCATCTTGAGTTGAATGAGACACGTCAGTTGAAGAAATAATGAACACGTTATTTGAAACTTTGTTTTTATATTTCAAAAATTATTTTTCTTTTTTTTTTTTTCCTTTTATTCTTTTCCTTTCTTTCGAAACAAATATGAGTATACATAATAAATTGTTCTTTTAGTTAATATTTTGTCAAGATAATATTGTATACGTACATATGAATACATGTGTACAATCAAATATGTGTAATTTGTTAACATTAATTGTTTGGACACGTTTCGAAAAAAAAAACAATATACCTGTTTAAAGTTTTTTTTTATTCTCCTCTTTACTCTTTTATAATTTTAATTTAAAAAAAAAAATATTAGGCATATTAGAATACAATAGAACCAGAAGGTATGACTTCTCAATTCTAAAAATAATTTATTCGAAAATTTTTTCCCAAGAAACGATATTTAACAGAGTGAAATAAAATGGAATATATGTATGTATGTATAAAAAAACCAACAAGTCTTTGTCGAAGTATTTTTTTCTTTCTTTGAAATATTTGCACAGGTGAAAATTTAAGAATAATAAGGAACAAGAAAAAAAACCTACTAAACATATTTCAGAAAATATATTCAGTTTTTTCTGTTTTAATTAGTGCAAATTGTTGTGTTGGATATGTTTTTTTTCTCAATTTCTTGAACTCAATAAATACAAATATAAAAGTAAAAAATGAAGTCTGTTGGTTCAGTTACTACGCATGTAGAAAAAAAAAATAAACAAATAACAAAAATCAATAAATAATTAAAATTTTTGAAAATTGAAAATTTTCTTGAAAATTTTTTGAATTTACGTTGGAAAAAAAGTTTTAGTTTTTCAAACACAGCCACTCTAAACTTTCTTAGGACAAGAAACAATTTTCGAATTAAAAAAAAAAATAAAATAAAAATTTAATCAGGTATTTATTTAGGTGTTTTATTGTTCCAAGTATCTAAAACATGGTTTTTTCTAGAAGAAACTGCTTTGTAGAAAGTTTAATTTTTTTAAATGTGGCTTTGTGAAGTTCATTTCAAATAAAGGTTTATTGCTCAAATGCGAAAAAAATTTAAAAAAAAAATTAAAGTAATAAAAATTACATATCTTATGTATTTGAAAAAAAAAAAAAAAATAAATAACGTTTTTTTCTTTGCAAATATTTTGCAGAAAACTCTATTTAAAGTATGAATAATTTATTTATTAAATAAATTTAATTTTTGCGTAGGTAATTGTTTTTATTAAATATTTTTTAATAATCTTAAAAAGAACAAAAGTAAATATATATTCTCAAAAAAGAAAAATAAGATGAAATTTTTTTTTTTTTTTAAATTTTATTATTGGGACAAAATATGTAGAAAAAGTTTGTTCAATGGCACGATATAAGAGTAAAATGATGAGCTTCAATCATCTACACGTAACGTTTTTTATTTACAAAATCCCCTGGAAGTTACCTATTTCCTATACAAACAGGTACAAATACATTTTTCTCTTACAGAAAAGCAAAAGGTAAGATGAACTTAATAGTTTTATTTATTACTCTAACTACTTTACTGTGTAAACTTACTAATTTTATTATCTATTTATTATAATCTAACCTGATTTAACCTTAACTATCAATCAACATAAATTCAGTTATATATGTACCTATACCATTTTTTTATTTCTTTTTAATGATGTGCTTTTAAAAAATCTAAGTCAGGGTCATGTTGTTACAAAACTACTTTTTTCTTTCCTAATGTTAATAAACTCATAATTAAAACAAAAAAAAAAGAATAAATAAAAAATAAAAATATGTTAAAACTCACATAAAGATTTTTTTTTTTTTTTTTGTAATACATGTTTTCATTATCATTATCAAAAATCATGAGTGCCTAGCTTACTAATCTAAACCATACATTACACATTTTTATTAACTCATAACTTTTTTAATTTTTTTTAAGTTTTTTTTTACGTAGAATTTATTTATTGTAGATATCTACCTACAAATTATATTTATTTTTTTATTTAAACAAAAAAGGCAATAATATGTATCTACTTACGTGATGATTAAATTATAAGTACATATCATATAAAAAGTACTTTAGATTATAATTATCTAGATTTTTTTTTCTGCTTTTTTCAATTTCAAGTTTATTTTGAAAGGAAAAATCTTTGGAATGTATTTTTATTTTATTTTGGGTTGTTTTTTTCCTCACTCATCATATAAAATTGCAAAATAAAATAAAAATAAAACAATTATACTTATCTTGAACAACAATAATAATTAAATTTTTTACAAAGCAAGATTCTAAAAACTTTACGAGTATCCAATAAATAAAGGGTGTGATAAAAAAAACATAATAGAAAAAGAAAATAATATAAAAATAAATGAAATATGCTATTGAAAAACATTTCGTTTACATGACAAAATTTGAAGATTTTTGAAAAAAATATCTGAAATTTTCGAAATTAATCTTTTTAATTTGATCTGCATAAGAAATTCTAAAATAATTGTTTAAAAGTAAAACAAACCATGGGAGATTTTCGAAAAAAAGTTAATTACGAATATCTAAATTTTTGGCAAAAGCTTTTAAGCTTCGACAAAAGATTTTTCGAAGTTTATCACAAGAGCTTACGACAGAGGTCCATACGGAGTTCCTACTTGAAGACTACTTAACAGATACTCCTACAGCTGACCGAAGCCAACTCTAACCTCTAATTATAATACAAAATTTTCCTCCTTATTTATATAGCCAAAATATCACCCCAAGTCCCACCCAACGAGAAAAGTCAGTATTTAAGAAATGAGAACTTCAACTTTATAGAATTGATATAGAAGTTTAGAGAAATCGTTTATTCGTAATATCGCTGTTATATTGTATACTGAAAAATCTGTGTGAAATTCGAAACTTAGGTTTTCTGACAAATCCACAACTGTTCAACGACAAAGCTTTGTTTAAACTTCTAATAAAAGCTTTCAAAAAGTTTCATAAAATCTACTCCTACCTTTAAATTTGATGAATTTATCAAGGAAACATTAGTTTCAATTTGAAAAAAAAATTCATTATTTGATTTAAAAAATAAAACTGCGATTTAATAAATTATCAAATAAAAAGTATTTACAATTCGAATTTAAAGTGGAAAAAAACCATTGTTTTACACTCATATTTTATAGCCTCATTCAGATTTCAAAGAAAATTATACGTTTATCAATTGTCAACCGAACATAATGTAATATTTGATTATTATTTTTCAAACATTGAAAAAAAAAAACAGTTTTTGTATGCTCAAATGTTTTAAAGTTTAAAATCTAAAGTAAAATACGTAAGAAAAAAAAATTTACGTCATTCAAAAATTTATTGCAAAATGGAATAGTGAAAATGTGGACGACCATGATACAATTTTGAAGATATGAAAAATTAAAATAAAGGAAAAACAGAAGAAAAAATATAAATATATAAATTGTCAAAACGACAAAAGTCATCTAGGACTTCAAAGAAATCGATTGCATTTATAAAACAAAAGTGGGTTGTTTTAAATAAGTCATTGTGAATATATTACAAATTTGAGAACTTAAAATTTTGATAACATTTTTTTTTTATTTTTGAAACCCCTTAACTTGATTTAAGCGGTCTTAAAATAAGTTTAATTAATTTGTAAATCATAAAGATAACAGAATATTTTTTTTCACAGAAATAAATTATGCATATCATTAAACTGAATAGCATAACTGGTTTTGCTTTATCTAATCAAAATTAAATAGACTAGATCAACAATTTATTTTCTATTTAAAAAAAAAAAACCAAACTGAAACTTAACACTTCAAAACATTTTCTAATTTCACTGAAAAAAGAGTAACAAAGAAAGAAGAAAATAGATAAAAGAATAACTAATATAAGAATAAATTATGAAATTTTGAAAATTTACATAAGGACCTCGTCAATTTTAAAAGGAGTTTTGTAGGAAAAAAAAGATAATATCGTGCAGAGATTTCAAATAAATCTGACTACAGAGTCCGAAAATATTCAAACAAAACGGACTTTAGAGAAAACGTCTTAAAATTGAATAAAGTGTTATTAAAAGGACATTCAAATTCATTTTTATTTCCAAGTCTTAACATTAATAAATTTTTCTTAAATATTTTTTAAAATTTATTCTTTTTTTATCAAAATAAATAATAAAATTTGTATACCTTCTCATTAGTTTTATCCTTTAATAATAAATATGTTTTTAATTTTGTATAATCCTTCCAAACTGATATATCCTTATTTGAATTTGTTATAATTCCATTAATTCCAGACATTATTAACTTTTTTTTTTTTTTAATTTTATAAAATTAACTGGAATTTTCTTGTTTTTATCGTTTATTTTTTCTCTTTTTGTTTTTTGTAATTTTATCACATAAATCAAAAGTTTATCACTCTGACGGGAAAAAAAAATCACTCAGTTCAAATTACACAAGAAAAACAAAAAAAAAAATGTTTAAAAATTTCAAAATAAAATGCGACGCAAAAAACAGTAATATATAATAAATAAGTTCTTTATTTATTTTAAATTTTTGGCTACTTTAAAATTTTTTGTACCTATTATTATTTTTCAACAAAATAACACACAGAATAAATCGATATTTTTTCATTCAACTATGTAGATTTTTTTATCTTATTAAATCGCATGTCAAATAATATGAGAATATTAAAATATACATGAATTTTATCCAAAAAATATGTAAATATATTAAAACGAAAAAAAAAACAGAGTATGTATACACATTATTTTAAAAAATTGATAGAAAAATCATCACTACCTTCCCATATTAAAAAAAAGTGTATACGTTGTATAAAATTCATAACATTATCATCAACATCATAACCATCATTTAACAACTATTTATACAATATGGAAGACAAAAAAAGCACAAGAAATACACACATCATCATCATCATTGATATTCAATATTTATTTCACATGATAATAAACAAGAGACAAAAAAACATACACATTTTTTTCATTATTTTTACTTCGTTTTTCTCAAACTTCATCATTTTTCAAAATTCATAAATATATGTACATATATATTTTTTTTTTGTTTTGCCTCTTTTTTATGTAAATAATTTACACATGCCACGCATTTTATTCAAAGCACACTTCTATATCACAAGCGAAAAAAAAAATGTATAAAATACGTGAAAAAATAAATAAAACAAGAGGAATATTATTATTATTAAAAAATATATACATATATGATTAACGAACGTGAATGAATAGAATTAAAATATGTAATTTTTTTTTTTTTTTCAGTTCTTTCATATGTAATAAAATATATTTTTTTTATCTTATTTTAAAATTTATTTCTATAATTATAATTCCATTTCAATTTTAATGTCAATTAAAAAAATATTTTTTTTACAATTAAAATTATTATTATATATTCAAAGAAATTTACAACAACGAAAAAACGTATAATTAATGGGGAAAAAATTAATTGATAAATTTTAAAATATAAAAAAAATTAAAATGTGGAAAAAAAGTGATTTTAACTTGAAAAGATAATTTTCAATCGAACAACTAATGAAAAAAAAGTAAAAAATACAACGATAAATTGCAACACAACATTGATTTCTGATTGATTGGTGAACGTGTGATAAATTAATTTGATTACAAATATAATGTTGAAGAAAAAAAAATTTAATTCAATTCGTTACACGTAAAACAAGAAAATAAATTAATAAAAATTGTTTTAAAAAACAGACCAATCACATAAAATTTAAATTATAACACAAAAATTCATTGGTAATTCACTGCAACACACACCATTACTATGAAGAATGCTGAATTTTATTACAAACAATTTTTATTTTTTATTTTTTTTTTTCTTACAAACTAATTTTTGATTAATTTTATTAATTACTTTTCTTATTCGTGATGAAAAACAATTTAAAACCTCTCCTTTCTAACGATACCGAAAAACAAAAACAAATAAAATAAAATGTCAAGCAAATTCAATAAAATGTCATAAAAATTTGTAGATTGTTCTGCACTGTTTTTTTCCTTTTTTTAATCAAAGCTCGTTTTTTATTTTTAATTGAAAATTATTTCAAAGGGTATACCTAAGAAAAACCGAAAAAAAATTAAATTATATAAAACATATTAAAACAGAAAAAAAAAACTATCTGGCGCCGCATCAAAAATGTTTCAAAATTATTATGAAATTGAAATTAAATCAAAAATACGTACAACAAACAAGTATTTATTTATTTATTTTTATATTTTTTTTATGAATAAATAAAATTTTCACTAAAATGTTGTTAATCGAACCGCGAAAACTTTATCACTGAAAAATTCTCCGTGACGTGACGTATCATCATCATCATCATGATCGAATAGCGACTTTTTCTTTCACAGAGAATATAAAAAAAAAACATTGTAACTTTACTAATAAAATATATACAGATACTGAATAGACATACAATAAATGTGACGATATAAATTTTATATATATAAGAAAAAAAAGTATAGTAAATATATTATATGTTAAAAGACTTATCTGTTATCTCTATACTTTATGCTTTATAATATCAACCGTGATGGTATATAGGTTTGTACAAGCAACAATTCAACAATTATGTTGAAAAAATTTCTTATTAAAAGTCGACTTAATCGAAATATAAAATAAAAAAAGGGCTGCCAACTTCAAATAATCGAAATTTATTACAGAAAGAGAAAAATGATATTTATTACAGATACATAGTTTGCTAACAAATTCTTACATCCATCTCAAAACTATCATGAAAAATAATTGAATTTGTTCGTCGCTTTTATTTTAACAAAAAAAAAAAATACAATTCCATAAGTTCTGGCAATACTCTACATATTTTTTTTTCCACAATTAAAAAAAAGTATCGTAAAAATAAAAATTCTTTTATCTTTAATTTCTAGACACATTTCAAGATAAACAATAAACGAACAAACAAAAAAAAACGAATTAATCAAAAAAAAAAAAAAAAAAAAAATAAATAAATTTAAAAAAATAAATAAATTTAAAAAAATAAAAAAAAACAAACACAAAAAAAAACAATCGTATTCTATAAATAAAACGATTTGTATTGTGCCTTTTTCACATAAATTCAAAGATTATAATACACATAATTGAAAATATGCAATTCTAAAAATTCCCTATTGTTATTTTCAGATTATAAATAGAAATAAACAACAAAACAATTGAGAAAAAAGAAGTATATAAGGTGTTGAAAACTGAGGAGAAAAAAAAATAACATTTTTTTGTTTTTTAGTTTCTATACAGAAAATAAAAAAACATAAATTAATGATGTACGATTGTCAACTTCTATTAAATTGTTGTAAGATATTTTAAGATAATTTAAATAATTTGCAAAATTCAAAAAAAAAAAAAAACAGAAAATTTTAGAAAAATAAAAAACAAAATGAAAAAGAAAATTTTTTTAAAAAAAATAGATAAATGTTAATTGGCATGAAAAAAAAAATTTTTTTATTTTATCAAAAACTAGATAAAAAAAAAACATTGTGACAGATAAAATTTCACACAAATAATAAAATAAAGTATTGACCTCTTTTCATATTTAATTTGAATGTGACTTTTTATTTGTCGTGTATACAATTTTTTTTCTTCATTTTTGTTTTTTGTATTTTCATGCTTTTATGTTATTAATTTTAATTTATTATATTTATTTAATACAAACATGATTTTTTTTTATCTGAATATAATATATATATTTTTATTTAATAATAATTTTAAATTAAAAGTGTCATCATCATAAAATGATGTTTATTTGATTATATAGCTTTTCAATTTTTTTTCCCCGTTTGGTATTTTTTTTTTCTGTATTTTTTATTTATATTTATTTTTTATTAATTATATTATTCATTTTGATTTTTTATTTTATTTATGCTTTTTTTTATTAATTGACATCACATGGTTTTTTAATATTAATTTCATTTAAAAAAAAAAAAAACCATTGAATCTTTTATTTTCTGTCAAAATTTAAATACAATGAAAAAAAGAGAAACAGAGAGAGAAAAATGTTATAGGATGTTGTCAAAGATCAAAGAATTTTGTTTTTGTTTTGATTTATAAATTCAAATGCTAAATCTCAAACGTTAAAAAATAAAATAAAATTAACAACAAAAGCTTCACAATTTTGGTTAAATCTGGTTTTAAGATGCAAATTTGTCTATCAAAATAACATTGTAAATTTAAATTGTTTTTTCGACAAAAAAAAAAAAAAAATAAAAAAAAAAAAAATAAAAAAAAATATTTTCACCATTGATTTTTTTTTTCCAGAATTTAATTTATCGTTTTTTGTTTTCGCTTATTGTTTTTTTTATTTATTTTTCATTCGAGATTTTGTATAATTTAGGATAATTTATTTTAGTAAAAAACATAAATAATAAATTCTTTTCTATACTTTAATCATTTTTTTTAAAATTTAATTTATGCAAAATAAAATGCAAATCATAAGTTATTTTCAAAGGGGATATTTATAGGAATATAAAACACCCTTAAAGTACCTCTTTTTTTCTCTTAAGAAAATGATCATGTCATTTAATTTTTTTTTTTTTCTTTTATAAATTCAAGTTACACCAAAAGCTATTTTTAATGTTTTTCATTTTTTTTTGTTTGTTTGATAATTGTTTTCAAGTTTTTTGTAGCTTGTAAAATTTGTATCTTTTGTTACATCAACATGAACATTTTTATTTTCGAAACAGGAGCTTTTTTTATTCTTTTAAAGTTACTTATTCAATGTTTATTTTTATAAAATACACTTTTTTTATTTCCATATTTTTCATTTCATTGTTTTATTACATTTTATTCTCCTTTCCGATTTTATTTTCTGTTTTATTCATGTTGTTTTTTTCCTTTTGAGATAAAACAAAGAAAAGAAATTAAAAATAAAGAAATTAAAAAAAAAAACATAATTGTTTTCTGAATAAGCAATACAACTTAAAAAATTGTAGAAAATATTTATGTAAAACAAAAAAGAGAAGAAAAAAACACACACATATATTAAATACATTTTAAATGCAAGATATTTATAATGAATGCACATAACAACATTATATTCTGCACAAGAAAAAAAAACAAGGATTATTCGCCATAAAAATATCGATATTATTTTATTACAGAATTGAATGACGGCGCTTATAAAAAAAAAAAATAAAAAATGTTATTAAAAAAATGAAAGAAAAGAGGAAAAAAATCTTTCAAGAATGTGTTTTTTTCTTCCTACTTTAAGAAAAACAAAAAAATGAAGAAAAATGTAAACATTAATGCTTTAATACCTGAACGAACTTATATGTACATAATAAAAACTAAATATGTATGTATGAACGTGCTTGCTTACAATGCAGGGTAAATGTGCCAGTTTTGAACCTGAAGTGTAAATGAGAAGTAGGTATGATTTTTTTTTCTTTTCAGTATTTAATTGAAAATGTGGGAAGTGAAGATATACAATACACTAAAAATTTTCTGAAGAATTTTTTGAAGACAGAGGACAGTAAGAAAATTTTGAGGCTTCATATATAAATAAATGAACTCATAATTGGTACATTTACCCTATATATTTGCTCTTAAAATATATAAAGCTATACAGATACTTATAAAGTTATTTTAAAAAACGCGTTTTATAGAAAATTGATTGGAATTTTTATATTTACATTTTCATTTAAATATGTATTATGAAAGCAAAAAAAAAAAACGAGTAAAAATAAAAAAGATATTTTAAAATGTTTTATAAAAATATCTATTTTTTTTTATACAGATTGATTTTACGCGACATGTTGAAATAAACTGTGACTATATGACTTTTTCATTTTATTTACATATTTTTTTTTTTCAATTCAGATGAAAAGTTAGTGAAATAAAACGTGAATGAATATTGCAAAAGTAAATTGATACACACAACTAATTTTATTTTATTTTTTTCTAAATACATAATATCTTTTCATACAAATCAAATATATGTATGTGTGATCAAATGGTCAAACCCCAATAAAATAGATCTATAGACATTGGTGATCATGATCATCATTTTTGATTAAAGATCAATCGTTTTGTATGTTATTTGATCTGAATTTGATGATGTTGAATTATTGATTATTTTTATTTGATTGATTGACAATATGAAAAAAAATAAATGGTGATGTCTATAGCTATTGTGTAGCAATGATATTGTCTTTTATTGTTTGTTTTTTTATTATCATTTTTAGTATTATGTATATCTTTTTTTTTTCTTTCTTCATTTTCATAAATTATCATTGAATTGAAATTTATTCATGAATTTGTATGTTAAGTTTGCTTACAATGTTAATAATTGAGTATACGGGTCTTCTGGTCTTTCCTTATTTATTTATTTATTTATTTTTTTTTTTAATGATTAATAATGATGAGTATATACATCAAGGCTGAAAATTTAGCCACAGGGTTCAATATAACAGAATACATTTATTTCTGCAAAACCGCAAAACTTATACGCGTAGGTACAAATTAATGTCAAATTTTTTGTATAGAAGAAATTAAAAAAAAAATATACTTCATGGATAAAAATTAATTTAAAATCAATTATTATATCTGCCTTGGAGGTGTCCTCTAAAAATTTATGATGGTAACCCATTTTATATTATTTTTGGGAGGTGTGAAAATTTACACGAATCAAGAAATTTTTTTGTGGTCTTGAGATGGACGTCTGATTAAAAAATTTTATTTTTTTGTTTTAAAAAAGTTTTTATTAAATTTTCAGTTTTCGAAAATGGAAAACGAGAATTTCATAGATATTTGACAGAGATAGGTCAGGATTTACACAAAAAAATCAGGTGACACTAAACAGTTTAGAAAATATTCAAGACTTTCATCTTTTGTTGATTTTATTAAACCATTACTGTCTGTCTGTCATTATAAAAAAATTCTCATTGAAATTCCTAAAATTTTTTCTTACACATCCCTAAATTTACAAATTTATCATGAAAACAAAAATTTATAGGTAATAAATAATATTTGCAACAAAATGTAAAAATAATCACTTACTTGAAATTTAACCACCACATCAATTTTATAATTTATAATTCATTTTAAAAAAAAAAATTAAAAATTTCTTTGTAATTAATCATGAAAATTTTAATTATTTACACAAACCACAAAAATTACTTTAAAATAAAAATGAATAATAAAAAAAAAATTCATATGCGAAACATAATATTCTCGATCAAATCTCACAAATAAATCAGAAAAATACATTTGCATTGAAAGTTACTACACACCCACCCACATACACTATAGAACAAAACAAAAAAAAAAACATATATCTTCTATTGAAAATTACATTTTTCTTTATAAACCATAACAAATACAATGGAATTTATTTATAATAATTTCACCTAAAATTAGAACTTTTTAAACATATAAAAATTAAGCATGAAAAATTTTCCGTATAAATAAAAAAAATTATTACTACATATTTTTGTTTTGTTTAATTTTACCAGTTATTTTCCTTTTACTACAATAAATAATTTTATTCATTCTATTCTAGAATAGAACACGTATTTTTTCCAGAAAAATAAAAATAAAAACAAATAAATGAAGAAAAAAACAAAAGTTAAGATAATTATGTAGGGTAAAACATCTAATCTTCGACTCCCCTACTCAATTATCATCACTTCTTGGAAAAAAAGAGCCTACATATAAACCTCGAAGACATGTTTTTATTTTTTTTTATTGTATTGCTGAATATGTTTATCTTTTAAAGGAAAATTATAATTTCAAACTCGTGAATCACTTGATCCTGGTATGAATATGCAAGAAGAGCAGAAGTGTTTCAATTTAAATGGGCCGATAACTAGATGTTTTACCCTATTTCGTTCTTCCTTTTTTTTACTACAATTTTTTTCTTCAACAAAATATTGATAAAAAAATATTATTATTTAATGGTAATGTGAAATATATACGTAAAATGTAATGAATTATAATCAACTATTATTATTATTATTATATTTCAAATCTATAATTGGTATATAGTATGTACGTATTTTTTAAAATTTGTTTTTTTGTTTTTTTTTTTGTTTTTGTTTGACGACATATTATTTTTATACTATATTATCATTAATTCAATGAAGGTTACGTGTTTATCAATAATATTAAGTTAATGCTATTATTATTTTCGTTTATGATATTTTTCTGCTTTTGTTAACAGGAAAAAGTAATAAAAATGAGGAAAAAAGAACAGAGAGAAAAAACAAAATAAAAATATTTAAAAAAAAATCATTGGAAAAATCGTGATTTTTTTCCTTCATTAAAATTTTTTCTTATCGTTTCGTTATTTCAATAATACACGTTTAAACCAGATTATTCTGTATGAGAGAAAAAAAACACACACTTATTAAGTAATGAAAACATTTTAGTATGCAGGGTGGTGAATAAAAAAAATACAAATTTTCTTTGATTTTATTTAAGAGTAATTTTAAAATTTATTTTGTAAAGAATCCCAAAATCAATCATTTGAAAATCTCATTATGCAGCAAAGGTTATTTAAGCTAATATTGGAAAAAATTTCGGTTTGAAAAAATGATTTCATAGATTTTCATTGAGGAACAGATTTTCCTAAAACTTATTTTGCCCTATCTTTTTAAATAAATATTTCACACTTCAATTATTCACAATAAATTCATCATTAAATTTTTTTAAATAAATTTCTGAATTTTTCAATATATAGATTTTAAATTATTCCCATATCATATTTTAGCATATTATCCTTGAATATAATTCGCAGTAATTTTTTGTAAAATCGATTTTTTTTTTTAAATCTTAGTTATTATACTTGATGTAATAATTCATCCTGTTATTTAGCTTGAATTGTAGTGATTAACAAATCGTTTTTTTTTTTTTTTTTTTTTTTTTTTTTTTTTTTTTTTTTTTTTTTTTTTTTTTTTTTTTTTTTTTTTTTTTTTTTTGCAAACTAAATTGTAAATTCACCCCACTTATGATATACATTGTGCAAATTTTTAGGAAAAAATCACTACAAATTTTTGTTTTTGTGCATACTTTAACATATTTGTTTAAATATTGAAATTTATGATAAAAAAAAAATTAAAATAAATTTTATTAAAGAATAATAAACAAATCGCATTTATAAAATTCAATGTAATGATAACATAATTTTAGAAATAAAAAAAAAAACGTATCAGAAAAATATAAATTTATATTTAATCACGTATTGACATTACGCCCTCTCTCATCATAATATAATTTTTCAACTTTTACATTATTAAAACATCATCATTTTGGAGTGAAAGTTTATTAAATTTATGATAACCTTTTATGATTCGTAATATACATTTTTTTTTCAATTTTTTTTTTTATTTATTTTTTTTATTTGAATTTTAAATTAATCATTAAATATTTATTTTTTATATATTTAAATATGTACATATATAGTACATATGTATGTATTATTAATATCAATAAATTTTCATGTACTTAAATAAAATCAACAATTTGAAACTTCAGAACCAAGATAAGAAAAAGAGGACTTTTTAAAATATATGTTAAGAGAATAACGAAAAAAAAATTAGATTTTGTTATTGCTTATACTTAATAAATGTTTTTTTGAAAAATAAATATTTGAAAAGTTTAAAAAATTCCATTCTGATAAATTTTTGAATGACAAATAATCGTATGTACGTATTTATCCTTAGAATGGACTGATTGTATAAATCGACTTTGAGCCTTTTTTAAACAATGATCCTTCAAGGCAACGAACTTGAAACTTCATCAATTCCTCCATTGAGAGATTACGGTCTTTTTACGCTGTTAATTTTTTTTTCTCTTTAGTGAAAATTGTATAATTTAAAAAGAAAACTGATAGTATCAACTTGCAATATAACGTATGAGTTAGATTCAATTCACAACAAATAAGTGACCGAGATGATAAAAATTGTTTACTCTATTTTAACTTCTACAACTAATAACAACGACACATTACACAAATATATTTCGGTTTTCTCTATTTTCTGAATTTCCTCATAATAAACAATTTACGGAAATTTAAATTAAATAACATCATTAAATTTCTGAAATTTATACTCTAATTAATCTGGTTTGTACCCAGTTTTTAAATTGACACACAGGTGATCAGATAAAACCTAAATGAAGATTGACTGGATGAATGCACAGGTTATCATGTAAACCATTTATGATAACCAAAGTTTATTTTGTGTCATATATCGCGAAAATATAAGAAGAAAAAAAATAATAAACAACTAATATTAATGACACATTGCACAGATAAAATTTGATTATTATGTACACAATTTTTATTTAAAAATGATAACCTAATGCAGATGACATAATTAAAATTTAAAAAGAAAAAAAATTTTTTTACACATGCAACGTTTAGATGTGTTGCATTGTTTTTTACCAATTCAAACGCCAAAGATAACTGAAATCAGTTTTATTCAATTCAATTCAATTTTAGATTTTTCTTATTTTGAAATCGTTATAAAACAAGAACTTTCAAAACAGAAATCATGACAAAAAAATTTAAAAAAATAAAAATAAAAAAATAAAATTTATTATAATTTCCCAATAAATAATCTAAAATTCATGTGGTATTTTTTTTAAATTTTGCACGTGTACTTGACATATTTTAAATAATCAAAAATTCTATCTGTCAAATTTTTTCTCTCATTGTAATTTTTTAAAATAAATTTTAATATTTCTTATAAATATTAATTTGAATAAGTAATTTAAAAATAAAAAAAAATAACACCAAATTACCAATAAAATAACTTAATATGTTAATTTCAATTTAATTAATTTTTTGTTTAATTTTTTTTCTCAATATTTCCAGTTTTGCCCAGTATAGCTTGTTTTCAAAAATCATCAACAAATAACAAGAAATTAAATTAACACAAAAAAAGTAGACAATAAAGATATTTAAGAAAAAAAAAGACTTTCTTAACACGTTATTCAATTTGCAAAAAAAAAAGATTAAAAAAAATAAACAATCCAAAAAAAAGCTTAAGGCGCTCATTAATATTTATAAATAAATTTTGAAAAATGTATCTTCTTTTTCTCTTCTCTTCTGGCACTTTAATATGTAATTTTTGGATTATTTTTATTTACAAAAATTATAATATGCGGTGTATAACATGTCTCGTTTGTAAAATTAAATAATAATATTCAAAAAAAAAAAAAAAAAAAAAAAAAAAAAATGGAAAAAAGACAACAACAAAAATAATAAATAAATCTTTTGTAGATTTTTTCCCGATTCTTGGCTCGTTTCTAAGATTTTCTTTTTCTTTACTTCACTTTTTTTTTATTCTTTAGATTTTTCATTTTTCTTTATTTTGGAAATTTGCCAATATCAATCAAGAAAGCACCTACATCCTACATTTTATAAGTTTTTTATGTACATTTTAATTTAACACAATAATAATGAGAAAAAAAATTTAAAAAAAAGGAAAAAAAACCGACAAGATAAAATTTATTTTTTTTTAGATTGAAAAAAAAAATAATTTAAAAATTAAGAAATTCCTCTAATTTTTTTTTTAAAATTATTTTCAGACTTGTTTTATTTTTGTTTATTTTTTTGAGATTTTTTCATTATTGTAAAAAAAAAGGAAATCAAATATGTAATTAAAATAATTTGTTGTTGAAAATAATTGTTTTCAAATTTTTTTTTTCTAGTTTAATTGCTTTTTTGTTTGGCATTTTTTTTTCAAATTTTTATATTGGATTTTTTTGTTTGAAAAATTAATTCAATAATGATGATTAATTTATATTATAATATGATGTGTGTAGCGATATTGTGATTTATAAATTATATGGGAATAAATAAAATTACATTTGGCATATTATTTTACTTTTCGTTTTTTTTTTTTTTCTTATTTAATTTTTCTTGGCACTTTTTCACATTTTTATTTATCTACTTTTTTTTTGTAGTGAAAGAAAATATATAATTTATTAAATGACGTCACAATTTCTGTCTGGTTAAACATAATTTTTTTTAATTTTTTATTTTTTTTTTTGTTGTGCTTTCAATCACAAATTGAAAGTTTCAAAGTGCAAGCAATTTAAAAAATCATAAATTTTAAAAAAGATTTATTTTTAGTTGGTATTTTTTTTTTCGATAAGAAAATAAAATTAAATAGAAAATTGTACGAATTTAAGATTTAATTTTCTGATGAAAGAAAAATAAATTTCTTTTGGCAGTCAAAAAAAAAAAAAATTCATCTAAATTCAAGAAAACTACAAGTGAAAGGTAATTGAGATATTCTGTCAAGAAAAAAAAAATTCAGTCAAAAAATTTTTGGTTTTGGTTAAAAAAATGAAACACATGAAATAATTTTTTTTTAAATGCAAAATAAGACCTTAGTCTAAAAGATTTAATGTGAGCCACTAGCTATTGAACTCAAAATATAAACTGAAATTTTTTTAAATTGGAATCCGATTGAACTAAATTATATTCGTCCACATCCCGGAAAAAAGAATAATTTCAACAAATCCTCTTTTTTTATTTTGAAACCAAAACTTGTCTTATTTGTTCTCTCTAGTCCCTATTTAAAAAAGATAGTCCTTAACTTAACACTCAACTGACAGGTTATTTCTTTTCTACCTTTTTCTGTTTCTGGGAGTTAAAAAAAGTGCATGCAAGGTTATGTGGACTTCAAGTAGGAGTTAAAGTGAATAAATGTAACTCTATAGATCACATGAAAAAAATCAAACGAAACTTCAAGGGCAATCCTTGAAAAAAAAATTTTTTTAGTATATGTACTGCTGGTATTGCATAATCTAGTTATTGTTGCACTAGAATCCCTAATAAACTTGAATTAGCTTCAATAAAAGGGGGATTTTTAAAATGTTTATCAATCAAGGGAAATAAACGATACACGAAATATCAATTTCTCCGATAAACAAAAAAATTGCATAATACATCATTTCGTTTCTTTCAATTAGAAATTATTTTTATCATTTTTTAACATGTGTATGTATAATTTATCAAATTTACCACAAAAAAAAATATTTTTTAAAATAAATTGAAAAAAAAACGACATTAATTTATTAATCACATTTAATTAATGCATAATTTTCTACCAATTTACCTCGCATTCAATTTAATCACATAAACTCCGTCCTATCCTAACCAATACACCCCCTTCCCCTCCCTGGCAATCAATAATTTATTGTATTTCAACTCACAGGCGTACCTACTTTTTTTCTTTAATTTTTTTTTTTTTCGTTATTTAATTTATTAATTTATTTAAATTATATTCAAAAAAAATCTCTCTCATTTTCATGAATTTTTGTTTTTACGTCAACAATTTAATTTAAGCCAGCATCATTAACCAGTTTAAAAATAAAAATATAAAAAAATACAAAAATTAGAAAAAAAAAAAAATTAAAACAAAATTTAAAAATAGGTTTGTCTGAGAACAAAAAATTTGTCGATAAAAATAAAAGCAAACACAAAATAAAACAAAACGTTGTGAAGGTGCAACATATTAATTTTTTGATAAATAAATTAATCGTAAAATGAGAAATATTGAAAAAAAAAGCCCCTACACAACAACAAAATCACACATTTTATTTTTTCTCTAATTTAGTTGTTTTTTTTTTCCTTCGGTATATTTTGAATTTTATCTGAAATTCAAACTAAATTGTGCACAACTAATGGAGGCAGCTATCTAATTAGTTCAATAGCAATTAATATTAGCTTTCAAAAATTTTTCGAAAAAAGGTAAAAAATTGAATTTTTAAAAAAAAATGAAAAGAAAAATTTATATTTTTTAAAAAATAATTTTTTAATAATTTATCTCCTAAATTATTGTTTCTTTTTTAACCCTGAATACATGATATTTCGGAGAGTGTGTATATCTACGTTTTAACTCTGCGAAAAATATAATATATATATATATAATATATAATATTGAAAAAGCTTAATGGCCAGTCACAAACATATCTAAAAGGGTTAAAAAGCGTCAAATGCATTAAAATTCAATTCAACAAACTGATTATGTAAATAAAAAAAAATCATGAGTTTTGAAAACAAAATAACCGCAAAAACGATCTTTCAACTTTTCAGCAACATTTTTATAAAATAATAAATAAAATATCGCAAAGAAAAAAAAAATTTTGATTGTTTTTATAAGTGAAAAAAAAAATTAAAAATGGATTTTTAAAAGCATCCGAGCCTCCATAAATTTTTAAAACATAAAAAAATATAAAATAAAAAAACACAATCATCGCGCATCAATTCGATAGAAACATTTTTTTTATTATTTTAATTTTTTTCCCAAAATTGAAGAGTCACAGTTGTTGTCCTAAATTGGAAAAAAAATAAGATTTGTATTTTCTCGTTATGATAATATTGTGTTTTTTTTTTTAGTTTTATTTTGGACGAAACAAAGAAAAAAGTCGATTTTCTCAATCAATTCTCAACCGTTTTTTTTCTCGAATTTTATTTCAACCTGTCTAACCCTTTTTTTCATGTATGATTTCTATCAAATATTCTTTTCGTAATAAATAGAAGATCAGTTACACAAAAAATGCTGTTTCTTTTTTTTTTTTGTATTTTTTTCAAACTGATTGTGATTTGTATTCGATATTCCCTGCATAAAAATATTTCTATCTCTTTTTTTCTTTTGTGCAAAAAATAAAAAAATACCTGCTGAATTGTTTTTACCTTGCACACAATGAATAAATGTTTCTTTACAACCTTGATCCTGATCCAAAAAAAAATCCAAAATTCAACAACAACAATAAAAAAAAATTTGTGAAAAACGAAGAAAATAAAAAAGAATCAGAAAATAAAAAAATAGTAAAAAAAATGAAAATAGGTATCTAAAGCTGATTCAAAAAAAAAAAAACATCCAAAAAGTAAAAATAACCTTCTAGTAGCTGCTCCAGCAGACAAACAAGCAAAAAAGCCAACAACAAAAAAAAAAAACATGCACGAAATTTTTTGCGTTCATTCAATTTTTCCTTATTTTTTTTTATTTTCAAGGAAGACGAAAACGGAGATGATAATCAATTTTATTTGCGAAAAAAAAACATTTAAACAAAAAACAAATTAAAACAAAGAAAAAATAAAAATAATAAGAAGAAAATAAGAGAAAAAAATGCACTCTGTTGATTTTGAGTACCTACAAACTTTTGTTGAAGTTTTTTGCTTGTTTTTCTTCCTTTTTTTTCATCAATAATTTATTCAAGTCATGTAAAAATTTATAGTCAATTGATTTAAGTTTTTTTTTATTTATATATTTATTTTTTTATATTTTTTTTATGGTATCCTCCACCCACTAAACCATATAATAATATGTATTGACAAGTATTTATACAATTTTGTGATGGCGGATTGTTTATTTGTCGTATTTTTTTTTAATCTTTTTTATCGAATTTTTATTTTATGTTTTTATTTTCTTGGTAATATTTTTTTTTGTGTGCATCATCCCACCGAAAAAAAAAACCTTTCAAATATTTCTATATAAGTTTTACATACTTGTCTGTCTTTTTTGTTTTCATTTGACATTTCTAGTAATTTTTCTTTAATACTTTGTTTACAATTTTTTTTATTTTATTATTTAACACAAATTATTTTCATGAGCTGATGTCTTGCCATTAATCACATTAAACAATTTAAACATTTTGTCGCTTTCCACAATATTTTTCTCTCATTATTAAATTCCTTTTCTTTGTCATTTATTTTGTTTTAACCCTTTCGAATCGGATTTTTAATTCTGAATGATAAAATGTTGTTTTATTCCAGTACTATGGGTCTTTTCAATAAATCACATATAATAGTCATTCGCAATAGTTCAGCTTAAGACTACGAATTCGTGGAATATTGCAATGGAAAATGAAAATCATAAAGTATTATTGAAAGGTTCTTTTTTGTGACAATTTTTACCAATTTTCATGGAAATTTTGACTTTGAAAAGTGATATTTTGACGATTTAGACTTTAAAAATTTTTATAAGCAACATGAAGCTGTTAAAGGGTTAATTCATTTTTAATAGTTTTTTTCTCTATTGTACATTTTTCTTATTTTTAAGTATTCCCATAATTTTAAAATTTTCTCGGTTTTTTTTTTTTTTTTTCAAAAGTTACATGCAGTCATACCATAGAACCACCTTCATTGAATATGTGTAGGTGTAAAATAGAATTATGGTTTTTTTTTTTATTTTATTTTATTTCACTTTATCCTTTTAGTTTTTTTTTTGATTAAGTTCTTTGTTACATTAAGATATCGATTAACAAACTGACATGATTTTTTTCTTATTTTTTTTTTAATACATAATATGATTTCTTGTAGACGTTTTTTTTTGTAGGTAAATGTTTTTCACATGTTATTTTTATATATTTCCTCTTCCTTTTTCTTGACGTTTTAAGTTTTCAAAAAAGAAAATAAAACAAAATTTCTTTTCTTCAATTTAAAAAAAATTTCTTAATGCTGTACAAAGCAGAGAAAAAGAAATTGTTGAAAAATAAATTTTAAAAAAATGTAAACATAAATACATTTTGCAAATTGATTAAAATATGTGATTTAAGAAAAAGAAAAGAAAATACAAAGAAGTAATGGAAACAGAAAGCCATGACTTAGGTGTGGTACACAGATAATAAAAATATGCTGTGTGAAAAATTTAAAGAAAGTAAATAAATTTAATAATTTTTTTTTTCTAGATAAATTTTTCTAAAAAAAAATATTGTTTTACTGTTATCTTTACAACTTTAAAATCAAAAATTTTATTATAAAACTTTTTAAAGAAATTTTTTGATTCTTTAAAAAGAAAGTTTTAAATTTTTCTAAGATCGACTTTAATATTTTATTCTGTAACTTATCTCCTAGTCAAGAATTTTGAGGATTTATTGCATAAAAAACTTTACAAAAATATATTTTCTTGAAACACCCTAACACCAAACTCATAATTATTATTTTTTAATTAAAAAAGAACAATTTTAACTTGTAGAACAACATTTTCCATAGTCTTGATTGGAATGTTAAATATTTCAGGATAATGGGAGCATAACATTCTGTTCAATCTAGTGTGAAATAACTTCGTTTTTTTTAATTCATATTTCGTTTACTCATATGCACGTAAGACATTTTTTTAATAAAAAATAAACCAATCAAAAATTGCCATATCCCGAAGGTTGAAAGAAAAAAATTAATTGGCAAAATGTTCTTTCTTTTTCATATATCTTGAATTAAATTGTTTTTTTTTTTTCATCAACATAAAATTAGACAAAAAAAGAGAGAGGAAAAAAAAAACTAACAATTTCGTGAAAGCTGACCCATATTCACTAATTATTGTTCTACAATTTCTTTTCTCTTCTGCCTTGCATTTTTTTTTTTTGTATCTTTTTCTTTTTTTTGTACTATTTAAAAATAATGAAGTTTCTTAATATCTTCATGTCATAAAATACTTTTTATTGTATTTTTCAAATTTATTTTAGCACATGTGTCTTCTTAAATTTTAAATTTCTATATACATACATACATTTGTATACTATGTCTGTTTTTTTTTCTTTTTTCGTAATTTTATAAATTAAGCATAATTTTCTAGAGATAACTGTCTGGTCAAAAATTCACAATCTAATTTTTATTTTATTTTTTTCGTATAATCTTTACTAAATTTCAGACAAAAAAAAACAAAGAAGACTGAATTAAATTTCAAAAAAACGCGACAATAAATTTGAAAAAAAAAATCTGATTTCTAATAAAAGAAACAATTACAAAAACAGCAGCAACAACAACAATAACGAAATCAAATTAAATTTAGAATTTAAATTATTTGGTTGTTGTTTTTTTTTTTGTTTTTGTTACTCATTAACAAAAAAAATGTATATTGTTTAAATAACAATAAAAATTTACTTTAGTAAAATACTTATACAATAAGTAGTATGTAATGTGACACATGAAAATATTTTCATAGACCATAAAAAGAAAAAAAAATAAATCTTAAAACTACTGTGTCAATTTTTTTTTTTATTTTATAGAAGGAAAAAAAAGTATTTTAATTGTTTTTCGAAATATTTCACAGAAAAACCCATTGTTAACATACCATTTTAAATATATTACAAGCGTTAAATTAACACAAAGTTATGAAGTCAAGAATTTAAACTTGATAAAAGTTGTTATTTTATTAGTTTTAGTTTTCGTTTTTGGTATGTACAAAGTAAATATGTAAAAAATTCATTAAAATGCCATATTATACATATGTATGTGAGTTTTTTTCAAAACTGATAATTGTAATATGTAACTACAAAGCAAAAAAAATAAAAATAAAAATAAAAATAAAAAAAAAAACAAAACAGTTTGTGATATGTAAAAGGCCAAAATCTAAAATTTAAATTAAAATACCGTCTGTTTAACCTAATTCTTTGACTTTGAATGTACCAACAAAAAAAAATTACAATGTAACAACATAAGAACAACACAGAAAATAATTAAAGGGTGTCAACGAAAAATGACACAAAAATATGTATTCAGCGTGTTAATTATTACATTTCTGAGCTTCTAGAATGCATTTTCAACTTGTACAATAGAAATTAAAAATCTTAACATATGAAAAGTTTTAACAAAACTTATTTGAGGTCAGAGGTCAAAGACCAAAGGTCAATTATAAATAATTTCTGTAGTTATGGTGAATAAGCTTAATTTTTTAGCCTCGTCTAAAGTACATATTTTTAAAATTACAAAAAATTCAAACACCCTGTGTCAGATTTAAACATGATCATGCATTCTAGAACAAAACATCGAGTATAGTATAACTTTTTCGTATAATGTATCATCAAGTAATTGAAAGAAAAAAAAATAATAAATAAAAATAAGAAGAAGAAGAAAAAAAAACACAAAAACCAGAAAAAACAAGAGGAAAAAAATAAAGTAAAGAAACACCCACGTTGTTATGGATGAATGCCAACCACAAAAATTTTTGAAAAATTTTTCTATAAATAGTTTATAGCCACCGAATAAATCAACCACATTTTCTTTAAACTCATTTAATCTACCACACCATCACATTACATATCACTCACTCATCATCATCATCAGCATCATTATTGTCTTGTTTTCCTTGTATTTTTTTTTTTTTGCCCCTTGTTCGTTTCATTTCTTTCTTCATCATCAACATTATCCATCTTTTTTAATCCTTATCTTAATTTCAAGTATCAAAGTTTTAAAAGATACTTTTTTTTTCTTGTTCATTTTCATTTTCTTTTTTAAATTTTCATTTTGCTTGTTTTTTTTTCTGACCTACCAGGTTGTCAAAAAAAAAAAAAGAATTAAATTGAAAACGTTCAAGTTCAATCACCTGGTTATGTGGTGATCATTAATCGTTGTAAAAATGTGCCAGACACTTTTCTACTTTTTGTTATACGTACATACATATACAATCATCCATTACAAATAATTAATATGGGACCCTTTACCTTATCCCCAACAAGAGATAACTTTGAATAGTGAGTAGTGACACCAAATGTTATCGTCGTCATTATCATCATTACATTTTGTTATGTTTTCTTATTTTTTGCAACATTAATTATTATCACCATTATACGACAAAAAAACAACATTACCTTTCTTATTTAATTAAAAAAGCAATAAAAAATAAAAGTAAAAAATAAAAAAACTAATAGTTACTCACCTGATATTTATTCCATTGTTGTATTAAATGTTCATGACATAAATGACATGCTTGTATCATACCGCGTGGATCCTTTGGTCTTGAACGTGCTGGACGCGGATGTTGTTCATTAAATATTGTAAAATATGGTTTATCTCTATCTTTGACATCCTTTGGTTCAACCGTACTCAATTCAATTAAACTACCACGTCTTTGTTCATCACCACATACATAACATACTTCTGTTGTTGAATTTTTATCTGGCATTGATAAATCTAAAATACATTCAGGATTTGATGTTGTATTTGATGTTGAATGCTGTTGATGAATTGTTGTTGTTGATGTATGAGAAGATATTGTTGGTTGAGGTGGCTGAAGTGAAGATGGTGAAGAATGATGTGAATTTCTTAAATCTAATACACCATCCTCTTCAATAACTGGACCATGTGATGGGATCACAGATGGTATACTTGATGTTGTTGTACCAGCTGCAATACTACCATAAGGATGGTGATGATGATGAGGATGTTGATGATGATGTTGGCTAGTACTGCTACTATATTTGTTGCTACTATTGGATGTAAATGCTGCTGCTGCTGTTGCAGCAATTCCAGCCGGTGACGATGAATATGGAGGGATATGACTGTTTATTGGTTCTGCTTGTGGTGGCCCCACCGGATTTGATGTACTATTTAAGGAGTTCATATATGATATTTGGCCCAATTTCAGTTTATGATGAGCAAAAGATGATGGCTTAATATTGATACCATCATATGAGTTTAAACTTCGTGATTGATGAGAGGGTGGTGGTGGAGGTGGCTGTTGTTGTTGCTGTTGTGATTGATGGGGAGAAGTCATCGGAATAACATGCGGATTTTCCCTAGAATGTGGTCGGCTCTGAGATTTCTCGTTGTTTCGACTTGATGGTCGTTGTTGTTGTTGCTGTTGTTGCTGCTGCTGTTGTTGCTGAACAATATTATGATTGCTCGTAACATGATTTTTACCGTAATAATCAGTTACTTTACTGTGAGGTGATTCATTACGAGATGTTGGTCGATGTGGTGATTCATTTCGAAGTGCCTGCTGTTGCTGTTGTTGATGCTGTTGTACAGTATAATCACGAGACATTGGCCTCTGATGAGACGATGGTGTTGCATACGAGAATGGCGATGACGATGTTAAATGCGATGCACCACTACTCAAATGTTCAGCACTTAAACCTAACATTTGCGCTGCATATTCACCCTGTGTTGTCATATCAGCTCCAATATAACCTCTACCATCAACACGTTTCATATGATATAATCTTTGGATGTGTGGTTTACCTTCACGTTCAAAGGCATCCCATTGTTCATTAAGTGAAGTATAACATAGCATACAACACATAACATACATTTGTGTTGATGATAATTGTGGTACACCTGGTGGTGCCTCATGACGTTCCAAAAATGGAAAATATGGTTCTTTAGGCCTTTCTGGATTCGGACGTGCACGAATCGGTTCATATCCTCCGCGACCACCACATACATAACATAAAGGAATCACTTCTGGTGCAATTGTGGATGATAAAGGTGTTGTTGCTGTTGTTGTTTCATTATTATTATTATTGTTATTTGTATTATTGTTATTATTGTTTGTTGAAGAATGCTGAAGTGTTGGAGTCTTTGATCCAGATGGCATTGGGGGCTGTAAAGACTCCGATGATGGTGATTGTACTAATGAGCCTCCACGTAATTCATTTTTTATATATGCCTTCGCTTTTTCCATAATATTTTATCTGTAAGAAAAAACAAAATAAAATATTATTAAAAAACTGAAACAACTTTTTTCAAAAAGCAAAAAGAAATTGTCTTTAAAGTTCCAGAATAAATTTTTTTAAGGATTTAAAAAAAAAAACAAGAAAACAAAAATCGATAAGGAAATTTAAATATTTCTCAAAAGAGAAGTTGAGCTTTTCAACTTTGTTAAATTTTTAGCCTTCTTAAAAGCAAAAAAAAAACTGTGTGTTGTATAAAATTTCTCAAGAGGATTTATTGTATTTGAAACTTCAAATAAATAGAAACGAGAAAAAAAACGTAAGTAATTCAATTCTCTTGTTAAAGTTCATGTCTTTTATGAATACATTATGTACCTATATATTCTTTTTTAAGAATGTTTTTCTTTAGTTTTCTTATATTTTTCTTTCATTTACATTTTGAATTTTTTTTTTTTTTCAAACATAACTCAAGTGATTATTATCATAAAATAATCTTTTAAGCGTTAAAAGTTACATGTCTCCTCATACATACAACCACACATACATTCAATATAAAATATATACTTTAGCCTCATAACAAAAATAAAAATCAAAAGAAAAAAATAAGGGAAAAATCTATTTAAAAAATATAAAAGAAAAATCTATACATTATTTATTATAGATAGATACGTACATGTATCTACGTAGAACTACTTAATATCGTTTTAGTAGCAATCGGTCATTGTTTTATTGTTTATGGATCAATTGTCTCAGACCACCCAGCCACCCAATATAACTACTTAACTAAATTTTTTTTTTTCTACAATTTTATTTTCTCTCTACATTTTTTCTAAGCAATCATAATATTTTTTTTTTCAAATATGTACATACATATATGAAAACATTCTTATAATTTTTTTTTATTTCTATTTTTCTGCTTAAAAACTAAACAAGACTAAGCTTTACAACAATTCAATCAAGTGGATACCAAAGTATTAAGGTGTATTAAAGCACTTGCTATTGGAAGCGTTACACATTTTATGGCTTCTCTTATAGTTTCTGTTTTTTAAAGAAGAAGAAAATAATCAACAAAAACAAACAAACAAAAAAGTAACAAACAAGAAAAATTCATACATATATGAATGTATAGTATGTATATTAAAAATAAAACTATAAAAATGAGTAAAATATTTCACATTTGTAAAAAAAAAAAATTTAAAAAAAAAAACAGGAACGTTACAACTTTTTAAATAAATACATACTCCCACTAAACTTAATTACAACAAGGGAAAAAAATCTATTGAATACTTTCTTCATAAAAATGAGTTTTTATATTTTCTTGTTTTATCTTGTTTTTTTGTTTTACTTGATTTTCTTTAAAGTATCTTTTTTTTTTTTTTTCGTAATTTGTAAAACGTGAGTGCTATTGAGAGTAACTATGTATATACATAAATATAAATAATATACGAGTATGTACAGTTCCTTTTTTTTCTTTTAATTTTTATAATAAAATGAAAACACACCCACTATGGAAGAAGAAATAATATTTATAATTATTTTATTTACTTTATTTACTTGTTTTTATTCTTCACAAAAAAAAAAATTAAACAAATAAATAAATAAAATAAAAATAAAACAAACACAAAATCAAAACAAAATGTTACAGAAAATATTAAAAAAAAAAACAAGCAGTAAAATAATTTTTTTCATTTTATTGCTTATATTTTCTACTTATATGTTTAAAAATGCTATAAGTTGCATTCTATGAAATTTTTTTTTAGCTTTTATATTTAAAAAAAAATAGAGGAAAACAAAATCTAATGTTTAAATGAAGTATGTAACTGTAATAATATTGAGAGATAAATAAACGTAAATATATATGTATATGACATAAATTAGTTACAAGGTGGTGTTTAGATTTTCCTTATAAACTTATGAAAAAATATTTTACAATTTTCTCCTATCTAATTTCAATTAAATTTAAGTTTACAAAAAATTTGACGAATCATATGTATATATGAAAAAAGAAATGCTTTTTAAAATCAACCAAGTTTCATTCATAAAATTCGTAAATAATTTTTTCTAATGTTCCTAAATTAAATTTTTAAACACCCTGAATAAACAAGCAGCTAAGAAAAAAAAATTGCAAAAAAAAAAACATGTATTTAAACGAGGACACAAATTACATGGAATTTTCATTCTCTCCCTTGTATTTTGTACTTATAAAAAAAAATGTCATGAAATTTTTAATAATGATTTTTCCATTTTTTTTTTTTGAAATTTTTCTTTTCTGTTTTCAAGAAAAATAAAAGACAAAATAAAATTGCTTTTAAAAGAGATATACTGTTTAAATTAAAAAATAATAAGAAATTGTTTTTTATGAAAGGTAAAATTTATTTATTATTTTATTTTGTTTTACTCTTTTTTTTTTTCTGAAGAAAAGTTCTAAAGAAAAAATATATGTGTTTTTTTTTTCATATGTGTATACTTAAGTATTATGTGTGTGTTATGAAAATTCCATGCATGATATCTATAACACATATGCAAACATATATAAATTCGATTTTTTAAGTAAAAACTAAATTACATTATGTGTTTCTATGGAAGTGATATGCAATTTAAAAGAAAAAAGTCAATGTACAAGCAACAAGGATAATAAAGAAAATTTAGTTACAAAATATAACACAATCTTCGCAGACTATGTTTTCAAATTAAAAAATTAATTTAATTGTAGAAAAATTAATTTTTTATCCTTGCTCTGAAAATGTCTATTAAAAGAGTTACAGTTTTTCCACATTCTTGTTATTTCACTTTTGCTTCATTTCTCAGTTGGAACTCCTCAATTTTTTTTATTATTAAGAATGTTCTTACATGAGTAACTACTGAAAACATATTTAATTTTGCAACATAATAATTCAATTAAAAAATAAATTTAGTACGTAACAGAAAATTTATACCGAACGTCATAAGTGTTTTCGAAAATACGTTTTTGCTTTTTCACAAACCTCAAACCGGCTAAACTAGTGGTTTTTATTCAACCAAAATTATTTTATTAATCCACCTTAAGTGAGATTAACAAAAACAAATGCATTTCAAAAACACTTCATAAAATTTCCCAAAATCCTGAATGCAAATCAATAAAAATTAATTTCATCTCGTAATTAATTTTTCAGTTGAAATTCAACAAAAAAAAAAAATACAAAGTAAAACGGATCCAAAAAACTTGTATTTTCTATATTGTGCAAATAAATAACATGTAGTTAACTATTTATTCAATTAAAAAATTTAATTTAATTGAAAGAAAAAAAAATAGAATGAACAAAATATTGAAAAAAAAATAAACAAAACAAAAAAAACTAAATAAATTAATTAAATTAAATTATGATCTATAATTAATGTTTATTCGTTCTAATACAATTTGATTTATTTTCTTGTTCATAAATAATTTTCATTATTTTTTTTATTTTTACACATACATATACTAATTTTCTAGAAAGTAAAAAAAACACCAACTTGGGAAAAAACAAGATTAAAAAAAAAAAAAATTAGAATAATAAAAATCTAACATACAAGTTTTGTGAAGTATCACCAATTAGTCTAGTACAGTAAACGAATTTAAATTATAACATTTTGCAATTCTAATTATCATTAACTTTCAAACTTAACACATATGTACTCGTATACGTATACGTACATATATATACATATGTATATGTAAATGTAGATATATGTAAGTACAGCTATGTCCAACTAAATAGAAACACCTTAAAATCAAATTCACTTTAGAAAACGGCTCTCTGTGTAAATTAAGATCATCTGACTCTTTTTTCTCATTACTTAAAGAATTTTAAATAATGTCCCTAATTTTCCTTAGATCCATATTCCTTTAAATTTTTTTCGATTTGCTAATGCTGTTTGCAATATTTCACAGTATCTGGCATCATTGTCATTTTTCTACCAGGGTGTTTCTATTTAGTTGATCATTGCTTGCCTATTCTGCAATATAAATGTAAAATAGGTAGCCGTTTAAAATCTATTAACTTAATAAATGATAATCATTTATACATATTATAATATTTATAGCTAGATATATTTAGGTTTTCAGTCATTACACTTATTTTTAGTATAAGGTTGACTCTGATGATTATGACTTTACACAAAATTATGATATGTTGTCATTGTCATTGTCAATATATTCGATTTGATGTCGATGTTCTGACAGTTTGTAAAAAATATTAAAAATCTACAAAGATTCCATAGAATTTTCAAGTAACCATAGTTATCTATTCATATTTATTTTTGCAAGTAAGAAAAAAGATATATCCATTTAAACCGGTAATTCATATTGTATCGCTTCTACATACATACATATGTAGTTATACACGTTATTTTTTTGAATTTTTCATACTACGATTCTGAAAAGAAGAATCTATTACTGCTTGTTTTTATGATCAATTATGGTGGGTTAATGGGTATCAAATTGTTTCTTTTGTAATAATCACCGATATGAGTAATTAATATTTGCCTCTATGACCTTATACCAAACTAGTTTTCATGTACTTATGTATGTTTTTTTTTTTTTTTTTTTTTTTTTTTTGTATTAAATTTATGAAGATACATACTTGTTTTTGTTATTTTTTTTTGAAATCCTTTTGTATTTAAAAAACTTAAATCAAAAGTAAATTTGAGAAACTGAAGTGTCATGCTAAAATTAAATTTACGTAAACAAGGTAAATTTTTATAGGTGTGATTAAATTACTCTTGTTACAAGGTGTCACAATGTCAGTACAATATTTAACAAAAATCTTAATTTTTTTCATATGACATAATCGTAAAAAGCTTTCATGTTAAAAAATTTCAAAAAAAAGAGCCACTTAAGTAATACCAAATAGCAAGTCAATAAGTTTGATTAACTAATTCTCTTTGTTCCTCTTTTTTCGTTAAAAAAATCAAGTAACAAAAAAAAAATTAATAAAAAAATCAAATTAAATAAAGTAACTTAAATAAATAAGTAATTTGATTACTTACTTAATTATCATTTACCAAGTAATGAGACTATGTACTTGCAAAATTATTACTACTTCATTATTATTAGTTTTTTTTTTTTTGAGGTTATATTATTTTGAAGGTCAAGCGTTAATGTTAACTTTAAAAAAAATTAAACTTGACGTAATTTAAAGCAATGATTTGTATGAAAAGACATCAATGAATCAACCTCATTGATTACTTAAGTAGCATATAATATGTAATCAAAATGAAATTAAGCACAATAACGTTAAAATAATAATGAAGAAGAAAAAAAAATAAACCAAAAACAAATTTTAAAGAAAAATTAAAACGAAAATAAATTTTTTTAAATGTACATTCCCCACACACGAAAAAAAACGAAGAGAAAAACATTTTTTTTTTCATCTTAGCTTTTTTTTTATGTTTCTTGAATTGATTAAAGCTCATACAGGTCATATCACCTTTTGAACTATAGAATGATAACCCATCGCTCATTTGGCACATTGATTATTGCATGTAAGTATAATTATAAATTTTTCTTTGATACTTTGATTATATTATAATTTATTTTGACTTACAGATTTCTATGTAAAGCTATATGTGTACATGTGTGTATCTATAAAATTTATTGGTTTTCAGTGTGGTACTGCTGACAATCATTGTTTAAAAATTTCGTCATGCTGTTAATGACTTGATAATGCTTGATAATGATTATAATGATGGTGGATTATATATGTATGTGTGATACACGGTATGTGATGTGTGAGGGAAGGTGGTGGTGGAATGCGGGAGCTCATACTTGCTAAAAATAATTCAAAAAGAAAAAAAAAAACCTTTATCATAAAAAACAAATTAAGATGAGGCAAATTTTAATCATGAAAACAATGACAATAAATAATACAACCAAGAGGAAGAAAAACATAACGAAAATCTTTTTTTTTTTGTTTTATTTTTTTTTTCCTTCATTTGTTCTTTTGTGCAGAATTTACAAAACCCAGGCACATTTCATTTGCTCATCATTACAAATCTTGAATTTTTAATTTACTTTATAATACACATTCCGATACTCGATTTTACTAGATTGGAACTTTTACTTTTGATGATTGTTCGTATTTCTTTCACAAATTTATTGTCACTTGTTTCCATATTTTGTTGTCTTTCTTACTCCTTCTCTCTCTCTCTCTTTTTAAATCGGATATTACAAATTACAACTAATAAATAATTACTCATATATGAAAAAAAAAAAATCTTTTATAAAATCATACATCCGTTGATGTCTCAGTAAAATTCATCGTTATAACTAATTTAATCAAAAAATTTTAATCGAAAAAGGTCAATGATTTTAATGACAAAAGGTGATGGCCTTAACTTTTTTTTTGTGTCTTTTTGTTTTTTTTTTCTCTAGTGTAGTATTCGTAAAATATACAATAGTTATACATAGTTATATATTTTTTTTTACAGAGAGATAATTTTACAAAATGCTTATCAAATTGCTTACTTGAATTTATTGTTAGTAATTAACTCTGAATTATAAATTTAAAAAACCGAAAAAAAAACAAACACTAATTTAAAGTTTAATTGTAATTTATAAGTTCGGAAAATAATAAAATAAATAAGAAAAAAATAAAATTACAATCGAATAAATTGTTTTTCCTCGTTTTATTTTTTTTTTTTTTTGTGAATTTTTCTTATCTCTTATAAGAAAATGTCTAGAACGCAATAAATTTTTGTATATCTTTTGTAAAAGATTAATAACTATGCTGTTAAGAGCTAACATATCGTATCTATTGAGTTTAATTTTTTTTTTTTTTTGAATTTTTTAGGAAAAAATAAGTAGTTAATGTTTATTTTTTAAGGTAAGAATAGACTCTTACATTTCGAACCACTGACTGGTTTAACCACGCCTAAGAAATATCAAAAGTTTTCAATTATTACGACCTGATGTTATTTCAAAAATTCACATTCCACAATGAAGATATAAAAAAAAAACATGTCAGATACTGGATGTTGTAAGATGAGCATGAGTAAGAAGAAGGACTTGAAAGACCATGTGAAAAATGAAATTTAAAACCCAACAATTCCAGATTACCGGAATGACCTACACAACGATGCGAAGCATTTCAAGACTAAAAAATGTTAGTTAAACACAGGATCTAGTCCTAAAGTATAAGAAGAAGATGTTTTCCGAAATGGAATGTTTTTAAATAGAAATTTTACAATTTATAGGTATAGTAATAAATTTTTTTTTCTCTTCAATTTCCAATAAAAATATGAATTTTATGTATTTTGATTATTTTTTTAAAAAAAGTATTAATTTTCAATTATGAGATTTTTTCAATAATAAATTGAATAATAAAAGTCAAAAAAAAAATAAAAATAAATTAGTAAATGTAATCAATAAATCAATAAGTACAATAGTGATTGCACTTTGACGATATTCAAGCTTCTATTCATGGACTTCTTTTTTTTTTCTTCATTGTTTTATTATTTTTTTTTTTTGTTTCCAATCTCAGTTTACTAATTTATTTACTTTTTCTATTGTATTTAAAATAAAATAATAATAAAAATAATAACGTTTTTCATTTTAATTTTCTCTTATCAAGATATTAAAATTTTTCATTATTCAATTATGTAAACCACATAGAAAAACAGTTTTGTTTTCATTTTTTTCTAAATAAGTAACTACATAAACTGCTAACTAATAGGTAAATGGTTATAACGAAAAAAAAAAGCAATAACAATTAAATTAAACAATGCAAAAGTAAAATTAAATCAAAAACTAATAATTTACGCTGCGCTGTAATTATTTTTATACCAGAAAATTTATGGAAAAAAAAATTTTTGTATAATTTTTTATGAGTAGCAGCAAGTCTAGATGGAAAATTTTGTAATCAATGAAAATCTATACATTTGTAACCATTTTAATTTTTTTCGATTAACTATATGGTTTTTTAGGTGAAAAATAATTTGAATTATATATTTTGTAGAAAGGTTTTAGTCAAATATATATATTCGAAACTACTTTTTGTATAGGTAAACTTTGCTTAAATTTTATTTATAGCTTGAGCTCCAAGTGGTTTTTTAAAAAAAAAATACAAGTTTTCAATACCATACGCTATTTTTCAACACAAATTCCACTCAACTAGACGGTAAAAAATACGTTTACCTTACAAATATTATTCTGAGTTAAATCTTATGACCAGATTAACATAATTTTTGTATGTAGTTTTCAACGTGACTTTTTTTTTTTTGTGAAGCGTCATATGCCAGCAATGACATCAGTGGAGTAACCTGTTGGGTTCTTCATAATGACACATTTTCTTGTGAATTTTAACAGCTGCAGGATTCAATAATGTTCTTAAATTTCAAAATTAAATAGCTATAAGAAATTAAAAATGCTATTTTTGTTTTTTAATTTATGAAACAATAAAACCAAGTACATACATGAAAATAATAATCAAAAAATGCCAGTTATCTCAACTAATAAATGAACCAAAACGACACTAAATGATGATGCATTTTGCAGTAGACAAAATAAAATAAAAAAACAAGATACTTATCCGTTTATTCATTTTTTTTTTTTCAAATATAAACAAACAAAAACAGAAGGTGAGAAATAATTTGCTAATCAAGTGATTACGTAATTTTTGAAAAAAAAATCCAAGTATCTAAAGTCCTTATTTACTCATTCAAAACAAATAAGCAAACAAAAACACAAAAAAAAAATCTTATTTTCATAAATAAAACAAGATTATTTAATGGTGACAAAGTACGGTATAGATACTACATACATAAATATAATGTATGAATTATTGAATTTCTCAGATTAAAGATTCAAAAATTTATAAAAATTAAATAACTAAGTGTGCATTGGGGCCATAAAATGATAAATATTATTTTTACTTTTTTAAAACTTGTAAACCTGAGCACACATTAAATGTAACTTTTTTAAACAGAGAATAAATTTATTATAATACAACCTCATCTTCTATTTTCTGAAATATTAAGTAGAATGGTAGATTTATGGTAGATTTATAAACAATATAAAAGCAAAATTTATTGCACAGAACCCTTTTTTTATTTTGAAAGTATAAAAAACATAAAAACAAAACAAATGTTTTTCTTCGTAATTGAGCCCTAAACTGTAAGATAATAACGATTGATATCTGATCTTTGTTTTTTGTGGTTCGAAAAATATTTAAATAATCTCACCAGGAGTCAAATTGAAAAGTGTATTTATTTTTTATTTTAAGATAAAAAAATACGAAAAGGAGAAATAAGTTGTTTTAGAATCAGAACTTTTTTTTTTCCAATAAAAAAAAAAGTTGAATAAACATAAATTTTAAAAATCTGAAAACAAAATGAATCTTAGTCAATATTTCCTAAATGCTTCTTTTTATTTCTTTAAAGAAAACCCTCAATAAGTCCGTTTAAATCGCTCAAAAACCATCATTCATATCATAAATTCGCAAATTTTTTTTGTAAATTATATTTAACAGCCATTAAAATGTATAAAATATAATAAAAATTTCAATAATAATACGTATATTAAAATTTTTCCATTCACACATTGATAATATGACAATTATAGCGACTAAATCAAATATTATTACATTCAACTCATCATCATCGTCATCGTAATCAACAACAACAACAATAAAAAAAAATTTAAAAAAAACAAGCAAGAAATCAATCATTTACAATAAAATGTTACCACAAATCGATTATGATTAAATATTTTTTATTATTTATTAACCTCTTGCCCCTATCCTCATCATTTTTTGCTATCATTGTCGTCGTCATCATCATAACAGTCATAATCATCATCAACCAAATCAACATCATCCGTATTTAACATCCTTTCGTTACATTTTGCAATCAACTATACATTATCATTATAATCATCATCTCCTCCTCCATTGATTGACTCTAATATTTTTCAGTTGGAGAATATATATACATATATGGTATATAACTAGAGATCAATTTAACATACATAGAAGTATACAAGAGGGAAAATAAAAAGTAAATTTAATACAAAATCAACAACATAACAAACAAAAAAACAACTACATATATTCAAGTATATAGTAAATGAGATACTTTTGTATCTTTTTTGTACATACTGTATATGTACATATATTATGTATTAATGCTTAACTGCTTAACAAGCATCAATAACCCTTTTGACATTATTCTATATTTTTTTTTATCTTATTCTTGCTCCTTCCTCTTCCTCTGACAATTTAAATTGCAGGTGCTAAATAAAAATAGAAAATAAACTTAAAAAAAAAAGAGGGAGACAAAAAAAAAGTTTGAATAATAATGAACTCCAACGTACTTATTATTAGAATGCCATGCATTGTACAGACATATTATTATTCAAATCTGATTATTGATCTGTTGATCTTTCAGTGATCCAACATAAAAGCAACTTCAATAATAATCAGCAAGAGCAACAACAGCAAGTATCATACGTCCTCCAGTACATACATATACATAAGTACATTTACTGCACTATGATGGAACAGAAATATGTAGATGCAAAATCAGAAGCATCACAGAAATACAGCAGCTTCAATGAGTAATAGAAGTAGTAGACAATATTACTATCTTATTTGTGACACAATAACATCTCTTCCAATTCTATATAGTAACCAAAGAATAGATTACTTACAGGGTGTCTAAAGACAAAATATAATGAAAAATGCAGTGTAATGTTTTTGAGTCTGTGGGTGTTTTCAAATTTCTTAGAAAGATATTTCAGAAGAATGAAATTTTTTCTTCGTCCTTAAGCATCATCACCATCATCTCTAACAATGCCTTTCCAATCATTCCTAAAAGAACTGATAAATTAGTAGACGAAGTTTCCGAATGATTCTTTGAACGCTTGAAATCAAACTGCTTACAGCCACCAAAGGAATATTAAGTTTATCTTGAATTTTCCAGAGGATATCACAGTTTTACATATCAGTCATAATCTATCTACTTTTTTTTATCTTAATAGACTCACTTTCAAAAAATTTTCTGAAACTTCCTGCACATTAAATAGACTATTTATCCAACAAGCTATGCTCCATAATAATTTTTTGTATTATTTTTTCAATAAAAAGTTTTTTTCTTTCTTTATTTTCTTTAATATGTATTTTATTTTTGAATGAATAAAAAAAAATTCTAACATAAAAATATTCCCTTTTCAATTTCAACAATAAAATACACTATTTAGAGCTTTACTGACTGACTGATATATATAAGGCCATAGGCCAAGGAATCAGAAGGTCAATTCAGTTTTTTTTCCTCTCTTCTACTCAGCTACTGATATCTTGATTTCTATTATTTTTTTTCTTCTTTTTTGTATTAATGCTGGTGTTTTTTTTTCCGCTGATATCAAAACTGAAAGGAAATTTTTTTCTTGTTTTTTTTTTTTTTTTGTAATAATTCTTGTTGGCTTTTTCACAAATGAAAAAAAAAGTTTTGTTGCCTCAAAGCATATTTTTTTTCTTATTTGTTGTTTTTTTTTCTGTTTCATGCTAAAGATCGATATTTTTCACTTTTAGTGATTTTTCTTGTTTTTTTTTTTTTTCATTTTTGTTTTTTCCATTATTAATTCCTGCTTACCTCCCAATCTTATTTCAATCGGAGGATTATTCTTTTCAATTCGTATATATAAACATGTATCTTTGAATTCCTTTCATACTTTTTTCACTTCTCTTTTTACCTTTTTGTGTATTTTTTATATATTTTTTACTTGAAACATTTTTTTTTTCTTCTGTTGATCTGATAAGAAACAATACACAGAAACAAAACAAAAAAACTATATATACCTATCGTACTAGCAAATATTTAATACCTGGTCAGCTCAATAGTACAATAATTCTGACTTTTGCTTAACCTTTTGGCAGGTGTGATTACAAAAGGCTTAAGTTGTTACAGTATTATCTCTCTTTTTTCATACTTTATATATAAAAAAGTACATAAATATGTATGCACTATGTTTTTTTTTTTGTGCCATTTTATATTATTCTTATTGGTGCCTGAGCCTTATGTTAGTACTTATTACAATACATGATGTGATAAGTGTAATGTTTGTATTTTAATGGTGTTACTCTCATATTTCGAATGCGTCAAGCTTTAAGTATTTAATACACCATCATATTCATTGTATACCTTTCAAAATAACATGCAATAAAACTCATTAAATCTTACTTGTAAAAAAAAGTAAGTACCTATGTTCCGTTTACTTTTATTTTTACTCGTTCATTTTTTGTTGTTGTTGTACACCTTTTATTTACTTTTTGATATTTTTTTGAGTATTACTTATATGCGAAACAAGATACAGCCAGTATGAACAATTTTTTAAATAAAACCAGATAAAAGCGATGTGAAAATTTTAAAAAGCGCACCTATGTTGAAAAAAAAAAACAAATAATAAAGGAAAAAAACAGTCACTGTGGAAAAAAAAGGTGCAAATTAGTTTTAGCAAAGCAAAATAAAAACGAAAAAAATATTTTCATTTCACTGTTTTTTTCTTTTTTTTTTCTTTTGAGCCTCTGTTGATTAAGATAACAGATAAAATGTGTAACAAAAAATGTATGTGTTGTATGTTACGTCGCTTTTATAGTAACTATATACATGTTCGTTACGTTATAGATACTCTCATATATGAGGATTCGAAATAAAAAATTCAGTTACTAGGTTACATACACATATCGTTCGTTAGCTTAGTTTCTGAAGTGCCCTAGAGACCACATTTTGTTGATAAACGATTGTGCTCTTTAATTTTGATTTGATTTTTCAAATGCTGTAATCAGAATTTAGATTCAAAATTATCATACATGCTTTAGCTTTTTAAATCGTTTTGTTTTTTAAATTTTTTCTCTTAATTGAACCTTATTTAAAGCTGCGCTTCTCTTAGGATTACTCTTCTCTTTGTTTTTTTTTAAAAAATTATTTTACTTAAAATTTTGGAGATGGTCTGTAGAATACTTAAAAACAAAAACTTGAACGGATAATAAATACAGAAGCACAAAAATGAAATACACTTTTCATCGGTCGGATATTATCTAAAACCAAAACAACGCGTAGGTTTTTGTGATGTTTATTATCAAAGTAAATGAATGAGTTTTTTTTTCCTTTATTTTTTCTTTTCGTTTTTTTTTTTTGTTCTGGTATAAATGAGAAACATGTTCAATTTACAATACGATTTAACTTGTAGTTAACCTTTTCAGTTTAAATATTGTTTTAAAATAAGAGAAGAAAAAAACTCAGTAAAACTTATATCAATTGAAAGATATGTACTGTTACAGTTTTAAAATGAAAAAAAAGGTAAATTAAGATGTAGGATTGGTTGTTGAATTATATTTTTCGGATCTTTTAACATGTCATTTGTGATTAGATGCACGAAATTAGATTTAATTTATTATATTGTATAAATACAATTTAATATAAGATACTTTTATAGAGACTTAATTTATAATCTACTTTGTATTTTTAAAAAAATCTCAGAGTTAGGTAACGTTCATAAAGTCACAATTATCAATTTGATTTCATCAAACAAATTACATATATGGGATAAGCTACTTTTTTAGATTCTTTTCCTAATGTTACCATATTTACTACCTACTAAACCTTGATTTTTATTGTTCAAAGATTTGCTAAATACTGGTGAATGAAAACAAATCTTTTTTTTTTAAATTATTTAAATTTTAACGAACTAATTTTAGTTAATTTCAGTTCAAGAAAATTCCAAACTCTGAGGAGCAAAAAATGAAATGAATTGAGTCTGAAGCTACCTCTAATTATCCTACTGAAAGTTATGATTTAGGAAGTTTATTTCTCATTCTTTCTTCTACTTTCCTTCTCCTTCTCCAAATTCAAAAAATAAGTACATAAATTAATATATATACATATATGTATATGTATATTAATATTTTGCCAAGAAAAAAAGAAATCATAACTATATTAAACACTCACACACACAAACTTATTCCCAAATATTTTCTCATGATAACATATTAAATTCATCTTTTTTCTGTTCTCATCTTACAAATAAGGATTCTTTAAAACCTCATACTTTTAAAAATCAAATCCTTCCTTCAATTAATTTTCAATATTATATATCCTTTCCGGATATTTGTACAAATGTACATATTTATTTATTATTCTTTTTTTTTTTTAAGAAAAAAAAAATATCCTTTAACCACAAATAAATTTTTGTTTTATTTATTTTTTCTTTGCTATCCTTGTCTTGTGTAGTAAAATGTCTACAAAAAAAAAAAAAATTTAATAAAATTCAAAATCAATTCAATTTTATAATTTAATTAATTTCTGTTTTCCCTAATAATTTAGAAATTTCCTTTAAGGCATTTTTTGAATTTTAAAATCCCTATGCATATCTGTTGATAACACACTTCATTGAAGTATGTTTGTGTTATAAAATATGAATATATTCCGAAATGTGTACATAACTACATGTACGTTCAAATTATGAGAGGGTTGATTGTTCTTTTCTGGGTTTTTTTTTTCAGTTTTTGTTATCGAAAATGTGTGTCCATTCAAATGTTGATAACCTAACAAAATTAATTTATATTTTTTTTTTTTTGTTTTTGTTTTGTGATTTTATTGTGATTGTATCTTTATAAAAACTTTTTTGTTTAAGTAATATTTAGAAATAATTTCTTGTAGGTACTTTTTGTTTTTTCTACTTTTCGAAATGTAAAATAATAAGTATTATATGAGGAGCACGTTGTATGTACTTGTATACAATTTCAAGGATAAACTCTTATCTTTTATTTTTTCCTTCTTTTTGTTGTTGTATTTTATTTAATATCCAGTTGAATTGTACTTTAAATGTCATCATCAGCATCTTCTTCATCGACGAATATTACAAAAAACAACAAGTAAAATAAAATAAGTAATATGATAAGCATATAAATGAGTATGTTTTGTTTGCTTGTATGTAAAACAAATTTATATATATACATATATATACATATATATACATATATAGAAATTTAATCCCCTTAAGGGGATAAAAACAACATCGTCCGCAATATAAAAGGATGATGATGAGAAAGTATTAAAAAAAAGGAAAAGGGATACAAAATGAAATTGTTCAAAATACACATACATAAGTACATAATATGTAGCTACATAGATAATTTAATACATGAAAAAAAAAAATTTAGATTGGAGATTCTTCTATTGTAACTATTACCTCCCATAATTTCATTATATTTTTGTATACATATATGTATATTATATGCTGTTGTGTTATGCTATTATTGTACATTTTAATCTACAGGGTATTTCAAAAAGTAATACGAAATAAACAAAAAAAAGAGAGAAAAAAAATTTGAACACTCTAGAGGAAATTTTTTTAAGCCTAATTTCGTTATGACAATGACGATTTAATAGAGAGAAGAAAAAAAAAACTTTAAATCATATTCAGACTTGCATGACATTATTTAGTCATATTTAGACTTTTTGTTTGTTCTATTTCATCATTCTAGCATGAAAATAAAAAAATTCACATAAAAAGTATAATTTATTAGTTGTAGGTGTGGTAGTATGATTCCCTTTCTGACAATCGTTTCGAATAACAAATCTTTGTTATGTTCATTTATCTCATTTCAAGTTTCAAGTCATATAGTTATTCTAAGCGTAGGTGTGGAAGAAAATAGCATTAAAAACAAACAAAAAACCTTAATTTATTGCAATGATTTTAAAATGTGAGTCAAAAGAACTAAAAATTTCAAGCAAAATTCAACGGAATGTTTAAGTTTTGGAAGAAAATCGTTTCGAAATTAACATGAAGTTAAGGAGTAAATCCTCGATAGTTTAGAAATGATCAAGGACTACAAAGTACAAATTAAAACTCATTCATTCCAAACTTGAATTCCCAAGTCCTAAGTATAAGCAACTGTCTCCTTCGATTTCTTTTCTCATTTTCATTATGAAAAGAAAAGCATTATTTTCCCAGATACATAATAAATTCAAGAAACAATCTATTTCTGTTCATTTATTCTTACTCGTTCTGATATCCGGGAGATACATATGGTTTTTAAATTACTTAGAAATTCTGTACTCTTTGGTTACAGACAATTACTCAATGTTTCAAAAGAAAAAACATTAAATTTTATTTTGAAATTATTGTTAGACAGTTCCAAATAATACATATATACAGATTACTGGAACAATAACTGCATACAGTTTCTATAACTATTACGGAATGTAACTAATGTGTCTTTAGGCACTTGATTTTGTCTAAAATTTCAATTTTTCATTTTTTGAAATTGATAAGTTCCGTTCTCTTCACAGTTAAAAACACTTGTGTATGTAATATTTGATCAGAAAAAATTTTCAAGAATCAAGGAGATCAAAATCAACTCTTTCTTAAAATTGAGGAAATGTGAAGACACATCTTCTAGTACTGTTTAAAGATTAGGGACAATGCAATATTAGCCCCCTAGTAACCTATTTCTACTCACATTAAACGAGAATTACCATTTGAATACAGCTAAATAATTGTTATTTTTGAAGAAACAGAGGAAAAGTGAACTACCTACTATTGAAAGCTTTCTGATTTTTCTATATACATGCCGAAAGCGACAATAAGTATTTTAGTAATTTTCAGTAAATCTCATGTAAGTCTGCATTCCATGTGTTAAATAACTTTTTGCTTTTTGTGATAAATTTTTTTATGTTTATTAGTCAAATTTCGTTTATAACGCGAATTATATTTCAGATATTTTCTCATTTGTTCAACATTTCTAAATCATTCACTTTTTTTTTTCGCATCATATACATATATTTTCAATTGAAATAAAATATCACCCTATAACAATAACTACATATATTATATTTACATAAATCCCTCTTATATATGTATATATGATGAATCTTGTAAAATATTTCCTGTACAAAATGTAAATACTAATAAATAAAATTTTGTATAATTTGAATGTTATCATCATAAAAAGAAATAACTGTTCATTTACATATATATGTATATAGGTATATATATATACATATATATGTATATATGTTATGTTTAGTTATAACATTGGTGGTAAATTGTAATGGCAAAATAGACATGTACGTAATATGTAGGTACCATTCAGTATTCATTCACATCATTTCTGTCTGTTCTTTAACTGAACTGACAATCAATTTATCGCTATTATTACTCTTTACATACTACATACGTATCTCAAACTAAAAAAAAAATTGTACCTACATTTTATTTACATATCTGTACATATGACAATTATGCAAAAAACCATGACGTACTTTATGTAGATGCAAGTACAACATTTCATACACATAATGCATGTGTAACACAAGAAAAAAAAAACATTTCTTCTCTTTGTTTTTTATTTTTTTTATTTTTTGTCTTGTACATAGGTATTCAAATAATATTAATATGAAATGTAATTTGTATTTTGTACCTTGAAGGTAAAATTAATGATTTAATAAATATTTCTTGTTGTTGTTGTTGTTGTTGCTGTTTTATATTTTATATAAGAAAAATACCATGATCATCAGGAATGAAGTACATAGTATACATAAATGAGAAGAGACAAAATTTACAGAAAAAACTGTCATCCATGAAGGTTACACGTTACACCAACAAATACAATATAAAAAAAAAATTAGGTAGGTATCTAGTTTTAATGATTAAATAGAAAGGATAATAATCATTCAAATTTCCAAACGATGAAATGAAATTCTGAAGAGGAGATACCACAAAAAACAAATAAAAGTACAGTTGTAAGTAAATATTATGCTTTTTTGTTTTTTGTATGAATTCCTTTTCAATTAGGATGTAAAACGAAAACGAGAAGAAAAAAAAAGAAGAAAAATATCAAAATTGAATTTTTCAACAAGAGAAATTTTAATGAAATTACCTTTTTCTGTTGTTGTTGCTGTTATTATTTTTGCTAGAATATCTTTCCGTTTTGGTTTGTTGTTGCTTCGTGTTTTGTTTTTTTTTTTCAGATGTTCTATTATTTAAATTCCAAACAGTATCCTTTTTTTCCGGTACAATATAGGCAAAAGTTACAGTATATCAAAAAAATGTATAACACAATTTTTTTTATGTTATATGTATATCCTTCCGTGTACATATGCAATACAACAAATCCTACATAAAAATTGATTGACCAATGTGTGACTTTCTATAACGTACATAAAAAAAAATACGTACACACATATGAACTGCCGATATGATGATGACGACTACCAACTGTATAGGGTAGACTGCTTTTTGTATTTGCTGTTGAATATACTCAAAATTGGTATGATGATAATGATGATGTAGTGTTGCTTGGCTGGTTCTAGTTTCGTCACAAAGTTGTTTTTCAGTTTTTTTCGTTGAATTGTTGCTTCTTTTTTTTTTTTTTAAATTCCCCCAACAAAATAGCTTTTAGAAAAAAAGGATATTAATAAAAATACGAAGAATATGAGGAACACAAAAAATGAAATGATTTTTTTTTTAAACAAAAAAAAATTAAGTATGTATGTTCTCTGCTGTCACTGAATTCGACTGCAGACACTTGTTATCCTTTTTTTCTTTTTTGTTAGTAGCCAACTTTAAAAAAAAAAAAAGGAATTTCCTTTTTTTTTCTTGAAATTTTTTTCTATAATTTAGTTAGGTTATAAGTATTTTGTAGTAGAATTCACTAGAATTTTATTTGGTTTCATCACAAAAAGGATTCGTTTTTGAAAAATGGTTTTACTCTTAGAAATTTCATATTTTTTCACTTCTTTTCTTTCTTTTTTTCAGAATCTATAAGCACATTAAAAATTAATTAAATTATACACGATGATCTATTCTATAAAAAAAAAATTAAAATAGGATTAAAAATTTTTTTCTTACTCATTTTTTTTTGTTGGGTTTTTTTTTTTGTTATTTTTCAACTTTAATTGGCTTTTATTATCCTGATTGTCATCCTACATACATTAATTTATTCATGGAACATTTTTTTTCATTTGTTTAAAAATCTTGTACAATTTTTTATTTGATTTTAATTTTTTTATCACACGATTTGCAAGAATTTAAGCAAGCAAAAACACCTATCACACGATGACGACATCGTTAATGGTGGTTGATTGCGGTGGTGATGCTTTATGATGTCGATAATATTGATGACGAAGTTATGATTGGTTTTTGATTTTTAAATAATATAATCCTCAATGATGATAAGAATTTTCGATTATAGCTATAATTTTCAATTAATAAAAAACACCACTGTTTTGAAAACTTCATTTTCTTTTTCTTTTTTCTGATTTTATTCAATTTTTTTGGACCATAAAATTCACTGTTTCCTTTTTAATTTAATTTTTTTTTTAAACTTAAACTAAGAAGCACTGTTATTTTCTTCTTTGAAATTACCTAAAAAAAAATTTTCAATAATGCACTTTTTTTCATTTAGGAAAAAAAAATTTTCATTTTAACAAAAAAAAAAATTTTTTCAATAACTTCTTCAACCCAAAAAAAAAAAAAACACTTTTTGCACAAGACAAAAAGACCCTCTTTCATAAGCAAAAAAAGAAAAAAATTACATTTCAAAAGAAAAAATCTTGTAATTTTATATTTTCTTATTATTTTTAAAGTAAATTACTTTGAACACACATGAAATTTTTGAATAAAATTTTTCTTTTTTCCATTTTTTATCCTTTTTTCTTTACATTTTTCATATAAAAATTTTCACTTTCTATCACGAAAAGAAAGAAAAAATCATTTTTTCCATTCCTTCCTTACTTTTTTTTCTGCTCGGAAAAAAATTTCAATTCTTTAAAAATTTATTTTTAACGAAAAAAAAAAATGAAATCTTGTTTAATTTTGAAGTAATTTAAAATTTATTAAAAATATTTTTTTTATTTTCTACTTTTATTTATTTTTTACAAATTTAATTAAATGTTTTTTAATATTTTTTTAATTGCAATTAAAGAAATTTTTCACTGAAAATTAATCCAGTTCCACTTAAAATTGTTCATTTCTTCTTTTTTTTACATCATCATCCATCTTGGATTTTTTGTCAGCATAATTGTTATTTCTATCTCTTTTCAATACATGTGAAACAGTTATGCTATCTTATTTTTGTGGATGATTTTGTTCTTTTGTTTTTTTATTAAATTTCGAAAATGACTGAATAATCAGAATTGTCTGAATATAATTCGAAAATGATGGAAAATGTCAAAAATGAAAAAAATATATTTGAAAAAGAAGAAGACAAACTTCTGTAAATTAGTAATGAAAAACTGAAGATGGCAGATCAATCTGTAAAATGGTAATTTAAATTTTAAAAATTTCGTGAAATGCCGTTACAAATTAGAATTAAAAAAATTCATGATTTTCCACAGAATCAAGAATTTTTTCCTTTTAAATTATTTTCTAAATGTGTAATCTTCTTTTAAAAAACATCAAAATCTCATCTCAATTACCACGTTTTTGTTTTGTAGGGACATTCCATGGATTAAAAAAAAGACATCGTAAACCACTCATTACATTTTAGGAAATGCTTTTTAGTTTTACAGTCAAAATTCTGGAATCAAGTTGTGTTTTGAAACTAATGGTCTTAGACACCCACACTACAGAGATCCTAAGACTAATAACTCCATTTTTTGAAGACCAAAATCTTTAATAAGTTTTGATGAAGAGATATGTATGTGTTTATTCTTGACACTTGTAACTGCAGAATTAGGCTTTTGGAAGCATGATTCATGTGTGGGATACTGGAATCTATATTTTTTTCAGATTCTAAAATAAAGTAAAAAAAAAATAGAGAATACTTTTTTGAATATTTCCTTAATATTTAGGTATGAACATTTTTTATCTTTATGGCCAAATTTTTTTTTCTAGCTGTTCGAGTAAATGCAGTCAATCTAAAAATAATGAAAAACAATCTTTAATTATTTTTTTTTTTCACATGACACATTTATTAATCAATTATTACTTTTTTTTTTTTTTTTAATCTTTTGCATTTTTGTAAATTTGTTTTCTTACACATCATTTCTCTTATGTATTTTGAAATTATTAAGTTTTTCTTTACTTAAATTACTCTTCAATACAATACAATGATATTTATAACGTGTTAAGAATTAACTTAAAAATTCAAAAAAAAAAAAAAAAAAAAAAAAAAATTAAAATAAAATTATAAAAGTTTCAGAAAATTTAATACACAAATTATATCTCACATAAGTAAAAAAAAAAAAAAATTAAAATCGAAACTAAAGAAAAAAATATATAAAATTAAGAAAAAAATGTAAATAATTAAAAAAACAAAATAACATATGATCTCTTGCTTTACAAAGGGAAATAAAGTTACTTATATTTAAAACAATATAGAACCTTTCTCATTCTTACATAATTTTTTCTACATAAAATCTTTCTCGTAAAATTAAAAACTAAAAAAAAAATTAAACAAATAAAAATGGGGAAAAAAATTACAATATAATTTTTTTCTTCTTTTTTATTTTCAAATTCAATCACACTTTTTTTTTTGTTTGTTTGTTGGTTTTTATTCCGTTTTTCGTATTCCTTTTTTTCCATATCATCAAATATAATTCATAAAAAAAAGAAAAAAAATTAGTTAAAATATACAAAATATTACAAAGTACTTCTAGGTATACTTTGAATACCAAACATTTTTCATACAATTTTTCACTTTTCTTCTTCTCAATTTCTCTTGCCTTAAACATAAAACAAACAAAAAAATAAATGAAACTTACAAAAAAAAAAAGGTGATTTCATAAAATTTTCTTCCTTTCATTATTTTTCTTTTTCTTATTAAACCTTTTTTTGTTTTTTTTTTTTTTTTTTTGCATTGATCATCAATTAAATAATTTACTAATAAAAATTCATTTTTCTTCTTCTTCATTTCTCATTTCTTTAACTTTGACAATATTGTCTTTTTTTTTACTTAAATATTACGAAAAATTTGAAAATAATAACTAATTTATAAAAAAAAAACATTAAATTTAAAAATAAAAATTAAAATGACTTAGTAAAGAGTGAATCTTAAATGCTACATAATTTTTTTTTTCTTAATAGTGTTTTTTGTTTTTTACAGGAAATCAAATTGTTTACTGTGTGAATTAAAAAAAAAGGACATTGTAATTAAATTTACTCTATTTTTAGGTGCCGTAATATTTTAAATAATTTTTAAAAAATTTTTTTCAACACAATCAAGTGATTTGGATTTTTTTTTTAAATTCAATTTTCGTCCTTTAAAAAAGAAAAAAACGGGCGTGTCGTTAAACTTTCACTATAATTAAAAGCTTAATGTAAAAATATTTTGAATATACATAATTCAATTTCAAACTCAGAAATTAATATTTCTTTTCAAGAAAAAATTTAGAAGTCCTTTTTAATGCATTCCACATATTTAGCACCTTGTAGACCAATAATTTTGAATACTGGCTTTACACCAGGTACCGACATTCACAAAGGTTAAACTGCAACACCTGGGAATTTTTTTTAAAATTTCCCTTTCGAATGCTTCACAATTTACATTCAATGGTTTCTGTTAATTAATTTTAAATGCAATTCCTGCAATTTTTTATTATTAGTTTAACTTTAATTTTTATTAAAATGGAAAAAAAAATTTTTGTTTTATTTTTCACTTAATTGTGTTGATCCCATAAATTCTACAGTATTTTGTTTTTGTTATTGTAAAAATTAATTTAACTTGAAAAAAAAAAAGTTAAATTCTAAAAAAAAAAAAATAAACAAACAAAGCTATTAATTAATCACAATAATTATTAATTATATTTAATAATGCAGGTATCACTTAAATAAATTTAAATTGTTTTCGGTTTTGCTTCTTAATTTTTTCTAAAAATATTTGTTATTTTTTTGTTATTGAGAACTTATTTCAGTTTTTAAAATTTCACGCTGAAAAGAAAATTTTAAAAATCTGAAAAAAATTCATTTTTTTGTTGTTTTTTTTTTGTTTTGAAAAAAAATGTTTACTTAATTTTTCGTTTAAATTAAAAATTCGTTGAAAATATTAATTTAAGCAGATCAGATCTAGATTTGTTCTTTTTCGATGTTTTAAATAACAAAAAAAATTAAATTACCAAGTACATAATTAAAATTTTGGCATTCTCTGTTGTGATAAAAAAGAATTTTAAAGGTGGAATCTTGTAAACCATTTTTTGGGTTGTTACAGCTTGTGTTCGTTCAATTATTTTTCAAATCTAGAACCGATTTTTTTTAAATTTTAAATTATCTTAATTTAAAACATAGAAAATAATTTTAAATTTCGATGTACTAATTGTGTTTTTCTTTTTCGTTTTTTGCGTAAGAAATGCGAAATGAATCAAAATGAATTAAATCTAAATTTACTGCCAAATGTAGAAATTGGAAATAAAAGTTAAAAAAAAAAATACAACAAATCAAATTCTAAATTAAAAAAAAAAAGTTACATTGTGTTAACTTCCATGTTACTTAAAAGGGAAAAAAAAACTAATAATTAAAATATGATTCTTTCTCTCTTTTTCTTTCTAAAAATATTTTTTTTTGTTTTTTTTAAGCACATAAATATACTTTTTTTCCTTAAAATTCTATTGAACATTTATTTTTTTTTATAGATTGTTTTTTTTTCCTTCTATTTTTCTACTTTTTTTTTTAATTATTAAATTTTCATAATTTTTATTATGTGTGTGTCTTTGGTTAAACTTTTATGTATTTTTTTCTATAATTTAAAATATTGTTTTTTTTTTTTTTCATTCAACTTTTTGCAAAAATAATTGTTTTTTTTTTCTCAAAAGAAAATTCTAATTTATTATTATTTTTTCTTTCTGAATAAAAGCATAGAAATATTTAGAATTCATTTTAATTATTGTTTTTTTTTTTTTATTCAACACACAAAAAATTATTAAATTCTACTTTTCATTCATTTTTTATTGTTTTTTTTTCTTATTCAAAATTTATTGAAATTCTTATTGTTCGAAATTACAGTTTTTTTTTTTACTCTTCAATTTTCTGTTAATTTTGAAATTTCTCTGTTGATTGTTTTCAGACGGTAATTTCTAAATTTGCAGTAACACTACTTGATGACGTTGACGGTGATGGTGATGATGATGGTGCAGGTGAAACTGTATTTTTATGTTTTGCTGTTGAATTTGTTGATGATGTTGAAGCACCATCAGTTACATTTGATGAATTTGTTGTTGCTGTTGTTGTTGCTACTGAATTTGCAACTGAAGAAGTTGTCGTTGTTGTTGCATTATTTGTTCTTAATTCACTTGGTAAGAATACTTTAACAACATTTATAACTTTAGCACGACAAATTGGACAACGATCACATCTAAAATGAAAAAAAGAAAATATGGAGAAAAAAACAGTTAAATTAGTGCGAAAATAATGGTTAAAATTTTGTATTTCTTTAAAAAAAAAGGTTGAACGAAATTTTCCCGAAAAAGGACATCAAGCATTCACTAGCGGTTATACAGTTGGGATCTTTTCGAGTCTTTTCAAATGATATTTTGCTTACTTTTTCGAGACCTATTTTAAATCTTATCCAGCGCAATAATTTCGTTCCAGAAACATCAAGTTTCACAATACTGAATCAAGGCTCTATATGTAGTTAGAGGATCAGATGGCAAAAAATACTTTCTTGTTAAAAATAAAACTTAAGAGTCTCTGAAACGAAACACCCTTTTCACGTTTGTTAAACAATTTTCGGAAATTTAATGAAAAAACTTTTCAATAAATTGAAAAGGAATTTACTTAAGAAATTTTACGAGCTCCATAGGATAGAATGAATCCCATAAAACAATCGAAAATTAAACATCTGTTTCCTCCGGCCATTGTTACGGAGTTAAAGGTGTTACAAAAGGTTTTTTTTTTCTACTTTTTTTAACAAAATAATTTCTAACATTACTTACTTTGTAGCACATGTTGAACATGCTGTTACATGCCTGCATGGATTAAACATTGCATTTATTTCTTTATCCATACAAATTTTACATGTCATTGCCTCTGTAATTCGACTATCAACGCATCTTTCAATAGCTGCTTCACGTTCTTCTTTTAATTTTATAGCATCTTCAACAGTATTTTCATTAACTAATTCAACTGTTGGTAAATATCTTTCAATTTCATCATTTTGACAGCATCCACCACTTATTTCAATACCACGTTCATATAATATACGTCTTGCTTGATCATGGACTTCACGGCATGTCCTTTGTATATCGAATACATAACGTTTACCTAATTCAGTATCTTCTTTAAACATTGATGCAATAGTACCTTTGAGATCTCTTGTAAATTGTGTTGTTACAACAACACGTACTTTATCACAGACATAAAATGCATGACGTTCAGTTATTGAACGATATAAGCCAGCAGCAATTGCATGTTTTGGTAATTTTATTTCTAATTCTTTACGATCACTATGATCATCTAAATATTCTAATTTAAATGTACGACGAAATGATTTTGCTGCTGCAATGGCACTAAATGGGATGCTGAAATTATGAGAAAAAACAAAAATTAAAATTATTTTTAAAAAAGATAAAACAAACAAGGAACAAGGTATTTCCAAAAATTCTTCAATACAATAAACGTGAAGTCTCTTTTTCAAAAGCTCAACAAAATTTAAGCATCCAAATTATGGAAACATCTTTTAAGAACTAAGAGCTTGTGCCAATTGTTTGAAGGTTTTCAAGTTAAATTTTAGTAAAATTATGTAGTGAGATTCACATTCACAGTGAAAAGTAACATATTCTGTATCCTTTTTCAAGTGTCAGATCTATCTTGGAGGTCAGATAAAAATTTGACATGTGAACTCACCACGAAAAATATTTAATTAATTTTTTTTTCTTTTTTTTTTAAACTAATTGGCACACACTCTAAATAAGAATTTTTATCACTCTGATTTACATATTTTTTTACTTACTTGTTTTTCTCATCACCCGTACATACGACTAGACCATGAGCACCAACTGATATATCGCAACGGACTGAACTTTCATTTGCTGTAACACCACTAAATACTTCTTCACCAAAACCAGCTAAATCTTGTATCTCTTTAAGTAACCAATATTTAGCTGATTTTTGTGGCATTTTTATTTTAGCCAATTTTGCATGTTCTTGAGCAATCTGACGTAAAAATTCATCTGGCATTTCAGATGTTAAATCATTTGGTCGAATAATAAAATCTTCATAAACTTGAAGTGGTGAACTTTGTTCTACGTCATTATTATTGGCAATCATTGATGATGATGTTGATGGATGATGATGATGATGATTATGATGATTCGATGATGTTGATGCTGATGATGATGATGATGATGAAGCATCGGTGGGTGGTAATAATGATGATGGTGTTGGTAATGGTAATGTTGGTAAATCAAAACTTTCAACTGATTTTTGTTTTGATAAACGACGTTTTTTAAATGCAAGTACCGGTTCTTTATCCTTTTTATCTTTTAATTCTTGTTTAATACGCACTGGACATTTAGCTGTTAAACATGTATCATTAAAACGTATACCATCTGCTTGACATAATAATGCTGATAATTTAGCTGAATGATTCCAATCTTTTGCATTTAAACGTCCTTCAATTAAATCAACTTTTGCTTGCATATAAAATATATTACGTACACTTTCTTGTAATATTAAATGTACTGGTACCCAAAATTTAACACGTAATGCTAACATTAATTGAATACTACTACCACTTCCGCTATCCTGTGATAAACGATTTCTTAAATTTATCCATTGATGTGTACGTGAATCTTTTTCATTTGGTTGCCAATGTTCTAAACCAAAATATTCCATTTCACAAATTATATTTAATGCCTTGCATACCTGAGTTTGAAAAAAGAAAAAAGAAAAAAACAAAATAAAAGCTTTAATTAGTATGGATTACATCAATTTTCATTTATTTTTGTAAAAAAAAAAAAAGCAATTTAATTTGTAATTTTAATGAAGCAATTAATGAGGGTTGGGCTAGCGTTAAGCAGTAGCGGCGTGGAGAGTGGAAAGAAGGATCAAAAATAAAAATTTATTCAATGTAAATTCTAAAAAAAATTTTTTTTCCAGACCTTTTAATAAACCATCATTCATAAAGAAAAAACTTCTTTTTTTTTCGTTTGACAAAATGTCAGTTTAATCTCAAATATTTTTTTTCCGTCAGTTTTAAGGATTCTTTTTTAATAAGGGTTTTCTATTCATGTAATATTAAGCAGATTTTATCCTCATGTCCTTTCTGATGAATTTTTTGAATTTTTCATGAAATCTCTTCAATAATAAAATTTGAAGAAAGAAAAAAAATAATAATAAATAAATAAACGAAATTTTCTCTTATTACAAAATTGAATAGAAAATAAATGTCCTGGTAATGAAATCATAAAAAATTTGCATTACACATTACATTTTGTTGTCTTTAGAACAGGAATTTTTTCTCATTATGAAAAATAAAAAAAAATAACTCTTTTTTGTGTACTTTTTAAATTAATCTCATATTGAATTTAAATTTTGTTTTAAGATTTTTTCTTAAAAATCCAATTGCAACTAACAAGACAAGTACACCCTGTTGTACATTCGAATGTTTACTATTCTGTCACATTTATTAATAAAATTATTATTTTTTTTTTTCAATTTTTTGTTTTTTTAATAAAACAAAAAAAGTACACAAATGATAAGAAATATTAAAATAAAAATAAAATAAAATTAATAAAATTTAATTAATGAAAAACAGAGGTAAATCAACAAATACATTAACAGTATTTTTCTTATTAATACATTTTTTTTAAAAAAATACTATCAATAAAATAACATGAAGGTATAAATAGTAAAAATTCTTAATAGTAAGCATGACTTATTATTGTTATGAAAGCTTGTTTTTTTAAACATTTTATATACAAAGGTCCAAAGTCTAAGAAATTTTTTTCTTTCTGTTTTGTGTTATTTATTCGTAGCCATAGTAAAGTACATATATCTACAAAACAATATATGTATGTACTCGAAGTAGTGCAATCACTTCAAGCAAAGCTTCTTTCTTAATTATATACATTTTTTTTTTTTTGTTGTTTATGCTCATGTACTCATTGTGTGTACAACGATCAACAACGGCAAAAAAAAAAAATTGAAAAAATATCTTTAAAAAATTTAAAAAAAAAAAAAAACTGTTGTTGTTAAAAGAGTTCATTTATGATATTCCTTACTTTACTTATGTGTAATTTAATATTTTACTCGAAAAACGTGATAAACATTTTTAATTACAATACTGTTTTGTTTTAATATTATTTAAACAAATAACATTAATGAGATTGTAACGGAAATTCTAAAAAAGATATTTTGCTGAAAAAAGATTCTTTTTTTAAAGAAAACAAAACGATACTTATTTACTTGTATAAAATTTTATTAAAATGAAAAAAAAAACTTTTGAAAAAGTTTTTGTGTTTTTAAAATGAGCAAGAAAAAAAAACATTAAAGAGAAAAACAAAGTTTTATAAAATTTGAAAGTTTCTAAATAGAAAGTGCTGTAGAAACTTTAAAATAATAACCTTTTAAGGTGTTAAAAGTTCTATGGCATTCAAAAAGTTAAGTAGACACGCCTTCTTGATTTAACATTTTCTAGCTAAAAGATAGTATATTTTTTTTTCAATGAAAGAAAACTTTTCGGAAAATAATATCGCAATTAAAAATAATTTATTTTTAAGGCCATTTGCAAGTTTTATTATGGAAATAAAATTGAATTCGATTTGTTTTTCGTGTAAAATTTTTCAGAGACTATTTTTGAATGACACCGTGATTTGACAATTCTTTATTTCTTTTGTACATGTGTTTTTTTTTTTCAATTAATTTTGAATAATTGGATAATTGGAATTTTTCGAATTAAATTTATAAGGCGTTGAGAAAAATATCAAGCAAACAAAATTAGAAAATTGTACAGAAAACATATGCAAAGAGACAAGAAGTCCTTTTACGATTGGGCTACAGATTACAAGGTTGCTATATGTTGCACACCCTCTGACATTACTGATCTGACAAAGAAATTTCCTTTTTTTTTAATCAAATTTAAAAAAAAATAAATTATCTAATCTCATATCTCCAATTTCTATGATTGCCATTTACGGCACAACAGAAATTGAAACGTGTTATCGTTCGTTGAACTTCATGTTTTTTTTTTTTTTTTGACTGATTTATAAAAAAAAGAAAATTAAAAAAAAACAAATGACTATTCAAAGACTGACAATTTTTACGAAAAGAAATTTCGAATTTTTTCTTTAACTTGACAATTTCTTTGTCTATTAAATTCACGTGTATCTCTTATCTCTCTATCCCTCCATTTTTCAATTAACGCAATTTACAAATTTTTTTCTTCAATTTCTTTCAAAAGAAAGTTCAAAGCTTGATAAAAAAAGCACTTAGTCCTCATTAAATTTAATCAATTTTTATTATGTAAAAAAGAAACGCAAATTAGGGAAAACGTGTGCTATTTTTTTTTCACGTTTATTTTTAGTTAGAATTTTCCTTTTTCTTACAATTTCAAGTTTCATTCTTCTTATTTTCCATATAATTCTTATCAAAGGAAAAAAAATAGATCAATGATCTTAATTATTTACACGAGCAGACCTTTTAATTGAAAAAAAAAACATTAATGAGGAAAAAAAATCAAAGAATTATTGAAAAAAAAAAAACAAATTACCTACATTTTTTTTTTCAAATTAATTTGCCCGTGAAGAAAGTTCAAAATATCAAAAGTACCTGTGTTTTTTTTTTGTGTGTGTTCTTATTTACACACTTTTTTAAGCAAAGCAACAAGACAAAAAAAGTAAATAAATATTTGATTAATTCATCATTAAAAATTTTAATGAATTTTATTAACTTAAACTTTTTTTTCCAATTTCTTTTTCTTTAATCAATAAAATGAAGAACTTTTAAGCTTGATTTTTTGTTATTGTTGCTTTCTTTTTATTTCAAAGAACTTATAAATTTAATTTCGTGTTGTTTTGTTTTGCTTTATTTCTTAAGAAAATAAAACTTATACGATTTCTGTTTAAAAAAAAAAAAAAAAGAACAAGGGAAAAATTAAAATAAAAAATTGAATGAATTGAACGCAAAAAATAAATGAAAAAGAATAATATTAAAATTCAATAAACATTTGAAAGTCAATAGAATAATAATTAGAAAATTAGTCATTTTATTTTGTATTTTAAATTGAAATATTTTCTATTTAAATTTTTAGACTTCTGAATAAAATACAAAAATTGTGAATATATTAAAGAAAATTTAAAAAAAAAAACTGAACTTTGTTTTAATTGAAGAAAGAAAAATAAAATGTTTTTTGTTTGTTTTCAATTTAATCCAATTTTTATATATATTTTTTTTTTTTTGCTTTTATTTTCTTTTGAAAAACAAAATATTTGTTTTGTTTTTAACTCCAAAAAATAAAAAAGTAGAACATTGAATTTTGAATTTGATCCTGTAATGTAAAATACATAATATTGATATATTATCAGTCTCTTGATTTTTCAAACTTTTTTTGGATTTTTGCAGTTGGAAAAATTTTCGAAACCAATTTTTACTAAAAAAAATTTTATTTTGTAGAGGACAATTGAAAAATATTCTATGGAACGATGTTTTGCATAGGAAAATATCGAGAAGTTACAAATAAAGAGATAAACTGACTGATATACTTGTAGATTTTTTTTTTATTGTTTTCGAAAGTCAATGCACTTAAACCATTATAAAAATGAGAAACTTCAAATAAAATTTTAAATATTCTGAATTTCAATTTAGAACATTGTTTTTTTTTTTTTTTTTGAGGTTTCTACCTTTTTAAGTTGAAGTATTTCAAACTTTTAAAGTACAACAAAAATTTCTCTTTATATTAAAAAAAAAAAAAAAAAAAAAAAAAACCCTTTGAAAATTCGTCTCACTCAAAAACTTTTCAACTATTTTTAAAAAAAAACATTGAAAAAGATCTTTTGAACAATTTCAAATCTGAAAAATCTTAAATCAACCATTCTCTGTGAATTCTTTAATGTGACATACAAAAACTACTTTTTTCTTCGGAGTGTGTCATTTTTTGTAGTTATATTTGAAATTTTTCGTTTTTCTTTTCCTTTAAAATTTTACTTTAAACCGTCTAAATTGTTTAATGTTCTCTATAGAGTTACGATTATATAGTATAAAGTATCTGTATTTGTAATAAGAATCTAATTTCATGTTAAAAATTACTTTCAAACAAACATTAATCTTTTTCTCTTACATATCACGAAATTTGTGTTTTAGTTTGCCAATTTTATGTACGAGTTAGGTATTGTTTTTTGTTGTTTTGTTTTTGTAATCTTTTCTTATGTAACATACTTGAAATGAAAGTTTAAAGTTAATGTTGTTGTTATTGTGTTTTTTTGTCTAAATCCATAAATCATTCATTAAAAAAGTAACCAAAAAAAACCAAACAAATTCTAAAACTTTTTACTATACCAAAAAAAAAAAACACATACTCGTAACGTACATAAACCATTTAATTTATAAATAAAATATAAATATATTTTCTATTTTTTTTTCTTCTCTAGTTTTTGTTTCTCTCTAAGCAAAAAAATAAAAATAAATAAAAAATTAAAAATAAGTACCTTAAATGTAATTTGTAATTTTTCATAAACACACAAATAAAGTCATATTTCATTCGGAAATTACAAGAAATTACATAAAATAATTCATTTTTGAATTAATAGTTTTTTTTTCTCTATTTAAAATTAAAATTTAATTTATTGCTAATTTAAAAATTATTATTTCTACATGAACGGATTTAGTATGATCTTTTTTTCTTTTTTCAAATAAAGTGTGAATGAAATTAGCTTTTAGTCAAAATACTGGGTGATCCAAAAAAAGCTCAATAAATTTAACCTACATAAGTCAAATCGTTAGCCGCCATCAAATTTTCTTCGAGTTAGGGAAATTCATCTAGAGGACAAAATCGATAAAATTCATACTTCATTTCAATTTTACTGTTTTTGTCTTCCTTTTTAAAGCCATTCAGTATTTATTCGTCTCGACAAAAAGAGTAAAATGAGAATATTTTCTAAATTTAAGTATGTATAAAAAAAACTTGAAAAAGAAAAACAAAATTTAAAAGAAAAAAGTTTGTTAAACTTTTCACTTTGTGTGTTTTTGTTGAAAAAAAAAAAAAATGTTTCAATGATGGCTAAGAAAACCCAAATTAGGATTTAAATTATGTTTTTTTTTTATTATATATTTTTTTTAAATTAAAAATAAATCTAATTTGTTGTTAAAACAATTTTCTAGGCTAAAATGTACAAACAACAACAACAAAAAAAAAAAGATGTCTCACAAAATTTATATTCATTTTATGTGTGAAAAATAAACAACATGAATAAAGAAAGGATAACACAAGGATTAAAATTATAAAGAAAATATGAAACTATGAGGATTTACTTACTAATACCAACAAAGAAAATTTAAATTTCATTAATCACAAAATCTAAAATCCTTGTGGTTGAATTACGTACATGGAATATTTTGGAATTATTAACAAGCTTTGGTTGATGTCTGTCGCTTTTTTTAAAAAAAAAAACAAAACAAAAAGGAGTAAATAAAATTTTTCTTTTATTATCATTTTTTGCTTTAGAGACAAAAGCATTTCGGAAAAACACTAGAAGATAAAAATAAACTTGAGAATTCAATGTCCCTGGAAAAACGATGAAATCCTGATAATTGAAGTAAGTAATCAGGTAACTAAAGTAATTGAGAAAAAAAGTGATTCTGAGTATGTTTAACTCTTTCAATATTTTATTTCACATTAATTGTTTTTATTTCACAAAACAAACAAGAGCACCTATCGTCAATTCAAGGTAAACATATTAAATATTTCTTTTTTTGCTTTTTTCTTAATTTATTCTTATTTATGTAACACAAACGTAAATAACTTTTTTTCCTTTTGTTATTTTTTGTTTTCGTAATTTCATTTTACATAATGCAAATGACATTTTATTAATAAAATCATAATTTTTTTTTTTTATAAATTTTTTGTTCTATTTATTTTTTGAATTATATTTTTAAAAAAATCCCCGTGACAAACTTTTCAATTTCCATGTGACTTTCTTGAGTAATATACATACATATGAACAATATATGATATGTGCGTTACATAAAATATTATAAATTATTAAATAAATCGTTTTATTTTTCTATTTGCCATTAAACAAGAAAATCAATACAATTCAATATGTTTCATAATCATTTTAATATTTCATCATTATAATAATATTTTTCTTCTTTTTCTTTATTTAATATTCTAGTTGTTTTTGTTTGTTTGTTTTTCCTTTCAAATATTCTATTAAATGTCATTTACATTCTCTTTTCACAAAACATTCTCCATTATCATCAAATCTATCGAATCAACATACATATGTATGTACATATATACACTCATCCTATTGAGAGAAAAAAACATATTATATACCATCAACACCACCCCCATCCTATTTACCACCCATATTTAATATCCATCAGGTATTCTAGAGAATGATAGTTGTTTTTTTTTTTTAAATATGAGGAGTACATAGGAAATATTCTTGATATTTGTTTTTTTTTTTTGTTTTAGTCATTCACGTTTTTAATGATATGTTTGTCCAAAACGTGTGTGTACATAAGGTATTATTATATTACATATTATGTGTATGTGTGTTTGTTTCTTTATTTTTTTAATGGATGTTTTGTTTTGTATTTTTGTAACATAATGCATTCATTGCATGTATGTCAATATTTTCTCACCTTTCTGAATACAAATTTCTTAATTTTTTTTCTTCTGTTATCTGTTTTTTTCTTTCTTTAACTCTTTACCTTTGGTATTAACATATAATGTGTGTTTTCTTTTTCTTTTTATAGTCGTTTTTTTTTACATTTTAATTCTTTTATAATCTTTTCTAAACATACTTAATGTCACGTTTTCTCATATGAACTCGTACTCGTATACACTTTTTTCTTCTAAAGGTTCTATCTTTTTATTTCAAAATGTATCTATTCTGTTTTTTCCTTCTTCTTATTTTCATTGTTCTATAAGTACTTAACATCAAGAATATATTATTATAATGATATTTTAGATACTACATATACATATGTATAATGTAGATATTGAAATATAGTACATAATTTGAAGGCTTTATTTTTTTTAATGATATATGTGTCCCTTGCTATGCGATAATACAAGAAAATGACAAAGAATATAAAACAAAAACTTGATAATAATAAGAAAGACAAACTTAATACTCGTACAAATATGAAAAAATAAAAAGAAATAGTAAAAATGATATCAAACTTTCTTTAAAAGAAATTACATTACGACTATAACGGATGTTTATTTTTAAAATATTAAAGAAAAAAAAAAACAATAAAAAAAAATAAGACAAATAACGAAAGGAAGTTTAAAATGAAAATTTTATTATTTCGAAATGAAAGATGAGAAATAAAAAAATAAAATTATTTATACAAACACATTAAATGAATGGTTTTTTGTCTTTCTATTCTCATTTTTTTAATTTTTTTTTTTAAGAAATATTTTAAGTCCCATTTCTATGGATCTTATCTCATTTTTCATTTCTTGAATTAATTCCAAAAGAATCAAATAATAAAAAATCATCATCATTTAAGAATAATATTATCATATTTTTTTTTTTTTTTTGTCCATCATAAATGGAAAGAAAGAAGTATGTATTTTTATTTTCCATTATTCTTATCATAAAAAAATTCTTAGAGCCAAAATATACAGATTGACAGTAAACTGGGTCTTGAAAAGTGTTCCTTAAAGTATGAAGAGCTTTATAGTAGTTTCATATTCTTTTTGAATGTTTTTTTTTTTTTGTTGAAAAAAGAGCGTTTTTTATTTTAAACCGAAAAAATTGTCTTGGCTGGGTTGAACGTGCTCAACATTTTTTGTAGTAATTCTCTTTTCCATGTGAAACCGCTTAATAAAATTTTTGGGCCGTTGTATTTAATTCTAGAAAAAAATAATTAAGAACTTCTTTCTGAAAATTTTAATTCTTATACAAGAAAAAAATTAAATTAAATATTTTCCTATAAAATTTTCTGTTTTCATTTTAAAATTTTATTTTCTTCTAAAATTCTTTCTCATATGAATAATTTTACTCAAAATCAAATAATAAACGACTAAAAAAAATTTATTGTGATGCCAATTAGGTCATGGACAACGAATTTGAATGTGAAATGAATCTCCATACAATAAATATTTGGCTGGCCTTTATTTTTCATCATCATTTTCTTTTTTTTTTTTATTTTTCATTTTGCTTTATGATATTTTTCATCATCATCATTTTCTACATCCCTACTTATCTACAATTGCTTTTTCTTATCTATGGGCTTCCTCAAACAGTATATAACTACACAGTAAATGATTATAAGAGGACGATGAGATTTCTTTCAAAATTGTCCAAATAGGAAATTTTTTTTATTTCTTTTTTTTTTTTTGTAATAAAATTCAATGGAACACATCGTAATTTCATGTTTTTCTACCCTAGCTCATAGATTCATATAAAAATGTCACAAAAAAAGAAAAGCAATAAGAAAATGAAATTTTTCTAATAAAATGAAAAATTTTACAATGAAATGATGAAGCAAAAAAAAAAAATCTGTGATATACAGCCCATCATCTACACTATGCAATACGATTTTGTAAAGAATGAACAGTAAAAAAGGGGTTGTTTGATTTGAACAATTGTAAAAGCACGTGAATGAAATGAACCATGGTTGACGTGTACGTGTGTGTGTGTGTAGTTTTTATAAAAGAAAAAAAATAAATTCACAATAATAATGAAAATCAAAGTCATTTATTTTTTCACAACAATTGACAAATCGAGTTTTCTTTTTCATTTCTATTTTACACAATAAATTCAAGAATATTATATTCATCATCAATATGAGTTTGGTTTTTTTTTTATTTCTACTTTTTTTATATAGTCTCTTTTTATTGTATTATTACAATATACACATCACTATCAGAATGAATCCATTCAAAAGCTAGTTTTATAATCGCATTAAAATCTACCAAACACAAAAAAAAAAAACATACAATAGGTACATGTATTTTAAATGAGCTGGACAACATATGGTTTTAATGAGCGCAAATAAAAGAATATTGATTTCATTTTGAATATGTTTTTTTTTCCTTTTATCATAGTTTCTCTTTCATTTAAGAAGTTTTGAAGGACAATTAAAAAAAAAAGGAATAACAATGAAAAAGCATAAAGGAAGACAAAAGAAAAACAATAATAATTATTTATCAGGGATTTTACATTCAATAAAAGAAAAAAATCTAATTCATAAGTGCTATGTCATGAACGCAATTCCATTTTATTTTATTTGTGACTTTGTTGTAACAGCACAATGTTTGAATAAAGCAAAATCATCTTGAAAGATGATTACAGGATGAGAATGGAAGAAAAACATTCAATTTTTTTTTTTTTTTTTTTTTTGAAATGTCTTCAGCATGTGGTTTAATTTATAAATTGAAATTTTTCAAAAAACAGAGAAAACTAGAAAATTTCAAATATTGACAATGAAACTTCTAAAAAAGCAAATAATAAAGAAAATCGACAAAAACTTTATTCCCCTTTTTTGCTACTTTAAAAAGAAATGATAAAATAGGGTAATAAAAAATTTCACCACAACTTCATGAACCTATTACAAAAATTAAAATAAAAAAACACCATCACATGTGTTTTTATTTTTAAAAATTAAAAAAATATTTTCAAACAAAAAACGAAAAAATAACAGAAAATATTTCCAAACAATTTCGCGGATATTAACCCTTTTTTTATTACAAACAAATTTCTCAATAATACCAACAAAAAAAAAATGTGTGTTATTTATTTATTTTCCTCATAACTCAGAGTTTAGTTTTTATTTCAGTTTGTAGTTTGCTCTAAAAAAAAATAAATAATTTTTTTTTTTTTGGTTTCAACAAAGTAACTGCTACATTGTGTTTTTTTTTTTATTTTGGGGTGAAAAAATTTTATTTTTTCAGAAAAAAATGTCGTAAATTTATTTTTTTTATTTGTACATTCTCTGAAATTATGTGTTATTTCGAACTCATGATGTTTTTTTTTTTAAGTTTACATGACCTTTCCACTCCTATCGCCTCCTTTTTTCATTTTTCGCTATTAAAAAAAATTATTTATTATCTTTTTTTAAATGTGTGTAATACACGAAAAAAGTCTTACGTATATACATATGTATATATTTTATATTATTATTGTGTTTATTTTATTATTTGTTCGTCTTTTTTATAGATCTATTTTGTGAGAAATACGAGTAAATAGTAACAAAAAAAAAACATTTTAATAACTTCGAAATGTATCTTTTTTTATTTTAAAAATATTTTTCCATAAAATTCTTAGAATAAATGTGCGCATTTTATTGTTATTAAATTTATCTTTAATTTTTGACACACAAAAATTTAAAAAAAAAAAGAAAAACAAAAACATTGTTACTTTCTAGGAATTTTTCCATTTTGTCATGGTATTTATTTTTTGTGTGTAGTGAGTTTCAGAGCTTTTTTCCATCATCAATATTTGAAATATCAAGAAAAAATGCCAATAAAGCCAAAAAACTTTTGTTTTTATTACAAAAACACAGAATTGTAGTTGTTTTTTTTTCTTCTCGATGTATTCTTTCATTGTTCATACACAATGCAAAAAAATATGTAAAATTCTTTCAAAATGAATTCTCAAACTCAGATTCTTGTTCTTATGCACCTGATTTCGGTGGTTTTTCCCCCCATAATTGTTTTATTCTTTGTTTTTTTTTTTTTTTTTTTTTTGGAATTAAGAAATTCTTTCTTTTGTTTTATCTTTAAAGAACAATTCTACATTTTTTTTTTTAATTTATTGATTCCTTTTTGCTTGAGATACTTCTCCTTTCCATCGTTTGGGTTGGGTGGGAAAAATTTTTTTGATAAATAAAATTGAATTTTTGTAAATTTTATGACAGCAAATTTATTAGTTCTTTTTGTGTTTTTGTGTTAAAACAAAAAAATCACACATGTTTCAAATTTAAATTCAATTTTAATTTAATTTTCTGATTTTATTTATTTTTCTTTCGACAAATTTAGGCCAATGAACTGTGGATAATATTTTTGGTTTTTTGCCTTTGCTTTTTCAATTGATTTTTGCTTATTAAAATTTTTCGTAATATGGGACATTTGAACGTATAAATATATTTTTGAATTTGTTTGCATTTGCGGTTTATTTTTAATTTTTTTTTTTTTATTGTTTTTTCTTTAAAATATTTACATATATTTTTTCTCCGGATTTCGTAATGTTTTGATTTCTAAATTGTCGATAAAAATAAAATTAAGATAGAAATATGTTTGAAAAATTGAACCAATCCAACAGGCTGCATTCAATTTGTAGCCTATTACAAAATTAAATAGCTTTTCCATTAATCGCATATTGATCGTATTTTTTTTTTATTATTTTTAAATTCGAAGAAAAAACAGCTATTAAAATAATCTGTTTGGCTTTAAAAATTTTTATGTACACAGTCTGGTTTATTAAATTTTAGTTTTGACGTGGGAGAAGAAATTTGCAAATCACAATTTATTTTAACGGAGACTTTTAATTTCAGCCAAATCATTTTTTAAACATTATTAATCGACTCCTTTTTTCCGAAATGTGAAATATACTAAGTTAAAATTATTTCCATTTTTAACAAACTAACTTTGCGATCTAGGTGCTAAATTAAATAGTTAAAATTCAAAATTCAAAAAAAAAAAAAAAACTTATCACAATGCAGCATCACTTTTTTCGTGTCGTGAATGAAAATATGTATTTAAATTGTTTGGCTTTTGTTGGAAATTCTAGAATAAAATTGATATGATGCATTATTGCTAGCAACAAGCTAAATAAACACCAATTAAATGGCTGTCATTTGGTCTTCAGTTATTTTTAAAATTAAATTTTATTTTATTCTCTTTTATTTTTCAATTTTTCTTTTTTGTTTTGGTTTTTTTAATGTTTTATTTTTGTAAAAAATTAAGGATTATATTATTTTTAGTTTAACAAGTTTATTTTGTTTACAATTAAAAATATACACCAGAAAAAAAAACAATGACAAGACAAGATAAAAAATTAAAATGCAAAACAGCATCTGAGACTAAGTAACATTTAAAAAATAATTGAAAAATAAAAATCATTTAGCAAAAAAAAAAGATACAAATAAAATGGTTGTTTTTTTTGTTTCAGAAGAAAGCAATAACAAATTTTGTGTTTATTTGCCTGAAGGCGGACTAGCAGAATTTCTTCATTTAAAAGTGTTGAAAAATTGCTACAGTTTTTATTATTATGTATTATTATATTTATATTTTTGTTGAATTTTATAGCCTTTGTTTTTTGTTTCAAATTCACAAGGTTAATGACATTTGTGAAAACTATTAAAAATAAAAATAAAATAATAAAAATAAAAATAACTCAAAATAATAAAAAATTTAATAATTAAGAAAAAAAATTTTTTAAAAATAATAAATTACAATTGTTTTGTTGCAGAGGAAAATTGCTTTTGAAAAATACAAAAAAATAAATGAAAATGACATGTGTGAAAATTTTTATTTATGATTAAACAGAAATTCCATTTTTTAAAAATTTTTTTTGTTTTTTTTGTTTTACAATTTTAAATTTATTTAATTTTTGCGACATAATTCACATTTTTTGACATTCAGACGTGCACATATCAAAAATGACGTATTATTGAAAAGAAAAAAAACATCGATCTCATTAAATTATAAATTTTTTCAATTTTTCGATTATATCGATAATAGGGTGACATTAAAAAATTTCAAACTTGTGAGATTTGAAAGACGTATTTCGAGTTATATTCTAAACCGGTTGAGCTTTGTAAATGGTGACAAGGTTTGAAGTCATAAAGCTCGGATAACTAGAATGATAAAAACTGACAACACAGGATTTTTTTTTATTGAAAAATTAATTTAAAAAAATTAACTTTCTTATTTACGAAAATATTTTTCTTAAATTTTTTTTTTTTTGAATGAATTAAAACACACTTTGAAAATTTCATATGCTCTTCATTCTTATTTTTAACAGTAGAAAACTCATTGCTCAGAGGTTCAAAATTGCCATCATCACCCTAATTGTCCGTATATTAAAGCTGTAGCTATTTTTGTTACTTCAGGTTTTTTTTTTTTTAAATTTATTTTCACTTTAAATGATTTGTTTAATTAAAATTTAAAAAAAAAAAAAGATAAATAAATCTGATCAGAAAATTAATTAATCAAATTCTATCACCGAAAACAAGAAAAATAAAACAAAATTATGTATTATGCGTGTAGTGATTGATAAATAAAATATTTATGTTTTTTTTTTTCTTCTTCTTCATATTGTATACATGTCGTTGTTGTTGTTGTTTTTTTTTATTGATAATTGAAATAATTAATTATACATATTATCGAGAAATTCTATTTTGTGGCATACTAGTGCATAATATCTGTGTGAGTAAATAATGTTTGTGGTTTATAATTTATTTTATCGTTATATTGTTCAAATAATTAATTGAAAAACATATGTGTTAGTCTTTTTTTGAGGTTATCAAAATAAATTTATGAAATTGAAAAAAAAAAAAAAAAAAAACGATACACAAATGTTTTTTCGGCCCTAAACTATTTTTTAAAAGATAATATGAAATGGTATAGCAATAAAAGGTAGGCATATTCATTGGTTCTCTATGAGAATAATCAGGAAAACACAAATATTATCGATCAAAAATGTTTTTCACCATTGAAATGGAAAAGTACTTAACCTAATTTATTGGTTATAAGAGCTTCATCACTTTCATTATTTACCTTCTATTCGATGAAACGCACATAATAATTTTATCATTGAAATCTTGTGAAATTTTGTTTTGAAAAATTCATTAATTAAGCGTTTTCTTTTTTCGTGGCGAAATAAACTAAGAACTACATACTTTAGAATCCAAAAATTTTCGTTGTGAATGAAGTAAAAACTAGAAGGGTCTGAACATTAGACAGCTCTCAAAAATTTGAGGCCTAAGTTTAAGAAATAGACGAAAAAGCCTGAAAATTTTCCTTAGCTATTTGTCCCTTGTAAGGAAATTCATTATAGGCCTTGACATATGAAAAAAAATCAATTATTGTCTCATACATATTTTTTGCTTAAAAATTTGTCATCATAGTTACATAATTATTTTGATAAAACAAAAATTAAACAAACAAAAAAAAGAATAAATTCTCATTTTAGAAAAAAATTATAAATTTTCATTATTCAAGCTTAAAAATAAAAGAACTCTAAAGAAAATAAAAATACATATGTACTTTCTTCTTTTGTTTTATTTTAATTATTTTTCTAGTTTTTCATATTTTCATTTAATTTTGCAATTTTTTTTCATTCATTTTCAAGAACATAACTTTTAGAAGAAAAAAATACAATTAAAAAAATAAATAGAAAAAACAAACCAAATATAAAATTGGTGTCAAGAAAAATGTAAATAAGTACACATACAGAAATATGTGTGTTCCATTTAAAATATTCAAAAAACAAATTAGCTTTCATATAATTATGTAGACGAAATATGTATAGGGTAACTATTCTAGTATTCGGTCAATTCGTCCTTTCTCAATACATTTGTAAAAAAAAAAGTGACCGCGTACTAGTGAAGTTACCCTAGATATGAAAATTTATTTGCCTTTAGCATGTTGAAAATGTCATGTTTTTTTCTTCTTATACTAATATTTTTTTCCCTTCAAAAAAACAACATATGCATGACTTCAACAAATTAGTCCTTGTTATTTTGTAAAAATACAAAAAAAAAAAAAAATTACATATAAAATTCTTAGATAAATATAATATTATTTAAAAAAATAGACAAAAAACAATTTTCAAATTAATTGCCTGAAGAATGAAAAAAGCACGCATACACACAATACAAGAAAAATAAAAATAAAGACGACCACATAATAATTACATTCTCAAGCAAAATAGAAAAAAAAATAAACCAAAAAAATTTTCTTTTGTTTTTCTTTCATCAAGTTTTACATCAGTTTAACAATTTTTCTTTTTTATGTCTTTCTTTCTCTTTTTAAAATTTAATGAAAAACCCTTTTTTTTATTATTATTTTTTTCTAAATAGAAATCAACAAAAAAAAAAAGGAAAAAAAGGAAAAAAGTTTTTATTCTATTTAACTTGAAATGTCGATAATAAAATTTTAATTGGGTAAAAAGCTTGGACAAAAATAATTTTTTTTTCTCTTTTTCTCTTTCGCCTTTTTCTGGTAAACTTTTCAACTTTTATTAAGATTTTTCACATCAATTTTTTTTTTGTTTTCATTTTAAATTTTTAATTAAAACTGATTTTTATTGCAATTTTTACAAAAACTAAAAACTAAAAAAAAGGCAAAAAAAAATATTTCACTAGTACATTTTTTCAATTAATTTATCAATCAACAACCTAATCAATTACCACCGGAAATTACACTTTGAACATCATTATTTTTGTTTTTGTAATTTTTGCTATTCATATTGCACAATATATTGAGTGAAAGTGCAAGGAAAGAAAAAATCGATTTATTTTATTTTCGAAAAACAGGAACAGATTGCACAAAATTGACATGTACTTGTTTTTCGAATAATAAGAGGAGAAAAAAAAAACAAGGAAATTAAATTTTGAAGAAAAAAAAATGACTGACATTTATTATTCATTGTTCGATCATTTTCACTTTATCAATGTGACTTTCTTCAAATTAACGGTAAATACCCTTGCACATAATGAGTTCCTCTTTTATTTTCTTTTTATAGTTTTATTATGGATACTGAAAACGCTACAACTCCTTTTTTACTTTTTTAATAAATTTTAAACAACGAACAACTGCATTTTTTATTCTCCTTTTTTTCACATAAATTTATCGTTCTTTAACCTCAACTTTAAGTTGTACTTGTCATTATTTTCATCAAGCTTTTTCCAATTTTTTATTATAAAATTTTAATTAAAAATTGAAGTTACAACAAAAGCAACAACAACAAAAAACAATATAGGACATTGAATGAATTAATAATGATGTTGAATTATCTTCACAGAATTGTTGTTGTTGTTGCTTTTTTAACCAATTTTGGTCCATAGTCCAAAAGATCGATGATCGATCACTATATTTGGAATATGTTTGAAGGTACATAATTTAATTTGAAAAAAATGACAAGAAAATACCACATATGACCAAAAATAACCGGAAAAGCATACATAAAAAATTGATGTTTTTTAATTTGAAAAAAAAAAAAAAACCTTGAAGTTGCAAACAAAACAAAACAGTTTATTGATATTTTTCACAACCATCATATTAATCAATGTTCATCATTATCGTCAATCAATAAGATCAATTATTGTGTGTAAAAGAAGACGAGACAAAAAAAAGTAAAATTTATCTAAAGATAGATCACATACATGTGTCTTAAATATCGTCGTTATACTAGACGGCAGATTGCATTTTTTTTTGTCATTTCATCCACACACATATCACACCTTTAAATCTTTGGCAAGAAAATTATATTTGTACAATAATCATCATCACGTAAATATTGATTTTTGTTTTTGTATTTCTAGATAAATAAATTTACGATCAAATTCTATTCAATTGTTGTATTTTAAAAGAAAATGAGTGGTCATCATACTCATTAAATGGTAGCGACAAAAAATTCAACATCAAGAATCGATCATTTGTGACTAAAGAATAAAGATTCAATAAATTAAAAAAAAAAAAACAGGCATAGATACTCACATAAAAAGATACTTAATTGAAAAGAGAGAAGAAAAAAAACTCACGCATTACACATATTTATTCCCCATTCTTACTTCAAACATTTTTTTCCTAAGAAAAAAAAAGTGATCTTTGGACTTTGGACGACCGACAATTTCAATTATGACGAAAACCATATGGATGATTTTATTATTTCTTTTTTATTTTTCAATTGATGACGAATAAATTCTCAATTTTTATTTTTATTTTCTCTTTCAAAAGATGGATGACGATGAATGATTCGATAAAAATTCGAAGAGTACTTGTTGGTAGGGCCCTTTTTTTTCAAAATGTTAAAAGTGAAAAAGTTTTCCATTAGAAAATGGAATTTTCCATTAATTTCCAAGTCATTTTTTTTATGAGCCCACATTACTTAAAAAGTCGTGTCTTTTTTCTTTTCTTTGTACGGAAGCCGCTTTTCATTCTGCATATATCTCTCGTATGTTAATACATATGTATATAAAAATCACAAAGGTTAAACGTGGACAATAAATTATTAACTGTGGCGGTTAAAATTGATCAATTTTCAGTAATTCAGTTGCATTTTGATTGAAAAAATGGCGTTTCGTAATGATTGTATAATATGGTCGATTAATTAACATATAAATGAGAGTGGGTGGAGATGATATTTTTCTAATTTGTATATATATTTCTAATTTTTTTCTTCTTCACAATAGGATCTTTTGATGTTGGTTAATAGAACGAAAACACACAAACAGTAGTTTGTTAATGATTCGGAAAAAAAGAAAAAGAAAAGGGCTGATGATTTTATGTATGCTTCTTTAGAAACGCATAAATAATTCAACTAATAATGGTTTTATTTCAAGTTTCTGAGGTCATTTGGAAAAAAAAATAGATACTTGAAAATAAAGAAAAAAATCCATTTTCATGTGTGTAATATTTCAAAATCAACGACTTTGATGAAATTAAATTACGCACCTACTTATTATTGAGCTCACACATTCAAATCGATTTTAATTTAGCTGACGATTGAAAAAACTGTTGTAAAAAATGAAAGAAATTAAAAATAGAGCAAGTTTTTTCTGTTTCGAAGTGATGAAGAAAGCGAAAAGGATATTTATTAAAAATTATATAACTTCCAAAGTCCGGAATTCGCTAATGTTATATTGACAACATAACAAAAAAAACAACTAATGGAATCGAGATAGAAAGCCACAAAAGAGGTCAGACAACAGGTTATATAATCGATGACATTTTTCTACACGAAGCTTTGATAACAACATACTCAAATGTGAACATCATCATCACGTAGATACTTAACGTCTCTGTTGCCTTTCACAATTCCCTTATGCACCATCAATTATTTTTCAATCAATAATTAATTTAAAATTCTAATTAATATATCAGCAGCCAATTTATCGTCTTCTTGTCGAATAAGAATTCTAATTAATAAAAAAAAAACAGCACTAATAATTTACTATAACATACATATATTTTCAATTACCATATCATTAAATTCTTGTTGCATTTTTAATAGCTAATTTTAATTAACACATTACTTATGTGCACATCATATAGTCGTTACGTTACGTTATTTCAAAAGATTGCAGTATCTTTCTTTTAGTTTTTTTTTTTTTTTTTTGCTTATTCAACTTCCATTTCATATTTAATTTATGTAAAAAAAAACAATAATAAAATAAAATAAAATTAATCAACAAATTGTACAGCATGTGATTTTACAACTCTATAAAAGGAATATGTAAGCAAAAACAGCATCCATGCTGCAATGTAAAGCAAATGCAATAACGAAAAAAACAAAAAAAAAAAAATCATGTACGTGACATTTTTCATGTTTCATATTATAAATATGATCTACGTGAAATTATATTATAATCAAATAATATTTTGTATCTAAATTTCTATCTCAGATATTTTATTAGTGCAATTTAATAGAGATGTCAATGTTGGCATACATACAGGATTTTTTTTTTTTTTTTTTTTCAAAATTAAATTTATGGTTATTTTTTTTCTTAAGAATCAAATGTTGATGACAACATTTCCTGAAAAATATGTTTCATTTCTTACACGTTTTTTTTTTTTTTTTTGTGTTTTTCTTTCAACAGAGAAATTTCGCCTTTTTTTTTCTTGTGTGGTGTATTAACCATTTATGGCAAAATATGGAGGACACAATTTATACAACTTGTTTTGTTTCTTCAAGAAATTCTGTTTTGAACAATGATAAGTTTCATTGAAAAGCAGTCACATAATAAATTTACTTTTTTTTTTTTTTTAACTTCAAGTTCTTTGTCAATACAAAAATAAATAAATAAAGAAATAAAAATAAGTTTGCAAAATAAAAGGCAACAAAACAATATTAATTTAAATTCAATGAGAATAAAATAACGTTAATAACAAGGTTACACAAGCTTATTATTCATTCACTCTGAAACTAAATAATTACTGATTGATAGCCTGGATAGAGAGATACTGGTGTTCGATGATAGTAATTTCATGAAGTTCATTTGTTCAAAATAAAAAAGCCTTAAAATTGGTATGAGAAATTAATTTTTTTTTTTAAAGAAAAGATATACACATGTAAAAAGATCTTCAGCATTCCCTGAATCAGACCGATTTTTTCGGATTCTTTTCAATCCTATTCCTAGAGTCATCTTAGATGGTATATGTCATTGATGATATCCTTTCCCTTTTCTGAATATCTTTGGTAAATTTAAATTAAGATTTAAAAAAATATATATATACACCTACATATATCTTTTCTTTTCCAGTTTTTTCATTTTATTATCCAAATACTAAGAAATCTCAGCCTCCATTTCATAAACAATATAATCATCACACAAGTTATCATCATTCACTTTTATTATTTATAATTTTATTAGGAAAATATCTTTCCACCACCTGCTACATCCTAAAAAATAATCAGGATTTAGTAGAACAAAAATTTCATTATTGCCATGGTTGCAAAACGAATGAAATAAACCATAAAATGTCATGACCTTTGAACCTATTTTTTTTTTTTATTAAAATTTAATCATGGAAAATAATAAACACGTGGATTCAATTCTTCTAAATATTAAACATTTTTTCTTGGAAAAATTGAGATATACAGATTTCCACAACAACAAAAATAATTTTTTTTTTTACAAATTTGGAAAAAACTTTTGAATGATTAACAAATTTTTCTTCACATGCATTAACCGCATGCTCAAAATACAAAACAAAATATTTTTCCCCCTTTTGTTATATAAAAATATAAAAATTAGCCATTATTTGGCAGACATACAAAACGGATATTTTCATTAATTTTTTTTTTCTTATTTCCTAATTTAAAAAAAAAGACAAAAAAACTCCGAAAAAATTATGAAATTTCTAAAACTCATGATCACATCTCTGTATGGCAGTTGGCAACGTATTTTCCTATATTTTTTTTTCTTAAGCACAAAATAAGCAAATTTTTCCATGCAAAAAAAAAATCTTAAAACAATTTTTTCTCCTTGACGATTTTCTATTTTTAAAAATGTTTGTTTTTATAATATTTTGTCTTTCTTTGTCTTTGTGTGTCTCTCACCACCGCGTTTTTTGCTATTTTACGGTTAAATCATCTTAAATTATATCATTCAGTTCTTTAATTTTCTAATTAGTTATTAAATTTCATATAAAGATGTAGAAAAATTTCCATTGTGATTTTCCGAAGAAAGTTATTGAAGGTCACATTTTTTCAATAATTCACAAATTTAATTTAAAAAGGAAAAATAAAATTCATTGTCGAAAATAAAATTGACATTCTTTTGTAAAATTTTTGTACTAAAAAAGGTAATCAAAAAGATAGCACAAGATTTTTTCTGTCACTGGGTGAACTTCAGTTGTATTTGAAGATTGTAACCTTACCTGTTGAATTAAACAGTAAAAAGACTTTTCTTTTGCCTTATTTTTCCATGTCAATTGATTTTTTTCTTTGGGCTTCGTCTCTTATCGACATAATTCACACAAAAACAAAAGTCCTTGACTCTTTTTTTTTGTTTTTGTTGTTTTTTTTTCTCTCAAAACAAATTTAACAAGTTACAAGATCATTTGCAATTCATTAAAAAATTTAAAACAAAAAAAACCCCAATTACAATTTAAATTCAAAGGATCGTTAACATAACATCGTCAAAATTAACGCCTATCACTTTCAAAAACAGCGAAACTAACAAACAAATCTAAAATTAAACATTAGGCGCTTATCGCAAATTTATCACTATCAAAAAAGAAAAACTTATCTAAAAAACTTATTTGTTATCTAAATATAGTTTGGGTTTGTGTTGTTGTTTTTTTTTTTTTGTATCTTGTATCTTTTTATTTGATTTTTATCAACAAAATTATGCGGAGTGTAAATGAACGCTTTTATAATCATCATTTATCGACATCAACAGATAACAGAGTAAAATATATAAAAACAGTACAATAACAACAATAAAAATAAACAAAAAGTAATAACAATGAATAAAAAGTATCTATTAATTGTGAGTAATAAAAATGCAGTAAAAATTAAATTAAAACATTTAAAACCATGACCGCAAAGGCCCTAGTCTCAAAATAAATCCTATATTCAGCCAAAGCCAAATATCATCATCATAATCATTTAACCACAAATTATATCTATACTCGTATGTATAAAGATTGTCTACATGAGCAGCATCATGCAGGCATTGATCTGTAAAATAATAATTTTATTGAGCTTTTTGTTTTTTTCATTTCAGTTTAAATATCAGGTTCTTTTTTTTCCTCTGTGTTTTTTTGTTTTTTGTTTTAGGATTGGCATTTAAATTGAAAACATTTTTAATGTATAAGATTCTTTTTAAATATCACACATATTACATTGATTGTGTGTGTTTTGGTCTCTAAAAGTAGTAAGTACAAAGTCCAATTTGATGATGGCATTTTCCGTTTTATACCGCTTCAGAAAATTGAAAACGATGATGAAATTCAATTGAATCTTAATAACTATAAATATCTCGAAGATAATTACAATTTAATTGAGGAGAAATTAAATGAAAAAATATACACATACCTATGTATGTCATTTCTACACTCTTGGTGATCTATTTATATGATTAATTTTAAAAAATAAAAAAAGAGATTTTATCATAAACAAAATGAAAATATTAAATAAGATACAAGATACTTCAAAGTATCTGTAGATACAAAAATATTTACTGGAAAAAAAAATGTTTCAGAGTGCATATGTACTACAAATTTATTATTATAAAATTTACGCTACACTACCTACATACTTTCTTGTGCCATTTTACTTAGAAAAATTGGACTTTGGACTTAAGGCTGTTTACAGCGTGCGTGATCAATCGATCACAAAAAAAACACATTCACACACACTCTGTACATATATGTAGATATAATTTCACAAACATTTATAGGTTTTGTTTGAATTAAAAAATCTATAAAGATTGTCTATTATGGTGTGTAATGTGTGTTAAACGTATATATAGTAGAGCTCCCTAATTTAATTCAGAACGTGTTTATCTATTTTTTTCAGTAAAATAGAAGTTTATGTTTTTTTTTCCTTGAAAAATAATTTTTAAATGTACATATACTATAGTATCTGGGTATCTGCTATCTATTTTTAAATTTATTGATTAGGTACCTGTACTAAATAATTTAATGAATTTTTTATTTGATTTTGTAACATAAGATAGGCGCTAGATTACTTAGATTTTTTTATAGATTTTATATTACATATTTTTATTTTTATCTTTGTTATTTTTACATTTACAAATGATAAAAATAGAAAAATTTATATCTAAATTTCAGCTAGGCAACATGACCATAATGTACTGTAAAAAATTTCCAATAAAACCTTGTTTTCTCAATTGAATTAAAAAAATAAATAAAATATTAAAATTTTTATTAACGTTTTTTTTTTCTTTACATAGCTGTGTGCAACAAACAATATATAAACATATATGTATCCGGTTTCGTAACTATGTATACATATGTGTATATATATATGTATGTAAGTACAATCAACAATGTGTGAACTTCATACAGCCTTACACACAGAAATTATTATTCTCCTGAGAAAAATAATAATCAAAAGATAGCTACACCAGGTAAGTTTTATCATTTTTTTTTTTTTTGGAAAAAAAGATATCTACACAGAGAAGTAATGTGTGTTTGTGTTTGAAGAGAGACAAACAAAAAAAAAGTGTAAGAAAATGATGAGAAAAAGTCAGTGTGCCATTGCAGCCATAGAAGGAATGAAAAGAAAAACAAACAAAAAAAAAACAATTTTTTTTATTATAACTTTTTTCCCTTATTTTTTGTTTACCTGGATTTTTACCGGCCAAACAAACACACATACAAAATTATCAGTGTACACATGAATACTTGAATTAATTTTATTATTTATTTTTTTTTTAAATCAAACATCAAAACAACTTCTCTTTACTTTTTTTCTTATTATTAATAAAGTATCTTTTTATTTTGTATCTTTTTTTTCTCTCTGTATCTTTTTTATTTTGCTGTCTGCTGGTGCTGTTGTTGTATTTGTTGTTGCACTTCACAGAGCATTGTATTAATTTAGTAAAAATAAGAATCACGAATCATGCATATGATCACTCGCTAAGCACGTGCCATAACAGATATAATTTTTTTTTAAATTTTATTTATAATGTTGTTATGTAGTAGTTGTTGTACTTGGACAACAACTTTATGTTTATAGATGCCATCGTCTCTCCCACTGACTGACACCGAATTAATTTAAAAATATCAAAAGAAAAAAAAGAATCTATAAATATAAAATAGCCGTGATCATCCAATTCAATTGGTTTATTTTTTTGTTTTTACAATTTTTTTTTAGATAAATTTATTTTTTATTTATTTAGTTGTTGTCTTAAATTAAATTTATTCATTCTGTTTAAACAGAAAGGATACAGAAAATTAAAGATTGTTAAAATGTTTGCCAAACTAATAATGAATTGTGTTATTTCTCTTGTTTTTTTTTTTAAATAATTTTACTTTCAATTTTCAGGGAATTTTAAGATGTTTTCTTTGAAAGTCAATGAAATTAGAGTAGGTTATTTTAAACCACAGATACCAATTGTTTGAATTAAATTTATTTAATAGTGAGCAAATTTTAAATACTTATGAAATTTTATATTCAGGATTATCCATTCTTTAACTTCTTTGGAAGTACATATTTAGGTTTGGAAAACGGAAGTTAAGGAATTTTTTTCTTAGTTTTTCTGTGTTTTCCGCTTTTTAGTTCCAAAGCTGAAACAAGTCGAATTTATTCTTGGAAGCTGCAAAATACTAAAGTCTCTCAGGACTTCGAATTCGAAGATAAGTACTGGAAAGTGGAAACAAGTTCTCATGCTGGATTTAGGAAATTTTTCAATACATCCTCTCTTTTCCAAAAATTTGGTCTACAAGAATCAACACAAGAAGATACTTCCAAGAAACGGCACCACTTACAAAACATCTAACAAAAATACAATATCTAAATTAATATTTTTGACGTAAATCATTACATAATTGCTAATTTTCTTGACTCATTGTTTCAAATAAACATTGTAGACATTATTTAAGTAATATTTTCCCCATGTGATTTTTGCATTCTTTTTCTTATTCACATAACGTATTTTGCTTTTTATTGTATAACCTTTTTTTTTAATTTCAATTTCAGATACTTTTCTCTTATTATTTAATTTGTCATTGTTTATTTTAATTTTTAAATAGGTCATTTATCTCGTTGCGAAGAAACTTCTGAACACTTTTCAAAATGAAATGAAAAACAGTAATTTTTTTTTGTGAAGCAATATAGAGTACAAAGTACAAAATTATGTTTTTTAATGAATTTTTATTTAACTGTTTATTTTTTTGCTGTTTTTTATTATAATTAACACGAAATAAAACATGCTTTGAATGTGAACTTTTATCTGGAATTAAATTTTTTTTTTGGAAAAAAATTAATTGACGTCATGTTTATTTTTTTTTTTAATCTAGATAAACAAAAACAAAGTACACCTTAATACTGAGTGAAAAAACAAAATCTTAAAAAATAATAACGATTTTTTTTCTATCTCTTTTTTTTTTATCATAAATTTTTATTGTCTAGACAAAAAGATATATTTCTTCATTTTAAATATTAAAAAAAAAAAACAAAATAATAACATTTACAGTACGTGATCAGCATTTTTTTCTTTGGTTAATGTCAGCTTTATAATGGATGTATGTATATCCTTGTAATGAGTATACAATGTATATCATTGTAAAAGGACTTTATATCATCATTATTTGATAACCAATTTTTATTTTTTGTCCATTTTTTTCTGTTAAATTGTGAACAATTTTCATTTTTTTTTATTATTTTTTAATGACAATTTGACAATATAAATAATTCTATTGAAATAAATGACAATTTTCTTTTTTGTTTCGTTTTGATTTTTGCATTTTTTTTTATGCTTTCATGGAAAATAGATAAAATTTTACAAAAAAAATGACAAAATAATAAAAATTATATAGAAAATCACATTTAGAAGTCACGAAAACGAAATTCATCCTTATTATTACCTTTTTTTTTTTAAGAATTTCAATTTAACTGGAAACAAAACTACATATGTCATTTACTTACTTAATTATTAGATCATTATAATTGTAAAGTAAATCATATGACAAAATGTTTCCACACTCGTGTATCTTAATAATTTATGACAAATGAACAAAAGTTGTGTGTAGTTGTTGTACTTGTTATACTTGTTGTCTACTTTTTGTTGTTGTGTTTTTATAGAACTCAATACAGAATAATTAACTCATAATTTCAAATCTATAATATCAATTAAAATATCATCAAGATGTTAGAAAAATTTTCAATATCTTGTTCTACCTGTTTGTGTGATTTTTCTTTACTTTTTTTTTTTCAAATCACACAACAACTTTAATTCGAGTTGAAAAGAGTTTATTTTTTTTTTTATGTTTTTCTGAATCAACTTGAACAAACTCTTGTTTTGCAATAACATCTAAGACGAGAAATATATCTAAATAAAACAGGAAAATCCAATTTTTTTTTTTACTTCTGTTAATCTTATTTTCCCATAATCTCAGATACAATCAATTTCTTTATTTATTTTGTTTTGTTTGTTTTTTTTTTATTTTTTTTGTAATCCAACTTTTCCGTATTATTATTATTTTTTTTTCTTCAATCATATTTTTTGTTTTTTGTTACTTTTCATTTGAACAAGAACCGGATTTACCTTTTATTATGTCCAACATATAAAAGTGTCTTATATCTTTTACATCTACACAAACAGCTTTTTGAAATTTTTTTTATATTTATTTTGAAAATTTTCCAAAAAATTTTATACTATGTTCATAATACCTATTAAATTTTCACACTATATAAAATCACGTTTTCCTTATACCATAGTACTTTACCAACATTAGTACTACTGTCATGATACACATTTTATTTAATAACCTGCATTCATATATCAATTAAGGGCATTTTATTTTAAATTTCAAACTACTGATTGATGTCAGTAATAAAAAAAAAAACACTAATTTAATTGCTGGTGGCAATTTAACTATTTTTTCACGATGATACAGCGTGGTAATCATTAAAAATTCAAATTAAAACAACATAAAAAATATATAATCAAAACAACAAAAAACAAAAAAAACAAAAAAAAACAAATCGAAAACTTGTATTTTTATTGTATTCAAGTCAAGTCTATCATCTGCATATCACGTGTAAGTTTCTTTTAATTTTAGTTTCAGTTTGTTTTTTCGTATTATTTTTTTTTTTTTCTTTTCAGATTTTTAATTTAAAAATTCTCTTTTCTTTTCCAGTTAATATTGAAAATCTAGCTAGTATATTTTTTGACAAAATAAAAACCACCATAAACTAACCAGAAAAAATAAAAATCGAACCACATGTCTTTTACAATTGTCTGAAAAAAATATTATTTAAATTTTTTTGGAGACAGTTTTGTTGAGATTTTAAAAGAAAGCCAAAAAAAAAAAAAAAGAAAGATGACATTAAAGAAATGTTGAAATGGAAAATTTTCAACATTTGGTTATTGAATTTATTTTTGTTTCACTGTCAATTTCAATGAAAAACAAAAAAGCACATGTACAAGAAGAATAGTTACATATATACAGTACATTAGATATGTACATACAATGTATGTGGTATTATGTCTTCTGCATATGACATTAGAAGCATGAAATTATTTAGGAAAATCTAATTTTATAAATTTTTTATTGAAGATTAAAAAAGCCAGGGCCGTTTTTTTTTTCGACATATTCTTATATTTTTTATTTTGTTTTCAATTTTATGAAAAAATTTTAAGAAAATTCATGCACGTACTTTAGAAAATAAAAAACATACAAAATATGGCTGTAAAAATATATGTATGTACAATCTGTATCTGTAGCTACACATAGGTACTATATATTTTAAAAAGTATCTACAGTTCTACATAATCAAATTTTATTTCTCATAATGTAGTATGAACTCGTACTTGTATGTTAGATATTCGTAGGTAACGTAGAAATAATAAATTTCATTATTTTTGTATTTTTTGTTGTTGTTGTTTTCTTTTTTAAAAATTCATTTTTAATCTTTTTATACGTACAACAAATTTTACATATTCAGATAATTTGCATATTTTGTTTATGCTTTTCCCACTGCATAATTTTTCTTCAATTTATTTTGCTTTATTGTGTTTTTTTTTTTTGTCTTTTGCATTATTTTTTCGTTACTTTGTAAAGTTTACGTTTTTGAAATATCCGTACAAAGCTTGGATCTACAATATAAAATCTCAATTTTGTTTTGTATGTATCTTTTTTAACACAAAAAACAAAATAGCTATTTTTCTGTACACACATCTCTTCTTATGTTTAATTACTTTTTTTTTTAACTGAAGATAGTACACCTTTACAGAAGAGAATCAACAAAAAACATAAACGTAAACTACAACTGTCACTTTACAGATATTTTTCTTTTCATAACATACAATCCATGACGTCAGACAGGTGAGAAAATACATACATATACGTTAAGGTAAAATAAATACCAATAAAACGTTAAACAAAGAAAAGATAAATTGAAAAACAGTAAAAAGAGAAAAATGATATCTACATTTATAATACTGAAGTATGTAGTTGTATGTAGTGAATTAACCAGCAACATACAAAAAAAAATTTAATATGTATCTTTTCTTATACTTTAAAAGATATAAGTATAAAATCTTCTCACTGTGTAGTTTATAGATTTCTTTTTCGTTTTTTTTTTTATTTTCTGTTAACAAAGTAGGTATATATTGTACCTTAATTATAAGTTTTAATACTATATACATGTTGCTAGTGCCTTGTAGATACATTTTGTATCTGTATCTTATATGAAATTTTATAATAACCGTGTTTATTCTCTAACTATATAATTCCATATAGATATAAAAACGATACATACACATGTACAACATAATTCAAAAAAAAAAAAAAAAAGATATAGGTATAGATACTTTACAATTTTTATAATAGTCCAAAGTCCAACATTCGTTTGGGTCGTGTTCAAAGTCCAAAGTACTATTTTTTCTCTGTTTATATATAAGCATGATTTCATGTGTACATTGTTAATATATACAAGAGAGTTTGTATAATAAAAATGTGCTTTCAAAAAATGAAATGTAATGAATTTTATTGAGAAATAATAGGCAAAAAATAGTTTTTTTTTTTTTACTATATAATTTTGAATTCATAATTTTATGAACTTTGAAAGATTTTTGTTTTCTCATGTGGAAAAACGAACGAGGTAATTAAATTGAGGTTCAATAAGAATGATCATTTTTTTGGAATCCTATTTGTTAATTAAAAAAAAAAATAAGAATTTAAAAACTAGCTTAAAGTATTAATCTAACAATTGTTGAAGATTGATAATGAAAGTTTATCTAAGTTGAGAAATAGAAAGCAGTTGAATACCTCAGCTTACACGTTTTTTTAAACAAACAAATATAAATTGTATAATTTACAATACACTTGACTCACAGCGAAAAAAAAAAACAAATTAAACCAAAAATCGTGTAATTGTTTGTACAATAAAATAACAGATAGCTAATTACTTTTTTGTACATTATTCGCTTTTATATGATGGCGAAAAATAATACATTATTTAATAATATAACTGGTAAATTCAAATGTAAAGTGAGTAAAAAATCGAATGAAATCAAAACACATTTTTTTAAAATCAATTAAAGTTTAGCCTCTGTATCATGAATCTGAAAGTACATTTTCCAGATTTTTATTATTTGACGATAGTACCTTAAATTAAAGAGAATTTACATAGGTACATGATTTTTTTTCATACTCACGAAAATTAAATGATTTAATTAATGTATCACGTTTACCTGAAAATAGAAAAAAGAAAGATTCGTTAGTTTACAAAATTTGAAAAATAAATTTCTGTTTAAAAATTAAAAAATAAAAACATTTTGATCAAAAATCGGATATTGTGAAATCTTAATTTTCAAATAAGATAAATAATTTTTATTAGATCGTTTTTTAAAGATTACAAACTTGAAATCATAAATCTAAAAAATCATCTAAGAAATCTTGTATAAGAAATTAAAAACAATAAAGCACCAAAGGTTGAATCTTGTGGTAAGCCACAATTAATTTTTAAAAAAAGGCAACTTTCTTTTGAATTTTTTGCAATTTAGAAATACAGTTTGGGTATAAAAGTCCGGAAGAAGAACAAAAATAATATAAAAAATATTCATGCCTGCGTATGTATACCTTTCTTTGCTGATTTAGAACCTTGAAAAACAACCTTATTGATCAAAAATATCATTAATTTTTTTCTGTCAATATCTTTTATGTTATCTAAAAATTATTTAAAATAAATCAATTTTGTATAATTCTTTTTTTCTTGAGAAAATGTAGCTAATTTTAACTTCTTTAAAAGAAAAAAAAAATCTAAATATTGTGTTTCAATCATTCTCGCATTTTTGTATAAAATTCATGGATGAAATTTTACACACAATAAAATACATACATTTGCAGAATATTTAAATATTATTCATAAAAATTTCAGATGCTTTTTCATTATACACACATTATCATGTATAGTATATGTACATATATATAATACTATACATATCTTCTATCTGTATCTTTATACTACAAAAATATACATTATACTACATTGAAATGAAATTTATAATTTAGCCTTGTATATTTATGATCTAATCATGTTATTATTTTTCAAAAAAAAAAAAAAAAAAAATTTTTCGTCTTCTTTTTAATCCAAAGATACAATAGACAAGATGTTTTTAATATAAAAATTTTATAATTTTCTTTTTAAACAAAGAATATGAGTATATATATTTTTTCAAGCGATGAGTATAAAGATATCATTTTTATTTCTCAAAATGTGAACTGTATTAGTTTATATGTTATAAAGATTCCATTGATATAATATAACAAAGATGATGTAGAAAAGAAACTGATATGGCAAAAGCACAAAGATAGAAGAAGTAATCAAATAAATTTTGTTTTATGTTTTAAAATTTTATGATGTCTGAATTTCATTTTTTTTTTCTTTGTGAAAAAATTTACGTATGTTTTGGATTTTTGAAATTTATATAAAGTATGTATATTATTGTTAAAATTATGGTTAATAAATAAAATAAGTAGGTTATATATTTTTCTTTAGTTTCGAATTTTTATGGAAAAAATAACAAATAAGTCACTTTTATCCTAAAATAAATCTTTCATGATCTCTATCTTCGTAGGGAAATTACTCAAAAAATTACCCCCTGAAAAATAAACAATTTAAACCGGAACATTATGTATATATTTTGCATCTTTAATATCAAATACATTTATGTATTTACATCCTTTTTTATAATCAAGAAAAATCTATTGTTTTGCAAAATGCTCACTTCAAAGCCATAAAATACTTAATGTCAGAAATTATATACTTCTACAGGAAAATGTATATTTTCCGTCAGTTCCGCATTTTAGTGTATCAAATGCTGCACAATTATGTAAATTTAAAATTCATAAATTCATACTACAAAAAAATTTTTTGCATTAAAATATACTGCAAAAATCATAAAATGTAGTAAATAATGATGATTAAAAAAAATCCGAGATTGCGTTAAATAAACGCAATTTTATTGTTTTAATCATTATATTTATGGCAATCTGTATATATACATATAAATATAACACAATTTAACTTTTTCTCGAAAACAAAACACACACAATAGAAAAGGAAAAAAATTAATAATAAAAGTTTTTGTACAATTTTCTATTTCAAATTGTACAACAATATAATACAGAGATGATTATATTTGAAGATTATTTTGTATCTAATATAAAACAGCATAACTTTTTTTTTTTTTTTTTTTTATAACAAAAGAAAAAAAAAAATTATATAAAAAAATTGTATCTAAAGTTTTGTAAATAAAATTACTCCTATACATACCACATTCATACAGTACGTATACATTCATATAGTAATGTAGATTTTTTTTTTCCTTATTTTCAATTTCAGTTAAGTTGAGTTCATGGCTACTATACAAATTTTTTTTCTTCTATTTTTTGTTTTTTATTTTAATTTTCAATTTTATTTAGATGTTTGTTTATATATGTAGTTTTTTTTCTATTAATTTATTTTACATTACTTTTTATTTTTTTATTTTATTTTTTGAAAATAGTTTTTCAGTACATAAATTTGATTTTGAATATTTATATTTTCAGGTCAAATAGAAGAAAAAAAAAACGAAACATTTGCAATTACGGGAACTTAAAATTTGATTTCATGTTGTTTTGCAAAAATGAATAATAAAATAGAGAGAATACTTGATAAAAAAAAAATGTAAAGAAAAAGTACGTTTTTCAGAAATAAATTAGAATTCAATTGAATTTTGAAATCAAAGTACGTTAGCAAATGTAAAAAAAATAACTACGTTTTTATGGAAGTAGAAATTTTAAAATTCGATAGAATATCCTTCAAAAGCTTTTACACAAACCAATTTTGTTCTATTCCAAGGACCTTTTCCTTGTAAATAAAAATATGTATGCAAATTCCAAAAAAAAAAAAAAAGAAAACAAAAACGCTAACTAAAGAAATCAGAAATTATTTAAAATTTTCCTGTAAAAATTGTCTTCAAAATCTTACATTGTTGTGAATATTTCTAGTTTTTTTACCTTTGATTTGGGGCTAAATACAACAAAACCAAAGTAAGCATAAATTAATTAAAATATTCAAATTATTTTATTTATTTCTTTCTGTTAAATATAACATTAATTTTTAATTAGCAACATACAAAATATCTAACATACACCGTATCGTAATGTTTTCATAATTCAAAAAAAAAAACCTTAATTGTTTGATAATTTGCATATAAAAAAAAACATAAAAAAGTTTAAAGGTGATAAATTAAATACAAAGTATACAAATTTCAGTGAAATGTGTTATTGTATTTATGTAAACAAAAAACATAAAAACTACGTACCTACTTGAGAAATTCAGTGCATTTTTGCAATCAAAAAATATTACATCAGAACTTTTAAAGCCTATAAACCAACAAAAACAGTGAACTTTAATTTTTCGAAAAGAAAATGTGTAAAAATTTAACAAAATTTCTTAATTGAAGTAAAAAATTCCATTTGCTCAATCAATTTGAAGGGTTCTTAATCAATTAATCCAGAATTGTTATATCTCCACCCACTATATGTTTCCTTAATATCTTCAATTAAGTCGAGGATAAAATTAAATTTAAGAATATACTTCGTCCCTCCAGCAAACAAAGGAAATTCATGCAGAAGATATTGAAAGTCTCTTTGTTTTTGACATCTTTCATATCGGAATATTTTCTTGATAAATAAAACACACAGCCACCCTTTATAAAGTCTAATTTAAATTTTACGCGCTATTTTTATACAAATACCATGTTTATAAATAACTCACTTTTTTGTTTGACTTTGTATATAATAAATCTTCAAAAATTCAAAGGAGTGTCCCATTATACCACCCTCTTAATCATATTAAAAATAATTTCCCCTAATTAAAGTGAAAACATTACAAAAACCATAATAATCATAAAAATAAAACCGTAAAAAACGAAAACTTTTTTAATTTTTTTTATATTATCCTCACCCTTTTAAGTTTTAATTAAAATTTTTCACCATATTTATGATTTTCATTTTTTTTTTTTCAACAACTTTTTTTCAAAAAAAAAAAAAAAATATTTCTAGGTAAATAGTAACAAGAGATGAAAAAAGAATTAAGGTGTTTACATAACTTTACTCTTATAAATTATTAAATCAACAAACGATATTACAAGTCACATCGTTTTTTTTTCTAGTCTAAAAAAAATAAGATACTTATTGCCTACATATGAAATTCATAGATCTACTTGTAGATACAGAGAGAATATTTTTGTCATCTTTTTTTCACAAAATCAATTTTATTATTTAAAAAACAAAGAAAAACATGTGCCCAAACACATTTGAGTTCATTATCCTCACACACTATATGAAAACCAAATGATAGGAAACAAAAAAAATTATCATAAATATTATTTAGCACGCATAAAATATTACATTTGAATTTAAAATGTATAATTTCAAAATTCTGTAGAAATAAAAGATACAAGTATGTTAGTGTAAGAATATAATGTGTTCTTAATATGATTTAAATGAATCATCTTGAAGAAAAATGTTTATTTACTGTTTAAATAGAAACGGCCTAGAAACACTTTTTAAAAACAAATTCCTTTTTTTTTTAACTTTTAACTGTAATAATTTACAACAGTTGAATCGGGGGACAAAAAATATTCAAGAACAAGTTAAACTCGAAAGCTAACTTAATTGGGTCTGAACCGTTTTTTGGGTTTCCTAGGTCATACAAAACGAACCTCATTGACAAATTGAAGAAACGAAAAATGTTTTCATACTGGAAATAAGCAAAACGAGCTGGACAATGTCATTTCTCATGACAAAGATAAAGTGTTTGAATGTAATAAGAACACTTGGATTTGCTAAAGCCTTTGACTTTTAGGCCAACCCACTATTAGATTACAAAAGATTTATCAACATCAACATTTAACATTGTCATTTTAAATTGCTTATAAAAAGTTTCTTTTAACACATGTACATATATGACACGTATCCTTTTTTATGCAAATATGTACATATCTTTACATTAATTATTTATTCAATCATTAGTTGGATGGTATTCATTACCTTGAACTATGGAAATTATCACTTTCAAATAATAATTATAACACCTTTTTTATTTTTTTGTTTGTTTTTCAAATAATAAAATCGATTTAATGATCACAATGTGCATTTATAAAATTAAAAACTCATTACACATTCGTGACAATCACACATTAACAAATGTCAAACTTTTTTTGTTGTTCTTTAATAGGAAAATTTAAAAAAAAACATTACTTTTCATGTAGATTAAATGAAATTTTCCTTATTTCATTCACAACATGAAAATTATTAAAACAATAATAAAAATAATATATTTTATATTAAACAACAACAATAAAAAATTCAATTGAATGACATATGTCTGAAATTTTCCACATTTAAGGCATACACAAAAAAAATATATTAATAAAAAATATGAAAATTAATTCAAATTTTTTTTTTTTTCTAATTATTTTAATACAATTTAATAATATGAATTTGATAGAATTTAATTATTATTTCCAGTTAAAATGAAAAAAAAAAACAACAAAATGGAAAAATAAGTAGAAAAAATTGTTGTATCCATACACAATTTTTTCATTAGAAAAAACAATTCTCTTTTAATTATTATTTTCCTGTCATTAAATAAAAATTTTCCTGACTTGTTTTTTTTTTCCCCTTTTTGTATGTATATTTTTATTTTGTCATATTTGTTATTTATCCTTTATAATTCGTTCATTCATGGAACAAAAAAACGAAAAAGCATGATGAATTATTCAAGAATTTAACAACAACAAAAAAAATAAATAAATAAAGGATTTTTTTAATTCTTTTTTTTTTTATGAAAGAGAAAATTATTATTTTTTTCCTAAATGTTTCTATTTTTTCATTCTTTTTTTTTTTTTTTGTTATTATTTTTTTCTCTCAATTGTATTCACATAATCATCATATTCTTGATTTTAAACTTTTTTTCTTTTTCTTAGAAAAACTTGTTAAGAAAACACGAGAAAACAAAATTTTTTTCAATATGTTTTTATTTTTTTTTCCAAGATGCTTTTCAACATTTTTCATAAATTTTTCATTATCATTATCCTGTTTTTCTAGCATTTTTTCTTATTATTATTATTTCATAATCATCATTTTTATCATTTTTTTGTGTTGTTATTTTGTGTTATTTTTTAAATATCCTATTTTCTTCAATTTTTTTTTTTTGTAATCATTTTTATACGAAAATTGTTCTTAACATTGAATTAAGAACAGTTTCTGTTCCTTTTTCATCCGCTTTTCGTTTCCTTATTTTTCAACAACGTTTTAATTTTAATACAACTCCTTAAAATGTTTACAATTTTCTATCTTGTTCTTATCTTTCCTTTTTTTTTTCAAAATTCATATTTCTTCCCTTTATAAAAATTTTCCTGTATTTTTATTTTTTCCTTTTTAATATTTAATTTACTCACACACATCATTTAAACGGATATTAACTTTATGATATGACTATGAGTAAGCATGTAAATGGATGAATTGGATAAATTAAAGAAGAATAACAACAACAAAAAATCATCATTTAAAGGTTCATGATGACGATAAATAAAATACATAAATGTATATCACCTACATACATATAGCTTTACATTTTCATATATAAGTACACAAGTTCCTTTTGTCCTTGCCTCAAGTGTATTTTATTGTCTATGAAACATTAAAATCTCTTTCATATACAATTCACCTACACATTCTACAGGAACACGTACATATATTAGCGTTTACGATCTACACACAAAATAAAATGTAATATAATTTTATTTTTATTTTATTTTTTTTCATTGTATTGAATTTATAAGGATATTTCATGGAAAATAATTGTAAGAGGAAATTATGAATTATTTTGAAATGAAGTGGGTTGTAAAAACAGAATAAAAAGATAATATAAGTGTAATAAAAATGAAAACCTCCTTTTTCTCAAGTAGGAAGAGAAATGGATATATGTACGTACTTTATAAATATAACGGATAAAAATGAAATAAAAATGAAAAAGGTGAATGAGGAGTTTTCTTTTTGAATGATATATGAATGACATTTAAGTTAATAGCTAATTGTAATTTCTCTTTTTGTGAATAAGTACAATATTTATTCTACCTATGTATATACACAATACATACATAGAATACATGAAGGGATAATGAGTAATACAAAATAATCATATTTTATAAGTGGGGGATGAAATACCGTGAATAACAGTTATAAGTATTTAATCATAATGAATAACTAAAAAAGAAAAAAGAAGGAAATTAAATAATTAAAATTTTGTAATTTAGATAAATCGATGGATAAACTTTTATTGTATTTATGTATCCTTTTTTTTTATTTGTCTTCTCCTCTATGTATTTCGTAGAATAGTATTTCATTTTATTATTACGTAATCAAATTATAATTATCATTCGTGAGTTTTACATTTTGTATCATAATATCCTTTTTTTTTTCTACTTATAGATATTAAATACCGTACGATAGTAAATTTAAATATAAATTATTCTTAGATTGTTTGCAATGATAACAAAAAATTATTCTGAATATCTTTTTAATTAAATTAATTGAAACTTTGTAAATATAATTATAGATAGAAAAGACCTTGAGTTAATATTTAAAGACTGTGTGCCAAATTGAGCAATAATCACATGAAAAGCCGAATTTATGACTGATTTCAAAAATTACAAAAAAAAAAAAAAAAATTCTTTTAATTTGGAAAAGGTTATCATATTTTTCCCAATTTCTTATCATCAAAGTGCGCACAATATGTTTTTTAATTCAATTAACTGGCACGTGATCAATTTTAGATTTTAATAATAATCAATTTTACAACTTGTGCTTCAAAGCAGAAAATTCTGCATACTTTTTTTTTCGTTAATTTTGTTCTACAAATTGACACGAGATCAATGAACAATTTCGTAATGAATGTCGTCACGTTAAGTTACCATACAATTAAAATATCATTCACATATTCCACATACTTGCATAGAATGAAAAAAACACGATCTAATCAATTTTGTATGAACATTGTTGCTGTTGCAAGTAAGATTTTTCTCGTTTTTAAAAAAAAATTTTTTTTTTAAATATTTGTTGACATTGACCTTGGAATTCAATTGATTTCAAAATTACAATATTTAATTTTTAATATTTTTTCTTTTTGCTTTTTTGATAAATTAATTCATCATAAATTAATTCATCATAAATGCAAATGCATTTAAAATTGCATTTGATTATGCAATAAGAGCGCACGTTTTATAAGAACTTGTTGCTAAGTTGCTATAAGATCTATTTTAATAGAAGAAAAAACTTGAGACTTCTTGTATTAGAAATCACCTAAAGAATAAGTAGTTATTTACATGTTCATGTATTTGTTTATATATACGAGTACATACATTGTTATTGTAATCAATATTCATAAAATCTAATTGATTGATAAATTATCAAACTACACTTTTAAATAAAATTAATGAAAATATCTACATTTTAGAATTTCTAAGAATCGATAATTATTTTTTATTAATTTATTGCTTAAGAAAAAACTTTTTTTTAAATATTTTAAGCGAAAGTATACATGTATACTTCATTTGATTCAAGATTAAACGTGCGTAATAAATGTTTGACGTTTGACATGATTAAAAAATAAAATACTTAAGATTAATAATAAATAATTGCATAATTTTGGCTTTAATCTTATCAGAAATTCATATATCTTTTTTTGATGTGGGTTTTGTGAAATTTTGACCTTTAATTCCAAATTTTTTTTAATGAAAAATAAATTCCAGTAAATTTCAAATAATTTGTTGGAAATTCTATTTTATAATAATAAATGACTGATATTTCTTAACAAAAACAAAAAATATTCAAAAACTTCAATAATATAATTTATAGTCACAATTAGAATCGTTTTAGTCTAGAAAATCCATTAAATTATTTTTTTTTTTTTAAAATAAAAATTAACATAAAATTTATTATTCATCATTATTTTTTTTTTTTTAATTTTATTAAATAAATCAATAAAATTTTAAGTACTTATAGAATTTTTCAACAACAATAAAAAAAAACCAAATGGCTTTTAAAAAAATCAATTAAGAGAAAAATAATAAGTTAAATGACCTAAACTCTATAATATAAATATATAAATATAAAATATCAAAATTATCATCATTAATTTATTATTATTTTATTATTGAAAATTATTATTATAATCACTTAATGCACTCATGCGTTCGCGTCCGCTACATATAATTTCAAAACATATTTGAATTGTTCGATGATGCAGCACCTATTACACATTTATAAGCATAATATTTTTTTTTCTACAAAGAAAAAAAAAATGATTGTTTTGTGCAATATAAGCATAGGGTAAAAATTATAAAAAAAAAGTGCAAATTCATGTAATACGATCTCAAAAAATAGATACATTTAAATTTATTGCAAAAAACAAAGAAAAAATATAATAAAATTGCCTGACTTTGCGAAACTACAGGAGTACACGAAGTTTGTGTGTATGCACTTAAAGTTAACTAAACAAAATTAGTAATTTCCTGTGATCAATTTAAATTCATAAATTATAATTTAATGTTGTGAAAAAGCAAAAAAAAAAAATGGTTATATCTAAAATAACAAAAGAGTTTCTAAACGGCATGCATATAAAAGTAATAAATCATGAAAAAAAAACATGGAAGAGAAAAAAAAAACGGAAAATATATGTATAATAATAATAGAAAATAATAATTTTAAAATTTAATTTTTTTTGTTTTTGTTTAAATTTATGACTTTATTTTCTCTAAACTTGAATTAAAAAAAATTATTGGTTGAGTTCAAAATCAATCGTTCATTTAATGATAATCTTTGCAAAATTATGCGATCTAATGATGCAAAAGTTTTCTAGTTTTTTTTTTTTTTCTGTAAAAGATGATGAAGATCACATCATACATTCATGGAATCATTGAAGCGGACATAAAATCAAAGAAAATGCAACATGACAGGATGTTTGTGGGCTTTATTTTTATGATTACAGAGTGTAACGCATACAGAAGAAAATAGCTATAATTAAAAATTCAATAATTACTATTATGATGTTCATGATATTTTATGACTATGATTAAATAATTAAGTCAAAAATAGTAAAATCAATCATATACGATAAAATATGAACTGTTATTTTTCTTACATATACGTACATCGGTTAATTAAAAGATACCTACTTGTAATAGGTACGAATTATTATCATAAAAATTAATTTTATATATTTTTTTTTACGTGATGAAAAATTAGCTTTAAATAAAATCAAATGATAGCGGAAATATTCTCTGAAAAATTTTCAATTTGAAAGCTTTTATTTTTTTTTTAGTAATTAAAATGAAATTAACAAAATCCTCATCAATAAGAATGAAAAAAAAAAGTGGGTGAAAAGTTACAATAAAGTGAAAATAAAAAAGTGATATTGGAAATTCATTAAGTTCAAAATTCAATATAAAAAAAAAACAAAATCTTTGAAAATCTTTTTAACTACACAATTAGAATTTTAAATTAAAGATTCTTATGATTATAGAACCAACTTTCTTTCTTTTTACATTTTTTTTACTTTTTCTTTCTTCTTTCTTTTAAAATTTAAAAACAAAGAAATTCCATCTTCCCACAAAACCACACATTCTTTCACATTTACATTTTCTTTTTTTTTTTTAATACTTTTTCTTTTACTTGTGTGCATCGAAATTTTCACCCATTGAAAAGAAAAAATGAAAATCTCAATCAATTTGCAAAATCCTTTTTATTTCTCCTTTTTTTTTTATTTTCTGTGAAAATATTTGTACTAAATTGAAAAACGATTAATAAAATTCAAAGTATTGTTTTTTTTACTTTTAGATTCTTTTTTCTATTACTTTGAGATTTTCTTTTTTGCTTTTATGCTTTCAAGAACTTTATACTTAATTCCTTTTTGATAAGTTGATTTTGTGTTTCAGAATCGCTTATAATTTTTTTTTTTTAAATGAAACTTTCAAAATTGTTATCAACCAAAGCGACATAATTATTGGATTATATGATAGGATTTTCAATATAAAAGAAATATTGTTTAATTTCTCATTAAGAAAAAGTATTATTTAAAATAAAGGGGGACAAGAAATAAAAAAACAAAAAAGATTTTTAGTAACTATAAAATCGTGAAATTAATTATATATTTTGGGGGAAAATAATACAACAAAATAATAATAATGTGGTATTAAAGAAAATATGGGAATTAATTACAATTAAGAACTTTGAACTCAATTAAAAATAATCCTCAAAAATACAGAAATACAAAAAGTAAGTAATTACTTTGGAAATTCTATTTAAAAAATTTAAAATTTTACAAAAAGATAAAGAAAATTTCGAAAATAAAATTCAAATTTAATTTATGGTTTTTTCTCAACAAAATAAAATTTTTATGGAAAATAACATTCAAAAAGTGAAACCTTTTTCAAAGAGGAAAAAAAATTTCATGAATTTCTTATGTTTTTGATTTTATCATCCTGGCAATGATTTCTTTTTGAGAAAACGGCATATAGGGTGTTCTTTGGAAAAGGTGGAGAAGGAAACCCCAGATAAAATAGTGGAATAGAATATCAAGGAATGAAATAAGGTTGAGAGGAAAAAAGACAATAGGGAATTATAATCCTTCGAAGGTAAAAAAAATTCGGAAATTCTTTATTCAAAAATGTTCCTATAGGTTATATTGGGAGAATATATCGCACCAGCTTCTTCCGTTACATAAACTACAAAATAAATCAGGCTGATCATCCTTCAAGAAAACTTTAAAGCATATTCATTTTCTTTTTCTATCTTTTATTTTTCATCAAATGTACACTTAAATTTCCTATGACATAATATTTTTCTTTATCGCAATAAATAATTTTTTTTTTTCATTTTATTCTTTCTTCAAATAAATAAATTTTAAATATAACAAAAAGGAAGAAAAAATAAACATTTTTTTACAGAAAAAAATAAAAATAATGATAATAATAATAAAAATAAATTTTTATTAAAAGAAAATAAGAAAAAGAAAAAATGGGAAAATGTTTAATATTTCGCAATAAAAAGTAAAAAAAAAAAATACATGAAAACATCTGTGATGATGTTAGAAAATTTCTTTATTTTCTCTGTTAACAGTTTTTTTTTCTTTTTGCTTTTTAATGAAAATCGTTTCTCATTTTTATCATCGAAATCATTTGTTTGACTTTTTGTTTTTATTACTTCTCACATTTTTAAAAACATAAAAAGAAAAATAAAATAAAATGACAAATAAAGAAAATGTTTTCATACAAAAAAGAAAATCATAATTAATTTTGTGATTTTAAATGACATTAAATTCTTTTTTCGAAATATTTTATTTTATTTTTATTTTGTTTTTCTGAGAAATTTATAAAAATAAAAATTTAGAACATCAGAAAAATAATAAAGAACTTTTTTTTTTCATTATGCATAAATTTTTAAATACATATGTATGTATGTACATAATATGTTTTCTGCAGCAATAAATAATATGTGAACTGAATTTTTTGAGTAAAAAAAATAAATAAATAAAAAAACATATATTTTTTTTTTTTTATTGGAAAATATTTAACGAAAAAAAATCAAATTACCATTTATCATTTTTTGAACAAAAGAGTGCATAAAAGGAACAGTAACATAATTTTTTTCCATATTTTTTTTTTTTATTACTGAATAGTAAAAGTGAATAATTTCACAATAAAAGAAATTTCTTAGACATGTTGTGCCAAAGAAAAAAGGAAAAACAAAGAAAATAATGCATTTATTTCGTTTTTCATGATAAGAACGCTCAATGTCTGCCAAATATTTTTTTTTTTATTTTTTTTTTTTTTTTAATTTTCTCATCATCACTGTAACAATTTGCATTCATTTTTGATATGAATTAAGTTTTCAGTACAAATTACTAATTGTAAGATTTTACTTTTTGTAAATTTGGCACCTGCATAATACTATATTTTTTTTTTTTTTGCGTTTTTTTTTTCGTTCACATATGAAACACATGCCAAAAACTAAAATCAGTCTAGTGAAATATTCTTTTTGTAAAATTTATACTTTAAATTTTTTATTCCTAAATGTATGAAAAATTACTAAAAATTGAATACAAATGATCGTAATGCAATGTAACAAACACATTTGTGATACACAAACACACACACACACACACACACACACGAACACAGCAAGCATAAGTATATAGTAATGAGAAAAAATAATAAACTAAAAAAAAAATTATAAATAAAATCCTGATGACATATTTTATAACTGTAGCTGACTGTAGGTTACTTTTATTTCATGTCACGTTTCATAAATACAGTTAAAGTTATAAAGAGGAAATTTTATGTATAAAAAATTCATAAAAAAAATGTTTCAATCCTTATGACTTTTCAAGAAAACAAAAAAAAAAGATCTTAAATTCTGCCAAATTTCATGAGAAAATGTGAATTTTACTTAATTTTTCCCATTTTTTACTACAAGGAAGTTCCATATAATATATGTATGTATGATAATATTTAACAGAGGTTGCTAACTGAAAGATCTATAAAATATCGTTCAAATTGACCTTTGTATTTTATAACTTGTGGTCATGTGAATATTTCATAAAGTATAGGTTTTCCAAAGATTATTTAGAATTAAAAAAGGCCAACCAAAAAAATTCACTTTTTAAAACTTTCCAGAAAAATAGAATATTTTAAAATTTTCTCCATAACAAAACATGTTTTTAAATAACAAATCTTCAAAATAAGGACATAAACCAACCTAATAAACTTTTGAGAAAATGATATGATTTTTATGTTTCATTTTCCCTTGCCTAAAAACAAAAAAAAAACATCTTGAAAAATAAAAGAAACGAGATTTCTTTAAAGGAAATAATAAAAAATATTTATGTGTGTCATTTTTGTGTTGCTATTTTGTATTTTTACTTTTATGTTAAAAAATTTAATGTTAAAGAGGGAAAATAAAATTTAAAAATAGAAAAAAATATGTTACAACAGAATTGAATTTATTTTTTTTTTTATAGAGAAAGTACCCATACTTGAAGGATATATGTACGTATTGGTAAGTGGCTCATTAGACACTGGAGTTTTTATTTAGGTGAACACAAAAAAATAACAGTTAGAAAGGAGATACATATAGTACATATAGCCATGTAGATATGTGTACGTATGTAGTATACATTTTTTTTTCTCTTCCTGATGAATATACACAAACTCTGATGATGATGATGTAATTTAATGTGATGTGTTTATAATGGTGTGTACTCCAAAAAAGTAAAACAAATTTTTTTTTTCTTCTTATGTTCCTTATTCCTTTCGAATAGCATAAAATTGAAATGAAATGTGAAATAATGAAAGAAAGGTTAATGACCTCGAAAATTGAAAAACAAAAAAAAAAAAGCAAAAGGAAGCATAAAATGTAGGATACATGATTTCAATTCAAAATAAAATTTATATAGGAGTAGAAACTGAAAAGAAAAAATAAAAATGTATTACACAATATAAAGATTATTATTTATTCTTTTTTCTTGAAACTGAATATAAAGGATAACAAGAAACAAAACACCTGTAGTTAAACATCTTATGTTTTTTTATCTTAAAAAATAAGATAGAAGGATAAACATTCAGAAAAATCTAATCTAGTATCAGGATGTATTCTGTATACAGTATTCCGATGTTGAATAGAAGACAGAAAAAAAAAATAAAGATAAACAGAAATAATGATGCACAAAAGTAAATGTGTATTTAATGCTTGAAAGGATATATTATTGTTAGGATTTTATTTCAGGCTAAAGAATTTAAATTACACAGGGTAAGTGATTTTGTAATATTTTTTTTTTCATTTTCTTTAAGAGAATATCTTCGAATAGGCTTATTAGGTTTTTCAATTCATAAATTAATTACACTTTCGAAATTTCTTCTTTAAAAATTTTCTTACTAAGATGTTTTAATAAAACAAAAATTAGATAAAGAATTCATAGAAATCTCGATGGTTCACTCGACCGAATGCGATCGAATTTTTAAAGCGTGATAGAATACCTAAGAATGTGCTGCAAAATAACTGGAAAAAAGAACTATCGGAAGACCTATAGAAAAAAGTTGTCGATTCCTTACAAAACTATAATACATATACCTATCCTTGCAATTCTCGAAGAGAGTACGAATTATAGGGCATTAAAAAAGAACTTCTTATACGTATCAATGTTGAAATATCTTAGATACTTAAAATGTTATCATTTCACCCTGTACTCATAGACATGTCAAGCCCTTCAGATTTAAAATTAAAAAAATATACATATATAATCTGTATAGAAACTCGATATATACTTATAGAAAAGCATTAAGTAAGTGTTTTTGTTGAAAATCCACACAACTTTTTTTTTTTTGTTAAATAAAAATTTTTACTCAATAAATAATAAAATGTATAAGCTATATTTTACTTATAACAACTCTCATAATACTTAAGCTTTATATTATTGATTTCTGTTTAAAAATAAAATAAAATCGCTTAACACAGTATATGTGACTAAAATAAAAATATTGTATTAGTTTTAAGTAACATAACAAATACAAAAATAAGAGAAAAAAAAATACGAAACATAAAAGATTATAATGCATAATTACAAGGCTTCATTATGAAAGGATTTTATCCAGAAATAAAAATTTGAATTTGTAGAATTATGAATGAACATCAACATACATAACACGATATATAGAATACAATAAATAGATTCCAAGGTGCTGTTATACGAGTATATTATAAGCAAGAAGATTTATATTTCACTTACTTCTTAGAAAGAAAAAAACCATTCAAAAGAGAAGAAAAATACAGGATTGATTACTGCAAATCATGCTAGAAATAGGAGTTACTGTAGGTACTAAATTATTTGATTAAATATTTCAGGTAAATACAAAATAAATATTTAATATAAAACAAATTTACACATGCCTAAGTATACCATGCAACTATAAAGACTCTATCTTGTTATGTTATCTGGGACTATTCACTATACTATACACTGCGCATTTTCGACCATGATTTATCTATGTATTTATTATTTATTTATTTTTTTTTTGTTTTTTTTTTTCAAATTATGGATATGAAAAAAATGCCCATGATAAGAAAAATTTTGCATTTCTTGTTAACCCATTCGAGATCAATCACACACCACATGTGTGTTATGCAGAATCTAACAAGAAATGGCATGGAAGTAAAAAACATCAGCTATAAATTTTAAAGGGTTAATTAATTTTTCTGTAGAAAATATAACCTCCTTGCTATTAGTTTCGAATTATAAATATTTAAAAAAAAAATGTAGGCATTTATTTATTACTTTTTCCATTAGGTACTATTTTAATTTTTATAAGACACGCACTTTTAATTGATTTTTTTGAATTACATATTTATTTAATATTTAAATATATGTATTCTAAAAATAAAATAAAATAAAAAAAAACTCACTTCAAAAGTTAGAAAAACTTCTAAAGGCTATAAAAGTATCTTAAATTAAATAATTTATTAATGTTGACCTATAAAAATAAAGGACATTGTTTTTTTTTTTTTTTTTCAATTACTTTTTTTTCCTCCTTCTTTTCTAAATCATAAATTATTTATTTTATGGAATAAAAAAAAAATCTGTAATACAATAAGTTTGAAAATATTAATAATTCTAATTCTAATAGCAGGAAAATGACCTTTAACATACATTTTTACAAAAATTTATTAGAAAAGAAAATATCATTACAATAAATCACGCAAATATATCATTTAATACATGTAAAGACCTAATTTTTTATCTCCCACACTTTTGTGAAAGGTTGAATGAAAAAGGAATTGAATTTAAAAAAACAAATTAGGTACTTAAGCAAATCAGGTCTAGACCAAATTTATAAAAATAACTAGGTTAGAATTTTTTGATGCCAAAAATATATTAAGTTAATTGTAGATAATAAATATCCTATTTTTTCCAAAAATTTTAGATAGAAGTAAAAAGTTTGTTTTGTGGTTATGATACATTTATAACTACTTATGATTTTCGATTTTTTAATTACAACATCGAATCGATATAATCTTTGGGCCAGTTAAATTCAACAGAATAGCTATAATTGAAAGGAGTGCCACATATTGATGATCATATCAATTTTATTTTTCTTCACATTTAATAACTTAACGAGAATACTATAATTGTTCAAATTTCCCCAGTTCATTTTAAACCTTAAAAAATCAAGTTTTTCAAGGTTGTACAAACTAACAACTCTTCCAAGTAATTTTACAATAAATCGGACAAAGCATTGTGTGTATACCGACCAAGTTAGTTTTATAAGAAAAAAAAAATCAATTAAAAAAATTTGTTCTAATTTTATAATTCAACTTTTTTTTTATAACTTTGAAAATAAGTTTTTATATTACAGTCAGGTATACGTGCACGTAGGCACAATAAATTGTCCATGAAAATAAGACAATAAAATTTGACTTTTCAAGGTACAAAATTATGTGTTGTTTCAAGTATAAAACCCTTTTGCACGCAATCAATAAAAAACAAAACTTGTCAATCAAACGAAAATTTTTCAAAATAAAATACACCGTAATTAAAAAAAATATAGGTATGTGCGAGAATACAGTTAAGATACAGGTGAATATAAAAGCATGTATGTAAATGTGAATTAATTTTAATGAACTTTTAAAAGTTGAACCCAGTAATTAAATTTTATCGTAAACTTTAATTGTTTTCTTTCTTATGAATTAATAATCGAAAAAAGAAATTATTTTTAAAATAAATTACAAAGTATGTATTTTGACGTACCTTTTCAAGACATTCTTGACCTATGGCCTTTGGATCACATTTGACAGCCTGTTGGGTGCCATTTGGTAAATTCACAATGCACCACATTTTGTTGATTTTTTTTTTTAAATTTTATTATTAAAAAGTTATGTGAAAAAAAGATTTTTAAATAATTCACTAAAGGTAACTGATAAGAACTATGAACTTAATTTTTTTTTTAATTGAAAAAGAAAAACCAATTGTAGTATGCAATTGAACTTTGAACGGAAGTATGATAATTACAAGAAATAACAACAAACAATTAACTGTCGGTGTGTGTTCCAAGAATAAAAAAATTCAATTACGAAAAGTAATTTTTTTAAAATTTTTTTTTTCTGGTGTAAAATGTTCAGAGTCACCACAATTATTTAATGAGATAAATAAGTATAAGCACACTTTTTTTTAAATGCGGAAAAGCGGAAATGTGTGTACACGGTGTGTGAAGTTAGAATTCAAGGTTTCAAGGAAAATAGTAGGTAATTATTTTCTTTTTTTTTCTTTGGGAATTTTTTTATTGCACACACTGATTTTATGTTTAATTTAATTTTAAAGGTGATTTTGTTGGTTTTTTTTTTCTTTTCTTACTGAAAATAATTCAAAAAAAGTATTTTTAAGCCATACAAACACAATGAATATTTTAGCCAAAAAAAAAACAATGTTTTTGTTTTTCCTTGAATACTTTGACACTTTGTTTTCTTATTTTTCTTTTTGTGTTTGTTTTTACTTTACTTGTTTTTTTCTGAAAATTTTTATCGCACTATTCCAAAAAACAAACTTTTAATTTGCACTTTTTTTTATTGAATTTTTAATGTTTCACTTTTTCTTTAAATATTTTTTAAAAAAAATTTGGAAATATTTTTGTTTTTTAGATTTCCGGAAAAAAATGTAAATTTGAAAATCGGTTTTTTTCAGGATTTGAAAAAAAAAATTTTTTTTATTTACTTATGTCGGATATATAAATAATGACCGATATAAATTTATTTTGCATTTCTTTACATAAAATTTTACAATATTCGCTTTTAAAAAATTTTTAACAAGCTCTAAAACGTTGTTATAACCCACGTCCATACTATGTGAAATTCACAGTCCGATTGAATCATTGAATATTGAATGGATATTCAGTTTTTTAGTTTTTTGATTTTTGACAGATTGTAATTTCTGTTTTTTTTTTTGTTTGTGGGGTGGAAAATGGAAATGGAAATTGGTAATTGCCAGCAACAAACTTTTTTCCTAACTAGACACTGCATTACTACTTATTTTCAAAAACGTTTTTTATCTACGGGTTTTTGTCTTCGACAAACATATGTTCTAGCAGCCATAGATGGCTCTCATATCAATTAGGTACGATACAAATCTTGTTTCCGTTAATATTCACTAGTTTTTCGAATTTGTATGAAATTTCTTGCCTTCTAAGATGAGAATTTACTCTTTCTGGAGTCTGAACTACAAGAGTTCAAACAAACTTCAAATTATAAAAAAAAAAAAAAGGATTCTAAAAGACAAATTACATTTTTTATCAACAACAACCTTCCAAAATGCTACCAAAAAGATCTAAAAATAGGTACAGCAAAAAAGGTACAAAACAGTCGGTTTTTCAAAAAATTTGGTTTTTTGGTTCATGTTTTTGTTGTTACTCAGATAAATTTGACCGCTAAAAAGGGTCTTTTAAAGAATATAAGAAAAAATTATAGATCATTAAAACTTTATCCTACATCCACTTTTTTCACTATACTCACCTACTCGTAAAATAAACACACACATACATTCTAACTCTTCTATTTCAAATAAATTTCTTCAACGTTTTAAATTTCCCATAAAATTATTAAAATTTATGTTTTTTTGTTTCTTTTTTCTCCAAATCAATTAAAAATTCCACCTATTTATTTCATAGATTCATTAATTCTATTTTTTCTTCATATTTTTATTAATCCAGGTCAAAAACACTATCACCATAAGAAAATTTTTTTTTTCTTTTTTTAAATTCTGATCAAAGATCAATAAATTCGAAATTAAAAATTAAACTTTTCAAACAGAAAAACATGTTGTGACAAATTGCATTTTGATAAAAAAATTAATTTAGTATGTTTTTTTTTTGTTCTTTTTGATTCGTTTGTTGACATACAAATTTTTTTTTTTTTTTTTTTTTTTGAATATGAAAACGTGTAAAATTAAAAACATACACAAAATAAATATAAAGAAAATTAGTTCAATACATAAATTTTTTTAAAATTTAATTTCATTGGCACATGAACGCACGCATGATTTTTATCAATAGAAATTCGATTCTTTCGTTGGTTTTTTTTTCAATTTGTTATCTTTATTTTTTTTTTTAAATTAATAATAATTCATTGATATCAAATGAAATAGGTCAATTATTAATTTGGGAGAAAAAACAATTCGTGTTTTCAATGATATAAAAAAATTAAACAAAATTAAAATGTTTGGTTTCCGTTAGATTCTTCAAAAAGTTTTTCCCATTTTTTTTAATATTATTAAGACAGTTTTTTTTTTTAATTTTTTTATTTATTTATTTATTTTTTTTTTTTTTGAGGCATGAAAAATTAATAAAAAATTATATCCAACAAAAGAAAATATTCTAAGGAAAAGGAATAGATCCTAGCTCGATAGGATTTGTAATTGTATAAATAAATAAAAAAAAATTAACAAGTTCTATTTAAAATATTAGATTTTGTTAAAAGTTTAAACAGAAAAACGGTCTAGAAAACTCAAGGTAAGTGTAATGTGTTCCTCCGTGGAGTGATAAGTATAGACGATGAGGACCCTAAAAGAAATTCGAATCTTCATGAAGTTTTCAAGATATCCTCTTAAATTCTAATAGGAAGGGCATTGGTAGATTCAAAGAGAACTTGTTCAAATAAATTTTAGGCCTTTGAAAAATCACAATTTTTTTTTTTTCAAATTTAAATTTAAAAATTTTCTTCACGTTTTTCAGAATTTGATAAGAAAATATAAATTTTTTTTTAAAGCATATTATTTTATTTATTTGCATTTATTCATATTCATATGGAAATTTAGTAACATTTGTTTTTTTTTTTACATATTACAATAAACATATTTTTAAACATAAACATAAAATTATAATAGATATTTCTTTTTATTTATATTTTTCTCTATTTTTTATTTAAATGATAAAATTCACAGCCACTTTAATGCATTAAATTTTTCGTGTGACATAATCTAAAATATGATTAAATATATTTTACTTAAATTTAAACTCATACTATAATTTCTTTTTTAATGGTAAAAGTTTATTTAAATAATAAAAAATATTTATGACCGATTTCACAGTAAGTATCCACAAAGGCAAAGTTTCTGATTTTTCATATCTAATAATTTTTTTTGTCATTAAATTTATTTCAACTGAACTATACACTTTAACTTTCAGTAATAATCACATACACTAAGTTCAAGCTTGAATTCTAAACTTAGCTTATAATTTAATCAAATTCATGTTTTGAACTTTTACTGTGAAACCATGCATTTTATATTCACTTCTTATTTTTTTTATATGGAATTTATATATTTCCGAAATATTTTTATGCGACAAAAATTCAAAATAGAAAAAGTCCTTTTCAAAGAACGGACTTTATAAATGATTTCATTTCAATTTTCTATAAAATTAGAAACTTGATATTCTTTTTTTAAATTTTATTTTGAATAGTTTTAAACAAATCATAAGTTTTTTCTTTTTTTAAGAAAAAAAAAAAACACTTTTAATTTTCTTTTTCGTTGTTTCTTGTTTTTTAATTTGTACCTAGGTATATTTTTTTTTGTGCTTATCATTAATTATTTAAAAAAATAAATAAAATTCTTAAATTCTATTGCACCATTTTTGATTCGAAGCTTCTTTTTCATGCATTTTTATTTTTTTTTAAATATGTCTTTTTTTTTTATTTTCTTTTGATTTTTTTTTTAATAAAATGATTACAAAAATACATTATTTCATACGTGCAAAAATATAAAAATAAAATAAAATAATTATTAAATTTAATTGGCTGTTTTGAAAAACGATTTCGTTTTTACACGTAGTTTTATTGACTGTATTGAATTGTTTTCTTAATTCTTTTGTTTTGTTTTTAAAATTAATTAAATGCGATTAATTTTAATTTTTTTCAAAATGACGGATTATTTACTGAATTTTTGGCAGAATAAACTGAATTCTAAAAATTGTTATTAATGAAGAATTTAACAAATACATATTAAAAATCTTATAATATATCCTTTTTCTAATTTTCTTTTCCGAAGAAAAAAAATTTTTCCCAATTTTAAGAAAAAATTCAAAAATTTTGATTTTCTATTCTGAAGAACGAACTTATTTTATTCCTTTTATTCCAAAAAAAGTAGAATGTTGTTTTTTAGATTTTTTTGTTATAAACTTCAATGAGCGTTTTATAAATTTCAACGCTTGAAAATTTGATTATTTCTTTTTTTTTTAACAAATTCTAAATTTCATAGAATAAAACGTTGTTCGAATTAAAATCTATTTTTGAATCGAAACAAAAACAAAAGGTTCCAATCAGAACTTCTTTTTGAAATTTTCAATTTCGCTTCAAATAGGGTTCTAACCTCAATTAAATTAAAAAAAAAAAAAAAAAATTACATCCACAAACAAAAAACTTTTTAACTTTAAACTATAGTACGGTATAAATTTTAAATTAATTTTAATTTAGATATTTCTATAAGGATTAGTATGTGTAAGGACACATATTTTTTTTTCATGTTTATTTAATTTAAAAAAAAAAAAAAAAAAATTCTTATTTACTATATCCGATACCATAATACACATAATCTACACACCAATCTTTAACATGATCCTCATTGTCACAACACATTGGATATACATCTCTTGATTTTGTTACTTTAGCACATCTCATACATAATTCCATTAATTCCATATTTTCATTACATTTTTTTATTTGTCTTATTTTATCTGGATGTAAATCACCATATTCATTTTTTTCCATATTTTTTTCATCTATTTGATGTTGTTCTTCTTGATTTTTATGTTTTTCATATTGTTGTAATTGTACATTTTGTTGTTGTTCCTGTTGTTGTTGTTGTTGGTTATATTGATCCTGTTTTTGTTCTTGTAATTGATATTTGTTATTGTTAGGATTACTAAAATCATCTATTGTTGGACGTGGTGGTATTCTATCAACTGATGGACGACATGATACAGTCACTATACTGAATATATACATTGCAAGTATAAAAAAAAATGTTGTACGATATTTAATCTGTAAAATATAAAAGAAAAAAAAAACAATGAATAATAATATAGTAAAATATGACTTAAAAGTTATTATAATAAACAGTCAGTGCTGATGAAAAGTTGAATAAAAGGATATTCTAACGTTGTGGCTTATAATTAGAAAAAAAAAAGTTGAAATACTTGCAAATTCTTTTAATGAAAAAATGATCTTTTAAGGAATTCAAGACAAAAATTCTCTTCAATTCAAAAAGAAAAGTCATAATTGAAACTTCCTGATGATCCTTTACGAAAAAAAATCTACATAGTACGAAAATCTTTTCACAATAATTAAGGAATTTTTTTTTAAATATGGCACATACATCAATTTTGATTTATGACCTAAAAAAATAAAATTTCAAGAAAACAATTCAATTAAAATTTATCCTTGTAAAGTATTATATTTCTATTATACATATTTCTAAAATTCCTCAGTCCATTTTTCAATTTGTTTATTAAAATTTAATTTTTTATTTACAAAAGTACTTTCATATAGAAAAATACTATAAATTTGTAATAATCACAATAACAATCCATAATAACAAATAAAATCAACGTTTGTCTGTCGTATACTTTTCATAAAACATAACATAAACAGCATCAACATACATACTCGTGCATACATTCAAGTATGTCATATACATAAAATTAATGAAATTAAATCTTTTATTCAATTTTTATGATTGCAATTGACCCATAAAAATAAACAAAAATATTGCAAATATAAATAACAAAATAGAATCATTATTATTGAATACATCACATATGTATATGTGTAATGTAAATTCCTTAAGAAAACCATTTATATGTATATGAAGAAAAACATTCATGAAAAAAAAAAATGGTATGTGAAAAATAAAAATTCCGAACATTATAAATTTTGTTTTTTCGATAAGAATTGCTCATTATTTTTTATACTTTGTTTTTGGACTTTAATTTATTGGTTTATAATTATTCATGCAGAATGTTGATATTTTTTTTTGTGGTAGGAAAGTTGAAGTTTTTTTTTATAAATAAATTTTCCATTATTTTCATCTTAAAAAAGAAATTATTTAAATCACATAAACAAAGTGTGAAAGATAAGAGAGAAACAAGAAATTTATGAATCTTTTTTTTTTTTAATAATAAAGGGTTTCCTGTTTTTGTCCGATGGAAAACAAACATAGTAGCTTTGGTCTCATGGTATAGTGAAATACTTGGTCTTATATGCTTTCACGTACATACGACTTTTCGCGTTGGGGCTTGGCAAGAACTATCTCTAAAACAATTTTTTGTAATTTTTTTTTTTTTTTTTTTTTGAAACACTCTTAATCCTGTGTGTAACTTTATCTTATTAATTATAATCGTGTTTCATTAATTAAATTTTCTCTAAATTTCACAACCTCATTGAAAAAAAAAACATCGTCCACCTTCAAAATTTGTTGTCTCATTATAATCATAGAAAACGATTATAATTTCAATTAAACAAAATTTAAATACTTAGCTATACGCAAAATAATCATAAATTTATCAAAATTAATTCATATTTTTAATTATGATCATCACATGAACTAAATAAATCCCCTATCTCTACCATTAAACGTGTATTAGATTTCCTGTTTAATTTTAATTCAATTCAATATTTGTTTTTTTTTTTTTTTATGTAATGTCTTTTTTTCTTCTTCTCCATCTTCTTTTGCTTTTGTTATAAATGCATTTTATGAATGAAATGTGTATACAATTCATAGAAATAAACATGACAGTAATAACAACAACAACAACAACAACAACAACAACAACAACAAAAATAAATATTCAACTACATATTATTATTATTATCGCATATTTTTTTACGATAATATTTACGCACAAAATTCATTTATACGATTTGCTCTATTTATTTTCTAAATAACAACAAAATATCACATGTACACTCCATCGAGAGTATCTTTTTAAAAAAATTCATAAAAAAATATATATATCAAAACAGATATGAATTTCAAATTACACACACACATACAAATTATGCGTATACTATATATTAATAAAAAAAAATTTAGGTTAACCTAATTTCAAATGATAATAGAATGAAATTATGCACTCATATAATGGCGAATTGTACATTAAATAAAATTCACATCATAAAATGAACAAAATGATAATTTATGTAATAAATGATAACAACAACAACAGCAACAGCAAAAAAATATGTAAACATCAATCGTACAACAGAATAACACAAATAATTCAAAATAATGACGACAAAATAGAAAAATTTAACAAATTCACATAAGAATTGATATCATGTTATATACACATAATTTATATGATTATGTTTGTTTTATTTATTTTTTTCATAGTGTCTGACATGTATTTCATCTATTATCTTAAACAACAACATAATATGAGTACACATCACATAAAAATGTGCATCTTTTCATATTTTAATAATATTTATTATTTTGTTACAAATTTAACAAAAACATTTCAATCCAACAACAGCAAAAAATCGCATTTGCATTGCACAAATGAATGCATTTTAAATAGGGTAAAATACACAGTGTTCAATACTTTTATGGTCTGTCCATTTCAACATTTAGAATTCTAATCCTTCTTTATCTGGAACATAAGTAAAAAGAAATTTCTCAGGCTGATAGCTAGGCCTTTTTATAAGAAGTGACTATCATATTGCATAGGTTCATATTGCATAGGTTTCTAACGAATAGGATACTTTACCTTATTATGTATATAAATAAAATTTTCATATAATATGCATTTTATTATCTCATATTAAGTTTGTACTCATTATTTTTCAACATATTATTGATTGATTTATTTTTCAATCATAATGTTATTTTTTTTGTATAATTTTTTTTTTTTTTTTTTTTTTTTTTTGAATTTTATAAATTTATTTTTCATTTTGTATAAGAAGCATTTTGTATGTTAGAGGGATCTTAATAAATTTAAAAAATAAAAGTAAAAAATACAAAAAAAGAACAAGTGAAATTTGTATAGAAATTGCATTCAATGCACAATATAATAAAATATGGTATCTTTCCTTAGCTGCTTTGTAAATAAATAGATACTTTTTTTTTTTGCTAGTAATACAAAATATGATTTATGTTTGTCTATGGTTATAATTGAAAATGGTATAAGTAATGGGTTATTGACCATTTAATAGAATTGTTTGTTTTCAAAGTTTAATAATTTAAAAATAACAACATAATAATAAAAAGATTAGAAGAAAAAAAAAAAACAAATGCCAATTGAGAAAGTGAAAAGATCATAGAAATTTTCCAAATACAAAATATGTAGACAGAAAGGACTGTGAAGCTATTTTTATACACGACATTTTAGCATTAATTTTCACGAATAAAAAACTACATAGTTAAAGTTTCGATTGAAAAATCAAACGATTAAAGTTTAGAAGGAATTTTTATTTTAAAATCTTCTTCAAGATGAAAAGAAGAAGGTGCCGGTTAATCATTTTTTAATCGAAAAATTTGACTATGAAAGTTCAACCAATTTTAATTTTTGAAAAAACAAAGCGTTTAACATTATCGTTTTTTTTTTTTTTTTTTTTAAGAAATAGAATCTCTAAAAACACAATTTTTGAGATATATTTCGAAAAATCTATCTAAATTTAAAGTAATTATATAAAAAAAATTGATAACCTGAATTAAAATTTTAAAAAATTAAATAAAAATGAATTCTGAATTTCGACTAATCGAATCATTGTTGAGTTCCTCGTCTACGAGTATCTCTCATTTCTTAATGCATTTTTATTTTTAAATTATCAATATCATTTCTATTGCATTAATTATTTTATTGAAAATTTTCTGTTATTAATTTCTTTTATTTTTACTGACATTTTGCACTTAAAAAAAGAAATATAAATTTGTTTATCACATTCGATGTGAAACAGGAGTTCATTAACAGAATACTGCAATGAAAGATTTTATTTTCCTTTTTTTTTTTTCCTATACTTTTTCATTTTATTTTAACTTGTTTTTATGCTAAATTCTAATCTGTTGTTTTGTAATTAAAATAGTGAAATGCATGTTTTTTTTTTTTAATTTTATTTATTTAATTAAACTGAATTATTTTTCTATTTTAGATTTCTGTTTGAATTTTTTTTTTTGTTTAGTTTTTCAAACTGTAATCATAATTTTCAATGTTATTTTCTGAATAACATTTGTGAAAAGGTTAAATACAAAACTTTTTCTTGTAAGATTTTTTGTAAGAAAAATGTTATAAGTTTATCTCAAATTTAATGTTTATTTATAAATGAAAATAAAATATAATGTTAATTAAATTTCATTGCAAAGGTTGACATGAGAAAAATAATATTTACGATTAAAGTGTAAGTTTGAGGTTACTCAAGTCGATTGTTATTTAACGACATAAGATATTCGAGAGGGAAATAAAAAAAGAATTTTCAGTTTTAAAAATAGAAATACGTTTAAATTACACAATGATATTTTTAAGTCATATTATTTACAGCTGAATTTCCTTTTGTACCTATGGTTTACTTGGAAATATTAGCCAAAACGGAGAAAGTGTTAACTTTAGTGATTGTACAGTAAATAAGGTGTATCAGTGTGAAAAAAAAATTTAGATTATTTTTTGAAAAGCTTAATTTTATTTTTTAACTTTCGTGATATCCTTTACTTTTTTATATGTATATTTCCCAAACTATTTAAAAAGTAGACACTAATTTTTAATTGAAAATATGTTCTAAAATAATTTTCATTTTAAAATAAAAAATTGAGTTAAAGTCTTAAAAATTATTAATATTTGTTGGCTTTTGTAAAAGTCCTTCAGTAATTTAAGCAAATAGTATCTTATACTTAGAAATAATTTTTTTAAAATTAAATCATCTCTTACTTACCCGAATATGATTATTCAAAATTAATTCCATTTTGTTTACAGGAAGTAACTGCTGGATTTTCAAAATAATTTTTTTAAATTGAAAAAAAAAAATTTACTAATAAAATTCTGTTACTTTTTTTTTTTTAAATTTAATAGGCATTTACTTTATACCAAATATTTTATAACTTTATTTTTAAAAAAAAAAATCTAAAGCACTAAGTTTCTTTAAAATATTTTTCCTGTTTTTTGTCACTTTTATAAAAATTTTGTAAAACTAATTTAAAAACTTTTTAATAAAATAAATACAAAAATTCTTATTATACAAATTTTTCCAAATTTAATTTTTTTTTTTCTCTCATTAGATGAAAATTTGTTTGTTATTTTAAGAAAACGTTTCAAGTACAAATTCTCGATCTCGACTGAGAAATTCGCATTGAAACGATCTTAATTTATATGAATGTCCCATACGTTTTCATATTAAATACACAAAATAATAAAAAAAATACATATATATGGAAGAAAAAAAAAACATTACTGATAATATTAGGTTTAATAAAATATAATTTAATTGTATGTATGTATGTAAGTAGACATTTTTTTTTTTGTTTTCTTATTTTGAAGACAAGGTGATACAAAAAAGAACAATGTTATAGCTATAGCAATATAAATGAATTTTAATTTAAAAAAGAAAAATTATAATGCTGTTAGAACCACTGAAAATTTTCAGTTTTATTTTTTTCCGATTTGGAAAATTCATAAAACAATGCTTGTATGTGTTTACCGGTAGATAAATTCATGAATATAACAATTTAAAAAAAAAAGAAGCCACTGATAATTTGCTACCTATAAAATTAAAAACAAAACTAGAAAAAATTATATCAATTTTTTTTTTGCCTTCAAGACTGATAACATTTATTTCGTTTATTTCTTTTTTTTTTTTTTTGAGAAAGAGAAAATCACCTTTATGGCGATGAAACAAAAATTGACTTTTAAAAATTTATTGACCACATATAACATTCATTTTAAAAAAGATTTAACGTGACCAGACAAAAAAGAAGAAGAAGATGATGAATAAAAAGAAAATTATCTTGAGAAAAAAAAATCAAAGTTATTTACAATTTTTCTTCTGTAATTTTTTTTTTTTGTAAAGCTCATTTTCATTAATTGGACTTTGGGTTTAAGAAACATCGTAGTTTAATTGAAAATATCTAAAAACAAAAAAAAAAAAATAAGTAAATAATATAGAAAAAAAAAAATTTAAAGAAACAAAAATTTTAAAACACGTGGATTTTCAGGAAGGAAAAAAAAACAAAACGAAGGAAAAAATTACAAAAAAAAAAAAATAAATAAATAAAAATGTATGGAAAATGTGTAATTGTAGTTTTATTGTAGACACTTTTTTTTCAATAATTATTCCATATGGTTTAATTATTATTTTTATAAAAATTTTTTATAATGTTATTGCTGAATTGCTTGTTTAAAGATAACCTTTTCATATTATTTTTTTTTTTGTTTTGTTTTGTTTTCTCTATGTTTTTTTCTAATTTATATTTTTTTTTCTAATTAATTTTATATGAGTGAATCTAACAATTCATATGTAAAAAAATCTATTATAAGTTGAAAATTGAATTTTTTTTTCTTTCAAAAAAATTGTTTTTAATTAAAATTCATAATGTTGTTATTTTTTTAATTGTTTTTGTGTTTAATGAATTTTTTTTTATAAATTGTCAATTATACGTTATAAGGAGAAACATTCAATCCTGAACCATTTTTGAAGAAAAATTTAAAAATTTATTTGAAAAATAACGAATTGTTTTTTAAAAATTCAAGAACTGTGCCCTATTTTATATCAATGATAATTATTTTTTTGTAAATGGACATCATATATAATTTTTCCCACAAATGATGGATTCGATTTCCGAATTTCACAGAGATATCTGAAGAATTTATCGTAAAATACATATTTATAATTTTAAATCGTAAAAAAACTTTTTTCCAAAAGTTTTGTTTTCAAATATATTGGAAAAAATTTTGACAAGTATAAGAAATTTCAAACTAGTCAATTTGAAGGCCTTTACCTTAGCAACTAAAATTTAAAATAAAATCTGCCCAATTCCTAATTATTGATAAAAATTTTTGTTTGTAGAAGGTTTGTGATAAATCGTGCTTCTTAGGTTTTCCCCTCATTTATTTTTCCAATGAAAAAAAAAATTTTTTTTTTATTTGAGAATACCTTATTATTATTCATAAATCCGAATTTTAAATAATTAAAAAAAAAAATTCATAAATTTATTATTTTTTATAGCAAAATAAGCAATAATAATTAAGAAAGGAGAAGGTTAACATTTATATTAGGTTATAAGGCTATCTTTCAATTTGTTTTTTTTTTTCTTTCTATCTAACACAAAAAAAAAAAAACAGATAATTAATACTGTCTATAACAGATTTACGACAGCTGTTCCAAACATTACATAAACACCATGTAGTCAATCTTTCATTTCTTATATGTATATCATTAATTAAATAATTAATTAAATTTAACTTAGAAAACAATATTCAAAAAATCAAAAAATATATACATATATAGTATATATATAGTATATGACAAAGATTATCTTGAATCTGACAATTTTATAGGGTCATCTAAAAAATTCGGGGAAAATAGGTGATATTTTTATTTACGTAATTATTGCATCATTTATACTTAATTACAAAGTTCTTCCTGTTTTTCATTTTTACAAATAAACTTTTGATAATACAATTCTATTTTTAGAATATCAAAAAAAAAAACAATAAATTAAAAAATAACGAAAATTAAAAAAAATATATAGATAAATAATTAGGTATTCAGATTTAAAAGTTGTAATAATTCAAAAATTGTAAATAACAAAAATCTGCAAAAAACAGGTTTATTGCAAAAAATTATACCCGATACATGATTAATTTTAACAACAACAAAAAATTTAAAAAATATATATATATTCGTGGGAAAGGTTTATTAAATTAAAAATTTCTTAAATACCCTATAATTTTCGATTGGAAATTTTGTAGACATTTTTATTTTACTTTTTTTCCTGTTTCTAAATTTTTAAATTTTTCCTGGCTTTCAAAAGTCAAAGATTTTTTCCAAAATCAAAAAGTTATCTATTTTTAACAAAAAAAAAAAAAAAAAAAATCACAAATAGAAAGTCCATCGGAATACATTTTTGGAAATTCTGAATAAAAGGTACCTATACCAATATTTCCAAAAATAGTAAAAGTATATTTTCGCAAACAATGGGATTTTTGACTAACAACAGCATGAAATATTGTGAATTACTCAAATTCCAACAGGTACTTTCTTTAGATATAACACGTGTATTTTAAAATTCCAAAAATTCCTAATAATCAAGGATATATACATAACAATGGAAATTAGGTACTTGAAATTAAAAAATTTGTTTATCATATTTTCTACTTCAGAATAAATTCACTTAAAAAAATGAATAAAGAAGAAAACAATTGATTTAAATCAATTTATTGAACAAAATATTTAGTAGGTATCTCTTAAAAATTGTTTACTTAATTTCAATTTTTAACAGCACTTATGATAACATTCCTACCTTAAAATTTTTTTATTGATATTTAGGTGAAAATAATAATTATATCATAACCTAAACGATAATATTTAAATTGAAAGAATTTAAATAAAAAGTTAATTTTAGAAAAGATAAAAAAAAAATTAAAAATTTATTTAAAACATGAATTAATTAGCTGATTGACACAAGGTCACTAATGGGCTGAATCCGCCACCGGAACTAGTCCCACTTTGTTTTGGAAACAAGAAAACACCTCACACCCGATGTTCGTACAACTGCAGAGGAGTAAAAGATGGTAAATCTTTGCCTCCTCCTGCAGAAGACACCTCACCGGAAAGTATTCATTGGTGCTTCCTTATAGGTTTCCTTGTAACGTCTGTTGGTTGACCAATTTGGAAATCATAGATTCAATTGTGTATTACAGTTGATCTATTAAGGAAACACCTCGGACCAACCACATTATCATTTTGAAATAATTTGAATTTACAGTATTCATTCATATCTGAAAATGTATTCTGTACATTATGATTAAAAATTGAATATTTGAAGAGAAAATTAGAAAGTATATATATTTTACATATTTTTCAGTCCAGTCCATCATACATACATGTATGATCAAACATAATTTGTATGAATGTACATATTTCTTTTTTAAAAAAATTTTTATTTTAAATTCTAAAAATAAATTTGCTCACAGAACTCATTTAAAACTTTTTTTAGCAGCAATTTCAAGAATCAATAAAATTTTATCAAATTTTTTCCCCAAAAAAAAAATCGAACTTTAAACAATTGCAAATCGATTGAAAAAAAAAAAAAACCTAATAAAAATTAACAGGAAATTAATTTAATTTATGAATTTATAATTCCTTATAACAAAATTACTTTTGAATCAATTTATTTTTTTTTTCTTTACAATTTTTTTCTTCGAAATTTTTATTCAAAATCATTTCTTTTTTATTATTTTTCCTTTTTCAAATTAATTTTATTATGGGTAAACGCTTTTTGGCTAGCATTAAAAATTAAAAACAAATAGAAAATAAGCAAATTGAAAGTGGAAAAAAACATTTAGATAGGCTTTTTATTTTTGAAAGTCATAAAAAATTATTATTTGTTATCAAAATTTGGAAAATAATGGGGAAAAATTAGAAAAAAAAACAAAGAACATGATTATTTCATGAGACGTGGTAATGATCAGTTTTCCATGCGGTTTTTAAGTCAAAGCGGTTCAATTTTAATTGTTGATAACCTTCAATTTGACACAAGGTCACTAATGGGCTGAATCTGTCACCGGAACTAGTCCCACTTTGTTTTGGAAACAAGGAAACACCTCACCCCCGATGTTCGTACAACTGCAGAGGAGTAAAAGATGGTAAATCTTTGCCTCCTCCTGCAGAAGACACCTCACCGGAAAGTATTCATTGGTGCTTCCTTATAGATTTCCTTGTAACGTCTTTTGGTTGACCAATTTGGAAATCATAGAGATTTTGTCTTCTTTGAACTTAAAAAACCAATGCATGCAATTTTTTTAAAAGTATGTATAGAATGTCCAAAATTTCACAATCAGTCACAGACAAAATGTCAGACAGGTGAAATAATTTAATGAAGAAATTTTAAATTTTTCCTATTAATTTTTTTTTCATTATTATTTAATGTATCATGACACCAAATTGTCTACATGCATTCACTGTTTTCCTATCACATTGAAAGTCACCTTAGTGGGGTTTTTCAATTCAACCAAAAAGTACAAATAGAAAAAAAAATTTTTTTTCAAACTGATAAGAAATTATTGATTTCTTCCTGGTTTTATTTTTTATTTTTGTTTTTTCAAAATTTATTCCAACAATAAAATTACAATAAATTTTTAATTTGAAATTATTTCATCGTTGATATTTGAAAATTCATCAAAAAATCTAACAAAATTCATTATCAAAAATAATTTTTAAAAAAAATTTTATAGACGACCTTGGGGCCACCCAACACATTCTTAGTCATCAAAATCGTATCAGGTGGTATGTGCTCAGATAAAATGTGTGTGTGTTTTTTTTTTCTGTTTTCCATTTTTATTAGTTCTTATCTTTTTTTTTTTTTTACTTTACAAAATAATTGAAATTTTTGCCAACATTTTTTTGATGGGCAAAATACTTTGTATTATTTTTTTGTTTTAAATTTAGCTTTATATGTACTTTTGATCTGAAAGCAAAAAACAAAATTGGACAATTTGATTTTTTGTTTTTCTTTTAAAGTCAAAGCTCAATATAATAATTGTATTACGCTTTGTTTTTTATTTTAAAATGGCATTTTTTTTTTTGTTATGGAAAAGATGGAAATATAAACTACATTCTCATGATACACATTTAGTTTTCTATCAATATTAGATTTTTCTAGACATACATACATATGGTATGGTACACTGGTTTCCTAAGCAACAAAGCGTTTGTAAAAAAAAATATCCATAAAGTTAAAAAATATAAATAAGTAACTCTTTATCATCTGGTTAAAGCTTAATGATGATATTTGTGATTTATTTCAAAAGAATTTGAAGAATTATTATTTATTATCAATTTATTGACAAAATGAAAACTATTTTTGTCACAAACAAAAAAAAAAAAAACACAATCATTACATTTCAAATTAAATAAATGCGAAAAATGTATTTTTATCAAAATTTTATTTTAAAAAGGCGTCGTTTTTTTTCCAAACATAGTTTAGAGACGAAGAAAAAACACTTTGTCTACTCGTGTACAATTTTTTTTGTTTTTATTTATTTAATTTTTTTTTTTTTTGTTATTGTTTACCTTTTTATTTATAATTTTTATTCTAATTAAATTCGGTTATCCAAAATGTGATAATAAACCGCACACATTTATAATGACTTATTGAACTTGATTAGAATTTAAAATACTTAAATTGTTTTTTTTTTTTTTAAAAAAAAACGAAATGTAAGCTTTTGAATTAGAATTGAAATACTTAATTATTTGAATTAAAAATAAATTTTTTGTTAATAATAATTTTATAATTAAGGAAAGAGATAGCTACATATGTATTTTTGTTTTTCAAAATTTTTAAAACTGATTTTAACTTCCACGTTTTGTAAAATACAAAAAAAATAACAACGTAAAAATATATATGTACATACATATGTAAGTAATTTGTTAAACTTTAGGAATTAAAATTGATGTTCTCACGAACTGAAATCTGTCATTATACCACCTTAAAAGGACTTTATAAATTCGAAATAAACTTATTTTCAAAATGAAAAATTATTTTTTACAAAAAAAAAAAAAAAAAACTTTTGAAAAAATTTGAACATTCTTTTTAAAATCATTCATTATTCTATTTTTAGAAATTTTTAATCAAAAATAATTTAAAAAACAAAAAAAAAAAAACAAAAAAAGATACAGTCTGATTTTATGAAAATTTGACCAAAAAAAGAACAAAAATTTAGTTGATATTTAAGTCTAGATAATCCTCATTTTTGAAAAAAAAATTTTTTATAAAAAAAAAATTAAAAAAGTTATTTTTACGTTACATTACAGCTCCACAAGACAGTAATATTATTTATTACTTAAGATAATTATTTGAGGTGGTTTAGAACCTTGTCTTCCATAACTTATCACATTTTCACGGTTTTTTACAGTTATAAAAGCATCACATTTTTTTTTGAATATGTTCTTCTATTTATTTCATTGTTTTCTTAAAATCTTTTTTAAACGATTTAAATAGAAGACAACAGAAAACCACTATTACTGCCTAATGGAAACGTAATGTTAAGTAAAAATTTTATTGCACTGTTTTTTTTTTTGAAATTTACATAAAAAATATCAATATATGTATGTATATAAAAAGGGTAAAATCCAAAAATAAAATTGATCCTTCTTATGATACACAGATAAAATGCATTCAATAACAACTTGAAATTCTTGAAAAAATTTTCAAAAAAAAAGGGAAAAATTATATACGAGCAATTATAAAATTCATTAAATAAAATTGATAATCAATATTTTTTATGCTTTAACTTAATGTCCAAAAAATTAATATTTCAAAGTGCATTCATGTACACATTTTATGAATCATGGAATTTTCTTCTTTTTTTTTTTTTTTTTTGATTATTTTGTTAATTGATATTTTTCAAAAAAATTGTATAAATTTATATTTTTAATTTTAGAAAACAACACCAAACGGAACTAGAAATAGCTTATTTTTTTTTTGTGATTGGAGCTTAATGGCCTTTTTTTTTAAAAAGAATTGTTTTTTTTTCCAATTTTTTAATTATTAAATATTTTGAAAAAAAATAGCAATTAAAATATATATTGTTTATTTTTTTTTTCATTGAATTTATCAATCATAATTAAACGTGAATTGTACAAAAAGAAAAAAATGGAAATAAAACAATAAATATCAAATTAAAATCACAGACAGATTTTTTTTGTAAAATAATTTTCTGACTCATTTTAGAAAATCAACCAATTATTCAAAATCATTAAAAAAATATTCCACAATAAATAGTTCATCAACCGATTATTTGACTTTTTTTTTTCTCTGTTGGACAGATGTTGAATTATTTTTTTTTTTAAATCAATTAGATAATTTATAAATAATTGGCAAAAAAAAAAAAACAATTAAAAATTTAAAAAATTTCCCAGACTATAAAAAATTTTTATTACAAAAAAGAAATAAATTTCCATTTGAATCAACGAAAATTAAATAAGAAAGAAAGAAAGTAAAAAAGAAATAATTTTTTTTTTATTGATAAGATAATTTTATAGTAATTATGCTTACTAATTAATTTCCAATATAATCACATAAACAGACAAAACAAATATTGCTACTTTTTGTATATATGTATATTTTTTTTTTAAATAAAAATTGCAAAAATTAAAATTACAGCTGATCTTCACATATGTAGATTTAAATTACATAGTAGCAGATTTTTTTTAATCGTTTAAAATACACAACTTGAAGTAATTTCGAAAATTAAATTGAAAAAATTTGTTGAAAATTTCAAATCAAATCTGATTGTGTGCAAAAAAAAAAAAAACAAAAACTACAACAAATTGTAATTCAAAATTTAAATATGCAATAGAAAAACAAAATAAAAGAAAAAACAAGGGCCACAAAACAACAAAGAACATAAAGAAAATAAGGAAACAAAAAAATACTAACATAAAACGTACTTTTAATCCTTTTTTTATTTTCTTTCAAATTGACAAATATTTCAATCATTTTTATCCTTTTTTGACACCAACACACTTTTCGAAAACTTCACAATCACGAAATTATTGAGAAATGTTGTTGAAAGACTTCTTTACGCCTTCAATTTTTTTCGCCATCAAACATTTCACAATTCTTGATTTTCTCATAATCTTCTTGGTTTTTCACATAATTTTTCTCCTGATTTACGGTATCGTTCACAGAATCAGATTTTTCATTAGTTTTATATTTTCCAGCATCTTCTGATTGACCATAAAGACTCTCATCATCGCTATTATCTACTTTCAGCTCATCAGATCCTTTAGAAATTTCATAATTTTTGAAATTCTTCATATCACCTCGTTCACATTTATCATTTTCTTCTTCATTATCATTTTCAATAATTTCATATTTTCCGATATCACTTTCATTTGATCCTATCATACATAATTTCAAATTTTCACAATTTTTCAAATCAATTATAAGGATCACATCATTATCATTTATTTCAGTATGAATTTCACGAATTTCTATCTCATCATCATCGAATAAAACATAAAATGCATAATAAACTGGATAAAAACCGCTACCCAATGACATGAATTTAACATGAAGAAATTTTTCATTTTTCATAAATTCAATCGATGATGGATTAACATTTACAATGTGAAATGTAAAATTCAATTTATCATTAATTTTTGTACAATGGAAATTTTTTGGAAAATTATAAAAAATTGAATGATCAAGAAATGTTTTATTTTTTTCTTTAAATTCTTCATCCTGAATATTATTTTTATTTGAATCACAAAAATTTTCTATTGTTGTTGAAATTTCTTCTACCAAACAAACTTTATTATTTTTTTGTGATTCCCTTGTAATAATTACTTGTTCATCATTTCGTAATAAATCCTTAAAACCTTTTAGTTTTTCACATGATACTGGCAATCGTACAATTAGTTTTCTTGTGATTTTATCAAATTTTGCTGTTCCATCTTTATCATTAACTGAAAATGGTAATTCAATATTTAATTTATATTTAGCTGGTTTTTCTGATTTCATATAAAGTTGTTTTATATGAACATCTAAGATACAATCATTAACGGTATTTAACATTGGTAAATTAATTTCAATAATTAATTCTTTTGGTATTGTTAAATTTAATTTAGAATCTAATTCATTTGTCATTTCAGTTAAATCAATATCACGTCCATATTTTATTATAAAATGTGGTTTATTATATTCATCTTTTTTAATTTTCGAACTCAAATGAATTTTTGGTTTATCATCATGTTTTTTATCTGGCATTGGTGGCATCATTGATGCAATTAGATTTAATTCATCTGATGTTGTTTCTTGTGAATGTTTTGATAATTTTCTTATAACAATTGGACGACGCATACCTTTAAATGTCATATGTAGAATTTTTATATTTGTAAAATCTAATTTAACATGAAATTCTCTTTCGATTGCTGAACATGCTGTATCAATCATGTATTTTTTAAAATTATGATTTTTTAATGCAATATTATGTGCATCTGGATGAAATAATACATCATATACCAAACATTTATTATTTTTTTTATCATAATCATAACGTGATGGTGATTGTGCATATGGTAAATTACAATTTATACCTTTTGAATAAGTTTTTAAATCATTACCATATTCATAATTTGGTTTATCAATTTTTATACATTTTGCAATATTTATAAATGTTTTTATTTTACCATCAATTGATGTTTTTAATACAAAACCTGGTTCTGGATATAAAAATATCATATCAACACCTCTTTCAGCTTCAAGTTTTATTAAATCATTTTCATATTTTTTTAAATTTTCTGGATCTTGAATTTCTTCACAATAATCGAAAAACATCTTTTTAAATTCATCATTTTTTAATGCATCTGTTATAGTTTTAGCTTCATCATATGTTATATCTGAATCTTCAATTAAATTCGGAATTTTCGACATTTTTTTCTGATTCTTTTTTTTAGTTTTATTTAATCACACTTTTTTTTTTTTTTAAAAGAATTGATTGAAATTTTACACACAAAAATTTTTCAATGTTACTAAAATTAACAAACAAGAAAATTGTCATAGCAACAACACTTTTTTTCAATTAGAACAAGGTTGTACGGCAATACTCCAAGGAGATAAGGGTATCTCCATTCTGAATAGATTGAATGGATAACAATCAAAAAATAATTTTGAAAGTATTGAAAGGTTGAAGTTCTTACTTTTTAAAAAAAATACATACTGACTTTTCTCGTGGGGTGGGAAAGAATGTTTGCTATATAATATATAAGGGTGAAAATTTCATATTTTAGACTATTATTTTTGAAATTGAGTTTTTCGAAATTCAAAACATTTTTTCCGAAACATTCCTAAAATTCGAAAATATTAATTTCGAAAGGAAAAAAATTTCAAATTTCAATGATTTGTTTTTGAAACCCATTCCATCCACAATATGATCCTTTCTGCGCTACAAGACCAAACAGCAGTGAAAGATTGTCTTAAAAATTCTATTTTACTTGAAAAAGATGTAACGAGTAATTTTTTTTTTTTTTTTGATAGAAAAAATAAAAAACCAAATAATTTTCAAAATAAATTATAATGAAATTTAAAAAATACAACAATATTCTACAATAAAACCACAAACCAAAAACTTCAAAATAACAATTTTTTTTTTTAAAAAAAAAGTCAAATTACTTTTTTTCTTCATTTTCCACTTTTTGTTTTTTTTTTTATTTTTTATTTTTTTTTCAAAACTTTAAAATAAAAAATTATCATTTAGTTTCGTAAGATATTTTTAATCTATTAAAATATTCTAAATCATGTTTTGATATTGATGGTATAAATTTACGATAAGCATTTTCAAAATCACTCATTGTTACAATAATTTTATCGGATTTTAAATCATCTTCTTTAATTTTGCCTGCAAAAAAATATTGTTTTAGAGAGTTGCATGAAAATTGCACGAAATCTACTAAAGAAAAAAATAATTTTTTACCTGCTTTAAATTCAGTTATTGTCCTTCGAATAGCTGATAACCATGCATTTGAACATATTGAATATAAATCAGCTCCAGTCATATCATCATTTAACATTTCTGCAATTTTATCAATATTAATTTGTTTATCTAAATGAAATTTTTTCATTTGTGCTTTCAATACAGATGATTTATCATCTTTATGTGTACATGGACCAACATAAAACATTTTATCAAAACGTCCTGGTCTTAATAATGCTGGATCAATTAAATCTGGACGATTTGTTGCTGCTAATATAAATATATCATTATTTTTATTATTATCTTGTATACCATCCATTTCAGCTAATAATTGACTAACAATACGATCCATAACACCACCAGAATCACCAGATACACCACGATTTGGTGCTAATGAATCTAATTCATCTAAAAATAATACACATGGTGATGCTGAATGTGCTTTTAAAAATATTTCACGTACATTTTGTTCACTTTGTCCAACATACATATTTAATAATTCTGGTCCTTGTACAGATAAAAAATTTATATTACATTCAGTTGCAACAGCTTTAGCAACTAATGTTTTACCAGTACCTGGTGGTCCATATAATAATATACCAGAACGTTTTAAATTTTTACCTAATAAATGTACATGTTTTAATGGTAAACCAATTGACGATTGAATTTCATCTTTTATTTTTAATAAACCACCAATATCAGACCATAAAATTTTTGGTACATTTGGTGCACCTAAACTTTTTGCAAAATTTTTTTGCATATCATTTATATATTTATCAAAATTTTCATATTTAATTAAATCAATTTTATATGTTATTGAATTTAATTTAATATCATTTATAACATTTGTATATAATAATTTTAAATCACCTAAATTAAAACCTTGTGTCATTTCAGCAACTTTTTTTAATATAATTTTTATTTGTGACCAATTAAAATATTTTTTTAAATATAAATCATTATGTGATATTGGATATAATGGTAAATTATCAAAATTTGAACGATTAAATATTTCTTCATTGAATATTTCACGTATATGAAACCATTTTAATATATTATAACGTTCATTAATATTTGGTAAATTAATATTTATTATTTCTAAAAATAAACGTTTTATCATTGATTTTAAATTTTTTTCATTTGTTAATGCAACAATAATAACAGGATATTTACGATCTTTATTATATAATTCTTGTATTTGAACTTTAAATGATGATATTAAACGTAAATCTTCATTACCTTCATTATCGATTCCAAAGATCTACAAAAGAGAGAAAAAAAAATATAGAATGTAAGAAAAAATATTAATTAATTTTTTTTTTGTACTTTGTTTCAGTTGAAACCGAAATAAATGAAAATTTTAAATCATTTTTCACAATAATTCTCGACATTTTCTCAAAATCAGTGAAATAATCAGTAAAATTTTTTATTATACATTTGTGTAAAATGAGTTAAAAATATTAAAAAAACATAAATTACAAAAACAATAAAAAAATTTACCTCGAAATTATGAAAGCATATCATTAATGGTTCACAATTTGAACTTTTTGAAAAAACTGTTTTTAATTTTAATTCAGTATGTGATGGTATTTGTGATATAATTTCAGTACAATCAACACCATATAAATGTATACCTAATTCTTGTGCAATTGCTTTAATTAATTTTGTTTTACCACAGCCACGTTCACCATTTAATAAAAATATTGGATATATTAATTTTGATGATAAACATATATTTGATTTTTTTGGTAAAAATGCCATTATTGATTTTTTTAATTCATTATAAATATTTTTTAAACCTTTTGGATAATTTTCAATAATTGCAAATGAATCATAAATTTGTTGTGGTAAAAAATTATAATTATTTAATATTTGAATTAAATTTGTATAATTTTTATCAACAATACCATAATTTAATTTTTGTTCATAATTATCTTTTATTTCTAAATTAATACAACGAAAATATATTGTTTTTAAATATGAAAATATATAAAAATATTTTGAATATATTAATGTACCTAATAATTTTTCATTTAATTGTATACAATATGTATATTGACGATGAATTATACGTGGTGTATTAAAATAATTTGTTAATATTAAATCATATATATTTTGTGGTATATCATATGCATTATTTAATAATGATATTTCACATTTTAATGAAATTTTTGGTAATTCTTGATTATCATGTAATTTTGATAATTTTATCCAAAATTGTTTTTTCGAAAATTTATAATAATCTAATAAATTTGAATAGAAATTTTCTGATATAAATATACAATTTTTATATTGAAAATAATCATTATTATCATCGTTATTATTATGATTATAAATTGGTAATAATTGTACAATTATTTCTAATGGTTTTTTATATAAAATTTCTTTAATTATTTCTGTATCGTTTTTTGTTGATGATGATTTTTTCATTTCAATATAATTTTTACCAGTTATTATTAAATTAATAAAATTCATTTGATGATTTTCAGCATATTTATAAAAAATATCTTCTGATTTTGTAAATAATACATGTTCTGATTTAATAAATTCATTTTTTAATAATAATTCATATAAACCATTTGGTATTGGTACTAGTTTATATTTATCACGAAAATATTTTAGATATCTTTTAAGTAGACCAATTGTTAACATTGCTGGAAATATATACCATGGATATTTTGGATATAATATTGATATTGTTGATTGATAAGCTTGTAAAATATTTTTCATTTCAGGATCGAATTGTAATTTAATATTATTGGTTGATGATGTTGATAATGATGGTGTTGTGGATGTTGTGGATGTTGTTACTCCTGATGATGATGATGATGATGGTAATGAAGATTTTTTCTTCTAAAATGAAAAAAAAAAAAAAATAAAAAACGAATTAGATCTAGTTAAAAATTGAAAACTAAAGTTGTACGTTTACAGAAGTGCAAAGAGGTCAATCATAAAGAAACTCTCTATGAATGATGATACTTTGATACAAGGTCACTAATGGGCTGAATCCGTCACCGGAACTAGTCCCACTTTGTTTTGGAAACAAGGAATCACCTCACCCCCGATGTTCGTGCAACTGCAGATGAGTAAAAGATGGTAAATCTTTGCCTCCTCCTGCAGAAGACACCTCACCGGAAAGTATTCATTGGTGCTTCCTTATAGATTTCCTTGTAACGTCTGTTGGTTGACCAATTTGGAAATCATAGATTCAATTGTGTATTACAGTTGATCTATTAAGGAAACACCTCGGACCAACCACGGTGATGTTTGTGCAACTTCTGAGAAGTAAAAGATTTTTTGTACATCTTTGCCTCCTCGTGCAGAACACACCATCGGAAAGTATTCATTGGTGCTTCCTTTTAAATTTCCTTGGTTTAACCAGCATAGTCACTTTGAATTATTAAAAGTGCTGTAACATCTGTAATAACAATTAACACAAAAAAACTTAATGGATCCAATTTCTATCTGCGAAGCCTTGGCCACTATAATTAGAATTTTTCCTCAACTATGGCACATAGGCACATAACAACCGCATTCCATTCATAAAAAATTTGTAAAAAAAAATCTCACCACCACTTTCGTAGTCGGCATCTTAACGCTTTTAAAACTGTTATCCTTTTTTCGTTTTTCAAAAAAAAAAATCAATTTTTAATTAATTCACTTTTTAATTAAAAAAAATTTTAAAAAATACTTTAATTCGGAAATAAATATTTCACACATTGTATTGAACGTTGGAGCCAAAATAAAATCTCAATCTGTCGACTGTCTGTCAATTACCTACCTACTTAGTACTCCTACAAAAACAATACCATTTATACTCGAACGAGTCTCGAATTAAAAATACACTTTGTGTAACAAATTCAGCTTATTCATCCATCAGCAGCTTTTTCTATTGCTTCCAAAACACTAAACAGTCAACATAACCTCAAATTAGGTAAACAGAGGATAATCCATTTAGTCTATAACATCGTCATGAGCAGTTTCGAAAGGAAAATAATCCAACAAATTATCAATAAATTAGGATGTCAAGATGATACGAATTTAATTGAGTAAGTACTTTTTGTATTTTTTATTTAAGTGGGAACTGTACTTGATTGAAGCTAGAAAATTCGAAATTCCTTCGCTTCATTGAGATTATAAATTTTTTCGTTATTTTCTTTGAGTTTAGAAAGGCAACAGAACTAGTAAGACTTCTTGAATTGAAATCTTCATCATCAAAATATGTTTCATCAGTTGGTAGCTATGGAAGAATGATAATTTGTGTTGATCTTGCTGCAGAACAATTAGGAATTCTAATGGATAAGGTAAAACATTAAGAAAAATTATTCTTTAATATTTCAATCTTAATTTATTGCTTGTTTTCCTTCTTTTATAGGACCTCCTGCTTAAAATTTCTGCATTAAAAAATTCAAATTATACAAATTGTAAAAAAACAATCGAAAAATTATTAAATTTATCACAATCATTAAATATTAAAGAAATTTGTACACAATTAAATGTGAACGAAATTATAAATAAATCACAAGAATTATATGAATTATTTAAATATAAAAATTCAGGTAAAAATATCGATTTAACTCATATACAATATAAAATAATGGCTATTTATCAAGCAAGTAAATTATTTAAAAAAAAATTAAATAAAACAATTTTAAAAAAATATTGTAATTTAAAATCAATACAATGGACACAATTAGAACAACAATGGGATAAAATGATTAAGAATGAAGAAGATGCATCATTAAAAATGAAAAATATTGATGAAAATCATAAAAAAAATGAAAATTGTACAGAAAATCAGGAAGATCATAAAAATGAAGATGAAGAAGATTCAAAAAGAAAAATTGAAGAAACCGAAGATTATGAAATATGGAAAAAACGTATGATAACATTTGCTAAAATTGAATTAGGTCTTCCAATAGACGATTAACAAGATGTTCAATCGTATTTTCATAAATTTTAAATTTATTTTATAATTTTTTAACTTTTTTTTCTTAAACAATTCTTTTTTTACAATAAATTTTTTCAACTAAAAATAAAAAAATTCTAAATTTTTATAATACAAGGCACTAAATCCAATTCATTAATCATCATATTGAATTCATAAAATTTTAATGAAATCATCTTTTTTTTTAATATAATTTTTAATCTGCCCAACCATCATCACTTTCACTGCTATCCGCTGATGAATTTGAGTTTAATTCTGGAGGGGGTAATGCTGCTGCTACTTTACTCATTAAATTATGACCAGAAATTCTTATATGACCACTTGTTGGATTTTGTTTAACATTATTACCATCTTCTTGTTCTTTTGTACCAGAAATTCCTTTACGACGCATTGATAAACGATTATGTAGATCAGCCATTAAATTTCCACCCCCATCAACACCAGCATTTTTACCAGTTGCAGGATTATTTTTCGTTTGAATTACATCAGAAGCAGCTCTTAATTTTCCACCTTTAGCACCGCCAGCTTGTCGAATAGCTTCCATTAAATTTGTATGAGCATCATCTGTATTAAATGATGGTAATTCTTTTGTTTTTTTTGCTGACACAATTTTCGAAGTGGAATCTGGAGATTGTAATTGTAAATCATCCGATGGTAATGGTGGAGGCGGTGGTGGTGGTGGAGGAGGAGGAGGAGGTGGTGGTGCTACTGTTGTTGAAAGTATTGGTGGAGGTGGTGGTGGAGGAGGTACAGAAACAATTTCACTTGACGGTAACGGCGGTGGTGGTAGTGGTGGTGCATTTGGTACAGATTTAACAAATTTTTGTTGATCTACTTTTTCAGAAGACTCACTTACTGCAATATTTTTATCTGATCCTCCTTCAGCTGTTGGCTCTGTATCAATAATTGGTTCTGGTAATTCTGGTAAATTATCTAAGAACATTGATGGTGCAATTTTTTCATTCATTTCTTTGACATCGAATATAATATCATCAGCAATTCCAGGTAAATCTGGTAAATCTAATGGTACATCAATTTCAGGTGCTTCATTTAATTTTGGTGTATAAAATAGACCATGTTGTTGTTGTGATAATTTTTTATCATTATATAAACGATTTATCATTGATATTGGTGGTGCTTCTAAACGATCACTTAATTTATTATTATTTAATTCATTATTTGAAGCATTTCTATTAATTGAATGTTTTTGTGAATGATTTAATAATGAATCCATATTTTTATAATTTTCATAAACATTTTCTTTTGTATTATATAATAATATTGAATTAATGGATGTTAAATGCCTTGGTATTGGTCCCAAACCAAATTTTTTTTGTTCTAAAATATTTAATAATTTTGAATTATTTTTTATATTACGTACATGATAAAATTGTAGTTTTTCTTGGATTAATTTTTGTGTAACAGGTTCTTGATTTGATTTTATTTCATAATTATGATTTTTTATTTGAATATTTTTCCATATCCTACTATTACTATTTAATTCATTAAATGTTTTTGGTATATCATTTAATATATTTTTTGATGGAAATTTTGATGGTGCATAAATTTTAATTGCTTTATTACAACCAATTAATAAATGTAATTTTTTATTAGCTAAATTAATACGTGAATTTAATTCATTTAATTTTTTATTATCATTTTCAATACGTTTATCAATTTTATCAAATACATCATTAATAACAATTTGTAAATGTTCTAATGTATTTGCTGCTTGGATAATTGTCTCTTCATGACGTAAATCCGAGGGTATTATCGGTACTGAATACATTTTAAATTTTAATTGAATTTAATAAATTTATTACTTTTCGAAAACAAATTAAGAATTTCTTCAAAAATAATAAAATAAAATCACTTCAATTTCACAAAAAACAGCTGATTAACAAATGTCATAATCTTAACTCACAATCTCAAAATGTATCAAAATAATGATGCAACATGCAACAAAAGCCGCTGATTATTTTGCCTGACTAAACAACATTACCAGTGTCAAATTTTTGTGTTACATCAAGAATAGCTGAATCAGTGCGTTTTTAGTTTATTTTAATTTTAACGCGTCGTTCAATTGAGGTTGAAATCACTATTCATATTTATATACGCACACAAAGAGAATTAAAATACATACTTTCGAACGCTCTATTTTTCATAAAATAGTCAAACTTTATGAGTTTTTACCGTTATTTATTGTGAAAACGAATATTCCCTAAATTTTATTCAAGTTTGTCAACAACAAAAACTTGTCGAAATTTCAGAGGAGCTTTTTTCCAATAATTTCGAATTTTCATTCATTCAATTAATTCCATCGAGTATCGAAGCCTTCTATGTTTTTGACATTTCATTTTCCGGTTGACATTTATTCAGTATTCAGTATTCCATTATATGTCAAACTATTTGTAAACAAATGTAGGTTGTTGTGTGTAGCAGATGGTAATAAAAAACTTTAATTAGATTTAATTATTTTTTTTTTCGGTGAAAAAAAAGACAATTCGAATAGAAAAAATTCATTTTTATGAAATAATGCTGATAAAAAGTGAATAAAAATATAAAATAATGACGAAAAAGCCTTCAGAGTAAGTACAGTATCGTAACATACATATATAAAATTTTAATATGAAATGGCTTCAAAAACAAAAAAAAAAAAAAACCAAAATAAAAAGAAAAAAATTTTAAAATTCCTCTATCAACCTTCCATTTCAAATTATCACCGATTATTTTTTTTTTTTTAATATTTTCTTACTGACTGTTAATTTTTTTCTTTTTAATAATTTTTTTTCATCAATTTAAGAAAAAATAAGGCTTGGGAGAAGGATCGTCGTGATAGATTGAATAAATCATTCGAAGAACTAGCAAAATTATTACCAAAATATGATCCATCAATAACATGGAGTAAAATTGAAATAATACAAAAATCAATTTCTCATATTAAAGAATTACATGAACGCCATGAAGATTATTTACGTGATAAAAATCCAGAAATATTAAGTAAATTTATATATTTTATGATTTGTCTATATATTTATATGCATATACATATGTACATAGATACTTTTTTTTTCTTTAAAATAATTTTGTACTTTCTTTTTGTAGAAGAACATAATGACTTAATTGATGCACTTAATTGTTATCAAGCACGTAATGGTCAATTATCTGATTTACTTAAAAAGGCAAAAATAACATTGCCAGTATTTAAATTACCAAAATTTTTAATTGATAATCCTCAATATTATTTGAAAAATGGACAACATATAAAATTTTCATCAACAAATGAAATAAAAATAAAATCAATTGGAAGACCTGGAAAATATATTAATAAAACTGCTACAGAAATTAATTCCACAACAGCAGCGGAAAATGATATTACAACAGCAATAGCAACAGTTTCAAATAGTTCAGATCAAATAACATTACAACAACAAGATAATCATGAATTGAATGATTCAACTCAAGTGACTGATGAAAAACAAAATCTACAACAAAATACGGAAACACTTCAAATTTCTACAGAATCTGAAGTAAAACAAGAACATTCTGTGGTACAAAATGAAGGTAAAAAATATATATTTATTTTTATTTCTTTATCAATTTCTTATAATGTTTTTAAATTGATACAGCAATACTCACAACTGGTATTCTGGTTCCTCTTGTTCCATTAAAACCAATTGAAAGTATACAACAAACAACAACTAATCTTCTTACAATTCCAGTTCCTATTCAAAATGTTGCAGAAATTCCTTTAACAACTCCTATTTCTATTACAACATCATCTTCATATAAATCAAAATCATTTATAAAATTATCTTCATCAACATCAACATCTCAACGTTTATTACATCAAATACAACAAAATTCAATTAAAAAAATATATCGTAAATTTGCACGTGATAAAGATGGTCGAATAAAAATTCTACCACAACCACGTTTAAAAGTTTATTTTCAAAGATCTGATGGTAAAGTTCCTATACCAGTTTTAAAGAAATATGGTAATGGTAATGTTCCATTGAAAAGAAAACGTCGACGAAAACGAAAAGCTTCTGTAACAATTGCAGAACGTATTATAGAGACTGCAAAAGAAAATAGTGAAAATAATATGAAGAAAAGAAAATTAGAAGAAAATGACAATGAAAAAGAAGAGAAAAAAGATATTCTATTGAAAGCTGAAGATTTACCGGAATTTGAAATTGTTGATAAAACAAAAGTAGTACAAAATGTTGGAGAAAAAAATACAAGCGAAGAAGAAAATAAAAAATCCGATTTGAATATAAATCAAAATGAAAATGATAATACTGAAAATTCATCACAAAAATCAAGTAATGGTTCAGTTTCACCAACAGCGGCATTTCTACAATCATTCCCAGTTGTAACAACTACAACAACAACAACAATAACAGCAATTGAACCAATAAATCAGAATGATTCTATAGAAAAGTGTGATTCCACTGAGAACAAAAATAATATGAATGTTTTGGACAAGCTTTCAAACAATGAAATAACTGATGAATCGCTTACGAAAAATATAATTTGTTATAATGATCCGATCCAAATCAATAAGATAGATATGGATTTCGAAATTGAAAAAACTGTTTCGCAAACTTCAATCAAAGAAGAAAATATACAAAATTCAATTAAACAAGGACTTCATCAAGATTTATCAGAAGCATTGGAAGTTCTTCAAACTCAAACTACAGAAAATGAAAGGAATGTTATTATTCCACAATTGTCATCATCCCTAACATTACCAATCCCTGTCACAACAAAAGAATTTCCCATTGCAGATTTACCATGTTCATCTTCTTCTACTGTTATATCAGCTCGACGTAATTCATTTTCCAGTTACAAACAAATGCCGATATGTACTCCGTTACCACTACCAACACCCATCAACATCACAAACAATACTCCTGTTTCAATACCATCTACTTCTATTCCATCTACAATATCAAACATAAACTCAGTAAATCCCCATGAACCTCTTCCAGTAACTGTGCCTAATTTAAATCCCATGTCAACGACAACCGTGTCAATTTTTCCTTCAGTTACAGTTTCATCACATTCGACAAATTTTTCTTGTTCAATCGTTGAAACAACATGGTGTAGTTTAAATACAATCCCAACTACTGACATTATTCAAAAAGATGATAAGATTTTAAATTCTCAACATTTATCAAACTTAGGCTTACAAAATGAAAACATTTTTGTACCTCCTACAACGATAACACAAAATATTTCTTCCTTTTCTTCTTGTTCTCAGCCTGTAACAAAAAATTCAAATTCAATTAATGTTGATAACAATTTAATAAATGTTTCTAATCAACTGAATCCTCCACAATTACAAACTGTGGGACCAGAACAAAATTCAAATTTAATTTTTCCAAAAATAACAAGTTCTCCATCACTAACATTTAATACTCCTCCTTTAACGACAACAATAGCCACAACTACCTCTTCTAAAAAGCGTCAAAACTCAAGAAAATCAAACAAAGCAAAACAACAAACTAATCCTTTACCAATTTTAGCCACTCCACCATTACCTATACAAAATTTATCAGTTTGTTCTTCCAATACTTTGCAAAAAAATACCACTGTTTGCGTTACATCTCCTTCTACTACATCTTCCCCTTCTTTTTCATCATCTTCCTCTATTTCAGCTTCTCCACTTCCAAAAAATCAACAACAAATTTACTCAACTTTTCCAGGTCCCGAAATATCATCAGTTTCAAATTCGTACAGTCAAAATTTTACAAATTCATATTCAAATTTTCCACCACCAATTTCACATTCTCCATCCACTACTCTTGCATCTCAATTTCAATCATATTCGAATAATCAATCTATGAAATACACTTCATCGATGGAAAATACCGTTATTCCTTTATCAAGTAATGATACACGACAAAAATCAGATAATAATACAATGTGTGTTCCACAATTTAAAACTCCACAACCTAAAGCAGAGATTATTACCTCTATTTCACATCAATCAAAACATGGAAATTTCATATATAATCCATCTCAAATAAAATATGGTAATGTAAATCATGTTTTACAATCAAAGACTGGTGGAATAATAATACCTCATCATTCTTCCGAGCTTCAGAAATCCGTTTCGAGCGCAATCATTGAAAATCTCAATACTCCAAGTATGCCTCCTCGTGTACAAACTCCAGCTCCTGGTTTTTCTCAAAGTAATAAATCTCCAATTGTTACAACTTATCCGCAATCAATTGTTAATAAACATTATCATCATGCACCACCTCCTAGCAATACTGGAGAATTTGTACCATTACCAAGTGTTTCATCAGGTTACCAGCATTCATCTACTACTATGAGTTTACCATCTAACCGTTCATCAGCTTATCCCATAGTAGCAAGTAATTCATCAGAATTGAATCTTTCTCCACATTGTACCAATACTTATTCTCGTACAACAATTTCAAATAATTTACCCATTTATCCATTGGCTAATAATACTACAACTTCATCTTTTCTTTTTCCAAGTACTTATATTCAAATGCCCCCAGGTACAATGACAAATCAATTACACACTTATCCTCCGGCAAATATTATTTCAACAACTTTTGTTGCAACCGCAACCACTTCGTCATTAGTGTACACTACGCAACAGTCTAGAAGTCATTCAAAAGATAGTGTTTTACCATTACATTATCCAAATGTACCATATTCAGTCAATGTTTGTACCGCTTCATCGTCTACAAACAATGATTTTCCTTTAAGACAAACTACAGTTACCACTCCTTCCACTACATCCTCACTGTATCTGTCCTATCCACCAACTCCGACATCAAATGTTGTCTTTTCAACCATTTCGAGTACACCATCATTATCAATTCATTCCTCTCCTTCAAAACAATCCCAAAAAACAATTCCAACGAATATACAAAGTCAAAACACAAAAGACAATCTCTCACTTACACCGTCAACTTCAGTGACAACATCCTATGTTACAGGAACTAATACTTCTAAACAAACATCCTCGTTTAAAAGTTATCAGCCAGTAGTAGCACATGCAAACCCTATAAAAAGTTACACGTCACAGCAAAGTTCTACTCTTTCAGCTCCTGATACGACTTCTTCTTCAATACCACCACCACCAATGCAATGTACAATGTCCAATTCACAAAACAACTTGATTCTAAATTCAACATCTTCGAATTATACTCAAAATTTTTCTACAAATTCAAATACGGTATCTTCTCCTTCCACGTCTTTTGCACCACCAAAAACTAAAATGACAAACAGTATTCCAAAAACAACATCAAATATTACTCCAATTTGTCCATCAATTACTCCATCATTATACAGTAATTATCCACCACCATCATTAACACCTCTTCCCCCACCACTTCTCTCTACAGTTATACCAACTCCTAATACATCATTTTCTAGTTTCCCTCAAAATGTTGGTGTATCTGCATTTTTAGAACCAATGGAAACATTAAAATATCCTGTCACATCTTCTGTTGCACCGATTCAAAATTATAACAAAACATCAAATTTACAGTCAAGCTTAACATTTGTGAATAAGTCAGTAGATTCGTTCATTTCTGCAGTTTCTCCAAATCCAGTTTACACTAATACTTCGCAGGCTTCTTCAAATCCAAATTATTCTGTTTCTAATACATTTGGACCACCCAATAGTGATTCACTTTATTCGCCCGTGAAAAATTACTATTATCATCCCATTCAAGTTCAAGAAACACCAAATTTTTCATTTTCTTTAACATCTTCTGCCAATACACCACCGATTGTATCCCCAAATCCTCCACCACATATGTTACCACCATCTGTCAAACCTGATTCTCTTCCTTGGATGCCACATCCACCACCTCCAACATCCATTAATGCAAACAATTACAAGAGTTCATTTACATTCAGCTTAACACCAAGCACCACAACAGTTTATAATTCTATTGCGAACTCTCCTACCACAAGCAGTTTAACAAATCGATCATTTACCAACACGACATCAACTCAAAAAGCTTCTTCTACTAAATCTACCTTACCATCAAAAGCTAAAGGAAATTACAATAATTCGATAGTTCCAAAATCACAATCATCAGCTGTAACAACTACAACTGTGGCCACAAGTTATGCCACTAATTTCACATTTTCTTTGACTCAATCAAAAAATTCTTTAACAAACAGTGAAAATTGTAGAAATGTTAAATCGAACACTTTAAATGATTATCCTCCTCCTCCGCAACAACAACAACAACAAATTCCTTATGATCATTATAATGTGACACCAGATCTTCAGAATAAACGGAATCTTTCAGCAACGAACTTTTCTTTTGCTTTAACAAAAACTACATCATCGAACAATGTCATTTCTAATAGGATTGCTGCTCAACAAACGATATCTAACACCACAACAACTTTAACCACAACGAATTCTACTCCATCATTTTCAATTGATACAACATTGAATCAGCCCTCTTCGAATTTGTGTGGAACGCAAAATATGAATAATGTCAAGTCTACACCGACAGTAACAGAAGCTGAACAAATTCAAAGAAGCAGTAGTAATGTTTTTAAAAAGCCTATTATTGAATCGTTACCAAACAAAGAATCATCATCATCATCATCAACATCATCATCATCATCACAAAATCAAAATTATTACACCTACGATCAAAAACTTCAAAAATCATCATCATCGACATCATCATCACTTAATCAGCAAAGGATTCCTGTAAATTGGATGGCACCTCCACCGCCTCCATCAACAGATTATGGAGCACCATCATTGGTAGATTATGGTTGTTTAACAAATTATCATTCAACAGCAACATCAGTATCACAACCACCTCAAAATTTTGATTATAATACACGTAAAAGTGATATTTATTATCCGCCATTTCCAAGCACTGATGAAAATTTTTCATCATGGTCACCAAATAAAATGCTTGACACAGCAACATCTCATTTAGTAAATACATCTTCGATGAATCTTGGAAATTATTATGGTGGTGAAATACCCTCATTTAGTGGGTCTAGTGGTAGTGGTACTAATATTCCTGTGTCATCAGTTCAAACTCCTCAAAATTCTAACAAGTCTTCATATTCGACAACAAATAATAACAGCGGAGATAAAACCTTAAGTGGAAATGTAAAAGATTTCAAAGATTCTAATAATGGTTCTAGTGTTAGTTCTAATATTCAATCTTCATGCAATCAAAATAATTTCTTATCAGTTAGCCAACTTGTTGATCAAGAGTCAAATATAAGCAATATTCAAAAGAACTATGAAAATTGTCCAAACACCAATATTAACAGCAATAAAAAAATTCAATCTTCTTCTTCGTCATCTTCATCATCAAATAAATCCAAGGATACTAAAAAATTTAATGCAAATATAACATTTCCAGCCTTAGGAGCTGAACAAGGAAATAATTCGACTACACCTAATACAATTCCTAATTCAAATAATTACTCTGCGGAAGCATTACTTACTAAAAAAGACAAAAATATCAGAAATTACTCAAATGTTTGTAATACTCCAGATTTTTATGGTACCATGAATACTCCACAAACATTATACTCATCATCATCATCATCGACAACATCATTAATGCCAGATCCAAGTATAGAACCAAATTATTTTTATCCAAATTATGCAACAAACACTGGAACCTGTCTTACTGATACTGATTATTTAGGATCTATTTATCCTAACGAAACAAACTATTCCAGATCACAAAGTATTAAACCAGTTATTAGAAAAATTTCATCTACTACATCAATTCCACCACCAGTAACCCCACAATCCCATCATCATCATCATCATCATCATCCTGTTTCCCATCATGCACCTCATCCTCCATCAACAAATTTTGTTCCATATGACGCAAATTATTATCCAGTTCCATTAGGCGTAAATTCACCATTAATGCCCGGTCCAGCACCACCACCACCACCACATCATCACACTTCAGATCCATATGGAGCAGGACCTTTAACAACAGCACCAGCAGCATACATTCATTCTTCACCTAAATTCCATCATCAAACACCACATTCATGGACTTCAAAATCTACTACAGCTACAAATCCTATTCATCATCAATACAATCTTCAGGATCAACATTTATTCTCTTCAACAGTAAATGTTAGCAATAATACTGGAACTTCTTCTAATAATGGGTCCCAACAAAATGCTCATAATAATTCGAATTCAAGCGGTACAACTACTAGTGGTGGTAGTGGCGCTAATTCTAGTGGTGGTGGTGGTAATAATTTAACAAATTTCAATTTAACAACAATTTGTCCAGAAATAAATAATGAAAAAGTTGGATCAAATCCTTGGTGATATTTAGTATTGTAAAAAAAAAGTATAATTATAACGGTAATTTTAAAAAAAAATCGATGTATGTGTAATTTGTTATTATTAAAAATAATAATCGTTTAAATTAAAAATTGTGTAAATAAAATTGTCAATAAAATTTAAGTAAAATTCGAAAAAAATTATTTTTTTATTTGTTAACCAAACATATAAAGGTCGATTCACACACATCCGATCCAACACCGATTCGGTAAAATTTCCGTTCGTAAAAATTTCTAAATCTAATCGGACGGATAGGAATCGGATCGAATGTATGTATGTGAATCGAGCTTAATTAAAAAGAAGAAAAAAATAATACACTTTCTCATTTTTTTTACGTATTTTTCTTGTTAATTTTTTGATTTTCGGCTTTTTTTATTTTTTGTTGGTGGTTGTACTTCTTCAGTTTCTTGTTTTTTCTTTTCAATTGTTTTACGTTTACGACTTTTCTTATTGATTTTTTCTAAATTTTCCAAAATTTGTGATTCAGAATTTCTTTTATTTTCTGCACTACGAATAATATCTTCACCATCATTATTGCCTTCATTTGATACTTGTACTGAAGGTTCAGATAAATTTATTTCATTTTCTTTTGATGATGATGATAAAATTGAAAGAACGGGAGATTTATTTCTCTTACGTAAATTTCTTTCATTATTTTTATTTTTTTTCATTTCAGTTTTTTTCTGTGTAACTTTATCAATATTCTCTTTTCGTTTTTCATGTTTTTCTGGTAAATTTTCGATATTATCTTCTCTATTTGAATTAGGAGAAACAGATGGAAAATTTTCTTCTCCACCATCATCATCATCTGATAATTGTTCAATTTCTTCAATCATTGATTCATCACATTCAATTTGATTGCTATGCGTTAATGTTTTATCAATTGCTTGTTTTAATTCCGATGTTTTTATACGAAAATCTCGAACAGTTCCCATATGTAAATAATGTGAAAGTGATTGATTTTTTGATTTTTTTGTCAATAACATAACAAATTTATTGAAATTTTCAATACGTAAAATTATTTTTGGTATTAATTTTGTATCTCGTAATACTTTTGCTTTATCTGCTTGTGGATCTGATTTTTTCTTATTTCCTAATTTTTTTGAATTTGAATCAAATATACTTGCTTCAATATATGTAATTAAACTGTAAATTCGTTTAGCTAATGGTTTACCAGAAACCTTAATTAATTGATCATATCTGGAAAAAGAAGATACATATTTGTTTTTAGATTGTAAAAATTGTACATGATGTCTGAGAAAAAGATGACAAAATTTCTTAGCTCATGAAACTACAAGGAAAATATATCACTTCTATTGTAGATTCCGATCGAATAGGGAAATTTTCGAACGAATACGTTATTCCATTGAGAAGCCATGGTATAGGGATATTCCTTTACTGTACTCAGGGTAAATCAGCGCTGGCGTAGGAGATCAAGGAGGAAAAGAAAGGAAGTGTTGATGGTTGTTCAACTTGAACTTCTTTAGATTATAAGAAGTATATTATATATGGAAGAGTGTTCCACAATTTGAGAATTTTGTTATTAAAAGATTGACCATATTTTAATGTACGCAGAGGGTGGCGGCTTCTCTGGAACACCTACCATGATAGTATATGTAAAACAGATCTACAATAGAGTTAAATACACTTTCAAAATTCGTTCGTTATTTTAATACGTACTTAACTCCTTGAAATGAAACAGGAACTGTTGTTTGACGAATGATAAAATGTTTCGTTAAATTTGTTAAAGAAATGTAATACTGCATTAAAACTCTTATCAAATTATCCATATTTGTTCCTAATGGTAAACAACAATTTGTTAAATGTATTAAAGTTTCACAAATATGAAGAAGTTTCGATGAAATTGATCGTTCCATTGATTTTAAAATTTCAATACATTGTTCTTGATCATGTTCTGTGGTAATTTTTAATTTATAACATGTACTTCTACATTTACTGATCAAATATTCAATTTCTTCAATTTGTCGTCGTATTATTCCTAATAAATATGTTGTACATGTTTCAACAGTTATTTCACTTATTGATTTAAATTCAAATTGTGGTTCAAGTTTTACCTGATTTTTATGGAGAAAAAACAAAATTTTTTAATTAGAAAGACAGAAAAAATTTAAAATTCTACTTAATTACTTCTTCGTCAATTTGTCCAAAAATTTTTTCAAGATGCATTGCAATTGAACAATAAAATATTCCAGAATGTGTTTTGTGATGTTGATTAAATAATAATTTATGAATTATGCCCAAATCTTTATTATTTAAATCGTGCGATTGGCAAAATTTAAAAAGCCATTTATAAGCCTGGAGAAAATTAATGTTAAAATTAATATTAATTTCGCCGCTTTAGAAATATTTCGCTCGTTTCAAAATTCAACAGGTTGCACAATCTTTCCACCAAAACCTCATTCCGAAGTTTCAATAATTACCACCGATGTCATTGTCATATTTATCACCACTGTTTGCAATGGTGGATTTACCATATGGTGTGATGCTCAAAAATGTTGAATTTTGAAACGAACCCATAATTTATAAGAAATCTTACATCCATTGTTAGTTCATCTTCAAAAGTCATATTATCATATAAAATCTCTAAACATTGTATTAGAGTTAATGGAATTTTTTTACCATCTAAATTTTCAATTAATTCATCTTCATCGCGAATAGCAGCTTCAACTGTCTCTTGAAGAACAATTGTAATTGCCTTTGATTCAATGCGTGTAACTTGAAAATCTAAAAAAAATAAGTCTAAATATATTAAACAGTTCTAAAAAGTATTAAAAAAAACAACAGACTCTCTTTTTCCACCCACCAACTTGATTAATGTACTGTGTAAATTTTCTTTTGAAAACAACATCAACCGTTATTAAACTTTGTTTTAAACATTCAATACATAAATATGCTGCACGAACATCAAAACTACTCCATAATTGTGATAAACGTTTTATACATCTTTCATATAATAATTTCGTTAAATCAATTAGATTTTGTAAAACACGTTTACTATGCGTTATTTGTTTATAATCTGGTTGTGAACGTAATGATTCAATATGTGTTGCAGTTACTTCTAAGACATAACAAACAAGATCACGATTACTACGTAATTTATTTGATATTCCTGTTGAGGCAAAAGATACAATTTCACTGTAAGAAAAAATAAAATTAAATAATTAAAAAAATGGAAAGGTTGAAAGGTGAAACTTCCGATCCAAAAATTTCATTACAAAAACCTCACGCCCCTTAATCGAAAGTTTTGCCTGCTCAAGTTTATTGAAAAAAAAAAAAACAAAATCACAATTAAAAATCAAATAAAAAATAATTAAATTAAAAAATGACATACTCATGTAAAAGTCGTTGAAATCTTTCCAATGTTGGTAATTCCCATATATTTTCAGGTTTACATATTAATTTCTTTATAACGGTTCCATTAATTGTAACATTATTGTATTGTGTTTGTCCATCATTACCACCTGTTGTATCGTTACCATTTTTATTCTTTTTTACTTGTTTTTTATTTGTAGTTCCACTTAGATTCTAAAAAATTGATAAATATAAATTATGAAAAATTCGATGAATTTTGTTGTTGTTGTAAACAAAATTTCTATGTATGTATTTTCAAAATTAAAAACTAATTTTTTTTTTTACCTTAATTTTCTCTCTAATTGCTCTATGCAACTTAAAAAGTATTAAAATATTTTCACACATATCATTTTTTGATGTTGATGTCCATATAGCATAATACATTAATGCTTCAATGAAACCAAGAGTTTGTAAAGCAATTTGATTTTTCTCATGAGTTAAAGGTTCCTTAAAAAAACAAAACAAAACATTAGAAATTAAAAATGAAAATATAAATTTCAAGATTAACTTACAAATTTAAATGATTCAATATTTTTATGTTTTGTCATATTTTCAATTAATAATTTAAATAAATTTTTTATAATAAAAGAATCATATTCTAATTGTTCATGTTTATCACAAAGTATTATGCAATTAGCAACAAGCATTGTTAATCTACCTAAATCTTCTAAAATTTCAATTTCATTATCATTTTGTTCACGGATACGAATTATTTTTTCAAATTTTATTTCACATTCATTTTCACTGTTATTATCAATAATATCATCATTATCTGCATCATCTGAATTATTGCTTACATTGAAGTACGAACGAAAATGTCGTTCAATAAATTGTAAAATATGAGGTGTTATTTTTGGATTTATTTCAATGGCTCTAGTTAAATCTAAAAAATAAATAAATTAAATTATTAATTAAAAATTACTGCGCATTTTCAAAAAATTTAAACTTGCTGCAAGAGGTTAAAGGCTTCATAAAATTAAGCAAGAAAATTTTAATTACCTTCATACATTGTTTGTTTCATAATTAACGATTTTGTGAATACAACTCTTAATACACCAATTATTTCAAGTGCTAACATATCAAAATGTCGTTGTGGATTATTTTTATTACCTAAAGTTATTTGTGACATTAACGAATAACCTGATATACTTTGTTGTGTTAGAATTCCAGCACCAGTAGTCATTGATGATCGTTGAGAATTATTGTTACGTAATTGTTTTAAAAGCATACAAAAACCATGAACACCCATACGGCATGTTTGATTATCACTGTTGAGCAAGTGTAAAAAAAGAAACAAAAATTAAAAGGTCGGTAGACACATATCCGATCCGGTTTCCCTCCGACCATATTTGTTTGTGACTTGTGATCGAAACCGGATCGAATGTGTGTGAATCGATCTTTAAAAGAATAAAAAAAAGAAAGCTTCTTTACCGGGAATATATTGCTTTTTTCAGAACATCAATGAAAGCATCACGAATTGTATGACTTATTTTAACAATTGGTAGTATAAAGGACATCATTTTCATAGCATTTGTTCCAGGGATCTTTTTTGTAAAAAAGTAAAGATACATTTTATTTCAATTTGAAAATACAAAATTCATTAAATTTGCTTTTATCTTACCCATAAAAAGAAATCTAATACATATTTAATCGTCTTCACACATTCTGATAGGGTAAAAGTATCAGTCAAACTTAAAATTGTTAAACACTCTTTAAAAAAAAGGAAAAGAAATTTAACATAATTTTTTTCTTTAAACGTGTGAAAATTAATTATACCTGAATATTGTGTTGCTTCTTGTTCGACAATCATCCATTCAGCTAAATTTTTAACAATTCCTTGACCAAATATGAAACGTTTCTTAATGAATTTTTGTAAAAATGAAATAGCCAATGCATTTAATTTTGTTGAATTTTTTGTTTTTAATAAAACAAATGATAAATTTACTAAACCTGGTGTAATAACATCTTTACCATCATTATTTTGATCAATTAATATTGTAAAAATTTGTTCTAAATCAACATCTTTTGTTTGTAATGCATCACGAAACCATGCTGATTGTTTACATTGTAATTTTTCATCTTCATTATTTTTTATAATTAAACGTAATAAAGGTAATAAAATTGATTGAATCAATGGTGTTTCAGGATCACGGTTTATTTTTGTCATTGATAATGTTGCACTTAATATGAATGGTGTTAAAATTGTCGATGGTAATGAAGATAAATTCTTTATTAGAAAAATAAAATAAAATTAAAATAATAATTAAAAATAAAAATGCACTCTTCATGTGATAGCGTTGTATCAGTGAAATGATAACTCTACGCATAGTCAGTAATACCATTTAATTTTATTATCTACCTTCAAAACCGTACTAAATTGTTGTTCACTAATTTTAAATTGTGTACAATAGCTTAAATGATGTAAAACAGTCTCCTCAGCTTCTCTCAGTTCTTTATCAGAATGAGGATCTGGGAAAGAAAAAATATAAAACAAAAATTATATAAATTTTAAAGAAACAAATATAATTTTCACATTATTTTTATTACCAATGCTGTCATAGTCTGTAGAATCACTTTCCATGTCGGCATACAATTTCTTGTAATAATGTTTGTGAAAATATTTTTCTAATGATAATATTGGAACGATAATTTGTGATGCTGATGTACATAATGAGAATAATTGAAATGATAAAGATGGAATTTCAGTTGGACTTAATTTATGTAAATTACAACAAAACTTTGTTAATACTGTTGAAATTTCATCGTTTGTTAATTTCATATCTCTGAAAATACAATTTTTAAAAAAAGAAGCTGCAGAAACTACGAATTTGCAATAAACAATGGAAAACCTATGTGGAGGCTAAGAAATTTTAATTAAAAAAAAAAAAATACCTGAACATATTTGCGATTGGTGTATAAATATTTATCGGCCATTTCATTACACAAAGATTCTTAACAATCGATGTTCTATATTCAGTTCCAGTTTGCCTTACTGAATTTACATCAAGACTTTGTTGAACTGATAAAATATTGACAGCTTCTGGTAGTAAATCTTTCCATCTAAGAAGGAAAAAACATAAATTTAGGTTTTTCAGAAGTACTATGTTAAAAAATTTTTACCCCGTTGACTTTGGATCTCCAACTTTTAACCAGTCAGTTGCAAATTCAACAATTTCTATTAATTGATCGCATGTAAAAGATGGTAAATCTAAAAATAATCGTGTTAACAAATCATATGTTTGTTTATATGATAATTCAATTGATTTTAATTGTTTTAGAAATGCTTTAACACAAATGAACCGTTTTTCTTTTGAATCATCATTATCAACAAAACCACGAAGTAAATAATTCCAAAAGCAAGCAGCATCCGAACGTCCAATTTTATTTGTTAAAATTGTAATTAACTAAAAAATAATGTTTAAACAAAAAATCTAATTATTTTGTACTTCAAAATAGCTACTTTTACTTACTGCTTTTGTCGGAATATTCTTAACAAGCTCTTGAAGCTCTTGCAATTTCTGTCGTTCACCAAGTTTTATAATTTCTTTTTCAAAATTAACATTTTTTTCCATTTTCGATAAAAAATATGAAATTTATTTATAACCACTTATTTAAATCGAATAATAAATTATTTCAAATCAAATATTTAAAGAATATTTTTGAAGATTTCAAGTTTTTAGTTTTCAATCATCGTCAAAGTTTTGGAGGGAGTTTTGACAACTGTGATATCAGTGCTTGTCAAACTTTTTACGAAAGGAAAGGATGAACAATTTAAACTATACTGGAGCTTTGCGACTGGAGAGTACACATGAAGTCTACACAATTGTCAAATTATTGAAAAGCAGTTTAGTACGTTTTTTTTTAAACTATTGTTCAAGAAATAATAGTTGTAATGTTGACATATGGGTTTTTAAAAGAATTTTTTACATTTCCAATTTTCATGAGCAATTTTCAGATATCTTATGACATATAAGAAAAATGGCACCGATTTTATCTATTATTGGTATTATGGAGACAATAGTCAAAAAGCATTAATTAGACAAGAGCTCATCCGAATCAATGAATTATCATTATTTAATAAGAATTATAAAATGCAATGTGAAAATGAATAAGAAGCACTATATTTTAAAAAACATGAAAATTAAAAATATTTTTTCATTTCATACATATCACAAAAAAACGTGATAATTAATATCATCAACAATAATTGTACACAATTTTATTATTTTTGTTTTTCGAAATAAAATATAAATATTGAAAAATGTATACAATCAGAATCAAAACAAAATTAAAAAATATCATATGGTATACAAAAACAATGAAAACATTTATAATGAATATATTATAGGTAATAATGGGTGTGGTTTTCATTATTCATTGTTTCTTTAAATTTGAATTTAACGACTAAATTAAACCTCTATTGTCTAATTGATGCTTTTTGCAATAGTTTATTCAATATTTTGCTTTTATATTAGAGGTTTATGTCCACGCTAAAACTTTAAAATTTTTTTTTCTACATAAAAGCTTCTTACAAAACGTATACAAAACGAAAAATAGAAAATTTGTGTTGAATAAAATAAGGTAAGGATACAAAAATTAATTTAAAACATAAAGATATCAAAAACTGTATAACAGTAAAAAAATGTAAATAAGCCGCGTTATCCATGTACAAAAACGCCGTGTAAAAAAGATTAAGGATTTTGAGTACGAATAATTACTCCTTTTTTTTATTCAATGTGCCATGAATTAACGGATATCTCTTTACTACATTTTTATTAGTACAGCGCTGGTGCATGAAGACAAGAAAAAATAAAGTTGAAGGATATTAATGGGGATGAAGACAGAAAGTGTTGATGGATGCTCCATTTGAACTTCCTGTTCGAAAATAACAATAAAAAACAAATACAATGAAATACATAATTTAAAAATTATTATACTCAACTAATTTGTAATAATTTTAAATAATTAAAAAAATAATAAATTGATAAAAATTTATTGCTTATTATGAATATTTTTTAATACATACGAGTATCTGTCTGTTATATGGCATGATAATTTCTTGTAACAGCTTTTATTTAACAAGTTGTTCATACATAGTACATACATACATGTATTCATTTTATTCTAAAATATTGACATTTTTCTAATAAAATTGATATGTTTTATACTTCTATTAAATTATTATTCATTAAATGTATTTATTATCTTTTAATCTTTATCAATTTTACATTCATTTAATTATTATATTTATACATTAACATAACAACAAGTCACATTTCCAACAATATGAACAATAAAGTTGAAAAATATAAATTATAATTGCTGAGTGCATATTTTTATATCATTTGTATTAAAATAGCAATTAATTATATATATAATATATTTTTTCTATTTTTTATAATTTAAGATTTAATATATGTATGTATGTATGTTTTTTCTTCTTCTTCATTTTGTTTAATTAGCTTCACAAAAATACACATACATATAACATAAATCTTTGACCGTAAAAATATCAGATACTTATTTGTTTTTTTTTTTTTAAATTTAATTTGAATTAACTACATTTGAATTAGGAATATGAAATAATGATAATGAAAAACAAAATAATAATATCATAATGATAGGAAATGGTCATAAATTCGGTCAAAAGATTATCATTTAAATTATATTTAAAATTTATATTTATAAGTATTAACTCAGTAATAAATCTGTATATATAAAATATCAGCAAATTATATGATAATATTCATAAAATGTAATCATAGTCACATACATATGTATGTGTACATAAATCTATTCAAATATTAATTGAAAAAAAAAAAAAATAGATTTTGTAAATATTCTGTCACTATCAGCTATTGATTTTTTCTTTCTTGTGAAATAGTTAAATTATATATATAAAGGATAAAAAACTATACTTTATCCTTCAAAATTCATATCAATTGAAATGAAATCAACAAAATTAAAAAAGAAAAAATAGAAAATCATATTTGAAGAATTGAAGAATTAAGTTAAGCATATAGCGAGGAAGGTCTAAGAAACGTTAGATTATGTTAAGGAAGCTAAGGTCCATCAAGGATTGTGATTTGTGATGATTATATGAATATGATGATAAAGCTGGCTAAAAAAAAATTATAAATAAGAAAAAAAAAAAGGAAATATTTTAAACGCTGCACTAGGCAAATTTTTTAATTTTTCTTAAATTTCCTTAAAATATTATACATACATGTATAAATTCCATATTTTCTTAAAATAATTTATTCAGATTATTTATTTCACCTCAACGATGATAACCTTTTCTGAGTTTTGTTTTTCCATTTTTCATTTTAAAAAAAATTTGATTTTTTTGCTTGTCGTTTTTTATGATCTTTTATACTTTTAAATAATTTCTTATTTTTTTTTTTTTTTTTTATAAAAATGAAATTTTTTTCATATAATTTTGATTATTTTAAAATACTTGAAGAAAAAAAAAATCATACAACATAATAATCATCAAAAATGTCAAAAATGTTGTTATTTTTAGCGCCAACTCATCAGAGACTCCTTCAGATAGTATACATAATAGATATCATCACATATTATTTTTATGATATTTACCCCATTTTATTTTTTTTTTTAAATTTTCCAAATATAAATACAATTATGAATTTATAATAATAATTTATCAGTGAAAATTATTGGCAATAGATATTTGAATTGATAAGGAGTACACATACAACATACGAGTATATGGATAGAATCATAGGTTTTTATTTTAATTGTGAATTTTGTATAGATACTAAATTGACTGATTAATTTCATTATGTAAAATAATATAATTAAGTACTTATAACAATTTAGTATTGAACTTAATAAGAGGCAAAATATCGTATAATGTGAAAAGATGCATACAGAGTGTTTTCACAGATCAAAAAATAAATTTTTTCTTGTTATAAAATGGCGTCAGATGATTTATATATGAATTTTCGGTATATACATACATATCTAGCAAAATAATAAAAAAAATATATATATTTTAAAAGAAAAATTAAAAGATGCTTTTGTATAGGTTGTGGGAGTGCCTTTGGTACAGACAGGCGCAACGCAGCATCCATTAATTAAATTATTTTCGAATGAATTTAATAAGGGTAAGATTTGTATTTGTAGGGCTGTAATATAAAAAGGGGTTGATATTATAGGAATGATATTTCATATTAAAAAATGGTGGACTATAAAATTTAATTTATTTTAATTATTTCTAGATTTTCATATATGTAAAAAAAGTATGTATTATGAATTATAGTATACATAGTTCAATTAAATGGTCTTAACTTTTTTCTATTGGAATAAATAGCACAAATTATACTGAATACATAATATGTATAGGTATCTTCTTTTATATGCTTCGTTTCATCTTAGTTCAAAATGATTTTTTTTAAATTTTTTTTTTAAAAATATTTTTCTTTATATTTATTAAAAATATTTTTTTTTCATTATCAAAATTTTTGTTGTATTCTCAAAATAATTTTAATAAAAAAAAGTTGATATATGTAGATTTAATTCTTACTAAAAAGAAAATAGCAATGTCGCGAGTATATAATTTTTGTGTAATATAAAAATGGAAAATTCCATTCGATACACTTTATAATATCAAATACTTTCAACATACTTAAAAGGATATGTTTAAAAGTTCTATAATATAGGTATTTAATGCACATAACCTAACTGAATCTAACTGAAAAACAAAATCATGAAAAAAGGTAACCAATAAGCTATAGTAAACACTCGCTGAAAAAAAAGTAGTAGTCACATTTATAAATATTTTGTTCAAAAGTGTAGGAGTCAAAATGTTGTTTGGTATTGAATTTTTCTCTTTATTTTGGTAAACAACCAATCAAATAATGGAATAAATAAAATTTCAAAGCTATTTTTTTTTTATTTTAAATATTTTTCAATATCAAATTTTAATTTTTATAAACAGTTACTCGAAATTAAAATAACAAAAACAAAATTCCAATGCTTTATATCATTTCAAAAGGACTTCTATAAACTTCTACAAAAAAATCTTAATGAGTTAATATTTATCAGATTACTATAAGTTTCAATTATTATATTGTCACACTACATATACTACTTTTTTTTTTTTTATTATCCTTTGTTTTACGTTTTGACTATACTCGTAAATCTATATACTATATTTGTAGAAAAAAAATATCGAAAGACCTCCGTTCTCGAATATCAATTAAAGGTCAATAAAAAAAATTTAAAATTATAATTAAAATTTTCACACAATCATTTCCGTTTGATTTAACTATTTCATTTGAGAAATTAAGAATTAAAATAATTAAGTAAATTAAGTTTTAGTTTTATATGGAAACCACATACATACATATTAAAATTTTATTTATAATTGGTTTTACATTTTTAGATAAATGTTTTCTTATACATATATAATAAATCAAAAACGGTCTAATAATCACAATAACTATTTAAAATAATGATTTTTGTTGGTATAAATTCAAGCATAATATTTAATTTTGTCAATAGAATATAGGTACTCATATAATAAATATAAGAATAGCATAGCGGTATATAAAAATCAGATTCACTTAAGTTCAAACTCTGATTATATGTATGTATGTGATTATGATGATTAGAAGGGAAATAGCATTTTTTTTTTTTTGTAAGTTCAATCAACCAAATCTTCTGTCTACTAATACATGAGTATTATTTATTTTTAAATCAATGTGTTTTTATGATTTTATATTTTTTAGGAAACTAAAAAAAATAAAAACAATAAACTTTAATAAAATTATTCCTATATTCACTATGTTCGTCCAGAAAAATCTGTGTTAGGTGAATTCAAAATTTAAAAAAAAAAAAAAAAAATACAACACACAAATGTTTTTATAGTTAATAATATTTTTGGTTTTACAAAATAATTTTTTCAATTTATTTAATATTTATTTAATAACGATTAAAGATTAATTAGAAATTATGTACATCAATTTCATCTGTATAGTGACCATTCTTTTTTGCCGAAGGTACTTTAACCATTCGGCCAAGTATTCTATTGCTTTAACTTTCACTTATTGTATGAATAAAGAAAATCAAAAGAAAGAACAAAAAAATATTCAATTTTCAATTTTTCAATACATATATTAGTTATTATAGATAGTTTACGTATGTTATTCAATTTTATTATGTTTACCGAATCAAATAGTCTACAACCATTCATACTACATTTGAAAAAAAAAAAAAAAAAAATCTAAAGAATTGAAAGATTAATGTGAATAAATGTCTCTTAATTAAAAATTTTTTAACAAAAACTTAAAGAACAAAAATATACATAAAAAACATAAAAGAAAAGAAGGCAGATTCATAAATTTTAGAATTTTATTATAATACTTTTCATTATTAAATATCTTATTTATATAAAAAAAAATATACATACATATAATAAATTTAATTAAGAATAATCTTCAAAACTTTCTAAAAAAAAAAAACCTCAGTGCTTTCACATGATTGCTTTTTTTTCTTCTTTATTTTAGATTTTTCCGTTTCTTAAATTTTTTGAATAAAAAGAAAAATCAAGTTGTACTTGAGAATTTATTTCTTTAACGATTTTATATTTTTTTTTTTTCTACATTTCTAAAAAAAAAATTAAATTTCAGAATTTTTTCTTTTAAATTTTAATTCCTTTAAATAAAAAAAAAAACTAGAAAAAAAAAAATATATACAGTATGTTAATTAGGTCAAAGTGGTCAAAGATTATTTTATTTTTATAAAAAAAAAATAAAAGTCGGAAAAATGTGTGATTTTTTCTTAAAACTTGTTTAAAATTAATTAAAATATTCATGTGCTTCTATTTTTTTTTTTTGCATAAAATTATGATTTGAAAAAAAATAAAAAATAGAAATAAGGTTATCATTTTAATTTTGCTCTAATGATCAAATATCTATCATTCAAAGTTTTTTCTATTTATAGAAATCCTTCGAAAAATATCCTGAATAAATTTTAATACATTATTCACACTAAAACATATTTGTTTTAAAAAAAAAGAAAAAGAAAGTTCTATCTACAAACGTAGTACAAAATTTTTCTTTTAAAAAAAATTCTAAGTGTTAATTAAAATTTAATTTCCAGAAAAATCTTCAATAAATTAATAAATATTTTTTTTTTAAATCAAGGTCATTAGTTTTAGATAGTTTTAGTTTATTTATTTATTTTAAACACATCATTATTACAATGATTTTCCTTAAGTAAATTATATTTACATATGTATGTACATACATATACCTATATCTTTTGTATAATAATGTTTTCTATAAAAAGAAATGCCTAAAAAATTATACCTTCTTAATGCTTAAATTAAAATTCATTGTATATAAACTGAAATTTATTATTATTCATTATGTTAGATATCCATTACTCCGATATAAATGGAAGTAACAAGATTCAAATAAAATAAATAATATAAAAAAAAAATAATTAAATTAAAAAAAAAAAACAAAAGTGATATGTTACTTCGTTGTCGACGACGACGAAATATCTCTACCAGCATTTGATTTTCAAAAATGATGACAACTTAGTAAAAACGGCAATGGTTATAATAACGATGATTATTATTAGTTTTTTTTTTTTTTATTTTTTTTAAAGTATCATCGATATTATAAAATGGTCAATTTGGTATGTGGCAGGAACTTCATGATGACGATATGCAGCGCCAATACAATAATCATCATGTTGTTGTCTTTTTAAATAGTATTTTTTTTTTATTGTATATACATAGATATATTCGCATACCTTAGAGGTAAATTAGCATAAATTTACATACTTAGTATTTAAGAAAAAAAAAAAAAAACAATAATAATAAATAAATATAAAATTTGAATAACTTTTTGTTTTTCTGTTTGTATAAATAAAATTTATTTTAATTTTAGTTTTATTACATTTTATTTCTTTTTATGTTTCTTCTTCTTCTATTTAATTTATTTGATTTTTACTTTTGATCTGATCAAATTTTTAACAAAAATTTTTTTTTATCAATATTCAAATGAATACTCGATTAATATTTTTTTTAAATTATCGAGATGACGAATTAAGCAGACAATATATCTTTTGATTAAACAAAAAAAAAACAAAAAAAATACTAAACAAAGTCAAAATTAATGAATCTTATATTATGCTAATTTTTAATTATAAAAAATAAAAATAACAACAACAAAAAATAACATATTTTTATGAAGAATTTATTTTTAAAGATGAAAATTAGAAATCTATATAAAATTCAATATACATACACACATATACTTACTTTCATAATTTACAAAAACGTCTTGAGAAGAAAGTGTTCCGAATAAGAAAAGATAAACTAACTTTTAAATTTATACGTATGGATTTGCATAAACAAAAAACAACAAACGGACTCTACCACTTTAAGAAGTAAAAGATGACCATTAATAAAATTATTTATATAAATATCGAGCTGCGATTATAATCACAAAGTTTTTTTTTTTCTTCATAAAGAATCTCAATGTAAAGTTATCCTTTTATTGCACATTATTTTAAATCTAATCTCAGGTCTGATCCAAGCTTCCTCTAACGATTTTCCAATTGGTAAGCCAACTAACGCCTCATCCTTGTTTACTGCATCACTTTACCACCTGAGTCTTGGTCTTCCTGGCTTTTTTTTTGTTCTTATTTGGTTTCATCTGAAAGGCTCATTTTGAAGGATCATCATTATATCCAAACGTATAACATGCCTTCCCATCTTTAACTTCCTCTATTTCTCTTTCAAAAAAAAAAAAATATATATGTATATATATATATACATATGTGCATAAATAAAAAAATATATACATATGTATGTAGATATATGTGCATATGTATGTATAGCACAATAATCAAGGAAGTAAATATTTAAAAAATGTTTATTTTAAATGTAAGAAATAATAAATGACAGAGAAAATTAAGAATTTTGTGTTTTACTTAAATACTTTCTATTGTATTTCAACATACATATATAACTATAATAGATTGTTGAGTCTATAGATAAATATCATAGAAAATTTTAAAAATATACCATTTTTATTTTTTGAATATATTTTTTTTCTCTTTTAATTTTGTTGTGTGGGTGTGCTGCTTTGGAATAAAAATTTAAAAAAAAAAAAAAAAACGAAAAAGTCATTTATTTTTCTTTAAATTTATGAATTTTCACATTTAAAAAAAAAATAAATAATTTGGCAGCAAAAAGTAAATTATACGGTTAATTTTATAAACTTTCTTCACGGCCTTTTTTTTTGTTTTTGTTTTTTGAAAAAAACAAAAAATGTTTATTCTTAGTTGACAAAATAATAATTATTTAAAAATATGTATGCATGTTGTATTTTATTTCTTTAATAATTGATGAAAAAAAAAAAATGTATATATAGAAAAAAATAGAACATTAATTCTTTTTTAAATCTAAATTGAAAAAAAAAAAAATTATCTTTTAAAATTTTAATATGTATAAGTGGTTCCGCGAAAATAAATCTCATGAGGAAAGAAAACTTTCATTAACATTTTTTTTTTTTTTTTGTTTAAATATATGTACGAGTATATAAATATATAATGAAATTTATAATGTTCTGTTTTAGACTGAAAATAGCATTCTCAATTTTTTTTTAAGTGATTTATATAATGTCCTTTTCGGGAACTACCCACATATTTCTATATTGTGTACGTGTAAGTCGATTGCAAAAAATAATATGTATTACAAAAAATTATTCATATTTATTTTTCTTGCTTTTTATACAATTTATAGTTTTAAAATTTTAACATTTTGGATAATATTTTTCTAATAAAATTATTCTTTGATATTTCTTTTTGATTTATGAATTTCGTATACCAAAATTTCATAGCTATAATGAATCACATTTTTGTTTTTTTTTTTTTTTTTTAAAAAAAGAATTTTAAAGACAGAAAAGAGGATGTTATCAAAATTTATTTATTTACTTAATTTTTTCCTTTTTTAAATTATCTCCTATTCAGAGCTATTCAATACAAAAATAAAGATAAAAAAAAATTGTCTTGAAAGAAAAAAAGATTTTCAAAAAGGTCAAACAGTCAATTAAATCATGAAACTGTAGCTTAAAATTATTATGCGTCAACATTTTTTTGTTTTGTTTTCATTACTTTAGCGTGATAAAGTTGTCAGTTTTTGTATTGACATATAAACACCCTTATCAGCTAATGTATACTGATGATCTTTGTCCTTTTTGGACTATTAAATTGTAGATATAGAAAATAATAATACGGTTATCGTATACATGTATGTACAATATATGATTAAATATATGAATATTTAAAAAAAAATTATTTTAAGAAAAAAAAAAAAAACATGTCATCACATTTTAACGATCTTTTTCTCGAATATTAAACATATATTTTTTTGAAAAAATAATCTTTAAATAAAAAATTTTAAAATTATTGAACGGAAAATTTCTATAATATATTTTATTAATAAAGTGCAATGATACTCCTCGACTCGAGTATGAAATTTATTTTCCAATTATTATTTTTGAAATAAACATTTTCTCATAATATACATATGTATTTGAGGGAAATAATTGCTGAATTGTAATAAAATGTATGTATAAATACTCATAATAAGCTTAAAAAACAAAATCAATTAAATCATTTAATTGGGTATGGTGTGTAAGTATATATTTTATTAATAGACTTTTAAAGTTAGTCAATTGATTGAATAAAACATTTGAAAAACGTTTTCTAAACAATTTTTGTCATGCATATTATTTACGCCATACTATGTATGTATATCACAGCTAATGTAATAATATATGTAGGTAAATCACATGTTCATCGGTAGAAAATTGAATTATTTGTAATTTCAAAGGTATAAAATGTTACACAATTTATAGCAACAAAGGTTTTGAATTGAATTTTGAATTTATGATTGATGGTTTTTTTTTTTTTTTTGATGAGCCATGACGTAAGGATATCCTTTTACTGTATTTTTGTTAGCATAATAGCGTTGATGTATGTAGACGAAAAAAAAAAAAAAAAATAGATTGATGTAAGTTAAGATGGTGAAGAAAAGAAGTGTTGATAGACACTTCATTTTTAAACTTCCGTAGATTGTAAGACTTACTATTTATGACTGCCGGTTTTCAATCTCGATTCTCGAAGCAGTTTAAGCCCTTCCTTATTATCTGACTGAAAGAAATATACAGAGACTGTGATATGAAAAGCTTTTCATAGTATAACTGTACTCCACATAGTAGTACATATTATGATGGGGTTGTAATGACCATCAAATTTGGACTAGAAAAGAAAATTTAATAAATTAATAAAGAAAAAAAATCTGGCAGTATTTGAATAACAAAACAATCCTGTAAAATAATAATAATGTTCTTAATTTGAAGTTATATACATCATTTATTAGTTTTAGTGTTTTATCTAAATGTATACAATTTTACTTTTATTTCTCTATTAATTATAATTTCAAATGTAAGTATGTATGTACATATGTGCTTTTTTAGGCATTTTTTTTTTGTTTAATAAAAAATTTTCAAATTAACTAATTAAAATGCTTGACATTTTTAATGTTTCATATATTTAATTAAAATAATTAAATGTAAAACAAAAAAAAAAAAATAAGAGTCAAGAGCATTGTTAACCTCTCCTTTATTCAAGAATAAATATATGTACCTACATTTTACATATCTATATAAAAAATTATCATATATGTATATTTAATTTATACAGTACGCATGAAACTTGTGTATGTATATTTGTACATATTATATACAAATACATATACAAATGTAAATTAATAGGACAAAAATAGTACTCTTGAAGAAAAAAAAAAAAATAAGTACAGTACATACATACATGCCAAGTTGATGAATACATAATTAACAACTAACAAAAATGAATGAAACGCGTTCTTATGGGATACAGAAAAAACTAACAAGGCGTGATAGTGTACATTATCCTTATAGTCAATAATAAATATTTCTAATGTGTATTATTACATTGGAAAGTATATTATATGAATATGTTAAAGAAACATAAAAGAAAGAATTTATATATATGTACTTATATTATATGTATGAATAAATATCGAACTACACTTATATACACATGTATGTACATATGTATGACTATCATGACATGATACAGTAACGAAATCATTATATATTTTTTTATTACACTTTTCATTAAAAAAAAGATACAAGTACGTATAAGTATGTATATCAAGGATAATAATCGCACATGTGAATTTATCATATTAAAAGTGTAATTTGTAAGTTTTTAACATTTTATGTATATATGTAAGTACGTAAATATATATGAAGGTATACATTTTATTTTCAAATCAACAGCTTCTAACAAAATTAAAAACGAATTTGTCTCTTGGGTCATATCGTACTTATGTCTACATTATATGTAATGAAATTCGGGTTTAAATACTTATTTACTTTTATTTCTCATGAAAAATAAACAATAAATGACAAAAATTGGAGAAAAAAAAAAAGAAGTAAACCACACCTTGGTCTTGTTGTGCAATACTTTAAAATTAAAACGAAAAATTTGATAATGAAGAAGGATTTTAAACTTTCGATGTAAAACTACGCTAATCCATTTTAAAGTTATTTCACATATCCATTCTTCAATAATTTTAAAAAAAAGTAGGTATTTATTTTTAGAATTTTTAAATCGTATCGTTTATTTTTTAGAACCTTTACGAAAAAAAATAATGAAAAAATAAATTTTACAACAATTTTAACCCTCGGTCAAAAATTTTAAAAATTCATCGAACACCTTATGTAAATTAAAAACTTATACTAAAATTTATTAGTCATGTGTGAGTATTTACATACATTATTAAATTAAAAGTCGATTTCTACAGAACGTTAAAGTTTTAAAATTTTGAGCCTATATGCGATCACATAATACTTATAGTACGAGTTTTTACAATTTTTTTGCTGTTAAAAGTGTAAAAGTGTTAAGGATGATACCATTTTGCTGGAATATGTATGAGTTTAGATTTTTACATATGCGTAATGTTTGTATTATTATTATGTTTTTGCCCCTATAAATTTACTTAATATGCAAAATAATTTCAATTTAATTTATTTTAAAAGTCAAAAAGGTTTTCAAAGAATAATTTTAGAATTTTAAATTTTAACATGACGATATCGATCAGTATTTTTACAGAAATTTACAATTTAGTTTCCTAAATGTTTAAGCATTATCGTACATACATTTATGTATATGTAGACAATGATGATTTTTATATATGTATGTACATTGTACACAGTATAGACAGTATATAAAATTCATAAAATATTCATTTGTATAAAATGTAGGACAAGCGGAAGCAATAATATGTTGATGAAATTTATCATAATATATAAAATTCAAAAATATCTTTGAATTTTGCTTACTTGATAAATTTATTTGAATTTTATTTTTTTTTTTTTATTCCAGAGAAAGAAAAAAAAAATTAATATATTTTTTCAAATGAAGAAAAATGTATGTACATATGTATATTTTCTATTTCATCATTTAACAAACAATAACGATTAAGATATAATATTTTTTTTTTAAATTAGGTTAAGAGTTGAATAAACGATATAATTTACATTTAAAACCTCTTATATTTGAAAATATTCTCCAAAAATTATATTTTTTATTTAAAAAAAAAAAAACAAATGAGAGATTTTTAGCTTCGAAAAATATCTAAACTGGTATAAATCTGTTGTGTAGCATTAGTAGATAATTTATTTATTTTATAATTTATTATTAGTACAGATTTTTCAAGATTATTTTAATCACGTTTTTACTTATGCTGTTTTGCAGTTAATATTGAAAGTAGAAGTTTTGTACTATTTTAATATATATTGTTTTGATATACATACATATGTATATATGTAAAATTTAGGCTAAAATTTCGATTGAATGGAATGGGCTTTTAGAATAAAACTTTGAAATGTTCTCTACAACGTGTCCTTGACGCAAATGCTTCTTCTTTTGTATGGCACTTACAATCCTGGGTAGATTTTTGCCTCCTCACAGAATAACTACTATAATAATGTAATTCAATAGAACTTATTCTGCTTTCAAACACATCTCATTTCACTTTGAATAAATAAATGATTCTTAAGATATAGGAAAGTTCCAATATTTTCATATAATTCAAAATTTTTTTTTTTTTAAAAGTTGATTTTTCAACTTCTTGTGGTAACGGTGTATATCGTTAAAACTTGAAAGAAAGCATATATGTTTTTTTGATATTATATGAAAGGTATTTTTGTCTTCTTTATAAAATTTAGTAACATTTTAATTTCTAAAAATTTTAAAGATCAAAATAACTCTTTCTTAATTATCAAAAATCTGGGAATATGTATGTATACCTCTTTTTTATGTATATATATATATTTTTTTAAAATTTTATTACTTTAAATTTTAGTAGACTTTCTATTTTATAAATTCACAATATCTTCACCTAAAAAAAAAAAAATAAATAAATAAATAAAAGAACACTTTTCATTACATTTTTATACTTTTTGTCACATTAATCGCCTCTAAATTTTAAAATTTCATCATTCAAGACAAATTTATTTAACTTATAAAAAAAAAAATGTTAATTTAGTATAATTTTTTTTTTCTCTCATATTTCACTCAAAATTTTTCGTGATTTTTATGCGTTTACATTTTCAAATGCAATAAAAATAAAATAACTTTTTTTTTTTCTAAAAAAAAAAAAAAAACAAATAATAGATGTAGGTACACCTATTACACGTTTACATTTTTTTTTCATTCAGAACTTAGTTGTTATGTTAGAATATCTTCAAAAAACAATCAATAATTTACTTCTTTTTTTATTTTTTCGTCTGAAGTCTGAAATTCTTCTTCTTTTTTGATTTCTTAAAAAGTTTGAAATAAAAATTTTCATAGTCTATTTAAAATCTTAAATAGATCTGGATTAACTGGGATGGTCATAAAAATTCTGTGTCACATTTATTTCACAATCACAAAAATTCATTTTTGAACCACAAAAAAAAAAAAAAAAAAGCTTTAACATTATTAAAAAAAAAAAAAATGAAGAAGATAAAAAAGAATGTATACATTTAAAAAAAAATAATAATAATAAAATACAATAAATAAAATGATTCTGAAAATGTATTAAGTGGGTGGTTAATAAGTATATCCGACAATATAAGATCCCAGAGGTTATGATTTTTTTTTCTTATATTCTTAAGAAGAAAAAATAAATAAAAAAGAAACATTTATGTACATACATAAAGGTATATATACTTAGGTGTGATGTATTCGAATAATTTTTTTATTTACTTTATTATTACCTTTTTTCTATTAAATTTTTCTCTTGACGTCAATTTTATGATATAAATTGACATAAATGATAATGAAGTAAACGTAACTAATTTTTTTCAATTATTATTTTTTTTTTAATCAGAAAATTAATTAAACAACATAAGTTTCTAGAAAAAACATCGGTAAAAATTGAATTTGTATTGTTTTTTTTTTTCAAATTTTTAAAAATTTATTTGAAATTACTAAAAATTTTAATACGAATTTCTTTTTTTCTTTACTCCGTTTATAATTTCATTTTGTATATCATTAAAATTGTATCTATACATATATCTAAATCTATGATACTTACTTAGATTAAAAAAAAAAATTAAGAAATTTAAACAGCTGTTGACAATACATCTTTTAGTGAAAATGAAGAAACATGTGTCACTAATTTTATGTTACACTCTTAGTTTTTTAAGATATGTGGGTACATACATACATACATATGTACATTATAAAAAAAGAGAAAATATAAATGTTTTTTTTTTTTAAATTATTTTTTCAAATTAATTTTTATATAAATTACCGGCATTTAAAAAAATTTTAAATTATTAGACAGGAAGTTCTTTAAACACTTTATAAAAAGAGTTTTTCTTCTCAACTCTTTATGATATAAGGGTAATATGTCAACTGTTCAGCCTTTGAGGACAAAGAATAAATTGAATACTTTACTGTTTAGACTGCCGCAATGATCGTTTTGGCTCATGTACGTCGAACAATATTGAATAATTAATGTATTGCTAAATCAGGATAATAAAGAAGAACTATTTAAAAAGAGCCGGTGATTTTTCACATTGTAACTAGACAATGTACGACCTCAAAATAAAAGGATTTTATTATTACTACGTATCCTAATCCTGTAAAGTTTTATATTAAATTCTCTAAGCTAAAAAAAGAACACCCTGTTATGTTTTTTCTTGTGGAAAGTCATGGTCTATTAAACTCTTGTTTATTATGCTTTTCTTGACTTTATATTTTTTTTTTTTTTCATTAACTGTACTTCTATAGTTGTAGATTTTTGATTTATTTTCAATAATTGAAATTCATAAGAATAAACTAAAATGTAATCTAAGTCTCTCTTCATTAAATTTTTGTTCTAAAAAAAATTATTCACATACATAATTCAACTCTAATACTGTTCCAATTAATTGTCAGGTAATTTTTTTTCAGATGATTTTTGTAAAAACTTGAAAAATATTTCAGATATAAAAATTTGGATTAAATTGGTTTTGGCTTCAAAAGTCGTCACACACAATTACAAATTGTTTGAATATTTCTGTTTCGTGTTCATATTTCTTGTTTTTTTTTTTTTAAATTGAAAACTTTTTTTTTTTAAATTTCACAATTTAAATTTTAAATTGAATGCATTATTGAATTATCATTTTTATAAGTGAAAACTTTACTTTTAGAAATTTGAATTTATTTTTATTTATATTAATTAGTTATTTTTTTATTAATTATATTTAAAAAAAAAAAGAAACAAAAAAAATTAATTTATTATTCAAAACATTTTATGTTCGTTAATATAATATTTATTTTATGTATACACATATGTATATAACTTTCGAAAATTTGACGTCAAAATAATTAAAAATAAAAGGGTTTTATCTATTTTTATTTAAATTTTTAGTTTTTTTTTTTATGAAAATCTGCTTTTACAATTTTTTTTTTTTTTTAAATAAAATTATAATTTATTTGTTTGAAATTGAAACAAGAAAAAAAATAAATTAGAAAATTAAGATAACTGTTAATCGTTTTACATCTAACCGTTCATTTTCAAATTATTTTCGTAGCGGTACAAAATTAATAAACAAATAAAATATGTACAATTTTTAAATTAAATAGAGCAAGTTTTTTTTTTTTAAATTTCTTTGATTATTATTTCCAATAATAATACAATAAAAAAAATAAGAATTGCGTTTGCTGAGCTTAGTAATAATGCCAATAATCTGATGTTCAAAGCCAGAAGAAGTTCAAAAAATTTGGCTTTTTTTACAAATACTATAAAGAAGAAGTTACAATCAAATGAAAATTTATATGAATTAACCATAATCAAAAATACATCAATCTTGAGATTAAATCACGAAAATATGGATGGCTAGGACACACAATAAGAAAACTGGAAAGAATATGACGAAATACCTCATGTGTTACAATGGAATCTACAAGGTTAAAGAAGTAGAGGAAGACCACGAATAACCTGGAAAAGATCTGTGTTCAGCGAAATCGGCAAATCGTTTAACGAATTTAAGAAGTATGGCCCGAAATATAGAAACGTATGGAAATCCTTTACCTTATGCTCCTTTATCCTCCTGATGAAATTATTTGTAAAAAGCCTTTCTAGTATAAAAATAATTTCATAATTTATGTTCAAACAAGTATTCACTCAAAAATTCAATAATTTCACATATACGAAAACCAGTTAATACATACATACCAAAATAATTTTAAAAATCCCACGTATTTTATATCTTTTAAAATACTACATATTTATTGAAAATAAATTCCAATTTCTCAATGAAAATGCTTTTAAATGCAAAATCACGATTACATTTTCATTACAAGTTAATCAGATTATCGACTATGTAAAGTGATCATTAAAAAAAAAAATATACTTAATTTGTTTTTTTATTATTTTTTTTTTTTTTTTGCACTTGAATGTTTTACACTTGTAATTTATTTTATCATTCTTTAAAATCACAGTACGATTATACTTTTTATTTGAAAAAAAAAAAAATAAATAAATAAATAAAATTGTTTTCTTTAATAAATATATAAATTCATAAATTTTTAACTCAATGAATTAAATGAGAAATTTAAAGAAATAAAAGTAAAAAAAAAAAAAAAAAAAACTAAAAAGCACGAAAAACCTACTCAAACGTAAAATTTATTACATACATGAAGGTGTGCGATATGTTGTACATTATTGGAAAAAAAACAACAACTGAAAAAGGTATTCTTCACAAAAAAAAAAAAAGAATTGTGAACTTTTACAATTTACTCATGTTCTTTGATAAAAGTGTTAAAATGATCGATTCATTTTGATGTATGATGATCATCATCTCGTCATGATGATTATAATCTTTAAGATATGTATATCGTTATCATTCCTATATTATGATCAATAAAAAATAAGCTTTATACATATTTTATTTTATTACAAATACATCGAATTTTACCTTATAAGAAATTTTTATTTTTTTCGAAAATTATTATCATAGATACATATTTTATTTTCTTACAATATATGTGAATATGTATGTGTGTTTATTTATACATACATATGTACGTATGTACATAATATGTAAGCATATAAACATATTTTTCTTTTTGAGGAAAAAAAAAATGTGTTTCATTCACTACATTATTGAATACAAAAAAAAAAAAAAAAAAAAAAATGTAACATTTTGTCAAAATAAAGCATTTTTATTATCACAACACAGCGCAATAAAATTAAATAAATAATATATCATAAATTTTATTATTAAAATATCTCTTGATACTTTTATTTAACTATCGAATATTTATTAAAAAAGATAAATAAAAATAAACAGATTAGATATAAGTATGTATGTATATAAATATGTATGTATGTACACCTATGTATGTCTATATAATTTTTTTTCTTCAACTTTATCTTTTTATTTGAAAATGTTTTGTTTGATTACGCGACATTTTGTATCGAATTTCATTTTTTTAACATTTCATTCTATTTTGAGATGTTTTCATCAAAAATCCGTTTTTTAATTTAATTATCTCGAGATTTTGTAAATCGATTAACTTGAAACTTTTGCACACAGTTCTTCTCCTCATTTCTCTACAGAACTGCTTTTAACACAAAAAAAATCCCTGCAAAAGGACGCAAATTACGGGGCGCCAAACAAAAAAAAACCACGCGTATCAATTTTAACACTATACAAATGAAGACATACATATTTTATTTTTTCAGAAAAGTATGCTTCCGAAGTAATAGGAAATTGAAATTTGGCCATGATATTCTTTGAAGGGTATTCTGTTTAATAAACTTCGAGTGGAAAAAATTCATTTACTAGGACAAATAATATAGGGTAAAATACACAATAAGTCGTTTTTCAAAACTTTTTAATTTTATCCTGCAAGTTTTGATAATTAAGTATTTGGAAATGATGTTTTTGGAATATTATTTTTAAAAAAAAATGTCCTTAAAAATTTAATTTTAATTTAATTATCAAATTTTTTCTCGAGATTATTCTTATATACAATTTTTTTCTTCCGAACATGCTATTTTCAATCCTTATTTTCTCTGGAAAATAAATAGATTAGGACCTAGAGTAAAATGGACGATGAAAATCAACAACAATTTGAAATCATTATAAATTAATAAAAGGACAACACAAGAAATAAACTTGTAGCGTATTATGATTAGGTGTATCGACCTCAAAAGTAGATAGTATAAAGGATAAGGAAGAAGAAGAAGACATGATAAGTTAATTAAAAAGTTTCTATTTAAAAAGCTGTACTATAGAATTTTTAAATTTTCTATTTATCATGTATTTCATAGAAGTTGTACATTTCTAGAAATTTTTATTTAAATAAATCACCTTTCATTTCTAAAAATTTTTCTGAATGAGTATATTATTTTTTTTTTTTTTCAATTTTAATGAAAATAAAATTCATTTATTTATTCGGAAATTTTTATTATTTATAAAATATAAAAAAAAAAATTATTCAATTTACAATAATTATTAGGTATACCTGATTTTCTATATAAAGAAAAAAGATAAAAACCATAAACACAAAATTCTGAAAATTAAAACAAGGTTTGTTGTTGTTGTTTTCAAAAAAAAATTTTTTTTTTAATACATTACAAATTGAAATATGAAAAAAAAAAAAATTTATTTATAAAAATAACAATCTACAAGCGGAGAAATCAAATATATGTTGTAAAGTTATATAAAAAATATAAATATATCTATGAATTTATACATATAAGTAGATATATAAAACTTTTAAAAAAGAACATTGATTATCCAGGTTTTGTGACAGGAATTTTAATCAGTTTATGTATAAATGAATAAAAGAAGAATAAGAAGAAGAAGACGAGGAATCTTATGTGTGTTTTTTATATATTTTTTTTTATTTTAATAAAAAGTAATATGAAAGAGGAAAAAGAAGTTTTTAGTATATATGTACATATATGTACATTTGTATATGAAAATGTATTATAGATATTCTTTTTTATTCATTTCATTTTATTTTATTTTTTTTAAAAAAATTTATATGTATAAGATACGAGAAAAACTTATAAACATATGTGAAATGTAGAATATATTATATGTTGCTGTTGAGTGAATGTCTTTTTCTAAAGAGGGATTTGAACTCTGCAGGCGGTATATAATTTTTTTTTTTTTACTTTTTCTTATATGTATATACATATGTACATTACATATATATATGTATATATTTTTTTTTTCTTTTCTTTTTTTGTTTTTGTATCTTTTCGTTATTTTTATTTTATTACACTTTTTTTTCAACTTTTTTCTTGAATGTATTTTCATTTTCTTGATGATGTGAATTTTTACTGTGAATTCTTTGCAATACAACCTTAAAGAATCTTCATCATCATCATCATCGTTATTTTGTTGTTATAAATATTAAACTACATGGTAAAATTCTTAATATATCTTTATTCAGTTAGATATTATAGTATGTAATATAGGCAATATACCCTAACAATGCGAGAAACATTATAATATAATAATGCATATCATATTTGTACAGAACTAATATTAATAATGTGAATATTATTAAATATACAAAAATAATCAAAAAAAAATAAAAAATAAAAAAAAATAATAATAATAAAAAAATTAAAAAAATATATGTATATGTTCTTTGACCTGTTATATGATCATGACGATAATGATTAGATAACGCAAAATATATATATATTTGATAAAAAAAAGGAAAGGAATCAAAATATAAAAAAGAAAATTGTCATAAATTTTTATTAAATTAAGAAAATCTTTATTTTATTTTATTTTTTTTAATGATCACAAGTTAAAACCGTTAGTATGTTTGTGTCTTAAAGAAAAAGACAGAAAAAATATTAATGGGACTTTTTTTTTATATAAAAGTTTTCGATTAATTTTTTTTTTTTTACTATATTTCAACGTTTTTTTTTTCAGTCTTTCAAATATATACATATATGTATAATTTTTTTTTTGTTATTTTGAATAAAATTTGGAAATAAATTAATAAATTTTATGAGGACATTGATCTAAAGAGATAGTTGTTATTGGCATAACTTGAATCTTAGATAAATTTCTATATGTGAAACGTGCTTTGGAACGACAATGTCATATTTTGTTATTTCTACAGACTTTTAAGAAGGATTTGCTTTTTTTTTATTAACACCAGCAGGTGTAGTTAAAACCAAAAAATTTTCATTTTTGTCAAAATTTGACGGTCTTGTACAAAAAAAAAACTGAACAGTTAAAAACAATTGATGTCATTTAGAGTTATAAAAAAATTAAGGACTGTTTTCATAATTTTTTTTAGAATGAAAAACTGAAGTCAATAAAAAAAATGTACTTTTTATTTTTCAAACTTAATAGCGAAATCATTTTTTAACAAAAAATTATGGTAGTTTTCTATCTTTATATATGTACATAGATATTCATATCATCTATACGCAACACTGATCATCAGTTGTGTACCAATTATACAGTTAATCTAAAAAATATAGAGGGTATCACAATTAACAAGATTGTTAATTATTTCAACATTATTTTTAATTGAAAATAATGAAGAAATAAAAAAGGAAACAAAAACCAAAAATATTTTAATTAAATTTTTCAACTTTTGTCACTGTAACCTGATATCTCTGATATCAATAAACCACATTTTCATATCTAACCATATATCCTTTTTAGTTAATCATCAAATACATAGATCATTGACCTTTTGTTATGCTTATTGACACACCCCTCAAATTATATTAAAATTTCATATAAATACTTGTTGTTTATTACTAAAATAAGATATCTTAAATAGAATAAAAGATATTATTACGGTTTACGATTCACTTAACAAAAAAGCCTTCTATCTTTTTTTTTTTTTGTTTTTTAATGTCAAACGAATTTTAGTCGTATGAGTAAAAAATAAAACTGTGCCGAGATTAATAATAAATTTTTCAAAAATTCTGTTTCTTTTTTTTTTATTTTTTATTCATATTATGTTTTAATACTTTTTTTTTGTCTTTGTTTGATTCATATTTTTCTTTTCATTTCTTGTTATAAGGTGTTTTACTTGTTAAGAATTCTTCCTTTTCTGTTGACATTGAACCGTTACGTGAATGGATAAAAAAAAAATGAAGAAAAAAGATATATATTTAAGTGGTTCATCCAGGTTCATCGATTATTTATTTCTCTTAATTTTCTTATAATATATTTTTTTTTCTTACATTTTTATCTTTTCATTTTCGTTTTTTGATGATGATGATGATGAGAAAGGCGATGATGATGGTGAGTCAACGAACCCTTATATGGTTGCCGGTTTTTCTGCGTGTGTTGCGACTTGTGAGTAAATAAAAATAATACTAGAATATATGTATAAAAAAAATATAAAAAAAAATAAAAACAAATTTTTTTTCTCTATTAATTTTTTTTTTCATAGTTCTAGTAAAATGAAGGAAAATAAAATCCTGTTGCTACTGTATGTTGTTGTTGATGCCATTTTTGTGTATTATAATATCAAAAATAAGGCGTGGGTGATAATGATGCATGACTGCATAATGGTGACAAAAGATATATTCTAAGTATACACATACTCTCTTAGATATAAGTATAGAAATAGAAAAATTTTGAAAAAAAAAAAAATATATTCTAAATTTTATTTGTGATTGTGTCAGGTATTTTTTAAAAGAAAACAATTTTGTTTTTTAAATATATTTTGACTTTATTTTAGTAAAAAATATATTTTTTTATACATACCTACATGCTTTGTTTACTATTTTTATATTTAAACTGGAAAATAATGTATAAGATATCATTTTTCCGTAGCTATTCAAATACGTATGTATCAAGTATAATATATTATAAGCAGGTAGATCTGAATATTTTTTTTTCCTCATACTTTTATCTTAATTTATTTTAATTTATATAAATACATTCATATATTGCATATTATATGCATATAACGTGAGTTAAATATACAAAATAAACAAAAGTAAGAAAAAAAAAACGTTTCTTTAAGCATGAACTTGGCATAAAAATATTTCGCACTTTGATCAATGCAGAGAATGCAAAAAAAAAATATGAAAAAAATTATAAGTTAAAATAATGCATTGGGTATTTTATTTCACTTGTTATTTTTTTTTTGTTTTTTATGTTTTTTTTTTTTTTAATTTTCAATGCGTCGGCAAAATAAAAAATAACTATGTACTTTGTTTTTTCTGGGTGCGTATTTTATGATTGAATCTAGAAAAACGCATCAGGTTGAAGTTGATGTGATAGCATTTTATTTACAGTAAATAAATATAAATTAATTTTAAGTGTAAAAATCAAGTGACTATAATATAACAGACTTTTTGCATTTTTTTTTTCAGATATTTTAACTTACTTGTAGGGAAATCTTTATTGATATCAAATGCGTTATATACCTATATATGAATATTAATATACTCATATACATACCATATAGATGGAACACACACACGATACAAATAATAATATACATAACAAGTGCAAAGAAAATAATATTATATTATTGTTTTTCTTGCGAAAGATACGTTTCTACGTATGATAAAGAAAAACAATCATATTAAATTATAAAAATAAAGATTTTAAATATGAAAATTCTTGAGAAAATAAAATGTAGTTTTTTAACAATGAACAATAAAATATTCTTGCTAAATAATTTACTTACATATACATATGTATACCCTTTAAGATCTATATACTCTGGGTATAATACCTTTGATTTTTATTCATTTGTTAATTAGTGCAACATCAACACTACTATTAAAATATCATTATATCTTCAGTGTATTAGCATAGCATTAAAGTTATAAGCTCAAAACGAAGCAATGACAAGGCAATTCAACAACAGCAAAAAATCAGTATAACAATAACAAATATTAGCAGCAACAGCAGCAGCTTCAATACCACCTGTGCACATTATTATAATACCTGACACATTATCTTAATGACCATCGACGAATCGTCAATCTTGTTGTTGTTTTTTTTATATTTTTTTTATTATTTTTTTTTTTTAATTTTAATTTTCTTATCATTTTTAATAATTCTAATGTCGTGTATCTTTTAACTTCATTATCGACTTTTGTTTTTTTTTTTTTAAATATTCAAATTGATCGTCTACACTTGATTAAGAGAAAAGCAAGTTAGTTTTAAATGTATTTTGTATAAATTATAATTTTATAAATATGACACACTTTTATAAATAATTATAAATATAGGGTGTTCTGTTGAACATTAGATTATATTTCTAAATTTTATTCGAAATTTGAATTTTGAAAATCTGAAAGAAGACATTTTTAATGCATCACCAACAAGAAGCAGACCAAGAGGTCATCCGAAAACAAGGTGAATTGATTTGTCCTGGAGGACATCAGGAAAATGAAGATAGAGTATTGGAGCAGAAAGACAGAATGTTATTGACCAGTATAAAGCTTACCCCTAGCTGTAATGACGATGAACACATAATACATAAGTATTTTTGAGTTTTCTCCACTTTGTGCTCTTTTTATAAATCCTTACAACTTTTGGCGACTTCAACTTCTTTTGAAATTATTTGAATATATTTTTGTAATTTTAACAGAACCCCCTTTTATCAAAAATATATATGCAATCTATATACATATGTACATTTATTTTTTATTTGTATAAGTGGATTTTATTCTATAGTAGCATTTCTCAATATGTTTAACATGAAACAACCATTTTGTTTCTATATTATGTGTAAAATTCGATGAATGTATTTGTTATTATTATTATAATTATAATTATTGGAATTCTATCAATATTCTTGAATATTTGAGATTCCACAATGAAAAGAATATATAAAAATATAAATTGTATTTTTATTAAACGAACAAAAAAAGAATTAAACGTTAACTTTTAAAAGTATATAAAAAAAAGTAAAGAAAGAACAATAAAAAAATATGAAAACAGATATAAAAAAACTAATTAAATATACACATAATTAAAAGAAGCCAAAGAATATCAAATAAAATAGAATAAAACATGAAAAACAAAATTATATACATTATTAAACTTCAACATTATTAAGTATATACACATGTTTTACATTTTATATTTTTTTATATATTGACCAATTTTTGGAATATACATATTTATTGTATATGTATGTACGTATTGTGTTTTTTTTTTTTTCATTTCTTGTTCATTTAAAATTGTATATGGATACATTTTTTTTAACTTAAATAAATTATAAAAAAGTTATTGACACATCTGTAAAATTATTTTATCTTTTCTGTATCTATATAAATACAAAAAAGTACCTTAATTCGTATATTTAAAAAAAAAAGCAAACATGTGTTTTATGTAGACAAAATTTTTGTCTCTAATAAAATTTGATGTTACCTATACATATCATTTTTTTTTTAAAGAAAAAATTTTGTAAATTTTTGATAGAAATTTTTAAAAAACAAACGAAATAAATTATGTATATGTATAATTTAACATTTTAAAATAAAAAGGATTAAAACACGCAGAGATACGAAATAAATAATGATAAGACATTTTTCTAATGTTTCATTTGGTTTTTCTAAATTGAAAATCAATTTTTCGATTATAATAGGATTTTAGCAAAAAAAAAAAAAAAAAAAAAAAATAGAATCATTCTATCAAATATCTGTCCTATAGATTTATATTTAACAAATAAAATTTACATATACATATGTAAGTTTTTATTCCTTTTAAAAAATGTATTAAAATTTTTAATAGTTATGCATAACAATAAATTTTTGTTTTTGTGGCTTTCTCTACTTTAAAATAAAAAAAAAAATCTATATACTTTCGTACATAATGTGTATGTATATAATATGTATGTACATAAATCAAAAAATTATATAGATAAAATATTTACATACATATAGATGTACGCTTATGTTATCATAGCAGATATCGAATTCTTTCAAACAATTTAAAAAAAAAAATCTGAAAACATAAAGATTTTTTCCTTTAAAATAAAAAAAAAAAAAAATGTTTATCTTCTTTTTGTGCAACATGAATAGAGATGAATCTTTTTATGATTTGGGATATCATTTTAATAATATTATAATTTTTGTTTTTTTTTTATATTTTTTTTCCGATCCATTTCAAACCGTTAATTTGAGTTCAGCTTTTTATAAAAAAAAATTAATTTAAGACACGTGTGGCTTAAAGATTTTTTTTTTTTACTGAAAAAAAAAATTTCTATTTTGCTTTGCAGCATCCCGCAAAGGTACTTTTTTTTATGAATATGATCATAATATGGTGTTTTATAAGTTGAAAGCTGCATTTATTTAAAAAAAAAACTTTTATTTATTCAAAGATCATTGTGATTGATAAAATGTTGAAAATTAGATATTTATAAAAACGTATGTAAATTTTTTTTTTGTATTGAATATTTTATAAATTTAAAGTTAGATTTAATTTTATAAAATTTAAATTTTTTCGATCCACAAATTTAAGTTTTTTGGTTTGCTTTTTTGTCATTTTTAACTGAAAATTTTGTAAAATTCCATTATTTTTTTATTTTGTGTAGCTTTTTAATGGCTTTTGTAGTAAGAAATATTTTCGTTAAAAAATAAAAAAAAAGGTGATATGTAGATTATAATTTGTGATGGACTGATTTTTGGATGATATGAGCTTCAACAAAAATTTGAAAAAAATCATACATACCATATAAGTTTAATATTCTCATGTGTTACCTGCATCAAAGTAAACCCATCTAGCCCATTGAACATTCATCACAGTTTTTGACATTTTAATAGTAATTTATTTATAAGACTCCTATTTCTTCGTATTTTTTGGATTTTCTAATATACTGTTCGCAATATTTTACAGCACTTGGCATCTTCATCATAATTCGGGCCATTTTAGCATATGCAACCAGCGTATCCTGTTGTTTCTAAGTAACACCTTATACTCTGTGGAATTTAAAAAATCTTTTAAAGTACATTACGCATGCTAAATTAGTGTGCTATGAATCAATAAGTCAAGCTGCCAACAATTAGCTGCACAAAGAAAAAATCTTTACTTCTGGGTACCGGCTAAAATCATAAAAATTTCCCATACTAAATTTCATAATGATCGGAATACTCTAAAGGTTAAAAAAATTTTCTATTTAAGCGTTTCTATTTAGTTGCACGTAGCTGCTAATGTATACATAAGGTGACATCTTATATTTTTATTCCAAAAAAAAATCATATAGATATACATACATATGTACGTATGTAATTTAGTTAAAGTTGACCAAAATAATCCAGAGTTCAACCATCAAAAAATTAATTTTCGGTCATTTACATTTAAAATTAATTCGACTTTTTGAGAGGTACACATAAATGTGTCTTTTACATTCCTACATTTATTTAAAACACATACTATGTATACATATATGTAGTACATGTTTTTAAAATGACTTTTTTTTTTTTTTTTTTCAAAATCAAAAGGTGGCCGATGACTAGAGTAGTTACCCTAAATTGATTCTTTTTTTTTAAATTCACGATGATTCTGTAAAATTCTTTCCAACTCTGGAATGAATGTTTTTGAAAATAAAATTTATTCTAAAAATAGCTTAATAGTATTTTTTCGAATAATTTTTCCGGATTTTTACAATATTGTAAAGCTAAAAATATAACATTTTATCTTTTTGTGTATTTGTGTGTAATTATGTAATTTTTGAAAAATTTCAACATTTATCCAGAAAAATAATTTAAAAATATTTAACTAAGGAAATGTAAAACATAACATAAGCAGTCTATATTTTCATTTCAATATACTCGTATGTGTGTATTGTACATTATTTAAATAAAAAAAAGCATAAAAAGAAACTTTTGCAATCATATTATATATACTATGACCTCAAATTTAAAAAAAACTTAAATAAAAAAAATAAAATAAAGAAATTTTTAATGTTATAAAATCAAAAATAAAAAACGCATACATTAAAAGTATGGTAAGAAATGTAAAAATATGGTGAACATCAATGACATTTTAGGTCAAAAATGTTAAATAATTCGTATATCGTACACCTATATACTCAAATATATAGTCTCACATACTACTTAATAATTACTTTTTAATGCAATTTAAAAAAAAAAAAAGTATAAATTATTTTGTTTCACGTCATTTTATGTAAATATGTACATATGTATGTATCTAAATAAATGAAATATTTAAGTAACTTTTCAACTAACGACTAATTATGATGTAAAATACTCATTTTATTGATATATTGGCCTTTAAACTTTTAAAAAAGTCAATGTGTGTTTGTGTGTATTTTTTTGATATTTTTTTACTTTTCATTTTGAATTTAGCTAATTAATTTTTTTTATTTTAATATTTTTTTTCATTATTATTATTTTTACTGTTCCACAAATTCATTTCGGCAAATGTAAATTTTTTGGTAAATAATAATAATCAATAATTGAAGAAAAACGTATTATGATTGAATGCATAGCTTAGGGTCCTATGTCATACTTAGGGTCCTATGTCAATGCATATGATATGATATGCATAACGAAAGATTGAAAGCTAGTGATAGAGTCTACGCTGCGTTATATAGAAGGCTTTGGTTCAGGTTATGTTACCACAGCAAGAAAATTAAAAATATTATATAAGATGTTAATTATACCAGTGTTGACATACACAGCAGAAAGATGGACATTAGAAAGTCAGATGAGGTGAGGCTGGATATTTTTGAAAGGAAGGTCCCAAGAAGAATACTATAGGTCCCATTAGTAGATGAGTGCTACAAACAGTTCAATAATGCAGCGGCTATAGTGTCTTTATTAAATTGCAAAGACTAAGGTGGACACGATTCTGTCCAGAATTTGGAAAGGTAACCCTGAAGGAAAGAGATCAGCAGGTAGACCAAGGCTCAGATGGTAGATCGTATTAAAGAGGATCGTAAAATAACTCAACATTAGAAATTGAAAGTAAGAAGCGTTAGATGGAGTGGAGATGCATTTCAGAGTCGGCCAAGGCTCGAAGGGCTGTGGAGCCAAGGAGATAGATAGATTGAATGCATGTACTACAACCTATACAACATAATATAAGTTCTCTATGAATTGTGGTTTTTGGTAATACATAATTTCAATATCTATAGCTCTTGATTAAAAAAAAACTTTGAAACATACATACATACATATATGTATGTATTAATATGTATGTACTTATGTAAAAATATTTTTCATATGATTTTAATCTTTCGATTAAAATCTCTATATATACACAATTTTTTCAATATTATAGCAAAGTATGTAGGTATGTTATTTTTTATTTTAAATTTCACACTTGTCAGCAACACAGTAAATAAAAAAAGGAAAAAAACAGAATTTGTTTATTGCTCATTGCACGAATATATATGTATGTATGTACAATTGTACATACGTATATATACTAAATGTCTAATCTTTTGTAAGTAATAATATAAAATATATAATAATATGCAATATGGTTAATTCGTATAGACACTAGACGTACGTATAATACATGTGTATAGAAACAACATCAGGTATATCATACACGCAATATATGTAGATGGTCAACAACCTTAAAAACTCATTTTCAATTACCGTTTAAATAATTTTTCATTTATTAGCAAAAGTTCATATTGAAAAAATTATATATATGTATGTATAATTTTATGTTGAGTATTTTTTAAAAACATTTAAAAAATTTCAAAATTTATTTTGAAAAAAGTAAAATACACGCTTAACAACAGGCACACAAAAATCTAAAAATGGAACGATACTAAGTGTAAAAAAAAGATAAAATTATAAACTTGAACTAGATGAAATAAAGAGAATTGATTATATTCTTTAATATATTTAAAAAAAAAATTTTTCATTTATTTTTCACAAATTGCGAAATAAGGGGTTACCTTCACTTTAATACAAAAAGTTCGGTCTCTGTTTGCTTTTACTTTTTGAACGGAAAATACTAAGAAAAAAGAGTATTTGAACCATCAGTGAAGAAAATGGGGCTTAGAGAATTCGATACAACCATGAGCTATATTAATTATATAAGGACGCCAAGCTATGTGAACATGTTAAATTATTGTGACTTCCATGTGCATTACACATGCAAAAAATGGAAAACAAGCGCATTATTAAGATAACCTTTATGACACAACATAATGGCATAAGACCGAGTGGAAAGCCAAGAAAAAGCAGTAGAAACTGTTTGTTGTCATGCAAAAATTGAAGTGTCATGGCGGAGCATCGCTCAAATTAAACAAAAAGCATTCTGGAAGACATAGTTCGACTCAGAACATAATATGTTCTGCAAACTGTACAATCAAAAATAAATTTAAATTTTATTTTTATTAAACTTTTTTGTTGTTGAATATTCTGGAATTTTTTTTTATATTAAGTTTTCGAAGATATAAAATTTTTATGATGGCTTCAAGTCAATATAAATTATTAATAATGAGAAAGTACACTATTATCAATGTTTTGAAAAAAATAAAACTGATATAATACCTATAAATTTTAGTACCTAGATATTATACATTTTTTTTTTTTTAAATTTAGATTTCACTTTTTATTTATCTTTATTTTTCAAAGAAAAAAAAAACACTAAATTGATAAAATAACTTTATTGAGCAATTAAAATGATTATGAGTTACGTGGTAGGGTAGTTACTCTAGTATTCGTCACATAAATTTTTTTTTATGATATGCTTTTTTCGGGTGCTCCAGGTGGCAGGAGACTATAGTAGTTTTCATTTTTATTTTTTGTATGAGAGAACATGTACATTTGGAAAATTATCTTATCAAAAAGAAAACCCAAAAATTGATAAACTTAGTTTCATATTCCATCATATTATCTCAGCCAAAATTTAAATTTACAAACGTAGGAAGGTAGATGTTCTAGTTGACGGACAAATATTATCATTTAAACATTGAATTATTACAAGGTTCATTTACATTCATGAAAATTACATATATCAGTTTTAATTATAACTGTATTTTATTTGGTTTCATTTGAAATAATTTGAAAGTGAAAAAAAAATTTAATTGAAATTTTTATTTAAAAAAAAAAATATTCAGAAAAATATGTCGTTTGTAAAACGTGGCACACAAAAGTTCCAGTTGATGGCACATTAAAAATTGATTAGAATTACAAAAGTATAGTTATTATTTAATAATTCCATACTTCATTTTAGGTAATATAAATTGGAACAATTAATGTTTCGATGGTTACAAAGATTTTTTACTATTAGCTAGAACAATACGACTACCTTAGGAAGTTTAAAAAAATTAAAAATGTTTTTAAAAGATATTTTCCTTATGTTTTGAACAAGAATAAGTCATTTCCTGTAATTAATTTATCACATCACCACCCAAAGTTATACGTTTGTTTAGTAAAGAAATCTAAAATCGAAAAAAAAAAATCATTCTATTCTACTATTTTTGCCGACGACATTTTATTTAGAAGTTTTAAAATTTATTAAATTACCTGTACAAAACAACTCCTGAAATATTTAAAAAAAAAAAAAAAAATTATAAATAAATACTTAAAAATGTTTAAAATTTTTTCGAAAATTAACTTGTTTTTTAATAGTTTGTTTTTACATATGTTATCCGTTGTTGTAAGAGGACTCGGACGACATCTTTACCTGACAGTATTAGAAAATTTTAAATTAGGAATCTAATGCTGCCCGGTAAGATGTAAACAGATGTCCTTGAACGATGAACAATGATTAATAAATTTTTTATGATTTCAAAAATATAAAAAAATTAAAAAATTCGTATTTATAAATAGTCGAATGGAATGTTTAAAATTTATGATGTAGCAACACAGTAATGTACAATTATACAGTGGGCAGACGGGCGGTAAAAAAAATTATTACGCCGTCGCTTTTATAATTTTTGTTTTCTTCGTTTTTTTTTGTTGATTTTAAATTTGAATACAAAAACGAATATTGTTTGCTATGAATTCAACAATATATTTTAATAATTTATTTCAATTTCTTAATGCTTTTTTTCTTTTTTACTTTTACATTATGTATTTTTAGAGTAAAGAAAGATAATACGTCATTTCCTTAAAACTTGGGTCAATAAAGTGTCATAATTTCACTTTCACATCTTAAAATGTGTGTGTGTCTTTTACCGATTCTTTTTCTCGTTTTTTTTTTTAACTTTTTTATTTTTAGAATTTTCTGAACACACCTTTTATTTTATTTTACTTTTACTTTTTATGACATTTTATTCATTATAAATCATATACACAACATCTTATTATTATTACATGTTATTACTTTATCTATTTTCTTCACTTTTTTTTTTCTATTTATTTTATTTTTAAAAATTTCATTTTATCAAACAAATTTATAGTGGGTAGATATTTAATTTCTTTTTGCTTTTTGTCATTGTTTACATTTTTCAATTATTTATTAATTTTTTTTTTATTTAGGTATTATGAAAAAAAAAATTTAAGCTTATTGAAAAAGCCCACGTTAAATACCAGTCTCCAAAAAATTCACTACGTCAACTTTTAACGCAAAAAAAAAAAAAAAAAAAAAAATTCTTAAAAAATAAAAAATATACGAAATTAAATTAATAAAGAAGAAAAAAATAGATATCTACATGTTTATTTAATATAAACTTTGCCTAAAAACGTAAAAACTAAATTTATCCACAAAAAAACAAATATTTTTAGCGCAGTAGCAAAAGCAGCGGTATATCGTTTCACGTAGCACCTAAATGACAGTCGGATACCACCGGAAGAATATTCATTTATGACGGTTATTTTTTTTTTTTTCAAAAATATTTTATTATATCGTGTTCTCTTTGCTATTTCTTATTTTTCTAAATTTATACTACATATTTAGGTATTTTTTTTTTTTAAATAAGTTTTTTCTATTTTTTTTTTTTTTTTTTTTCAAATTTGTGTAAAAATATTTTTAAAAAAAAAACTAGCGGCGGTAATGAACAGCAAATACAATAAAAAGCCTACAATTTAACGAAAAATTGTAAAATAAAAAATTTTAAAAAAAGCCAGAAAGAAACAAAAACAAAAACTGAACCAATTCTATTGATTGTATCTGAACAAGTGAGTCGTAACGCCTGTCCAATTTATAAAAACTTAATTTTCGGAGTTTTTTAAAAAAAAAAAATTTTTTTTTCCAAATACAATATACTTAATGTAAATAAAATACACCACCTCTAATATATTATACTGATCGCACTAACTTATACTTGTTGGTTAAGGTTGACTACTGAATCGAATCGAACAGACTGATGAAAATCAATTGATAGCAAATAGCAGTGTTTGTTTCGTCGATCGCGATCGTTCAATCGTATTCATTTATTCGCCATTCCACGATATATTATATATACTATATATAAAAAAGCAAAAGCAAATGTTGCTTGCTGTTGCTACTATCTTTATGATAATTTTGTGACAAAAATACACACATCAAAATTTACCTAATAAAAAAATATGTATATGCATGCAACATTCGCATTTTGTAGTCATCATGATAATTGTAAAATGACAAAAAATGAACGAACAACAAAAAAATTAATTCAATTCAAATAAAGATGGCAAAGTTTTAGAATTTTTAGTAAAAGCTCAGCTTGAAAATTTTTTTAAAAACCACGTTTTAAGAATGCTACTAATCGAAAATTCATAACATTTAAATTTTAAAGTAAAGCTTAAATAATAGACTTGTTAAAATTAAATGGTGCGACGCGACGCAACACACCATTGATTTATTATTCACGTCTGAATTGTATTATGTACCTATATCGTTTTCCATTTTATTCTGTTACAAAAAAAAAAAAATAATAAAATAAAAAAAAACGCTATATTGTTGTCTTGCTCTATCAACTTTTCTATTATAGAATTCTAGAGTCTAGACTCTAGACCCATTTTACCATTTTAAAAATTATCCAATCATACAATATCAAGTGCAACGTCATACTTGTGGTGGCTAAATAGGTACATTAGCCCTAGGCCCCTAGTATAACACAATATATACTATACTACCTATTTGTCACATTTCAAATTTCGTCATTTCGTATAATCTGTTTACTCAACAAGCTACTGAAACACCAGTGATCACCACGAAACGATGATGACGGTGACGATCTTTAATACCGGCTTTAATTGGTTGAACAACCTAAATTTTATTACTGTTCTGCTACTACTTTTTAGTACAAACTACAAATGCTTTTATGATTTTTTTTCTCAGATAATGATCAACAATTATTTTACTATGTAGATAATTCACAAATCATGATACTTTAAACACCATTCAGCAAAAGTAATGATCATGATCATTTTTGCATTACATATTGTTCTTCATCAACGATGTACATACACTACACATTCGTCGCTTTGCCACTTAAAATAAAAATTACAAATCAATATTATATTTTATATATGTGTTGTTGTTGTAGATCAATATCGGCATGTAAATTCAATAAAACTTGATCAATTCAGTGCAATTATATGCTTCATAAAAAAAACTGAATGATCACAAATTAGCATTTTATGAACGATAATAATATTTCACAATAACAATTTATTGATATTTATTTAGTTATTGTAAAGTAATTTCACTTTTTTTTCTGATATTATAAAAAAACACTATATTTTAGTAGATACCATGAGCACTTGAAAAAAAAAATGTGCACATTGCCACGAATGATTATAATCAAAAATCATTCGAATTTCGAACATATCAATATGATAAATTCAATTCAAACTACACTACAGTTACAATGAGACTACACACATTGACTATGAATGATCAATTTTTAACAGCTTCTCCTCCATCCAATCCAACTCTATAGTCCATACCATACCAAGTACCAACCCAACTGGCAACTAAACTACATGAAAATTGAATCTGCTATGCTATGCTGTTGAATGTTGATACACGCAGTAATTTTATTTAAACGCCAGCCAGCCAGACAGCAAAAAAAGCTAGGTGACGGACAAAGCCAAACAACAGTCGACAAACACAACAAAAGCCACAACCGCACTCAAATCAAACTAAACTTTTGAACTCAAAAGAAAGAATCAAAGAACTCAACTTACAAAAAAAAAAAACAAAAAAACGAAATGAAGTGGAAATCTTTTCTGAAGAAATCATGATGATAATAAATTTCACTCGTATTCTTAAACTCCCATCCCCATGTCCCCCATTTAAAATATGTGTATAATTGTATATACATATAACATAATACATATTATTATGTATGTATGTATACTCTCTCTCTTTTTACTTCTATATCGTTCCATTTTTTTTGTTTTAGTCGTTTTTAATAGCGGTTCGGTTTATATTTTTTTATTTTTTGTTTTTTAATAAAATACATCATAACTGTGTTGTTTGGTTGATGTTGTCATTGTGTGGTATGGTATGATGGGGTATGATATGATGTTATCGATGTCACGTTGTCATTTTTCAATATGCTAAAATAAACTTTAAAAGTTCATTCTTCATTATCTCTACTTCACTTCAAATATTTCTTATGACAACATCCATCACTGAGCAGTAAGCACTACAAAAAACAAAAAAAATTTATACAAAATTTGATAAATATTGCCCTCGTCTGGACCCCAAAAAAATGCCAACAAAACAATTTTTCAAGATTGGAACGCGGAACACTTAAGGAAAACTTTTATAAAAGCTCAAAATATCGAAGAGAGCAGAGAAACCATGATCTCCCCTTTTCCCAATCTCAAATGATAAACACTGACATGATGGAGATGGAATGGAATATATTTATTAACTTTATGATATATGTACATACATACATACATAAATACATGTAATTAATTATTGTACAGTAACCTACAAAATTTTTATATTATAATTTCAAGAAAATTTTCAATAAAAATTGATAACTGATCGTTCATAGTCATCACTATTATATTTTACAACTCATTTCTCTTTAATTTTTAATAAATACAAAATTTGATATTTACACATATAATATATGTATGTACATGGTACATATACTTATAAATGTATATATGTACATACACATATATTTATATACATATTTTTATTATATCTGGCGTTCAATTTCCGGTCATGAAGGAGTTTAAAGGCATGTTTCTTCTTTTATTAAATTAATTTTTTTAAATTTAATGTTTGTGATATTTGCTACTTTTATTTACATTATATTCATTAACTTCATATAAATAAATTACAAAACTGGGGGCACGGCATGACTTTATTTCTTTCAAATATCATAATTAAATTTTATATGAAAATTTAAGATTTTTTTTAAAGATCTGTATCTTAGATCAGCATCTAATGAACCAAAAATCAATATTTTTTTATCAAAATATTTGTTAATGTGTTATCATAATCATAGTGCCATTATTTCAACAAAAAAAAATGTACAAACAAAATTGAGTATTTTTGTACACACATACTTTAGTTTCAATTCAATACAATACACATGGCAAGTATATCTTTAACACATTTTTAATTTTCATCAAATAAAATAATTTATTTAATTTTCAAAAAATTTTTTTTTTAAATTTATAATTTAGATAAATATTTTCTATGTATGTGTTCTTGTTTTGTCATTGTATTTGATAAAATTAATAGTATAGAGTATTTTACTTGACACACAGTAATCTATTTTAAAAATTTGTTACACCCACAACAATGCAAATACACTGAATATTCACTTTCATTTAGAAAAATAAAATCCTTTATATTTAATTTTCAAAGAATGTGTATATGTACATGTACATATGTATGTACATATACATATGTACATATGTACTTACTATATACGTATTAATTATTTTCTAAATATAAAAATATGTTTTAAAACGATCATTTTAAACAGGATCCTTTAAAATCAAAAGAATAAAAATACTAATAGTTCCTTGGCTACCCAACAATTAAAAAATTGATACTGATCCTAAAGAGGAGCAAAAAAAATTATAAATTAAACGAACCTACAATATATAAAATCTAGATGTAGTAGCTCGGGATATTTGTTTATGAAATGTTGAAATCTATAATAAACGGAGAATATTAAAAATTTCTTTAATTTTTTTTAAAAATTTTTATTTATATCGTGTGCACGAATAAATTGGAAATTCTCCTCCATATCTAATTTTGTGGTCTATAAGCTAGAGACAGCGGTGAAAATATTACGGATTTTTGATATAACATACTTTTACATACATGTTTAAGTGGTCTATTGTAAATTAATATGCTAATAATGTTTAAATTTCTTTTTCCAATATATTTAGGTATACCTATGTGAAAGAAGAAAAAAATGTATCGATAAAATACATATTTGTATCTGTATATATCTGTTAACTACATTTCCTAAGTGATTAATTACAATCCAGGTGATGTAAATTTGTTATATCGTCTTCATATCTCTTTTTTAATTTTTTTAAAATTTATAATATTGTCTTTTTATGTCAAAGCACGAGATTTTATTGGTTTTATACAGAAACTAGATAACGTGTGGTATTATAATTGGTAAAATGATTATGGAACAATACGGTTTTTCTGCACTGTACCTATTGGTATATATTTTTTTTTTGTTAAAATATTATAATAATGCACGAGCGAAAGAAGCCTAACAAATAATTTTTTTTTAATAAAAAAAAAAAGATGCATTTTCTAGTTTCATTTATTTTTTTCTTTAGTTTTATTTTATTTGAAACCATTGTTGATTTTTTTTTAGATTACCTATATATACTCTTCCAATGATTTATTTATGTAGTATTTATTACAAAAAAAAATAAAAAAAATAATAAAAAAAAAAAACTTCTACCTATATATGAAAATAATAATATTTAATTTTTTTTTTAATACATGGGCACACCCTATCTTGTCGCGTGCATTTACTGGTGGCGCTTTTAACATAATATGTATACTTTATCTTTATTCGACTTTTATTTATAAATATTTCTACTTTTACAGTATTGTTTATGTATCATTAGATATTATAGTATTTTTTTTTATTGTCACTATGGTCGTTGTCATTGCCATTGTTGTTTTCTAATGTAAACTGTGTCTTTTAGCATTTTTCATAATGTTTATATATGAAAATATAACGTGACAGATTATATTTTAATGAACATTAGAATTTATAAACACAAAACACACATATGTATGTCAACTATTTCTATTTATAAGTAAATGCAAAATTGTTGATTTGAAACAACAACAAATTTTATGAATATGAGAATTAAATTACAAGTATATTTTTCTTTGAAAAAAAAAAATATATATATACTATATATAAATCAAATTTATGTATTATCAATGTCAATGTTACTTGATTAAAATATTTGATTCAAAAACAAAAACAAAAAAGATATTAATTTTTCTAGAATTGTTCGATTATTTACAAGATGTTTGATAAATTGAAGAAAAAAAAAAAGAGTAAAAATTAAATATTTATTAGAAAATTTTGAAAAAATGATCAAAAATAGTGTAGAAGAAAAATTTTATAAAATTTTAAAGATTTACAGATCGAACAAAAATACATTAACTGAAAATTAAATAAATCAGATATTTTTCTAAGAAAATTAAAATAATACAAAACCATAAATTTGATTAAAAACCAAAATTATAAGAAATTTTCTTTATACAATAATTGTATATGTACACTCATTATTTTAAGTCTCACAACAAAAATTTTTATCTAATTTTACACACATTCACATATTCATTTACTAAAGTAATGTGCTTCGATAAAAATTTTAAATATTCAAAAACATTAAATTATCTTCCTAATTCCCACAAATGAATATTTTTTTGATTCTTAAATGTTTTTTTTTTCCTGACTTTCTTTTTTTTATTCGGTGGTATTTCATTTTTCCTGTCTAATCATATTTCCATTTAATATATATGAACATATGTATGAATATTTTTTTACTTACCACATTTTTTTCACCCAATTACCACTCCTTTATTTAAATTCGCATATACTATACATACTTATGTTTGCTATTTATTTTTTTTTTAATAGAAATATTACTTTTCATTCATTCATATCTTATTTTATTCCATTTTTTTTTTCTTTTTATTTTTTTAGTAAGCAAAATTATGAAATTTTCTCACACATTAGTTTTTCAAGTCACATACGAATGTTTCCTTTTTGTTTTTTTGTTTTTTTTTTTTAAAGAATAATTTCTTTTTTATTTTTTTCTCAACGAAAATTTATAGAACACATTTATGTACATGGTGTTCAATTACAAACTTTGGAATTTAAAAATTCGTTGCGTTTATTCTCAGCTTTTGTAGAATTTCAAGATACATACTTATATAAATTTGTATGTATACATAAAACACAATTACATAAGACTGGTGTATTTTAAAATACATATGTCACAAAAAATTTAATTCATTTTTTTTTTATAATTAAATTTTTTTTTTTTTATAGAAAATTCACTTTTAAACATTTTTATGCCTTTTATACAAAATGAAAAAAAAAGTATTATTCTGAAGATTTTTTTTAAAAAAATGTTATTTGTATCTAAATATAAATTATGTAATTTTTATACAAGTTATAATGAAAATATTTTTATAAAATTAAATCACAATCATTCACAATATATAATTCAATTCAAATAATGAATAATAGTATGTCTTTTTTATTGTAATCAATTTTATTTCTTTGTCATATTGTAATAGATACATTATTTTATGTTGTGTAAAGTTCAACTCTTATCTAAATTCTTATTGTTGTTGGGAAATGAAAAGTGAATTTAAATTATCTTTATTTATTTACTTTATAAGTACAGAATAAGCAAGCTATATAATATCATCATTTTTTCTCTGGTTCTGATTTTGATATTTTATAGACGCCGTTTTAACGCGCTCGATTTATACTTATGTATGTGACTCAATTCGACATAACAATGTGTCGTTATCTTCACTTATTCAGATACTTTTTTAAAGTTATTTTTGTTTCATTTTTTGTGCAACGTTTTCATAAATAACCGTGTATTAGCATCGACTGATACAGAATACTGTGAGTTTTCTTCATTTTTATTAAAACAACATTACTTAGAAAACTTTTCCGAATCAATTTTGCGCCAGAAGTGAAGTCGAAAAACTTCGAAAAAAGATAAAAGATATTTCAGTTACAGTATTTAGCGTATAGTATTTTTCAAATGATTCTTTAAAATGTTACTTATGAATTTAGGAACTAAATTCAAATGCTTACTTACTAAATGAAACGTATGACAAAATGTATACATACGAGTATATAGCAACTATTCTGTGTTCTATGATATTTTTTACCTTTAGTACTCGGGCTATGATTGATGTGAAAAGTCTTCTGCGTGTGCATACACGCGTTAAAATATATATGTATATATTTTTTTGATTCGTTGTTTGGTTAGTCATATTTCATATATTTGATACGACAAAATTAGTTTTTATATTATGTATCTCTTATATTTTTTTTTTAAATTTTTTTTTTTTCAATTTCAACTGAAATCAGTTCATATCATATTATGGCGTGGATAAAATTCAGTGTCAACATACTTTTATGTACACAGAAACTTTAATGTACGTATATATTTCATTACATATTATTAAAACGAAGTATGAGTTGAAAAAAAGAGAAAAACAATTTTTTTTTCATAAATAAAATTTTCAAATCATGATAACAAAGATCATACTGTTAAATTGATAAAAGTTTATTTCCGGATAAGATAGATAAAGAAAAGATAAAAAATGATTCTTTGAAAAAAAAGTTTATTTACATATTTGTAAATGGTCTGGGTATTTTTTTGGCAAATAAACTAAATTTGGCAATTGCCTTATAAGTTTAAGAATTAATTGAAAAATGTATTATAAAACGTACTACATGATCAAATATGAATATGATCTATAAGAAGTAAATTTTAAATTCTTATTTCTTACTGTTCATTCATTAAAAATCATAGGTTGTCTAATAATACTTATTATTCGATAGAATATTTTTACTAATTTTTTCAATCAATTTTCAGTTGCAAATCAATCTTTTAAATTCTCTCAGAGGCAAAGGACTTTCTTAGGACTCGACCGGTTTGCCCGGATAAATAGTGAACGAATAAATAAAGAATTTAATCACCGCACTTTATAAAAAATTATGAGAAAGACATAAAAAATATATAATTCTCAAAATAAACGTTAAAAAATTAAAACTAAATTAAAAAATATATTTTTAATTACATCACGTAGCTTTTGTATTACTTATTTATTTATAAATATTATCAATTAACGTTTACCAACAATTTTCTTTCAAATTGTTTTTTTTTTATTTCTTATTTTTACCTTTTCTTTTTTTTTTTCAAGTACTCAAATTATGTAATTACACGTCATCATTTGAGAAAAGGAAAAAAAAAATAATAAATAAATTTCTATTTACACTTAATTCACTTGTATTTTCAATCGATTATATATCATATTCAAATAGAAATTAGAAAATCATTAAAGTAAGAAATTATATACAATTTTTTGAAAATCGATTATCTATAAAAAAAAAAAAATAATAATTTCATATACACACATCATTCATCATGAAAAATGATTATATTAATTGTTATTTATATTAAATAGACGTTATAAATATCCGGTTTGAAGGAAAAATGATACATTATATTCTGAAAATATTTACATTATCCTGTCAAATTTAAATTATACTATTGAAGGACTTTTTTTTTTACTTTTAATATCATAAAAAATGTCAAAATACTATTATTACAACTTTATTTATGGTGTCAAAAAAAATTAAACAAAAAGAAATACATAAATAAATTAAATTGAATTTAAAAGAAAAAAAATCAACTAAGGAATATGTTATGTATATGTAGATATGAAGAAAACATGTAAATAAAACTTTACTGTAATTATGGACTGTAAAAATTTTTTTTGTTAAAATTTTGGACAAAATAATAATATAAAAATTCCTACATACGTACATATATGTATATAAACGAAACTATCAAAAGCCTTTTATTGTATTTATTGTTTGTAAAATTTATATTTCATTTTTATCAAAAATATAATTAAGTATTGATGACATTTCAATATATGATATAAGCATGTACATATGTACATATATAACATAGAATCCGTGTCCTTTTGCAATAATCATACAAGAGTATAAAGTAAACATCCTGTTCTTTATTTTGAAATCACTTCCATGCAAAACGAAATCATAAAAGTCCTTTTCGAATAAATTTATTCAGAATGTCACATTTTCATATAAAATTGAAACTGGAGGTAAAGAATTTTATTCATAGCTCAGGAAATAGTTGGTGTATCGAAGAAAGGATACGTTTTCTGAATCCATAAGACTCAAATCTATAATATGAACACCCATTTAACTCATTTATGAGCAAAAAATTTTTGACCCAAAAATCGAGAAAAATTAAAGGTTAACCCCTATGAATTTTTCACGAAAATCGAATTATTTCAGATTTTCTATATAGTGATAAGAAATGATAATTTGGGATGTCCTGAATACAATTCTGCAAAGGACTCTACTGTGCGACTATTAGTTTTCGAGACACAGCTTATCAAAGTTTGCAAAAACTGATTATTTCTCAGTTTTATATTTTTGAAAATCATAGACAATATTTTTTAATCCTACATAGTAGAATTCGTGTTCTTTTTCCAATATTCATCATAACTTTGATTTATTTATTCATACACTTTTTATAGAAGCCTTGACATACTAACATGATAATATTTTTCATTTCGTGTTATTGAATTACAATCAGGAATTTCTATACATACATATTTTATGAATGACCAATGAACTCAAATTTTACCACTCTCGTAATTTTTTATTTTTCTCATTAAATTTTAACATATAATTTAAGCCTACGCAGCAGTCTAAAATGTAATAGTCCATTTGAGGTATCAAAAATGAAAAAAATATAAAAAATTATTTAAATTAGTGTGGGAATTTGTTCACGATAACTGTTAATAATGGTATATTACATACATACTCGTACATAAATATACATTGTATGTTTATGAATTGAGAAATTTTAAATGCAAATTGATTAACTAATGGAAAATGAAATTTTTGAAGGTAAAAGCATTTGATTGAGGAAAATATCAAAATTTAAAGATTTTGGAAAATGTGTTTTTTTTGTTTTTTTTTGGTTTTCAATCTAGTTATTTTTTCTTAAAATTTATATTTGTTTACCGGAATAAAAATGTTGCATGTATTAACGACTAACGTATAACTATATATAACTAAGATTATGATGATTAAAACTGAAATATATCATGTCAAAGTGTAATAAAAAAATGGAAAAAAAAATATTTAGATTAAATAAGTAAATAAATTTTTTTTTTTAGGAAAGGTGAAACTGAAATATTAAAATAATGTGAAGTAGGAAAAATGTATACCTAGTTTTAGTTAACAAAATATTATAATGGATTAAAGTGAAGAAAAAAAAATTTAATAAAATGAATAAAACTATATTATGAGCTTTAATATTTAATGCGCATATTCGAAATTTTATACTTTTATGAAAATTATTTTTACAGAAAACTTTCCAGGAATCTATTTACATTTTTAGTATATAATACACTTAAGTAAAAATTAAAAAACATCCTCGGCAAGTACAATGGATTTTTCACTTTATTAGCGACATTTTATTTTAACTTTTAACTTTCCAATTGAACTAGAAAATTTGGATAGAAATCCAGGATATCTAAAAATACATATACATATTATATTAGTAATGTAGAAAATTGAACGAGTTCAAGCTAAGGAGCTTACCATTGATATTTCGATTCGAGACTGGAAATTTTCCCCACTATATCATATTGTTTTTTTTTTTCGCAATTTATTATTATTATTTTTTTTTCAAATTGTTTTGTTTTATTATAGTTCATTTTTCCAAGCTATATGTATCCTGTTTCTATGTATGTAGGTACACATTTTCAAAATGAAAATTTATTACATTATATTACAGTGAAATTTAAATTATTAATATACAAATAGACACGCACATTCTCTTACATATAAATTTTGTATGTATTTCTTGTATGTATTAGTATATTTGTCATTTCAAAAAATAAATGACTTGACAAATTATTTCCGGAGAATGAAAAGCAAATAAATATATACATATGTATATTATTTGAAAAATAAAACAAAAATAATTTATTACAATAAAAAAAAAAGTTTCATGTTACATTCTCTATAAACAAAAATCCCGAAAAAAAAATTATCAGCATAAGTACATATCAAAAAGGAACATACATAATTATTTGTCTTGCATTTTAACTCAACAAAAATACTTAAATAAAGCATATTCTTTTGCTTATTAAACTTAAACAGATATGTAAATATACATACATATATACATATGTAGGTACAGTACAATATTTGAAAATAAATTCAAGTTTTATATTTTTTTTAGCGCTAATGTGGGGTATATGTTATATGTACACTTTTTTTTATGTTATGTTTTTAATGCTGCATTCAAATTTAAAATTCATAAAAAATAGTATTAGAAAAAATTATGTATGTTGGGCTAAAATTTTCTTTTACATAATGTATGTATGTATGTATATCAATTTGATTAAATTATTATTATTTTTTCGATAACACATCCTTTTTCCAAAATAAATTACGAAATAATAAAAATACAATAACCTCTGTGTCACAATGTCAATAATTGCCATCCCGATTTTAAAAACATATAACATTTTCACATTTGAAATGAGTACCTATTTAAAAAAAGTAAATTAAAGTTTATAAATACATACATACCTATGTGTATTTTATGCAGGTTAAAATTGTTGAAAATATCAGAGAATACAATTTTCTATTTATTTCCAAATAAATTTCTATGTTTTTTTTAAAAAAAGGTTGCAGTAGCAGTAAATTTCAGAAATATATACATATGCATGTATATAGGTACAAGTGTATATGTACATTGCATATTAAGTGTGGGAATAACCATATACCATATAGTATATATAACTTCAAATATATATTTATTATAACTACATACTTATATACACATACATAATATCTAAGCAACGACGACGACGACAGTAGGTTTTGAATGACAATATTTTAATATTTAAAAAGAAAGATTTTTTTTTTTCCAATATGAAAATATGTATGTAGAATGTCTGTTACCTTTGAAAAGAATAAACCAAAAACCACGTACATACTAACGTAGTATAGAAGAATCATAAGATATGTCTGTTGAACGCAAGTTCAGGTGTGGGTTTTTAAGGAATAGATGCATAGAAAGAGTTTTTAAAGTAGTTAACGTAACTGCATCTATATTATAATAACTTTAGTTTAACAAGATCCCGGATTCTATCTATATTGACACGTGGACGTATTTAACACTCCTATCAATTCTGGACCGTTTTCGTCAAAAATCGGTTTTCAAAGTTAAATATCTCGGGACCCTGTGGTCCGATTGACTTGAAATTTCTGCACAGTGTTAGGCTCGTCATTTTCTACAAAACTCTCTTTGGTACCAAAAAGATCCCTGCAACAGGGCGCGAGTTACAGGGTGCTAAATAAAAAAGTCACGCCAATCAATTTTAAGTATCAAAATGTTACATATTTTGACTCCTTATAAAAGTATGTTCCCGTGGGACTAGGAAGCTGAAATTTAGCAAGAATATTCCTTGAAGCCTCTAGTTTTATGCGAACTTTAAACGGTGAAGATCCATTCACTAGGGCAAAAGTTATAGGGTAAAATACAAAACAAGTCATTTTTCCAAAAAAAACTTTTTTTTCCCTTATATGGGGCCCTTCTGATTTTTGTACCATGACCCTCAAAAAAAGAGTGCATTTTAATTCTTGGACTATTTTCTGACCTATTGCATTTTATTTGACTCAAATCGGTCTATTACAGCCCGAGATATAAGAGTTCAAAGTTGGAAAGTCACAAATCCTTCCATATAAAAATTTAAAAAAAAAAATTAATTCAAAATTTTTAAATTTTTACATAAAAAGTTTTTTGTATGAAAAATATGTGACTTTCCAACTTTGAACTCTTATATCTCAGGGTATATTGCACCAATTTGAGTCAAATAAAATGCAATAGGTCAGAAAACAGTCCAAGAAATAAAATGCATTCTTTTTTTGAGGGTCATGGTACGAAATTTTTAGGGCCCCATATAAGGGAAAAAAAAGTTTTTTTTGGAAAAATGACTTGTTTTGTATTTTACCCTATAACTTTTGCCCTAGTGAATGGATCTTCACCGTTTAAAGTTCACATAAAACTAGAGGCTTCAAGGAATATCCTTGCTAAATTTCAGCTTCCTAGTCCCACGGGAACATACTTTTATAAGGAGTCAAAATATGTAACATTTTGATACTTAAAATTGATTGGCGTAGGTAAAATTAAAAATTGATAGGAGTGTTAAGTAAATATAGTTACATATAAGTAATTTTGTCGCGTCCAATTCTATTATTATTATTCTTTTGTCTCCTTTTTTTAACTTTTTAATAGTATGAACGTATGGACTAACAAATAAAATTTCAATTATTTCATCCTTCTAACTATATTTTAACCACATTTTATGTGTATCTGTTATTGTTTCTAAAAAGTCTAAAAAGTCTTTAGTATAAAAAGGTGAACTGCGGTGGTGTATACGTTATTTTTATAATTTGTCTGAACAGTTAAATCAATACAGCTGTTTTCAAGGTGTTTCGTTGCATATAGCTGAACAAAATTTGATTCTACTTACTATTTGGATAAATAAATTTAACAAAACGATAAAAGTAGAAAAAAAAAATTGTATTAAAATTTTATTATGAACACTATATGTATATGTACATACATAGTAGTACTGCCATATCATTTGCAAAAGCATATATGCTTAGCATAGTAATGAATTTTATATTTCGAAATGTAATAAATATAAAAATAAACAAGAAAACAGTCACCACAAGTTCACCTTAAATGCAGGTAAAAAGGGCGTTGTACGTTTTATGCTTTTTATTGATTAGCTTTTATATTAAACAGGGTGTTTCCTTAAACGGTCAGAAAATAATGCACACAAAATGGATACACTTTAAATTTTGGAAATTCTTTTCTGAGGTATGATAGAAATTATTTTGAGTCATTATTGTTGTTCCTCACATAGAATTCGCCATGTGAGACAGATTTGATAATATTTGAAAAAGCTCTTTATTATTATACAATAGTGTAGTACAAGTCATACCAATTAGAGTTATTTATTACCACCCGGTATATGTATGTATACAGGAGTAGTTAATAGTGGCATAGTGGCAAAGAATTTAAATATTAGAAAAACCAGCAGTATGTAAAGAACAATAAGAAAAAAAAGAAGTAGTAGTTTTTCATACAAGAGGAAAATTTTTTTTAAAGCCCGACCAATATAGAATAAAACATAATCGGAACCTAGCCCATTATAGATGCATGCATATACACAATACATAAATAATTACATATATGTATGTATATACATAGTATATACATATGTATATCTTTTCTTCTACTAATAGATGATGTTCAAATAATACAAGAACATATAAACTGTCAGGGGGAGCTCTAAGGGAGCATTGTACACTGGTTGTCGAATAACATATTTCAGGTGTTCTACAATGTTAATTCTTCAATGTTGGTGTTATTCTTGTTTTCATACTTCTTTTCTGTCTTATCTTCCACTATATTATGTATATGTAGATATGATGAATCAAGTTGAGCAAATGAATTTAATTCGCTTATTATTTTTTTTTTACAAATATACGAGTAATATAACATGCCTTATTATGGAGGTATTATAAACTTTTTAAAGGTGTTTATTTTCCGTTTTAGATATATGTATTACCATTTACGTATATCAGGTGTATGGTAACATGCCTTTTAGAAGAATGACGATTTTATTGCCGTAACGATTGAAGTAACAAAAATATGTGATGATGATGTAAAATAAGAAAAAAACTATTATAATGACCTTTTTTTCTAATAATTTAACATTTTAGAATTTTAAAATCCACTGTCTGTCACGATATTCAAGGTTAAACGACTTTTTTTTTTTAAAAAAATACTTCCTCTATGATTCCTTTTTAGAATTTAATTTCATATACGTTAGTACATATGTATGTATGTATGTTCAATATATCTTTTAATATATTATTTTTGGATTTTAGTGTTGTTTTGGTAATGTCTACATTTTTAAACTCAGTAGCATTATGTTGCAGAGAAATTACTCTTATTTTTATACGAAACTTTGTTCACAATAAAAATATTCGAAAAGAAATCTTAAAATAATCTTCAATGGTAATTGAAAACTTTATATGTACTACACATATATGATACATACTTCTATTCTAATTTTGAAAATAATTTTTAATTAAAAATTATTGAATTTATATTAAAAATTAATTCGTAATATCATACAGAAATATCAAATATTAATTTATTTTTTTACTATACGCTTGCATCGTAACCTATTTGTTTAATTTTAACTACAATGTCATTTTAAAAAGTATCATTTTTTTTTTTGTCATACATATTTTCTATTCAAAATTGTTAACTATATGAAAGACAAACTAATAAGTATTTTCTCTTATAAATCATTTCAAATTATTTTATTTAAAATATGCACATATATGTATGATTATTAAACATTTGCGTATACTCAATTAAAACGCTTGAGACCAACGTGTGTGTTTAAATACTACTATATCATAGTGAGATATTATATATGAATGAAATGAACTAAGTACACATTTTAGATATTTATTCAATAATAATAATAATAAAAAGAAGAAGTACCTACATAGGTATAATATGTAATTTATAATTCATATATATCCATATTCCATTGAAAAAGGCTTACTATTTTTTTTTTTTTTTTATAGAAATAAAATGACAATATAATCTTTAAAAACAATTCAAAAAGTAAATAAATTGTATGAAGTAAAAAAACTATAAAAATGTTCATATGTATAACGTATGAGCATATGTATATACTTTTTCTTCAATGTTGTTTCAACACATACGTAAATTACTGATTAAATAATATCAAATCAAGATTTGAGAGAGAGTACAAAAAAAAAACTACAAAGTTTACAAACTATACATACATCATACGATCAAGTATTCTAATGCTATGTACATACATATACATATGTATGTACTTAATAAGCAATATAACAAATAACAGGTAAATTGTAAGGTATACATTTTGCATTTAAAAGGTGCAATCACTCATATGATACCGGTTTGAGATTACCTTGAAATGAATGCAGCAAGTAAACTGACAACTAAGTAATGTATTATTTTATTAAGTATATTGTGTATTAAAATTGAGGAAAAAAAAATTCAAAACCAAAATGAAAAACGTTATAGCAATTTGGTTACATTTCAATACACAGTACACTTAAATTATTATTATGAATGCAAGTGCAAAATATATTATACATACATGTTCGCTATATATGTTGTACTACAATTAAGTAATTTGCAAAAATGATAATTATAAATAATGAAAATTTCAAAAAAATAAAATATTGGAGAAAGTGTGAGAAAATTTTTTTTTCGTATAAAAATTTTTGTTTTAGTAAAAGAAGGACTCTCGAATGTAAAATAAATTCGAATGAAAATGGGATACACTTTTAAAATACGAATACTGGAAAATATCTTTTGAATTTGCTAAAAATATATAGGAAGATTATAATCTAATCGACGTAAGAACACATGCATATAAATACATTAAACAGTTTTTCATTAAAAACAAACAATTTTGGTAACAATTAATTATTTTAAAGAAAGTTACTAATATTTCAAGTTTTCTAGGACTCATTTTATTTTTAAAAAAAAATTTTATTTGTAACAAATGATTTTTTAAAAATTAATAACGATAACTTTTCTAAATACTTTCTATGGCGCCGGAAATTTTTTAAAATTATGTGATTCTTGTAGGGACAGAGTATTTATTATATTTTTTTAAGTTTTCATGTTCTTAATTCTTTGTCATAAGCTTCTTTTGTAATATTTATTGTTACGTTTGAAAATACACACCTGATTTTCATTTTTGAAATTTTCTTTTTTTCAAAAACGTTTTGTTTTTTTTTAATGTTTTTGTATATATAATACATATGTACATATATATATTATTGATTTATTTTATTTCTGATGATAGAATAATTGCACCTGTACTTTTTGTTTTTATTATTATTTGAAATTACTTTTTTTATATCCTAAGTAAGTACGTATTCTTAAAAGTATGTAAAATTTGTCATAGATGAAATCTAAGTACATACGAGTATGACGTGTATGTTATATATTATTCATATGTACATGATTTTTTTGTTTTTATTATTTTTATTTCAAATACACAATGTTTCATGTTATTGACATGCAATTTTCAATTACATCACAAGTTTATCAAATATATGTATATAAAAGTTACACATTCTTAAAATAATATTTCACTATAAATATCGAATTTAAGAAAATCAATAGATACAATATTGATTTAATTCTATATACTGTTATTATATACCTTGTTCTGTGATATGTGCTATTGTATTATTTTTTAAACCAGCAGATATGTATTTATATGAAAACTTCAAAGACTATATATTTTATGCAATATTATATTAATAAATAATAATAATCATAATTATGAAATATACATAAATAGAAGTATATTTACTAAAAGATAGGTAGGTGTATATATGTACATTACTAAAATAGTACATATTTCTATAGTGTTGTTATTTTCTACTAGTTTCATTACCTTTACAAATCCTTTCATGATGTGAAACATTCATTATTAATATACAAAACAAAATAATATTATAAGGTAGATATTATACTTAGTGGATTCATGCGTGGTGTACACTTACAAGTTCTCTAATTAACATGTCATTTATGCACAAGAGAAAATAAAAAAAAAAAAAGCGATGTGTACAGCATAACTGCATAAACATAAAAAGCAGGTTTTTCTTAATAATTTTTCTTTTTTAATTTTCTTTTTAAATCATTTTTTTAAACAAAATATGTATGTATTTTTATTTTTTGCAACTTTTTGTACTAAGGTGTACATGATCTCTGTAAATTTTTTTTTTTTTTTTGAGTATTTAATTATCAACAACTTGAAGAAAAAAAAAAATATCTGCATGAAAAATCAACACAAAGCAAACGTATCATTTATGTATTTTGTAGTACATACATATATGTACGTATTTTTAACATTTTTCGTTTTTTGGCATAAAGTTGATTGTCGACATCATAATCTTTTTTTTTTTTTTTTCAAAAAGTTTTAATACATACCTCTAATACCATCAAGTTTCTGATTGAAAAAAAAATCTTATTATTTGCGAAAAAAAAAAAATTTACCTTTAAATTAAAAAAAAAAGGAAAATTCTTTTCATTTTTCTTCGCTTTTATTTTAAAAGCCTCATCAATATTTTTTTTACTTTTTTTTATTTGCAAATATTCGTGTGTGTGTGTGTGTGTGTGTATGTAATTTATTTTAAATTTAAAAAAAATTTATTGTAACAGAACATATAAGAAAAGAATGAAGAATGCAATTGATTTAGTTCAGACGCGATCGCAATTCTTTTTTTTAAAAAATTTTTTTTTTCCAGTTTCCAGTTTGTTTTATTTTTAATAATATTCCAATAAGATATTTTATACATACAATAATGTAAATTTTGTATAGATACATACATAGATACATACGTGCATTTTGTTATGTTGACAAAGTTAAAATGTTAAAAGATGATATGTTAAAAGACATGTATGTACATATGTACGTATATAAACACAATATATGTACATACATATCAACAAATATGTCGATGATGATGATAATACTTAATAATAATAATAATAATAATACATAATAATAATAATATGAAATAATAATGATGGAGACAAGTGTTTCAGGAAACTTGTGAAACTTGTGAAACTTGTTTTGTTTTTAAAAATAAAGAATATTTTATTTATAAATGTATCTACATATAATGATTACTATATATGTATGTACATATATATTTTATATATTTGATATCAAAATTGAAGTAGTTCATGTTTTGCATGATTGTATGTATCTACTGGTGTTGTGCAAGATATATTAGAATTTCAATAGGGTGTTTCAATTTTTTTGTACCTACCTATGAAAAATTTAAAAAATTATTTTTTATAAATTATTCTTGTTTATTCAACTTTTTTTAGTCGAATCTGATTATTAAACATATTTTTCGCGGAGCTAAAATAAAACCATTACCATTCAATTTTACTAGATAAGACTTTTTTTTTTATCTGTACTGTTAGACTATATTGCTTACAGAATTATGTACCATACTATATATAAATATGGAATATTTATGATTTTTTGACTTAGGTATGTTATTTTACCCACTTTTTGTATCATCCTGTACCAGAAAAATAAAAATTCTATCTAGATATAAATTTTCATTCTAGTTATTTATTTGTAATAGAAATATAACAAGTTATGGTGATAGATAAATATTACATCAGGTATAACTATATATTTTTTTCTAATTTTTTCTTTTTTTTTTTTTAAAAAAAAAAGCATTTATGTATATATGTATATACGTATGTATAAAATATGTATATACATCCCATATAGATTATTAAATTGAATATATGTATAGTATACTTTATTTATTGATATTTTTTTTCGTTTAAACGAAAGTTTGTAAAAGGAAGGCTGTTTAAATATAAACATGGGTGTGTTAGAAAAAAGACAAATTAAAATATATATACGTACATATACATTTTTTCTTGTTTTATTTTTCAGTTACAATATCTAGTATTTATACGTAATTCAAAAAAAAAAAATAATAATAATAATAAAATAATAATAATAATAAAAAGTAAAATAAATAAATAAAAACTATCTTCTCTCGTAGGCTACTAAACTTCAACATACATATATAGGATCTGGTTATTAAATAACAAGCTGTTATCGCTACTTTTGAGGTTTAAGTCAGAGTTTATACTCAGTAGACCTTTATACATTACATATACGTACATACCTACATACATATATTACGAATATACTCGTATATGTAATGTATAGTGAAACATATAAATTTATTATTACTATTAGAACATATGAATGCAGTTAATATTATTTTATCATACATTGTAGATATTAACAAAAGATAAATGTTATAACCGTGTGTATTTTATCATTCTATACATTATCACAACTACTTTTTTTTTTTTTTTTTTTTTATTGTTTATTAAAATTATTACTCCTATTTTCATTTAACACGTTTTCCAGTTTAAGCGAAATTTTTCTCACCTGTTCAGTTTCAATGGACATGAGACTTCAGCTAAAATAGAATTTTTGTTTAAATACAGGTACTTTGTGTATGTATATATATATATGATTTATATACGTTCCAAAAGTAAAAAAAAAAAAAACTTCTTATATTGGAAAGGACAAATTAGTTGATAGGTGAGCTTTACACAATCTTCCTTATTACATAATTTATTGAAATTAATTTTTGCATATATGTATGTATATAAAAATTTGTTGTACAAAAATAAAACTGGAAGAGCATATGTAAGTTTTTTAACTTGTTTTGTTAATATATGTATAATATATATATATATAAAAAAAAAGAAAAAAAAATACGGAATTTTGATAGGATGGATGGTAAACGCTTATGTGTACAATTTTAATTATTTTTCATAAAGAAATTAAATTTGGTGATCATTTAATAATTGCCTTAAGCATCACTAAATTCGATCAAAAATGAAAATAATTTTATTCTTTTACACATATGTACATACTTAAAATGAACGTCACAGCATGTGTATGTGTATGTGTGTATCAGTCAATATTTATCCAAAAAATATGCTACAGTAGAAAAATAATAATGAAGACATATATAATTAACACTGTACTAAAGTGAAGAAACAGAATGTACTGTTTAAATAAAAAAAATATAAAAAAACACTTTTGAAAATAATAAAAAAAAAAAAACTATGGGTTTCGGGAGAACAAATGAACAATTTTTTCAAACGAAATAATACCAATTTGCTATGGAATAATTCATTATTGTTAAAAGGTGTAGATCCTTGCAATCTAAAATAGAAAAATATTAAGCTAGTTAATAGGTCTTTAGAAAAAAATCATTTTTGAACAAAATACAATGAAGGATAAGCTTAATAATGGAAATAACGGAGTAAATCATTACATTAAAATGTTAATGTGGAAAAATATTCGAGAATAGAATTCAAATTCGTTAGATTTTCAAACTAAGTCAAAAACAAAATTTTCTATACATCAGTTTTTATTGAATAATTACTTTTAAATTGTGAATAGATTTTCGTAAACAAAAAGAAAAAAAAAGGAAACTATTTGTTTTATTAATTAAATTTATCATTATAAAATTTTTTTTTGTTTATTTAATAAATCATTTACTATGTTTAATGTGCTATTTACAGATTTATCATATTTGAAAATACTTAAAATAAAGATAAATATTTAAAATTATTGATGATCGTATAAATAATACTCAACATAAAGATAAATTTCTTAACATTATTGCATATCATTTAAATATCACATTAGCTATATAGTGTATTGACATTAGATTTTTGAGTATCATCATCAACGTTTATAATTTCAAAGAGTAAACGTGTGTCGTATCTATTTTTATAAAGTGCAAATGTAAAAATATTTACATGTATAATATAACGTACATTATAAAGATGGATTCATCACATCAAATGACATGTATGTAAAAATACATATATTACTTACAATTTTAATGCATCCAAAAAATTTTTTTGTGTATTTTATTTTTTTTTTTTGTCTTCCCGCATAACTGTAACAGAAACTATTAAAAGATTTTACATGTACATATGTATGTATGTTTAAAATGGAAGCCCATAAGCTAATATAGATACTTAAAATAAATCTAACTTTGATGTACTAAAGAAATATTTTATTGTTTTATTGTAACAAATTTTCATACAAAATAATGCTATTTTATATAATATATTCGTGAGGTGAACAAACAATAAAGATACAAAAAAAAAAACGTTACACTAAACGTATAGAAAAATCTTATAATTGAAACAGAAACGAGAAAAAAAAAATACTGAATTTATTTCTGTTGTTTAGAAGATTTTATATTTGAATTTAACTTTTTAATTTTGTCTTCCTTTTTTTTGTTCTTTTAAAAAATTCTTCTGTTGTAATTTTCTTTAAGCACAAACTTTTAATAAAATTTAAAAATTATATACATATGTATATGTACATATATGTAAATTAATATGTATATAAAATAGACATTACATATGTATGTGTAATAAACTATATGTTTATCAACAAGGTATCTAATGAAAATATGTATACGCATAATGTATGACCTCTTTTAAGTATCTTATCTTTTAATTCAATTCAATTTAAAGAAGAAAAAAAAAATTACAAAATAATATAAGATTTTATTTTTTTTCGGCACATATGCAAAATAAGATTGACGCTGTCTCCGTTAAATGTCAAAATTTTCTTTTTTATTTTGATAAAAGTCGATCATTTTAGTTATGTGCCAAAAACAAAAGTGATATTTTCTAATTCATTTATAAAAATACACAATGATTGCATTCTCTTCAATTATTTGATTCTTTTTTGTTTTATACAAATATATATTTTGCTGCATACATATATCCCAATTCACTTTCTCTTTTCCTTTTTTATAATTTCGATCAAGTTAATTTCATTTTAGTTTTACAATGTTTATAAAATACTTTCTTTTGATTTGAAAACAAATATAAATATATTTAAAATTCTAAATTCAATTAAATTTTTGTAATTCTTATTTTAGATCGATCAATAACCCTCATTATTTGTCTGCTAAATACATAAACTTACATATACATATACCTATAATGAATGGGATATGTTTTGAAAGTGTAAAATATTTTTGTAAAAACATTTAAAGGAAGACAAAATAAATATGTATACAAATATTTTCATTATCTATATAAGTAAAACAAAAACAAAAACAAACAGATATATTTAAATTGTTTTCAATCTATTTCATTCCAAAACAAAAAAAACAATAAAAAAAAAAACAAAATAAAATTTTCTCAAAATATCTTCAATTCAAAGAACGAGAAAATTGTTGAAATGAGGTTTGTGATTTTTACATTACGAAATTACAATTACATTTTTCTTTATTTTACTAATTGAAAAGTACATACATACATATACATATATACATAATATGTATGTCTTTCTATCTAGAAAAATTTTAGAAATATAATTTGGAGTTCAAATTAAGTTTAATGCTTGAAATGGAATGTTTTGAAATAAAACTGGAATTTTTAAACTAAAAGCTTAATAAGGATATTTTCTCTTAACTCATCTGAGTTATTTCAATGATTCTTATCATTAATGAAAAATTTAAAATTGATTTTTAATAATTTTAATTATGAACTACAACGTAAAGGTATATTTCATTACAACACTTTTCACGTTTTTTTTTTTTTTAAAAAAAAAGTGAGTCATTCTACAATCATTTTATGGGGAATTCAAGAATTCTTGATTTTCGAGAACTAGTATTTTTCCTTATTATTTCTTTAAAAGTTAAGTTTCTATCTATATCTTTACCAAGAAATTAATTACAATCGTTTCAAATTAACATAATTTCTTTGTAGACGCGATACATTTGTAGTTTTAAAACAGGTCTGTGCATAACGCGTGATTTCAAAAAAAAAAAAAACCTGATACATAATAAAAGTCATCGATTTTTAAAGAATTCGACTATATTTATAAAGAAAAATTATCGAGAAATTTTTTTTCTGAGGCCAAAGGTCTTTTTTTTAATATTATCTTTAAATTAAGTATAAATTATAAAAGGAATAAAATTTTTCCTAATTATACAATTTTTTTTTTATACCTTTATTAATAAAACGTACATAAATTAGTTACACAGTTCATGGAAAATATTTATACAAAATAATTAATTAATACTAAGATAAATTAATTAATAATTAATTAATAAGTTTGGAAAAAAAAATAATTCTTTAAAAAAAAATTTTTTTTTATTTCTTAAAAATTCAATTTAACTTACCATACTCCTTTTAATCATATATTCTACGAAAAAAAGTATGTCACATAATAATACAACCTGTATACACAATGCTGGTTGTTGTTTTTTTTTCCCATTAATAAAGCACATGTACTTCATGCAAATATAATGGCTTTAGTTCACTATTTAAAAATTATGAGTAATTAAATCTTTTTGCTAAACATATTCGTTATTATTTATAATTTTGAAATTGAATAACAAATGAATTTGATACACATATTAAAAAAATTTAATTAAATATCAGTGAACAAAAAAATATAGAAAAAAATAGAACTGATGATCAAAATAAAAAAATGGCGACAAATTATTTGCATTTTTATATTCAAATGGCGTCGCAAAAAAAAAAAAAAAAAATAAAAAAAAAATAAAAATTTATTTTTAATTTAAACATCGATAATTATTGTTGTTTTTCATTTAAATTTATTTTTGTAGGAATGTTTTTTTTTTTTTTTTTAATTTTTTTTATTTCAATGATACAATCCATGATGTTGTGTTGATTTTTTAAAGTTGATAGATATGAATTTTTATTTAAATTTCATGAATTGAAAAAAAAGCCAAAAAAAAACAATAACAGTTTTTCAGTACACATTTTTAAATTTGTTCATTTTAAAATTTGTTTTTTTTTTTTGTCATTGTATGTACATATATTTTTTTTCTTAATAAAAAATATTTAGTGTACATATACATATATTTAAATTTTACTATGAGTTTGTACATACACATATATTATATTAATTTTAATTTATGTTAACATTGATATAATCCTTTTTTTTTTAAGTTATATTTTTCTTTTAGCTCACAAAATTTCTAATGTACATTAACCTTTTTATTAGAATGATAAATTTATTATGTTTTCAATATAGTTAGTCCTTTTTCACAAAGAATACCTTAATCCTTTGAATACCGGTGAACAACTGTAAAGTACGATAAAAATTTTGCTTTCAGATAAAACAAAACAAAAAAGCACAAAATTAAAAATAATATCAGAAACAAAAAAACAAAAAAAGTTAAAATATAGAAAAAGAGAAAAATTCCTTTTTCTTGTTTTTTTTCCTTATTGTTATTATTATTATATTCATATATATTATTATACCATCCCTCACGAACACACATGAAAATAAAACTTTCACATATTTATATACATATATAGTATACATATGTACCTATATATAGTCAATGTACTACCTATATTGTAACAATAAAACACAAGAATTTATTTATCAGAAGTTGACAAACTTTAGCGTATAGCGTTTTTTTTTTTTTTTTTTTTTTTTTGTAAAAAAAATATACAAGTATCAATAATAATCTGACAATAAAAATAAAATAAACAAGAAAAAAAAAAAAAAGAGAAACAAACAAAAATTATGTTACAATAAATTCGTTCTAAATTGCCAACTCACTTTAATTTCAGTTTTTGGTAGCTTTTAGACTAGACATAAAAAAGTGAATAAATTAAATAAAACAAACAAATAAAAGTCATATACTATAAGAAAAATATACTTGTTTTTCATTTTTGAACATATTTTCCACACGTAAAACAACTATTTACCACCCTCTTTTCTTTTTCCTTCTTTTTTGGATCGGACTACATTACACAACACAATCATATTATTTCTTCTGTACAATTTCTACATCATATACATATGTATGTATTAAAAAAAAAAAAAATTAAATAAAAAAACTACACAACCACATGTATAGAAGAAGACACGATTAAATCCAAAAACAACAATAAAAAATTATATGTGTATAGTATATGGTATACATTTTGTTGTATCTATGTATATCCCAGCGAAAAAATGGCGAATGTATAATTTTAATATAAAATTGTAGTATGCGCAGAGTTTTTTTTTTTTTAAATTGGACCTTTACAATATTGTGCGAACTCTATGACAAAATGCCACCCAACAACAGCAAAAAAGGGTGCTCATGAGCACCGCTATTTAACTACATATATTGCAGCTTTTCAATAAATTCGTATGTATTCGTCTTTTCGTCCACCCACCTTACCACGCATACACTCTAACAAAATCTCTCTTTCTTTATAAAGTTTAAAGAGCCAGTTTAGACAATTATCAGCAGTAAAAGTTTTATAGTAATATTTATATTACAATATGTTAAAACATCACTGTTAAAAATAAAAAGTAAAAAATATTGCAGTCATAAAATTCTATTAGATTAATATACTACAATTTTTCTACATAAAAAAATATATACATAAATATTTTAATATTCTAGAAATGTACAAAACTTTATAAATGAAATTTTGGCAAAGTTCCCACAATACCACTAACACCATCACAAAAAATCGGTAGTTGGCTCATTTTTAGTTGGCTTTTTTTTTTCAATATTTAATTATCACAAAAATATTCCGCGTGTATCATATCAACGACAATAATGAACCGACGAACTATATAACAAAGCTTTCAAAATTCTTAAAAAAAACAATTTTTTTTTTAAAGTCAAATAAAAAAAATAAATATTTTTCCTAGTTCCGGTATATAGAAGCTCCAATTTACGGTACTAGCTCCTTCTTTATTATTTTGTGTATTCACTTGAGAACGATAGAAAATGTTTCATTAATTAAAATTTTAAAAATACATACATAAAGGTGCTCATAAAATATTTAAATAACTATCAAAGGAAAACTAAACTTTTCTACCTTATTATTATTATAATTTTTTTTTTTTGTAGAAAGTTTCAACTTTTATAAAAGGCCTTTTATTACACCTCTTCAAACTTATAATAGAACTGTGTAGGTTGGGTATAATAGTGAAAAGTCTATGGATTTATGTATATACTTGTATACATACATATATGTATAAAGCTTTACAAATTTTTATTTTTATTTTTTATATACATACATACATACATATGTATATCAGCTTTTATATTACCGGTATCACACATACCTATCTCAGGTGTGTCCACCTGAGAATTGAAAAAAATAAAGAAAGAAAAAAAAAAAACTTTATGTAATGTTTAAACAGTGTTTTCACTAAATAACACTAAATGCGAAATTTCTATTACTTTGTAGTGATAGTAAACCTCTTTAATATCTGTTACTGGTAATGTTGAACGACTAAAGTATTTCTTTTTAGCCGGCTCATTATTTGTGGTTTACCTTCTTAATATGTGTGATAATAGGAGTCTAATTGAAAATGGGAAGAAATTGAGAAAAAAAATCTAGTGAAATTAAGCTATGAAAATGAAGTACACACTCGTATAGTTGATTTTAATTTTTAATATATGAAAAGCATGCAATAATGATGTGCGTGCTAAAGTTAAAAATATGTATGTATGTAATTAAAAATATAAAATTGTAATCTCATGGGATTATATAAATTTTTTTGTATCTAATGGAATAACGCACCTGCGTTAAAAAGGAGAAAGAAGAAAAAAATACTATTCTGTAGATGTGAAGTTTCTACAGTAACAATTGTTCTAAAAGTAGGAAAAATGTTGTGGGCGGAGACATAATAAAAATTGTATATAGAACGACAGAATTAATTAGAAATTTAAGAGAGATTTATTTATGAAAAATTAAAAAAAAAAAAATAAGAAAAAATACCGACAATTTTCACATTTCATGGAAGAAAAAACAGTGTCTATTTTTAAAGTACTCAATATTGTGCCTTGAAACATGACATGTGATAGAGCAATTTTTCTTATAGTCATATTTGAAAGAAACAACCTAAAAATCATAAAAAAATAATCTTAATTCCGTCATTTTTATTTTTTTATTTTAATGATGAAAATGTATCCTTTTAAATTTGATTGACTTTTAATTTAACGTTTGTCATTGACATAAAAAACTGTTTAACTCTTGAAACAGTCAGCTGTAGAATTTATTTATCAATTTAGTTTTTTAAGGAGTTAATAATAGTTCCCTAAATCTTTGCAGTATTTCTCATTTAAAATGTGATAATTTTCAAAAATAAACGAACCAAAATATTAAACTTTTTATTCCTATTAGCTTTCAATTAATGGTTGATGTCTAGAATAAAAAACAATTTTATAATTAAATTTTTTCCCCTTTTCGTTATTTAATTTAAAAAATAACAAAAAACAAAATTAATGGCTTAACACTCATGACTCAATTAAATCGGATGCTTTAGTAAAATGCAAATTAATAATATCTAATAACAGTCTAAATAAAGGCCAAGGTCACACTCCACTGGGTTCCAGGCCAGGAAATGAGAGGGTCGACTTTCTGGCGAGATATGGGTCTGAATTGCAAAAAATCATGGCAAAGGAAGAGTATACCTTCCTTTCGGTTGTGTAAAGAGAGTTCTTTTCCGACACTTTTTAGTCATAGCTAAAGTTTTCAAAAATTATCATGTTAACCATTCAACCAACATCCAAAATTTACAATGTTCTATAATAGATTTTTCTGTTATGAATTATCTGAAATTTACATTTTTGTGGATTAAGTGAAAATAAATATTTAAAAGTTGGTCTACACACAAACAAATTCTTTTGGAGGAAGAAGTCCTCAGAGAGGAAAATGTATATATTTAATAACTTATTTTTATTGTATTATTTATAAGGAAAAAAAAAACAACAACACTTAAATATTTGATATTTACATTTCCTAAACATAAATTATTACATTCAATTGCATTATTAAATATACAAAGTAATTATCATACATTATTTTCTGTTACAAGACCATTACAACTTAATAATCTCGGTATTAAATAATCATACCAATTACCGTCTATTGGACAATTTTGTCTTGAATAATATTCCATTGCGTATAAACTAATAACAATTCCATTTCCAGAGCCTATGCTAAACCATATAACGAAATTACCAAAATCATGTTCATAACGTTTCATTAAAAATGCTAATAAAACACTAAATATTGCAAAACATAAAAATAAAAATGGAAAAACAAAACGTAATGAAACAGCTAAAATATATTCATGAACAATAGCCGAAATAAAAAATGTTGTTAATGCTGATAATGATTTTGATCCTTTAAACAAATATGTATAACAATCTTTGTAAATGTATTCATAAAGCCAATCATGTACAACAACATTCCAATTACGATAATATGAATCAAAACTTTTACATGTCCACCAATCCTTATAGAACATACGATCAGCAAAACGTAACATTTCTGCTGTTGCATTTAACCATGCATGTAATAAAACATGAAAACAACTTAAAAATATCATTAATCCTGGCATCATCATATTAAAAATTGATACGATCAAATTGCCTGGTGTAATTGGAACTTTGCCAAAATTTTGATATGTTGGACGTATAAAACGTTCAAAGAAATAACTCTGAAAGAACATTGATGCGACAACTTCAGTTAAACGTGCTGCAACAAAATTCCAACGAATTACTTTCGTTCGAGGATATTCTTCTCGGAATATAAGTGTCGGTGCAAATAAAAAGTAAAGATATGTGGAAAATTTCGTAATAGGAACTCGGCCTGATAAATTACATATTTTTTGATTATCAGTAATTTCGTCATCTAATTTTTGTTTTCCAACAAGTTGAACACCAACATTATAACGAACGAACGCATGTGTTTTCATCATAAAACGTACCATTTCTAATAGAATGCTGAATGATGTTATAAGAGCTAAATCTGATTCTACCACATTGATAGATACAAAATAAGCAAACGAATATTGATATAATACAAAAACTGTTACGCAAGTGTAGTTCCAGAGACGATGGATAAGTTTTCCTGCAGAAAAAAAAATAGGTAGGTAATTAGAAAAAAAAGTGCACTTTTATAAAGTGAAAAAGAAAAAAACTTACTTTTTCTTACGTAATATCTAACAGTAGCCCATAATTTAAAAGCATAATATACACCAAATACACTTAATTGCATTACACCCCAAATTATGAATCCTTTATCAATTTTACCGAATCCTACTACAATTGTTTCAATTCCAATATTAATTCTAAAAATCAATTAAACACATAAGTAAGATTTTTAAATTTTCTGATACTATAAATAATTTGAAAATAAATAAAAAAGAAATACTTACTTTCCTTCAGCAACATAATCATGTATAATTGTATTCAAGAAAAGTACCGTTAAAATAACCAAAAATATATGATAAATACTTTTCATATGAGTTACTTCTAATAAACATGTTAAATATGAATTTCGTGGTGTAAAAATTTTATCTGGTAATTTTTTATGTAATTTATCATACACTTTTTCTGTATTTTTTTGATCATCATCATTTTTATTCTTTTGAATTCTATTACTCCATAATAATTGATGTTGTTGATGTGCAAAATCTTTAAATTCATTTGCATTTAATTCATAACGTTTTATTTGTTGAATTATTTCTTCAATCATTCCATCCATTTTCTGTGTAACATCAGAAATTATTGATGATTCAAATATCTAAAAATAAAATTACAATAAATTCTTCAATTTCTAGTAGAAAAATATTATTAAAAAAAATTACATACTTCCAAAGTTTGTTTCATTTTGTTCAATGTTAATTCACGATACATTTCTTGTGTTGCAATGTTTGTATCTAAGAAAAGAAAAACAAGAAAAAAAAAAAAGATCATTATACTCACTTACTTTAAATTTTTAAATCATAGCAATTTCTTAATTAAACAAAATTCTTGAAAGCTTCGAAATTTAAAATACATATAAATAAAATCGAGTTAAAAATGCACTTTTTTTTTCATTTTGAGTTAAATTATTTTATGAAATCACAGTTTATGAGATAATTTTACGGAAAATATTAAAATGAATCTCCTTTTTTTTTTTTTTTTTTTTAAATGTCTTATTTTTAAAAATTTTTTTTAAACAAAATCACACCTGACATATTATTTGCTTCCAAAAAAACAAAATTCAATGTTTTGATCATGTCATGATCTCTTCAATATACCTATATTTAGAATTTTTTTATATATGCAATTCAAGGGTCAAACAGAGATGAGATAGCCTTTTCAATTTCAATCTAAATCTAATTAATGATTTTTTTTTTTTTTCAAAATAAAATAATTTATTGAAAAACAACAAACAAAAATCATTATTCACAACGCAAAATAATCAAATTGTATGCATAAATTTGACTATATTTCTTAAATTGATTTTTCCAAATAACAAAAAATTTAAAATTATTAAAATAACACAAAAAATTATTTCATTTTACTTTTCTACCAATTTTCTTTTAAATTTTTTTTTTTTTTTAAATTTTTGTTATTGTATTTTTACCTCCATTTGTTGCTTCATGTGTTTCACTATTTCCATTTAAGGATTTATTTTTCAGTACTTTTTCACCCATTTTTTTCCCATTCAAAAAACTACCCGTAAAAATATACTATAATCAATCTTACAGAATAATTTTCTTTTAAGCTATTCACAATTCTTTTAAAGACTGAAATCTAAATGAAGTTAATATTTTCCTCTTATATTAAATTTAAATTGAGTTGTGTATCATATGCTTTTACAATTTATTTATTATTTTGTTATCTATAATCAACACTCATCGCGACGTGATAGAAGCAAAAAAAAATGTAAATATGAGCCTATCCACCCGATAATGTTGTATATTATAAAAAATCATATGAATGTACTTAATATAAGCTGGAAAGAAAAAAAAGAATCTATACAATCCCAACAAGTATTTAAATGCTTCAAAATACCGCTTTGGGGCTCTTCCCTTCTTTCTTTTACCTTCTGGGTTATTAAATATAGGAGCTTATATTCTGTTGACCTTACCTTATAACCTTATAACATGTCCTATGCATCTAAGATCTAAGTCTATTAAGCTTTGTAGGACCCGTGATATTAAAATCGTCATATACATACATATATGTACATACTTAGTTGAAACAATCCGTTATTGTACAGATTAATTTTTCCAATTTGAATATATTTTACATAAAAATTACTCATTTTTTCTTTCAGTGTACTCATTTTAGAATAAGTTCATGATAATTTTAAAGAAAAAAAATATCATATGTATTGATAAAATTCTATTCATAATAAATAAATTAAGTACACTTGTACTTAAAATGAACTAGGAAAGTAATTAAAATATTTTTAAAAAAATATATCGAAAGTGTCGTATTTAGTGATTAGCAATAAAATGATTTGTTCAAATTTTTTAATAATAAAATTAATTACTAACCTGTTTTGAACTGAGTACAACGTCCTTATACAATTTGTTTGTACAATAACAACAAAAAAATTGATAACGGTCATTAAGATTAATTATTTATATAGATAATTATTATTATTTTTTTTTTTTTTTGATTAATAATAATATTCAAGAATATATTTGGAAATAATTTTTAATAAAATACATATAAACAAATGCATATGCAATATGAAATTTTTGTGTAGTGTGGGCTCTACAAAATCTGCTGATGAATATAAACTGGAACATTTATTGAATGGAATCATGATCTTGATCATTGATCTTGACGGCTTCAAATTGCAATATTCTGCAAAAACAAGTGATAAATGGCACAAACTTCATAACGATTTAGATATTGTTTAATCCACTAAGATCACAGACATGATAGGGTAAGCATGTTAATAAAATAGAAAACTCCAACGATCTTTCATGCTATACCTAGAGCTATGTGTCAAGAAATGTCTCAATAGTAGATTCAGAAAGGCATAGCTGGTAATGAAGAGATGGATCATCTAGTCAAGGTAAGTACATGAACTAGCTTCATCGGACCTGAACTTTTCTGTGGACTATCCAGGCCGCACACAGAACAAATATTATCAACAAATGGAAGGAACAATAAAAGTTTTGGGCAGCAGTACAATAAATAAATTTTTTTGTATAATTTTGAACAAAAATTTTATTTTATTTTCTATTTTTTCCAATTTACATTTTAAATGAACTACTGTTACTTTGAATGATATTTGATGCAATACCATTACAACTCCATGACACCGGTATTACGTAATCGTACCATTGATCACCGACTGGACAATTTTGTCTTGAATAATATTCCATACTATAAAAACTAACGACCATACCATTTCCAGTTATGAATGTAAACCATATAAATAAATTGCCCCAATCTTTACCAATACTTTTGAATAAAAACATTACAGTAACACTGAAAATCATGAAAAGAAAAAACATAAAAGGATAAACAAATCTCAATAAAATTGATATAATATATTCATGAACAACAGCTGAACTAAAGAAAACGATTATAATTGAAGCTTTTTTAGATCCTTTAAATACATATGTGTATATATCCTTGTAAATATATTCATATAGCCAATCATGTACAATAATATTCCATGTACGATAATATGCTGCATAATTGTCTGATGTCCACCAATCTTTATAGAACATTCTATCTGCGAATCTTAACATTTCTGCCATTGCATTCTGGGTTGAATGAAGGATCACATAGAATCCACTTAAAAAAATTACTATGGCTGGCATCATTGTTCCAAAAACTACTTGAATTGCTTCTGCAGGTGTAATTACAGTTCTGCCAAAATTCTTATAATATGGTGTTAAATATCTTTCATATAAGTAGGCTTGCAAGAAATTTACAGCAATAATTTCGAAAAGACGAGCACCAACAAATTTCCAACGGATTGTTTTTGTACGAGGATATTCTTCTCGAAATAGTAATGTTGGAGCAAATAAAAAGTATAAATATTTTGAAAATTTTGATATAGGTATTGGTTTTTCATGTTTAGAATCATCATCATCAGTTTTAAGTTTCTTTTGTAGTTGAAGACCAGCACTCGTACGTACAAAAGCATGCATTTTCATCATAAGTCGTGCCATTTCTAACATAACAGCCGTTGAACTGATAAAAGAAACTTTAAATTTGATGATACTTTTTGACACAATGTAGGCAAACGTAATTTGGAAGACAACAAAGATAAATGAACAACTATAATTCCAAATCTTATGAAGATTTTTATCTACAAAAATAAAAATTAAAAAAAATGTATGTAAAATGTTTGCCTGTGATAAATAATATTAAATTTACCATTTCTCAGAAAAAATCGAGTCCTTGCCCATAATTTAAAAACAAAATAAAGTCCAAATACGACAGCATTCATACAAAGCCATATACAAAGTCCTATATGTAATCCACCGTAGCTCGCTTGAATTGTTTCAAGTCCTAAATTAATCCTAAATTTTGATTTGTTTTTTAATTAAAAAAATTTAAAAAACAATATTGTTGAATAATTTTTTTTATACCTTCCTTCAATTACATAATCTTGAATGAATGTGTGAATTGTTAGAATAGATAAAAGTGCACAAAATATATTATAAATGCATCGTACATGAGGAACTTTAAGTAAATGCGTTAAATATGATTCACGTGGCATAAAAATTTTAATTGGTAAATTAGTTTTATTATCTTTTTCGTAATCTTTTTCTTTGTATTGAATTTGTAAACGATTATCCCATACTTCTTCATTTTGTTTCTTTAAAAAATAACCAAAATCTCTAGATGTTAATTCATTATTTTTAATATTTTGAACAGTTTCTTGAAATATAGAATTCATTTCCCATTTTACTTCAGAAATCAATTTGGATTCTAATTTCTAAAATTATTAAAAGATATTATTATTTTTATAATATACATATATGCACCTACATTTTTTGTGTGTTTCAATGAAGTTTTGTACATTTACCTGTAATTTTCCCTGAATTTTCCGTGTTTCAGTTTTTTGTTTTTGGTCGTTTTTTTTCATCGTAGAATGGATCTATGTATGTAAAAGAAAAAAAATGTTAGAAAGCAATGTAATAGTTTAAATCTATCAAAATTAGTAGGTCAAGTGAAACAAATCAATTGAAGCATATTAACCCTTTTGGTTTGGAACAGATCAATGCAAAAATGCTTGTGCAACAGGAGGAAAAGTGAAAAATGTGTAAAACCTATAAATCGCAACGCGCAGTCTTAATTCAACGGTTCAACTTAAACTATACATATATGCATACATTCGTCCATAAGTCATGATGAGTTATATCTTTGGCCGCGTTTATGTGTCTACATACATATGCTTCTCGACGTTTTTCTCAGAGCGAGTATAAGGATTAAGGACATTTTAAGAAAATTTGAGTTCGAGGAGGAGTTTTAAAAATTTACTTTTTAATAAAACTTACCAAATATTAGGTCCAAAAAATATGTATAGTCTTTTTTACTGTAATGCAATACTTTTAATTTTATTTTTTTCTTTTTGGCGAACTTTTTATCCAAATTAATTTTTAATTCCTTTTTTATTTTTCGCTTCATATACATATATTTTTCATATGTTATGTATTATGCACTTTTACTATTACCATCAAATATTATTTTATAAACCCACTTTCAAGATTCAAAATTAAACTAAATTTTTAAAATCATAATATGCGCATATTTGTAATAAACAAAATTTTCACACAATAAACGTAATTTTCATTTTATAGAATATCATAAATTTGATAACACAAAACAAAATCTAAATTAAATACACGTTCAGCTGCTTGACTTTTAAATAACAAAATTATAAAGGAAATAATCTTTTAAATATGAATTATAATAAAAATAAAGTAGCTAACAAGGTTATACAAAATGATATTATTCAAAAGCACTTTGTACATCATATTTTGTTTAGATAAGCTTTATCGTACTTCGTTATTGTATAGGCAAGAACATTTAAGGTCGATTCACACATACTCGATTCTGGGTCGATCCGAGACCAATCCGAGTCCACGGTGACCAGAACCGGGCCAGATGTATAAGAATAGATAACATTCAAATCACATACAAATATGTAAAAATGCCTGAATATAATCGGACGGAATGGAACCGGATTGATGCTGGATCGGTTCCGGATCGGATCAGATGCGTGTGGATCGACCTTTAACAATTTTTTTTCTTTTTGAAATTTGATCACTTATTGTTTGTAAATATTCAGTCCATTCTTTGTTTGTTCAGTCAGGTTCATAAGATCTGAATTTGAGTTCATAGTAATTATGATGAAAAAAATTTTAAATAAAAATGGAAACCAATCAAATTTATTAACAAAATTATATTAAATTTTATAACAAATAATTGAAATACATAACACTGTTGCATTATTATATAAAAATTAACGTTAATGAGATAATCTTCTGAATTCTACTCTGAAAAATAGAATTTTAATTTTATATAGTAGAATTTTTCAAGAATAGTCAAATTGTTAAATGCTCAAATATTTTTAAAATTTGTAAATTTAAATCCTATGGGCTTTATAGGATCACATGGTTTTGTCAATCAATAAAACCATAATTATTAAGTTTTAATCGTTCTTTATTCAACTGACGACATAAGTATTTTTTTCCAGTAATTTCAATTTTCAATATTGATAAAATATTTTTAGAAATTGAGATTTGACAAAAGAAAGAAGTATCTCTAAGAACATAATAATTATTACAATTTATCTGTTTACAAATTATTACAATTTATCTGTTTACAATCATTTTTTGTTTGTTTATAAATTCAGTCATTTTTTTTTCAAAACACTTCGAATAAATTTTTAATATTAACAAATTTAATAAAATTGCATACTAAATAGTTTTTTTTTTATATATGTGTATGTAAATATTGTAAGTAAAAAAATATTTGAAATATATATGTATGTATATGTATGTTATTACAATATAATTGTAGTTTTTTTCATAACATAATACATATATGTATGTATTTTGTGTATGTGATAATAATTATTTAAATATTGAAAGTTGATAAAATTTCCAAAAGAATTTTATCAAATTAAATTTAGAAAAATCATCTATGAAAAATAAATCACAATTTTTTTTTTCAATTTAATTGTTTTTTTGTTTTCTAAATGAAATACAGAAGTAGAAAAAAAAGTGAAATGATAAAGATAAATGTTTTTTAATAACTTCCATTAATAATTCCATTTATTGATTTTGCTTTCTTTTGTGGTGGTTCATTTATTGATGAAAAATCAAACTAAAAATTTAAGAAATAAAATGAAAAAATATATTAAATAAATCAAAAAATTTTATCTTTAAATTACTTTCCTTACCCGTTGTTCCAAAGCCATATGAGAATTTGGTGGAAGTCCAATGCATGCTCTTAAAATATTTTCAATAGCAGAACGTTGTCGGAATAATGAATTAATAATTTGTGCACCTTTTGGAACTAATGGTGCCTTACACATATAACTAAGAATTGATAATACTGATCGAAATGATACCCATGGTGCATCTGCACTGTTCTTTTTAATCTGTGTGGAATGTTTAACATTAATTTACAGTAGCAAGAAAAAAAAGTAAAAAAAAAAAACAATTCTTTTACCTTAATTCGAGAACATAATTCACCCAAAATGACCAAATCCAAAATAAGTGGTGTAGCCAATAAAGAATCTTCACAAGTATTATGAATGACCAAAGTATTATGGCCACCCATCATAATTTGGCTTGTATATTCATCCATGGCACGTTTACTGTCACCTACATAAGGAACATATTTTATAACAACAACATGATCAGGATGTTCATTTTGTTTGTAGAGAATCTTATTCGAATCGACCACGTCATCAACAACATTACTTTTTGAAATCTAAAATCAAAAATCATTTTATTACATTAATAAATCTTTTGAATAAATCTGAAATTTTTTAAATAATTTACCTCTTTGGAACGAAATTGTTGTGGAGCAGATAAATTTTTGCCATCATTATTTCCCAAATGATTGTAACTAACGATTGATACTGGTTTAATACCAGCTCCAACCAGAAAATCAACCAATACAGATTTCAATTTAGTTTGTCCAGATTTAAAATCATCACCAGCGATATAAGTACCATAATGCTCAGCCATTTCTATAACACCTGGTACAAAAGTATTCTGTGGAGAACCATTAATATATGTACATCCTTCAATAATACTAGCCATTGCAAAAATAGTCGATGGTGATATTTCAGATTTATTATTTTTAAGAGATTCTTCCAATTCAGACATAGTTGTATTCAGTCCCTTTTTAACATCACAGAAACGTTCAGTATTAGCGGTCCATAAAACAATCACTTTATCAACTTCAGATGTTTTTTTAAAGTCTCTGTAAAAATGAAATAAAAAAATCTAAAATTAAAAATAGATTTGTAAAAGAACAAAAATTTCTGATCTCGCACCTTATATCCTTACGAATTTGTTCATATTGCTCATATTTTGTTCCTGAGATAACATTATCAACCCTTGATGATTGATTTGCAGCAATAAAATCAGGATCATAAATTGCTGGTTTTGGTTTTAATTTTGTTAAATCTTTATAAACTTGATCTTGTAAATTAATATCCAATACTTGTGCACGACGCATTGCATCACCCAAATTTAATGCACTTATATCCCATCCATCGACAACTATGAAATAATTCGATTAATTTAAATTTTTTACATTAACTGAAAAGTAATAATTTTATTCGGAAATTTTAAAGAGTTGTGGAAAAAATCAACCGTTTCATAATTCACTTTATCGACAAAAAAGTAAAAATGTAATTAAGACTACCACAATTTAGACACGTGACGTGGAGTAAATGCTTGAAAATCTTCTTTTTTGTTTATTGCAAATTTGAATCATACTTCGATTTCTTTGAAATTTTGAATACCGATGGTTTTTTTTTTTTTTTTTTTTTTTTTTTTTTCCAAACTTACCAATAGAATTTGGATCAACCATTGGTACAAGCTGATTCATTGGTATGTAAACATCTTTTCCATCTTCTTCGCTACCAAGAAAAACGGTTGATGCTTGAGTTATCGAACCAAACCTATATAATTTCAGTAACATTAATAATAAAAACGAATTATTAAAGTATTAATATTTTTTTTTTTGCTTCAGATTAAGGAAAAAAAATTTTCTCCTTACCAATTAGCATGTTGTATTCCAGTACGTGTATGCCATTCAAGCTTTCTGCGATTTGCCTCTAAGGCGGCAGTTAATGTTGAACCATTATTACCACCCCATCCAACTAACATCAATCCCAATTTTGGAATTTTACGTTCCGTACGAATTTTTAAAGATTTAATTTCTGGTTCAACCTATTATAGATTAAGATTAAGTGGAATTAAGTAATCAGTGAAACAGACTAAAATTTTTCATATATGAAAATTTTGTAAAATATTTTAAATATATTTCGTTATAACATGTTGAGAGCATCAAATCATGTTTTTTGTAAATTGTCTTAAATATTTTGAATTAAATAATTTTTCAAAAAAGGAAAAAAATTTATATACTTTCTCTTGTATTCTTTGACGATTTTTAATTCACATAATAATCAATAAATTTTCATCACATAAGCAACGATATTTCCAATTTTTATCAAAAGATTTTTAGTTCAATAAATTCAACGGTGTTCAAATAGAAATTTCAAAAACGAATAAAAATTAAAAATATTAAGAAAAACTTACACATCACCTTAAAAGTTGCATTAATAAATATTTTCAATGGTCTAAAGTTCATTTTCACACAACAACAAAAAAAAAAAAAGAAAACAATAACAAATTTCGACAATATATGATAAATATTTATGTTATTAATTTGTTTATGTTAATTTTCTATTATCTCAGCTGAGAAATTTATTTTTCTAATGACCGTTATTTATTCACGTGCATAATATTGGATACAAAATTAAATTTTTCTCAATTTCTTATTATCTACAACAATATAAATAAATATAACATTGAACTTGACCTTCAGATCCTGACTTAGTTTTTTTTTTAGCAAGGTTCATTCTCATTTGAGCAACAAAAAAATAAGCTTATAAAAATTATGAATCAAAAAATTTCTTGAAAGCTCAATAAACTTTTTAGAAAAATTTGATAAAAAATTCTTTTTTCTTTTTTAAATTTTTTATGCATTATTAAAATATTTTTTATCGCTTAATTTTTGTACACACTTTAGAATTTTTTTTTCTAACATTAGAAATTTTTTTTTATCAAATTGCAAAAGTGATATTCAAAAAAATAAAAAACATACCTTAGAAATCTTGGAATGCGTTTGAACTCGTTTAAAAAATATGAATTGAGCAGAGGAAAACATCATACCGGAAAATTCTAGATTATACAACGGATATTGAATTTATAATTTCTAATATAGGTACCTACCTACATATGTACATATGTACGTTAAGTATGTATGTACATATATAGTAATGTATTATGAGTTGCGCAAAGATACAATCTATACTTCTTTTTTCGTTTCCCTAGATACAATCAATTTTGCAACACATACACGTACCATGTAACTATAAAAAAATTTAACAAACAAGGAATATGGAAATAAATGGAAGTTTTATTATAGTCTTCTCCTCAGAATATCGATTCATTATTATTTTTCTAGAATAATCCAATCTTTTGAAAAGTGTAAAATAAAAAACCGATGTTTTTTTTTTTCTGAAATGTTATGTAAGTTTTTTATAAAATCTTAAAAATATTTTCAACATAGGTACCTAAATTAATTTTTCAAATTTTTTAACGTTTATAAGAAAAACAAAAATTTAAAGTTTCTGGATAATGATACTCGGAAAAAAAATTTTAACTGAAATTGAAAAAAAACAAAAATTTAAATTAACATTAAAATCTGTTCGAAATACTTACACAAATATTACCGCCCTCACGTTTTACATGCGATGTATGATATTCATAATTGACTTCAATAAAATCATCTGTTAATTGTACATTAGGTGATATAACTTTTAATTGAAGCATTTCGTTATATTATTCTTGAATTTATACTTAAAAATTTCAATAGTTTTGAATGCTTTAGCTTTTTTTTTTTTATTTTAAATTTCAATTTTAAAAATCTTCAAAAAACTAAATAATCGATTTACTTTGAATGTTTTTCACAAAATTTGTTTATTTTATTTTGTTAATTAATTTGTTGTCTATATGGTGGAATTAAAGTGCACTTTTTCGAGCACCTTTTATTTAAATTTTATATAATTATTTAAAATATTTCTTTTATTATAATAAAAAAAAAAATCTCCAAATTTTAATAAAATGGCAGACTTTTAAATTCAGTTAAAGGTGGATATGATTTAAACAAAGATATTTAAAAAAAATAAAAACCAATTAAAAATGTCTTTCAATATTTTTTAGATCACTTTTATTTTTGTAAAGAAAATACTTTTACTTAATTCTTCGAGAATTTGTAAATCTTTTTTTTTTTCTTTAATACAATTTTTAAATTCTTACTATTTCAAATAAAACACTTGGATTAAAATACTTGGGAACGTTCACGTTTTACCAGTTTGACTGCTGTGGACTTTCTGATTTTATTTAAGAATTGTGCAGGGTCTATATATTAAGTATGGTTAAAAAATGCCGGTACTAACTAACAGAAAGAGAAGTAAACCTTTCTAAAGGGAAAGGTGAGAAAAATTTCTTAGTATTTGTGATTTATTTTTATGGATGCAAATATTTAAGATTACTGGAAAGAATAGTTCCATTATTTATATTTTTTTATATGTACATATTTATCAATTAATATCGAATTGAATGATTTGAATAACAATTGGACTCTCCCATATAAAAAAAACTGACATAGGTATATCATATATTTTATCGTTTATGTGTTTTTATACTCATCAATATCATATGATTTTGAATAGCTTGAAAGAATTACAAAGAAAATATTAAGAATGGAGGAGATATTGTTTATATGAATTGTTTACTGTTAATATCGGTAAAATTCCAATCGAAGGGGAAATTATTATCAATTATGTGTGGGTGATACAACATACATATACATAAATAAAAAAGTGCAAAGTACGGTTTTACATATGATTGTTTTGTTTATTTTCGTTTTTTTTATTGTTTTTTCCAACAATTTCAACCATGTGAAATTCCTTATGAAAATCGAATGTTATCGAGTGGATTTAATTGGATAAAATTAAAAAAATTCATTCAACCTGGAATACATAGAATTGTACACGCGAGTGTACAAAATGTTTATAGATAAAATAACTTTACAAATCAAAGCGTTTTTCAACGTAATTGTCGTCAATTTTTTTAAAAATCAAATTAAAAGTCAAATGAATCATGTATTCAAATTTATAATGTTTCTAGAAATCATAGAAATTGAAAAAAAAAAATGAATAGTACACGTACATACTTTCTTTGATTAGCCAATATATTTTCGGATCACTGATTAAAATTTCATTGATGAGTGAAATTTTTGCCATTAAATTTTAAATCAAAATTAAATGCTTGAATAAAAAAGATAAATTTTTATAATGAGACAAATTTTTTATGAATGATTAACATGTCATAGGTTAGATTATAATTACATATTGTAAAAATTTAGTCATATATAATTTATTACTGTGAATTCACGTGATTTACAATTTTTTTAAAAATAATTTTCTAAAAGAAATCGGCTAACACGTTGACGCTCTTTGAAGTAAATATTCTCTAAATTTTAATTTTTCAATCATAAACAATGCCAAAAAGTTTTTGGTGTGAACATTGTATTCAAATTTCGAATACTTAAAATATAGTATTTGTTATCGTTGATAATTAAAATGTTGACATTACTTGCAGATTTCCATATCTTTCATGTTAGAGTAATACGTATTGCAGAGAATGACGAAATAAATAACACCTGTGCATTCAAATAAAAATTTCGATAGCAAGTGATTAAGCTTGTTTTCTTGAACCATTTCCAGATTTTATTTCTGAATATTGTGTCCAAATGTGTGAAATCTGAAATAAAAAGAGAAATTTTGGTCTAAGTTGAAGTATGTAAATATCAATTGCAAAGTGTGTTCATAAAGTAGACCCAGCACATTTTTATTTTGTAAATACTAAGGAGTAAGGAAACATTTGGGATAAAAAAAAATGTAATTTTAAAATTATACTTTCTCAGCCATACAGATCATTTATAGCTTTGACTTATGTATACTCAAGTTTTCGAGTTCCTGAGACCATATTTTACAGTCACACATACACCTACAGTTTTAAGTGAAATGCAAACCACTAAATTTCTACGCAATCATTGATAAATATTCAATAATATTCTAGAACAATTTTAAAAATTCATTACGTTGCATTTCATGTGTGTCTATATGTATAGTGTACTTATTTTAATATCGACTTGGTAACCTACTTAATTTTTAAATTTCCTATTAACCACATTCTGTAGTATGTTCTTATTTTTCTGAAGATCAAAAGAGAAAACCAATGACAATGACATTGAAAAATAATACTAAACTGAATGAATTATCTGCTGACTAACTTCCTAAAATAAAAATTCATAAACATGTGCAATAATCAGCACTTGCGCGTTAAAATTCTAACTGACTGGAAATATGGATATATTGAGAATATTTTCAATTCATATACACATACATACGAAAAGCTCTAGTGAGAACCGAAACTTGAATGAATAAAAGTGTTAGCAAATTCGATCGTTAAACAGTACTCCCCCACATATTATGTACAATAAATCGGCATGTGAAATATATGATTTTATCAATGACCAAATTTTGCAAAGCGCTGCAATTTAATTTTTGTTTTTATTAAAGTTTTGTCTTATATGAAAAAGTTTTTATGACATATTTTTGTTTTGTTGGAATTTTTAAAAGAATTTTTTAATTTTTCAAAATTTTAAAAGTAGGTGGATTAACTGATGATAGAAATATTTGACCAAAAGAAAGTTTCCTAACAGAGTTCTAGAACATTTTCAATGTCGCAAGAAAATGAGTATTGTTAAAGAAAACAAAAATTATCTGTTTTACACAATAAATTGCATTAGAAATGTCTTTTCAAACTTCAAGTGCAGACCTGAAAGGAAAGTTTAAAGGATAGAGATAGTTGGAACAAACTTTTTGTTGAGACGAAGATCCTTCTTAGAATTCTACTTCCATGATTGATTGAATAACTCAAAAACCATAAGTTTTTCCAGAAAATTGCGGTCTAATGTAAAATCTTTCCTATTTGCCATACAATTTTTTTTTTCGATTTTGAAGCTTTAACTGAATCACCATGTATATATTTTTTTTATCGTTTCAATTATATTTTTGCAGCACATATTTTTTTTTTCAAGTTAAAAATTTATCGAAAACTGTTATAAAATACGCAATAATATGTGTGTTATTGTATTATATGGAAATTGTTACATAAAAACTTTTTTTTTTAAATGTGAAACATGAGGAAATTTAAAATATTTTGTCACTGTTTTAGTTGTAATTTAATTTTCCTTTTAATTTTCTTTTAAATAAACTAGGTGTGCACGTAAAGTAACTGAAAATACCTTTGAAAAATTTTTCCATTACATAGCTAGATAAAATTATTTATAATGAAAAAGGAAAATTATTTTATTCAATTGAAGAAACTGTTAATAAAGTGATGGTATTAATTATTAAAATAAAATCCTTTCTTTGTAAACGTTCTATTATTTTAACTTATTAATTTCTCTTTATGAAGATCGTGGAAATAATCATGAAAACCATCGGAATCATCAAGATTAAACTGTCTGAGTTTGAAGCCACCTTCTAAGCAAACATTGGAATTTGGTCAATTTTTTATAAACAAGGCTTTTAAATTATGGAACGCTCTAATATAAGTTCTTCGTCTTGTCATTTACAGAGGTTCAAATGGGGTACTCATCGATACCTACTTTCTTTCCTCACATGAACTCTTCCTTTAAAATCCATTTTTTCCAACTTCATGCGGCAGCGCTATACTATGTATTCATCAAATTTTGTTTTCTTATTGTTGTAACCACCTAGAAATGCGAGATGTGACAACAAATTAATAAGGAATATATGTTTTTCTTGGTAAATTTCCATCCATAATTTATTATTTAACAAACTCTTTCTAGAAAATACCTATTCATTAAATTTGCAACTACACTGAAAAATTTTCCATTCAATTCCATGTAATTTTATTTTTCAAACAAATCACAAACTATCAATAATGTATCTTTCAGTATGTAGAAGTAATTTAATGATCTCTAATTGTACGAAAAGAATATTTTTTTCCCAGATTAATAGTTCAGCATTATAATGTGGTATTTATTTATCATCTAGAATTATTCATTTTTTTTTTTAATCGATTTATTATTGTTTCATATTTGCAATGATTTTTTCATAAATATGTATATGTTTTAGGGTCAATATTTTTATTCAATTTGAACTTAAAATAAGAGTATTCTATGGAAATTTCCATCTTCTACGTATTTTTAATTCGTTCTCATCAATTTGAACATAAAACGGTTTTGTGTTTGTGTAAAGTCAAATAGTAGTAAAAAAAACAATAATAATAATAAATAAAAATTTTAAATTGGGTTAACAATTTGGAAGAAAAAAAATCTTTTTTATTTGCAAAATTCAATTTGTTTCAATTGTGCCATGTTATTCATACATGCATGTATGACAGATACAATTTTTGTGAAAATAAATTGATAAAAGTATATCTCATGATACACTAGGACTAGAATCATTAAAATATGGTGGCCTAAGAATTATGGTTCAAGACTAATCAAAGAAGAGTAGAAGAAGAGATTAGAAAAAGGAAATATGAACGAATATGACATACTCCTCATAAAGAACATGATAATGTGTGTGGGCGTGCTTTGGACTCCTCAGGAAAAGAGAAAGAAGAGGAGATCCAGAACGACTCGGAAGAGAAGTGTATCAAAATATAAGTACAGGAAGATATACATAGAATTAGGTGTGAGATATTGGAAGGAAAAGGTGAAAGATAGATCCAGTTGGAAGGGAAATTTCGACGAGGCCAATACTGACATCTGGCTGTAACACCATTGCTGATGATGATGATCACATATCATAGATTAGAAGACTGTGTATAAAAATCATAGGTCTAAGAATAACAACCTATAAATATGGCGGTTCTCGGATTACTTCCGAAGACCCAATAAGCAATGAGAGTGCCGTTTTGATTCTCAAAATTCAAATGTATAGACAATTTTATGATAAATATTTTATTTTATTTCCATTTTTATTTCTGATACAGAATATAAAATAAAAAGCTAACAAAAATAAGTAGAAATCAAAGCAATAGTTTAGAAACATACTATAAAAAACAAACCTTGTCCACAGCCAACAATAACAAACAACTGGATTATCTCCAGCATATTTCAAATTTACAAATTTATAATTTATACCTTCAAAGAGAGCCTTATCAAATTAAGATAATGTTTAAAAAATGACTTAAATTACCTAATTAAAAATGAGAAAAAAAAAACAAGACCTAAATTTCAAAAAAAGAAAAAATAAAAGTTAAATTAATTAATAAATTATACTCAAAAGTAAATATATTAGTTTTAGTTTTTATTTTGCTTGATTATGGAAAATTGCAGAACCTTTGGTCCTATTCAATATATTATGTAAAGTTATTTTAATTTATAATCATAATTAAATGCTGAAAATACTTAATTCACTGGGGAACTTAAAAGCCTTATATAAGAGATACATACTCGTATAAGAATAATTTGTAATTTTTGGTATTTTTCTATCATATTCCAGATTCATAATTGCAACAGGTATTTGATGAATCTAGTTTTAAAAAAAAAATTTTTTCTGTATGTGAGCCGACCTTTTTTTTTTATTTTTAAAATGGTATAAGTCCAATTTTTTTTTATTTTGAGATATTTTAAGTTTTTCACTGAATAATTTCTGGTGAAAAGTTCGGTGACATAATAATCTCGAATAATTTTAATATTTTGAACAATTGAAAGGACATGCCAATATTTATCTGAAATTTATTTTTAACTTATTTTACATCAGAAAAGGAACTATACCACTTTCAAGAAAAAAAAAAACAGCTCAAGTATAAGTACAAATTATTGAACATGCTTGAAAATAAAACAAGGAAACATGCGATGTTTTTTTGTTTTCGCTTGGTCTTTATATAACGTGAATAAAGATCGATTCATATATATCCGATCCTGCAATGATCCGGTTTCCCTACGTACATTTTTGTATTTGATTTGTGACCTGAACCGGGCCTGGATGTGTGTGAATCGACATTTATCCTTTTGAAAGTTCAATATTATAAAATAAGGAAACGAACTGAATAGTTTAGAATTGCAGTTACATATTTTTGCAATTTAAAATAAAGGGTGCATAAAATATTAATTAAATTTCAATTAAAAATTTTAATATTATACCTCTTTTTTATATCAGTCTACAAATTCCCAATCACCAGAAGTTTGAGAATCTGATTGTTCCGAATCATCATTTATTCCTAATTTTTTATTTTTTTTGACAATTCTTTCATTTTCAACTGTTTCGATTTTATCATTCCATAAAGATGGAATTTTCATAAATTCTGGTAGTAATTTAATATCAGGAACATCCGATAAAATACCACTGGCGACATCATCATTTCCTTCTACTGTACATTTAACAAACTGTAATGATTTTATCATTTTATCACAACTAACATCACTGTTAACGCTACAACTGCTATTATTCGTACAATCTGATTGTATCATAACACTTTTCGAAAATTGGTCATCTAAATTCATTGTATCGGCAGTGTTTAGTAATGAATTTTCAAAGGTATCATGTTCTTGAATAAAATGAAGCTTTTTTCGTGGTGTTGTTTGTATTTCATCACCTTCAGTTTTCATTAAAGGATAATTGAGAGGATACTGAAGTACAGGTAAAATTGAATTTATTTTATCGTTGTGTTTTGTTGCCTTTTTTAATTCTTCTTCACTGATTTCAGTAAGTTTTATTGGTTCTAAATCAAGTTCTTTAGCCAATGCCTGTTCTTTAGGCTGTAAGACACGTTGTAATGTGTCTGGTGAAAGAAGATCTGGAACAGAACTAGAAGCGATAAGAAAAAAATGAAACAGTTAAAACTTTTTTCAATATTTTTTTAATTTTTATTAATGAGCTACACGAAGATTGAATAAGGTGGATGAGAGTGGTCAATGGGGGGAAAAAAGGAAGTGTTGGTGGATGTTCCAATTGAACTTCTTTAGATTATAAGAGAGGAGAAACACATATGGTGGGAGAGGGTTTCACAATTTGGGAGTTATATTTTTTTTTAACTTACAAATTATCGTTACCGCAAAAACTTGCTTCCATTAAAAGTGGTTTAGTTGTCAGTTCAACTTTTTCACTGTCCACTTTTCCAGTTTGAAAAGTTTCTGGTTCAGACTTGTTATCAAGTTCTGTTGAAGATGAAGTTAATAAAGAAGACGACATTAATGATGTTGGAGATTCTTTTGCTGTACGTCCAATTTCCACAATACCACTTTTTGATTTTCTTTTTCCATCTTTTTTATGTTTTTTTCCGATTCCACTTCGATATAAAATTGAATCATCAAATTCCATTTCATTGATTTTATCAAAAACTTCAAATCTTCTACTTTGTTCCATTCTTAATTTATTCTTTTGTGTTGTAGGAGAATCGATATTTGTTTGAATTGGAATATTCACATCAATTTGTTCAGTTGATGGTAATTCAAAACATTCTTCAGCGTTTGTAATATCATCTTCAGGTTCAAATTCAATAGGTGATTCAAAAATTGATAAACTTAATCCAGGAACTGGTGGTGGTAAAAAAGGATTAAAAATAATTTGTGCTGTTTTACTTGGTGGTTCAGGACATGTTGAAATTCTAATTAAACTTCTTGAACCTTCTAAAATGAAAATTTCCTTTCCACATATTACAACATCTAGAATTTTTCGAAATCCTTTTGCCATTGCTTCAACTCGTAATTTATCAATATTTAAAATAAGCAATGTTGTTTCATCGTAAGTTATAACGTAATTTCGTGAAAACATTAAAATTTTACCAAAATTTACTAAACATTTATTTATTTGATTTTTCGAGGGATTTAATAATGGAATAATCCAAAGAGGTTTTGCAGTTACTGTGTCTTTATAGAGCAATGTTTGTTCAACATTTCCATTTACATCAGCAAGCCATAAACGTAAGCCTGGTCGACTACAAACAACTTGTTGTTGTGATATTATTTTTATCGTTGCATTTGGACTTGCTGTTGAATCACGATCACGAAATGCAGCACCAAATTCATGTAAAATTTTACGATCTTTTTTACCGATTTGTGAAATTTTCCATTTAGTTGGACCACCACCGGAACTACTATATCCTCCAACTTGTTCACGTTTACAAATTATTGAACGATAAATTGTTGAAACAATGAGATACGATTTGAAAACATTTAATTGGACAATTTCGTACGCTTCATTTAAGATTTCTATTGATTTACTTAAATGCTGAAAATTTAAGAAAAAAGCCTTTGAAACTCTTAAAAGTTTGATTGAAAAAGGCAAGTATACTTACTGCTTGATAATCAAACTCTGTTTGAACTACAACACCTTGTTTATCACCTGAAAATAATCTCATACCATTTTTAGACCATTCACAGCATGTCACAAAGGATTTATGTAAATCTCTGATTGTATATCGTTCAATTGGTTTTGCTTTTGTTGTTACTACCAAGTTTAAATCTTGTGGTACCTCTTTTTGTATTTGAAAAACACTAACCTGTCCATTTGTGCTACCAGCTGCTACCATATATTCAACTGTTGATACGACTTTAATGCATGTTAGTGGTGAAGAAACCTAGAAAAATAAACATGAATGCACGATAATAAGAATCAATGACGTGTACACAAAGGGAATGTTAATGGTCTTTTCTAGTTATAATATAAAATAAGATATTATCATTATCATTTTATCAACAAACCTCGGCCCTTAATTTTTGTACTTCACCACTAGAACGATTATACCAGAATACGATGCCAGCATCAGTACCCAAGGCTATAAATTCTGGTATAACATCGATGCATGTAACATTTAAATCCGTTGGAAATAATAATCCTTTTTGTATACGGCTTGGTATCTTTTCTAGGACTTCGGTTAATGGAGCCCATTCTCTAAGAGCAGTTATGTCATAATTTTCCATAATTTTACACTAAAATTAATCTTTTTCAATAATTTACTTAATACTTGGCAAAAGAAAATCATAAACAAAGATGAAGTACTACATATACAATAATTGTCCACTGCAAACTCCAACCACACATAGCCGAATTACTACAGAGTAAACACATTAATATATATTTTATTTACTGTTCAACTTGTCAATTATCAACAGGGATGCCAGCCAACTGGCAAAAAATAGTAGTAAATTTATATAAAAAAATGTAGTAGATCAGAATATGTTGAAAGTAGATTTCAAAAGGAATTTTTTTTCTACATAGTTTTAATTGAATTAAAATATAAAAAAACAAAAAAAAATTTTTTTCTATATTTTTTATCAAATTTCAAATTTTATGTAGAAATTAAAATAGAGTAGATAGTTGGCCAATTGAGGTAGGGTGGCATCATTGATCATCAATAAAAAACTAATCAGCAAGAAAAAATTTAAAAAAAAACTACAAAACATGCTATACTAGAGAATGCATGTATACATACGTTTAGTGTATGGGGCCTATTATTAAAAATTTTCCCAAAACAAAACGTCAAAATTACAAAGGGATTTTCATTTCCAATTTCCACCCCATCCCATCGTGTAAATAAGCTTATTTTGATTTTTCCAGTAATCAAAAAATCCAAAGGTCGCATTTATGCGCATGTTTAGTCATTGATTACCATCTGTTTGCCAAAAAATCTCAGTAAAAGGATTTTCAAGTTGATAGAAGTTTTCGGGATTTTTATTATTTTTTGTTTTATTGTTTTAATAAGGAATTTGAGCAGCGAAAATGGTTTAAAAATTTGTACTTGAATTGTTTCGAAGTCAATTCTGAATTAATTCCTTTGTTGTGATAGAAAAATTACATTAAACACAAACAAACAAAAAAAAAATTAGAAAATGCCTGATAATTATACTGGAAATTTTCGAAGTGCAATTTTAAATGAACCTCGTTTACAAAGTAGTGCAACAATATTAAGAACACCGGTTGGAAATGTTAGACCATCAACTGTGGCAGGTCGTATACCACCTCCTTTACCACCATCACCATATGAGACTCAGACTCAGCATTCATCGTATATGAGTGCTGCTGGTATTGGTAACGGTTTAGGATATGGTGGTGGAGGATACTCATCACCTTTATACGGTGTTGGATATGGTGGTGGCTATGGTACTGGTTATGGAGGATTCGGTAGCAGTTTTGGTGGATATGGAGGATATCGTTTTGGTGGTGGTTCATATTTGAATCCAAATGATCCAGAAAATCATTTTATTCAAATGGCTGAAGAAAGTTCACGACCAGCATTTCAAAGTATTGAATCATTGGTAGCTGCAATTGGAAATATAGCAGCAATGTTAGATTCAACATTTTTTGCAATAACAAGTTCATTTCGTGCAATATTAGGTGTTGCAGCAAATTTTGGTCGTTTACGTGGTGTGTTTACACAATTTTGGCAAACATTTGCAATATTTAGAGGATTAACATGGATTTATAAGAAGTGAGAAGATATTTATTCTGAACACAGAATTATTTTGATTTTTTTTTTTTTGTAATGATTCTGTTTATTTTCTTTTCTTCAGACTTCTTTATTGGTTAAGATTATCCAATATTGATCCATCTTCAGCTATTTTTAAAGAAGCATTCGCTGTTGCATCTTCACAAGCTGCTGCTGGAGGTAATTTACCACCATCTCCTCCTCACATAAAAGGTCAATCACCATGGCCTGTTATTGCTTTTCTCAGTTTTATATTTACCGCTCCGTATGTAATAATGAAATTACTTGGAAATGTTGCAAATTCAGCACGAGAAGAATGTAAGTAAAATGATCAAAGGAATCTATTTTGTTTTTATAATTTTCTTCATATTTTTAGCACGTAATCCAAAGACCTGGATTAATCCTATCCCAACACAAGTAATGTATGATTTTAATGCTCGAAATTCCCATGAATTAACAATTCGTGCTGGTCAATCAATATTAATTGCTCCAAAAGAAGTTCAAAATACGCATAATTTATTAAAGACTGGATGGGCCTTAGCAACAAATGATAATGAAACATCAGGATTAATTCCCATTACATATATACAAATGGCAATGAAGCATGAACAACGACAACAACAACCACAACAACTACAAGAGGAAGAACCCAACTTAGCCCAACAATTAGAAAAAGAAAAAATCAAAATGGAAAATTCATTCAATGATAATTTCATTGGAAATGATGCTACAATAATACAAGAAGAAGAATTCATAAAATCAGAGTCAAAAATTGAACAAAATTGTACTGAATCGATGCCTTCAACATCCGCTTCAATTTCAATTCAAAATACCCCAAATGACCATAATAATGGTGGTGGTAGTCCATTAAATTCAAGTAGAAAAAATTCATCTTCCTTACCAGTCATTCCCGAAGTCGATGATAGTGGAGAAACATTGTAAAGACAAGTTATTAATAATGACTATGATGATGATGAGTTCCTGTTTAAAATTTTGTATGTGTGACGAAATGTGAAAGTCATTAAATCCCTAATATTTTCTTGTGGTTTTTAGGTTAATTGAAATATTTAAAATAGAGAACCAAAAAAGGCAAGCTATTGAAATTATATGATAAAAGAAATTAGTTTTTAAGATGGTATTTTGTAAAATTGTTTTGTTTCAGAAAAATAAAAAACAGAAATTAGGAAATTACTTGTTTTTTTCTTCAAATTATTTAGCTCTCTTTGGGATAAGCTTTCAGGATGAAAAAATTAAACTTCAATAATTTCTAAACAAACTATAGTCTGTTTTTTCTTCTTAAACAGTTGCTGCAGATGTTTGTATTGGATTGGTAGAAAACGGCTCTCTGTGAAAATTAGAGGAGTTCTCCCTGATCTCTTGATTTTAAATTATGGACTGATTGACTTTACCCGTAATTTTTCTAGACCTCTATTCTTCTTAGTCAGTTTCTAGGACCCACATGTAGAGCTAAAGTGTGTAATTGAACAGGAAGCCAGGCAGTTGCAACACTGGACTGTGATGTAGTTAATACCCTGTTAGTCCCATCCCAGAGCCAGAGAGGAGGCCAAAGCTCTTAATCGAATGTAAGCGACAAAGTAAAGAGTTATGTAAAATATAACTGAAACGTCAATTTAAAAAATTGAAAATTTATTTCAATTTTTATTAATTATTTATTAATAATCTTAAAATAAAATATTATAACCTTTAGTCGATCCACACACATCTGGCCCGTTTTCGGACCCAAGAGAACCGTATCGGTGCCAGATCGGATGTATGTAAAATGTAAATCGACCTTTATCGTGTTTTTTCTCTATAATATTCGATTTCCTTGAACATTATGTTGATTGTTAATTTTAATTTGTTGTTGTCGTTTCTTTTCTTCTTTAAATGCTTCTGTATTTGCTTTTCTTTCGATACGTCTTTCTGCTCGATATTCCTTTATTAATTTTTTTCTTTCTTTTTTCTCTTCAAGATTTTCATCTTTAGGACGCATTGAAAGAACACTTAATGCGGATATAACTGATTTTGAACAAAGCGTTTTAGGACCATTTGATATTTGTTGTTGTTCTTCATCATTTTTCATATTTTCAATATTTAATTTAGCTAATGTTTTTGATGTTAATTTATCAGTTCCACTACCTTTAAATACATTCTTTGGCAATAAAGTTTTTGGATCAATTTCTATTTTATGTTCTTTCTTTTTTTGTTTTTTTGGCTCTTCTATTAATTTAGGATGATTATAAATATTTGAATATGTCGAAAGAATACTTTCACAATCCCATTTTTTTGATTTATCATCTTCAATTTCCAACTCAACAAGTTCTTCATCTTCTTCACTTTCTTCATTACATTCTGTGTATTTTTTCAAACGTTTTAGATCCCATTCTTTATTATATCGTTCAAGATCTTTGTTTTTTTTAAATGAACGATAACATTCTAAAACGATTGGATGATCCTGTTCGATAGGACCTTCAATATTCTCCATATCAAGAGCACCAATTTCAGGATCATCATATTGAGAGTAAAATTTTTCAAAACGTTCATCTAAAAGTTGAAGTTGTTCATTTCTTCGAATCACACTGCTTGATAAAGAATATTCAGTAAAACGAGATTTTGTTTCCACATCATTGAAATTATCTTTTCTCATTAGAGGACCTAATCGATCTTGTAATTTATTTTCATCATAACTGTCATCTTCATCATCATCACACATTGCTCCATCCGAATCGAAATCATCTTCTTTGTCATCACCACCTTCATCAAACTCATCATCTTCATCTTTCATCGCTTTCAAAATAAAATCATCCTCTAATTCATTATCTGGATTCTCAAAATCAAAATCATCATCCAATGCAGCAACAATATCTGGATCCCAATCTATTTTTGGTCCAGGACATGGTGCAGCTTTATTTAGCATACCTTCATCTTCTTCAAATTCTGTTGCAAAAACTGAACTAGGTAGTTGAATTTTTTTTGATTTATCTTTTTCCTTCGATTTCAGTTGATTTGGTCTTTCTACACACTCCCAAACAACATTATTTGATGAAGGTTCCCTTAAATGTTGTAAATAATCGTAATCATCATCATAGAAAATTCCAAATTTTTGTTGTTCTTTTTTACGTTTTTCAAAATCATTTTGAGATTTTGATTTTGCTTCAACAAGAACATGTTGAGGTGCAGTTTCATCAGTAACCAATGGATCACGTTGACTTCTATGAACCAAATGAAAAGTCACTGCATTCTTTCGATCAATAAATTTTTTTTTATTCTTCCCCTAGAAAACATTATCACAAAATAAATAACGGTAAAGTCAAATAGAATTATTACTTTCGTAAATTCTTACCATTTTTGCTCCTAATTTTTGTAGTTTCTGGCAGAAATTTTAAAGAAATTCTATGTTTTGAACTTCAACAGTTCAACATGCACGATGGCACGGAAAAAGAAAGCAGAAATAAACGTCAACGTCAATATTAGTTTAGCTGTCAACTCCAGAGGGCATTGTTATTAAAAAGAAAAATATCCATGATCCTACTGTGCTGGTAACGATTTCATAAATTCGTCTTTGGGAAATTATTAAATCTTTCAGGAAAATTTTAACAAGGGAAATTTCCATTATTTTTATTTTTTAAAGTTTACAGGATGTTTTCATCAAAATAAGAATAAATTCATCATATGAAGTAAATTTAAACTAATTTACACATTTTTCAATACAATTTTTATGTTTTAAACAATGAATTTTCATAATAAATCGTTTTAAGGTTTTTAGACTCTCGTTGGGCCAATCACAGGACATACCACACTCAATCACCATATATGGTTATCATGAAAATGGTCGGAAATCCTACATGCGAAGCCTGGCTGGAGGAGAGAGAAACAACAGAATATTATCTATGTATTCTCTAGGACAAGAATGGAAGATATCTGTTCTTAAACCCTAGACAAGTTCTTCTAGTTTAATAGGAAAACGAGGAGATTTTACTAATGACAGGATGCTGAGTATAACGGATTCTAACCCCCACAAACTAAACCAAGTACTTGAACATCTTTTGACTTGAATTTCTGTATTTTTAAAAATGCATCAAAAACGTTTTATTACAAATTAAATTTTTTATAAATTTTAACAGTTATTTTCGAAAATAGAAAAAAATTACAATGTACAAATTTTGTATTTCAATTAAAATTATACTCTTATAGGCTTGATTTTCTTCTAAATTTCATTCTTTGTAGTTCCATTTATTTTTTCCTATAAAAGAGACAAAAAAAGTAAATTAAATATACAGGATATGATATACACGATATCGCGAAATATATGTGTGTTAATTATGATAAATAATAATTATGGAAGAGTTATATTATTCACTTTTTATCCATGCTTTTTGATTCGTCAAAAGACATAAACAATTTTAAGTCGAATAAGAAAAAAATTATGCATCTTAATTGTAAATTCCGATTGAAAGTTGATTCCGTTCGAATTATTCTTTTTGAAAGAATTTCGAAAAAACGTACTATGAAATTCTTTCGAAGAAATGTGTTCAATTGGATAATTTCGAAAAATAGTTGAAATATTAAATCATATAGACTATTATGATTCGAACGAAATAAGATTGTAACGTATTCAATCGAATATTTTCCTATTCGATCGGAATCTGCGATGCAGGTGGATAGTTTATTGAAATTTGAAGGGAAAAATATTAAAATTTATTTTATATTTTTATTATCATTTTAAATTTATTATAAATTAATCGTAATACAATAAAATACATAGAAAGAAAAAAAATTCTAACTAAAAAAAAGTAGGTATTTTAATTATTTTTAATCTAAAATTAATTTATTGTATGAATTGTGTAAATTTTTTAATGTCTTATATAATTTTTTTTTTCAATTATCGTTTTTCTTGTAAATTTTATTTTAAATTTAAAATTAATAAACAAAATCGAATACTAGTTGACCTTAGAGTTAATTAAAAAATTAATTAAATTAAATTAGAAATATTTAGCAATATAGCATCGTGTTTTCATTAAATTTATAATATTTTTTTTTTTAGTAACAATTTGAATAAAAATATTTTATTTTTCATTTCAAGCACAAATTTAAACAAAAATTATAAATTATTATGTTTTTTAAATGTTTAAGTTATGTTTCAAGTTTTATTACTTAATTTTTTTTTTATAATTAAATTATTTAACTAAATTATCAAAGAAAATACACACAAATAAGAACTTTTTCTTTTGAATAAATTATTAACGAAATTGTGAAAAAAAGTACGTTGGATAAGGAAAAATAGGGTATTTATTAATTTCATTAATTGTGTTTAAATAAATTTGCCCGTTCTGAATTTAAACACTTTTTTTTTTTAAATCCTTAAATATGAGCATTCATGCCAATATTTTGTTTTAAACTAAAAAAAAAACGATTAAAATTAAAACAATCTATAAAATTTGATAGAAAATAAAAACGTATCCTAATTTTGGACGAATAACTTTTTCCCAATTATTTTAAGAAATTTATAAGGCAGGCCATGAAGCTTCTTTAAATTACACATTCGGAAGACAAAAAAGGATATTTTAAATAATAATACAAAAAAAAGATTAATTTTGATTCAAAAATTTTCAAAAGAAAAATTTGCTTTACTTCAAAAAACAAACAACATAAAAAGAAAAACAAATCTAACACAAATAAATAAGATGAAAATTACACAAAAAAAAAAATAAATACATATACAATTAACAAGTACTTAATAATTCTATAAAGCTTATTCTCCATTTATTATTTAAAAAAAAAAAATTACGATGACGTGTATTATTTTATTTTAATTAATAATTTTTCCTTATTTGTGTGATTTTCCATTGTTTATGTTTAACGTGCAATCAAAATTTATTTTCAAAATATAAAAATACAAACAAATTTTTTTTTATTCAAGTTCTTAAGTACTTTAGATTGGAGTTTCGTTTTTTCAAAATCAAGTGAATTATGAATTTTCTGAAATAATTTTTTCAATTGAACAATTTTTTTTTGTTGATATCTAACATAAATTAAGGAACTTCGCAAATTTGTACTTTTCAATTTCTTGTGTACTAAATACACCTCAATTGTAGATTCTGATCGAAAGTTAATTTCGTTCAAATCATTCTTTTTGAACGAATTTCGAAAAGGAATTTTAAAATTTCGAAAAATATTTGACACATAAAATCGAACATGTTATTGAATTCAAACGTAAAATTTACAATAGCAATTTTAATTCGAACGAAAGAATTTCGAAAGTCATCAGTTATTCGAAACGGAATTGTCAACGTATTCATTCGAACATTTTTCTATTCAATTGGAATCTACAATACAGGGTATAGTTCGAAAAAAAAATCATATAGTCAGAATTTTAAGAGTTAAGGTTTCGTATTATACTAGAAAAACATGCTCAGAAAAAAAGATACTTATACACATGCGTTTTTGTTGTTGTAACACGATTCTTCTTTTGTATATCTACACAAAAAAGATCACAAAGCATGTAAAACATGCGCGAAAAAACCTCAACTTTTAAAATTCAGACTATAATTCATGTGATTTTGATTTGATGAGAAAATTCTAATATTTCTAAGATAGATTGTTATCCTTATTATTATTAAATTGGTGAAATTATTTTTTTTTATAAAATTAATACTTAAAAAAAACAATTTCACCAATTTGTTTCTCATCGTATTTTTTTTTTTTCGTAATTAATAAAACATTATCAATTTAACGAATTGGCAGTCAAATTCAAAAAGAGATTTGCTTGTAAATTTGAAAAGAATATTTTTTTTCTTCATTCTATTAATTTTGCTTATATTTTTTTTTTAACTCCTGTAAAGTACTTAAAAATTTAATAAAAAAAAAAAAAAATACAAACATTTATAGAATCACACATAGTAAATATTTTTATAATTTAAGAAAAACAAAAATTTAATTATTTAACTAGGAAATTGTAAAAGTAAATTCGTACTAAGCTCAATAAATCTAAAAAAAAGGAAACAAAATGCAACACAATTTTTATCTAATTACTTAAAAATACATATTATTATTATTTTTTTTACTAATTTTCAATTAAACTATTAAATTAATTTAGGAATGCAAATAAATTAGTCACAAATTAAAGAAAAATATCTAGCTAAAATTTTTCTTATCATTTCGGCTCTTTTATAAAATCTATTTAACATTTAATTATTTTGTTTATTATTTTTTTTTTCTATAGAATTAAATATTTTGTGTAATTAAAAAAAAAAAAACAAAATTCATTTAAACTATAATTAATACACATTACACAAGTTTTTTTTACTTAGCTATTTTTTTTTTTTGGTTTTTTTTTTCAAAAACATTAAAATTAGCTATTTTTTAGTAGTATCATTCATTTGTGTGCTCTTTCTTGCTTCTTTATTTTAACAAAAAAAAAAAAAAAAAAAACCTAGGTATAACATAAATTTTTCAGTTATTGTATTATTTCATTAAAGGAACAACAAAAAACATAAAAACTAAACTATTTTAAAATTAGTGGACAAAAAATGATGATGATGATATGTGTGATGAAAAATATCTTTCGAAAAAAAAAAAATCGTCCATCATGTATTGGATTCTGAAAATAAAGAAGAAATAGTTCTTATAAACTTTACAATTCTTAAAAATTCTTAAAAAAAAAATAAAGTAATAGAAATTACACTAGGGCACAAATTTTGAACTTCTTATCGACAACATCAAAAACATTATTTGTTGCTAAATACATTATATTACCATATACATATTTCGGATTCTATCAGCGATTCACAGATAATCGTGCGACCTTTTGTTTTAAAAACTTTCCGTAATAGTTTTTTTGAATGTTTTTGAAGGTTCATGTTGAATAGTGACCAAGGAACATATTAAAAATATTTAATGTTTATCATGATTTTATGTCCTGTGTTCCCTAGTGTAATTGAATAATTGAAAAATTTTCATGAAAACTTACCTCACCATATAAATCGTCCTATTGTTACTGCTAAAAGTGCTACAATTGTCGTTATAGCGCCACCAAAAATATATTTTTTTATATACGATCTACTGTTGCCTGTAAATTATTAAAAAAAGAAAAAAATAAAATAACTAGAACATAATAATTATTTGTAAAATCAAAAATTCATTAAAAAAAAATTCAAAGTGTTGATAAATTAAAAGAATATTTAATTAACAAAAAAAAAAACATATAAAGATCGATTCACACATATCCGGTCCGGTTCCGGTCACAACAAATCACGGAGGGGAATCGGGTCGGTGCCGGATCATCGCCGGATCGAAATCGAATGTGTGTGAATCGACGTTGAAGTAGGAAAATTAGGAAATAAAATAAGGAAAATATATGAAATGGTATAAAAATGAATAAAAAATATAAAATTGAAATATAAATTGAGAAAAAAAAACACTTACTTTTCACGTATTTTTTTTAAAATTAAATACGAACTCCTTCACCACATAACAAGAATACATAATGGATGATCATTTGTTGTAGCGCATTAGCATTTACATACTAGGATCGATGATTGATGAGATACAAATTTTTTAACAAATAAACAATACAGTTTTAACATACAATGACAATTATTATTAATAAAATAATTCATTTGTATGATTCTGTAATGTTTTTTTTTTTCTCTTTTTTAAATATGATTTACATTAAGGTGAGAACATTTTGAACGAAATTATAAACTATTTTATGAATAAGAAAACAAAACAAAAAAAGAAATCATCACCGTAAATTTAATTTGAAGTTAAATGAAATTTGAATTTTTTTTTTTAAATTAACGTTTAGTTTTCAGTTTTTGTTGTTCTTTAGCAACGGGTGAATCCCCTTTAAAAAATTTATGTTTCTTTTTTCACTGATATCACAAGTAATCAAATTTAGGTTTTTTTTCCACATTTTTTTTTGTGTGGTGTATTCAAAATTAAAAGTTGAAACTAAAGCGCTTAATTTGATGATAATGATGATGATGATGCTGATGTTACTACAAACTCATGAACAATTATAATGAATTTTGGATTTTTAAATCGAGTTTTTTTTTTGTTTTTAACAAATAACAGAAACAATTTTTGTATTTTAGCTGCGGATGGATTACATATTTTCAGAAGAAAGAAGTTATAAAAGTTTTTTTTTTTTTTCAATTTGTGCAATTTTTTTTTTTTTTTTTAAATTTTATTTTCCATTTTTTTTGTTTGTGAATTTATGAATTTTGTGACGTTAATGCGGAATGTCATTTGTAACAATTTCGGTATTTTGTTTTTTTTGTTGATGATGACCATTTTGAATTGTATCTAACCGACCTGCTGATGATGCTGAAGCAGGTGCTACAATATGTCCATATTTTGCTAATAATTCAATTATAACACCATTTGACCAACCAAAACCTAATTGAATATCATATTCACCACCACCTCCATGTCCACCGAAAACTTCTGCATCATACTGTAAAAAGAAAACGATACAAAGTTAAAAAAGTCTTATTTGATTTAATTAGGGGTTTGTTGAATTCAGTTTTGTTTTTGATTTAAAAAAAAAAAAAATTCAAATAAATAGAGTTTATATATTTTAACTCTTTACCTTTTCAAACATACTCCTAGAATCTTTATATGCTTCAAAATTTGATTGTATCCATCTTGTAGCCCATTTTAATGATAATGATTTAGAATCTTTAGTACCTAAATTATTTAATCCCGTAATTAAAATATATTGCATTGGTGGCCATACATTAGGGTAATCCCATTGTTCTCCAGTTCTATATAATGTATTTGGTACGCCACCAGGATAATTATCAATACCAGTTTTATTAATATAACGTAATACATGTTTTGAAATTGTTTCAGAATTTGCAATATCATAACATTTCATCCATAGAGGAGATAGATTAGTGGGTGTAAAATATTCACGACGTTTATTATTTATAATGTCATAATCGAGCCAACAACCGATATCTTCATGCCACAGAACAGCTTGGATAGCCTATATATAAAAATTAAAAAAAAAACAACATATAAGGAATGTATTTTTTTTTTTTCTTGTAAAATAAAACTATTTTAAATTAATTTACTTACATCAAAAATTTCTTTAGCTTTCTTTTGATATTCAGCAGCTTTAACTAAATCACCAGCTTTTGTAAAAAATTCAGCAATAATGTTTGCATTCCAGAATAAAATAGCATTTAATTCAACTGGAATGATTGATCTTGTTTTGGTATCTTTTAATGATCCTTCATTTGTACCATTTGAATTAATAAACCAACGACTTGTGAAATCCATACCAGATTCAGCAGCAGCTTTTAATTCAGCATAATGTTCTTGTTTTTGTTCTTCATTATCGAATGCTTCTGATGTTAAAATATCTTCACGATATGATTCTGGTCTTGGACCACTTGATTTATCACCATATGTTGCTAAGAAATGTCCTTTAACTTCTAATGTATGATTATTCATCCAAAATTGAAATTCATGTTCTAATGTTTTAACAGAATTTATTGCAAATTTTTCATCACCAGTTTCTTCAACATATGATTTAATCATAGCTGCTAAAAGTGGTGGTTGTGATCTTTTTGAATAATAAATACGTCCACCATTTGGTATAAAACCATAACGTTCAATAATTGATAGAAAATTTAATAGCATACCACGTGCTGTATCATACATTTCAGAATATAATAAACCACGTATAATCCAATATGAATCCCAATAATAAAATTCTCTAAATCTTCCACCAGGTATTATAACTGGATGTTCAACATGAATAATTGAATAATGTTCTGGATTTTTTCCAACATCATCAACCATTCGACGTCCTAACATTTTCCATAAATTATTTAAATCGCTACCCCATTGTCTTAGATCTGGATCACTTACTAAATCTAAGAAACGTGGTCTTTCTTTCCAATCACTTGGTGTCCAATCAACAAATTCATCACCTGGTTTAGCGAAATAACTCTCAACAAAATCTTTAATAATTTTAGGTTCTAAATTATCACCATGAGTTTGAATCAAATCTTGAAATTTTGTAATTGTTTCATTTGGTGTCTTTTTCAATCTCATATCTACAAAGGTTTTTGAATCTTTGTAGATTTTTGACATTTGAACCGTGTCCAGTAGTTTACCATAACAGTAAATTTGACTAAAGAAAAGAAAATGAAAAGAAGAAAAAAAAATATTGAATTTAACAATTTGCTGCATGAATTGATTATGTACAATAAAAAAATTTTTTTTTTTGTCTTTTTAAATTAAAACAAAACAACAAAAGAACAAAATTAATTAGCAATTAAATTTATAGACATTTCTGTGTGCTAAATTCTTTAAATTCTATAAAAAGTTGAATTATTAACACAAAATATGATGTTCATTGTATTCTGTGTGTGTAAGAACATAACATGATACAATCTTTTACAAAAGATTCTATAATTAGTAAGTATGTGTGTATTACAAGCATACACATTATTATGTACATACATATTCTAATTATTGTCGATTTTAAATATGAAATATGTAATGTCATGCATTATGAAGGTGTAAACAAAATGGAAAATTGTTTGAGTACCTGTACAATATGAATATAAAACAGTGAAATGAGTGCATAATTTTTGTAATCTAGAAGGTGATTGTTAATGTTGATTTTATTTTAAACAAGTATGAAAAATTTTCATCAAAAAATTAGTTATCTTAAAAAATGTTAATCTTCTGATAGATTTCTATATTTTTAGAAAGTAAATTAAAATGAAAGTACCATCAAATGAAGTACAATGGATTCTCTTGTCTGAGTGATTGCGGATACCTGCACTTAACCCCAACTCCACCCACAAACCAAACCAACCTTCAAATATAATGATACTATTTTTCATAGATATCATTTTACAGAACTTCGAAAATATTGTGACAAATACCTGTCACTTTTATACAAATTCATTTCTCAATGTTCTCGAGAAAATAAGGTGATTCAAAATAATATAACAATTTCGAAAAACTTTATGTAAAGATAGAAAAAAAAACAGTTAAATCTATTTAGGATTGAAGGACTTCTTCTACATGGAAAATAAGTTAAAAGTGCAATAAGGAAAGAATACAATGTGAATAGTTTTTGCACATAACAGTAACTTTATAATTAAGACTAAAGATTTTTCATCTTTGATATATTTATCGACAATTAAAAAAAGTTTACCCCATAACTCAATAATCATTGAACGAGATCTTTATTGTTAATTATAATAATTTTTCAGGTCTAATTAACTGTTGTTTACAAATTACAATAATGTAATTAAGTGTACATATATTATCAATATTATTATATCTTATTTCAACTATTATTGAAAAATAAAACAAAAAAAGTGATTTTTTTTTTTTAAATGATAATAACAGGAAAATTAATTGTATCTTTCAGCCAGTATCGACACTGAAAAAAATAAATAAATATATAATTCTTGTATAAAATGAAACGCACTTTTTTTTTTCAAAGAAAATAATTTTCAGGTCAAGTTAAGTCTATGAAACAACGTTCATATTTAATTTGAAATGTTTTGTTTTTGTACCATGAATTCTTTGATAAAATGTCATTATATTGTAGGTGTTCTTATAAAAAAAACGTTATTACAATATTGTATATGATAATATATGAGATTATTCAATCGGAACCATCATTTGAAGCAAAATAACATTCACAATCAAATCGCAATTCGGTTACAGAAAAAAACATCAGAATTATAATTTTTCACAATTTTTACAATTAAAATTGGCGTTGTGCTGGATTGCTAATAAACAAGATCTGTGTACCTTAACACTTTTTTTTGCTATCTTTAACAATAATATATTATCTATAATGCATAAAAACTAGATTGAAATGAGAATGTATGTATTTTAAAAAAGTAAATAATTAAGAAAATATCCTGAGAATAAGAAAGAGCTTGAAAAAACTTTTAAATTGGAGGCCACTTTAAAAAAAAAACGAGTTGTCTTCATTTCAATGTACTGGAGTAATTTTTTCAGTTGCTTGAATGCTTGATCGCATGATGATAGTGATGTCTGTCTCCATGAGACAGTTACTAGACAGGACGATCGATAACACAGAGTATTACTGATTTTTGAAAGTTCTTTATTTTTAAAATAAATAATTACCTAACAAATAATTCGTTCTTAAAAATCATAAAATGCTTAAAAAGCACTTCTTGAAAAAAACCAGAATGGATTTTTCAATGTTTTACTATTGAAATTTTCATTTCTATTTTTTTTTTAAATCTTTAACTTACCTTGGACAAGCTGGTGGAAATAATGAAATATTTCCTAATAATACTGGTGTATCATCAGCACTAAAATTTGGTCTTATAATAACTGCGGGTGGTTTTTGTATAACAAATGATAAAGTAGCACGAAATGTATTTAATAAAAGTATAAAACCAAGATGAAATTTTATTGTATTTTTTAATTTTGATTCAATAAAATACATTTTTTGTTTTGTTTTTTATTTATTATTGTTTAAATAATAATATTGCACAGCTAAAAAATAAATAAATATAATTCATAATTAAAATCTCATACAACAGAGATTTGTGTTTCTTTTTATTTTTTTAACGAATATGAAGCACAAAATATTATTATTCTAATATTTTATTTTATAGACAATTTTTCAATTAAAAATTTTTATTTAGAGAAAAAGTCTTTATTGAACATTTTACAAATAAAATCAATTCCATTGATTTAAATAATCTATCAAATAATAACAATTCCAAGAAACTAACTGCAATTATTATATTCTTTGTGCTCTGAGTCGAATCTCGATGTAATAAGTTTATTTTTATAAAAAATGAAAAAAAAAATAAAATTCATTCAATTAAAGCATTTTATTGATACAAATACAACAATACATATATGGGTAACGCTGTTTTGTATTTGTATTAGTGGAATCCTTCAAAATATTTCTCAATAATCAGCATCAAGCAAAGAAAACAATTGTCTTGATCAAAATTAATGATTTATAGAAAAAGACAAAAAAAAAAAAAAAAAGTTTTGAACTATTCAAAGTGTCAAAATGATGACGCACGTGAATAAGTGATAAAACGATAAAAAATTCAATAAATTAATGAATAACTCATCATCAAGTTCAATTGAAATATTAATAAAATCGTAACACAAGTATAGCATAATGCTAGATGATAATTTAAATTTGATATGATTTAGGAAATTAATATTATGTATTCTTGAATTTAACAACAGGGTGGTTGTATTCAAAATTATGTAGCATCGTAGTATTAAGCTGATGATAGTTTATAACCGTCGTAGATTAAACTTCTAATTTAGCTTTGAATGAATCAATTCAACTGGATTGGGAGAAAGTGATTAAGACTGTAATAACAGGTGAAAAATATATATACGTATGTATACTTTACTTTTCTTATTGTTATACTTTTTCCATTGAGAAAATTTTCACATTCCACATAAAATTTAAAAAAGTTAATGTACAGAAAAAGTTATACAAAATTTAGATTATAGTAAAAATATCAAATTGTACTACCCTGTACATTTGAAACATCAATATTATTTAAATATATAATTGTATGCAATTAATGTGAAAATGCTGTAAAAATAACAATAATTGTATACAGAATAGGAAGGCAATAAAATTGATTGAATTCTATATTTTGAGAATAATTTTAATTTGTTGCAGGCAGTATGATTGAATGGAATGTAATACTGCAATTTTATTGGATTCAGACACGTTTTTAATTTTATATCCGGTTAAAATAAAAATTTAAAAAAAAAAAATATAGTGTAATGAATAGAAAGTATGCAATTAAATGCATACATATATTTATTAAAATTGAAAGGGTATTTGAAGGGTGTAAAAATTATTAGGAATTTATAGGTTTTTTTTTTTTTAAATTTCAGTTTATGCATATTTTTTCATTAAATTGATTTCCGAAATGTAAATTTGTGACAAAAAAAAAAAAATTCAAGGATACCGACATATTATTTATAAGAACATAAATTTTAGAATTACAAGAAAAATCTTATAAAACTTTACAAGTATGTACAACTTTTACTTCATATACATATTATGTATCTGATTCGTTTTTTTTTTTAAAAATAAATTTCTGGTTTTTTAACCGGCTGTGTTTGAACAATGGTCACGATAATTTATCACGTTTTAAAAATATTTCAGATTTTTTGTTTTAGTTTACATGATTTTTTTAAAAGTTAATCATTACAATATTTGAGATTTAAATTATGCTTATAACTTTCTAAGAATAAAAATTTATCAAGGACATCATTTTTGATATGTATATAGAATTGTTTAAATAAAATCATACATATCTGAATTAATTCAATTAATATATCATACATACATATATATGACTACATTTTTATTTTATAATTACTACACAATTTGAATATTTACGATAAAAATTTGTAAAAATTCAAAGTCTATTATTTGTTTTTGTTATGTAATTATATATAGTATACATATTTTGAAAATTTTTCCATATAATTCAAACTAATGATAAAATTTTCAACAAATATATGTTTCAGTAGAAGAAAAGCAAAAAAAAAATTCACTATTTACTTATTCTAATAGATACTCTGTGTTTATTTATGGTGTGTGAAATTCTTTTATTTATTTATTTATTTTTTAAAATTATTTGTACAATAAAAGAATTTTTTCTCTCATTAGAATTCAATTATTTAGAAGATTCAGAATTTTTTAAATGAATAAAAAAAAAGTAAAATGGAATAGTGAAATTTTGTTTTTTAAAGATATTTGTAAATCTAGAAAATTTTCCATTTGATTATAAAATTTTATCATTTCAAAGTACACATATATGAAAAAAATATATAAAAATTAAATATGATGTTCTAATAAGTAAATATGAAAGTAAAAATATAATTTTTGGAAAAAAGTTAATAAAAATTCGTAGAATAAAAGTTTGTTTTTTCAACATTTGTACGTACAACATACCAAAAAATTATGATAAAATATATTATTAATAGCTTTTAAATATTAATTTATATTTTTTGAATGCAAACAATTTGAAAAAGTATATGTGATGATTCAATTTTAAAAACAAAATACGAGTACTTTTCATTTTAATTCAAAGGCTTTGAAAATTATACTCGTACGTAAATTAAACGTGAATCAATGAAATAATGAATAAAATTTTATGTTTTTCATCAAATATTAGTTTTTTGAAGATGAAATTTTATGAATTAATTAATTTACTAGATTGAAATTTAATGGTTTGATTAATTTTCTTATGAAATGATTTTCAAAAACAGAAAAAAAAAGAACACGAATAAAAAAATAATTTTGATACATTTCAATTGATTTTATTTTTACTTACTAATTTTTACCTTCCACTTGACTAAAAATTTGTGTTTTTTTTTTTTTACATTTGTAAATTGTAGGAAAGTACAAAATATATAAAGTATAAAAAAGATAGATAATTATTAGACTAATAAAAATATTTATAGAAATTATAATTTAATTAAAAATATAATGAAATGATGAAATTATGATAAAATAAAAATCGAAAAATTTAGTTTTGATACCAAAATGATTGATATACAGTATAAAAGGTTCAGAAAAGTTGGTTGGTTTATAGATTACTAAAATGTTAAAAAAGATTAAAAAGATATTTAAGACCTTAGCAACAAATTTTCGTTTTCAAAAATTTGAAAAGTTTTAAAGTTAAAATATCACCACATTTCACATTCATTTTCAACTAAATAAACAAAAAAGAAAAATGTGTTTGAAATATTTTTTTTTTGTCAACAGAAACAGGTAAACATGTTTTAGATACAATAAGAAATGTCCTATGGGTCATATTGTTACTATCGAAAAATCGAACGATTGAAATTTATTAGAAATTAATTGAATAATATTCAATATAAAATTTTTAAATAAAATTAAATATCCAGAAAGTTAGTAGTTAAACAATTTTTTATTTACACAATTTTTCAGACAATAAAATAGTCACTTGCTTATTAGTGATTGGAAAATTTCCAAAAGTGTCAATAGCTTTCATATGCGCAAATTGACAACAACAAATTATTTTCCAACTCATTTTTTTTTTTTAATGTTTTTGCAATATTAAGTAGCTTTGGAAAATGAAAAATTTTTATAATTTTTAAATGAATCGTCAAATGAAAGGACCTAAATTTAAGGTTTTTCCTATATTATTAATTCGTTCTTGTATTTTAAAAATAAAATTGAAATTTTTTTGTTTATATATATTTCTTTTTTTCTTCTTTATTTTTAATTTTTAATTTAAATCATCAGTAGTTAAGCATGATTATTAATAAATAAGTAATTAAGTAATTGAATAATTAATTACTATGAGTATTGTATATTTTACACAATGAAGGTAAATTTCACTTCAATTAATAATATTAATATTTATTATTTATTTATTTATTTAAAAAAAAAATTGTCATTGATTGATTTTTATGGTTCAAGAGAGAACAAAAAATTTCGATTAATTCGGAATAATTAATATTAAAGAAAAATTAATTAATGATTAATGCTGGAAATGATGTAAATTGAATTTTAAAAAATGTTTATTAATGCATTTTTATTATTATTATTTTTTTTTTATAAATATTTTATAGCGGTTTTATGCAATGATTAATTATTTAGTTTTGATATTCATTAATAATCATATCACACAAATCAACAACATTGTTTTTTTTTTTTTGTTTTTTTTTTTTTTTTTTTTTATGAGGAAGTAAATTATAATAAATATTGTGTGAAAAAAAAAATATCTTTAACTGATAATGTGTCTTTTTGTACGCAGTTCAGATTTTAGAATTCTAAATAAAACGTTCTTTTTTTTTTTTCAACGTTAATAATGCACACCTAAATTAATCTGTAGACAATATAAAAGTCGTGACTTTTTAACCTTGTCTAATAAATAACTATAATTTTATTTTTGTAATAAAATCACTTTTTTTTTTTTTTTTTTTTGCTGTATGATTTGATATGTAATTTTAATCAGCAATTTTTTTTTTCAATAGATTTTAAAGCTTGAGAAAAAAAAATAATAATAACTTTTATTTTGTATGAGAACAGATGCATGCAACACTGTCTTTTCTATAAATGTAATTTTATGTAAATCATCAGGAAATTGATGTTTTGATTATGTGAAATTTTTAATTCATATTTTGATTAGCAGAAAGCTGAAAAACCCGGAAAGGAAAATAAAAAAATAAAAAAACATCTACAGTTTATATGCAAATTAGTTTATAATTTGTTAGAACTTTGATTGAAAAAAAGAGAGTTCCTAGTTGAAGTCTAATTTGTAAAAATATAAAATTAATGTCATATCATGGATCGTACTGGAGTCTCATCACATATGAGTTTTTCGTGTTTTATTAATTCAATTTTATCAGATATTTCTACTAATTTTTAATTGGTGATAATTTTTTTTACAAAATTCGATTATTTCTTAGGTGCTAATATTAAATATAATTAGGCTTTTGTTTTTTTTATAGTGTAATAGTTTTGTATAATTGTCTGTTTGTGAATTATTAAAATTCCATTTAAAAGATAAATTAGGCTCCCAAATAACGAAATATCAAATGATAAAAATATTGTTAAAACTGACTAATGCAATTTTTTTTTTTTTAAATTCTTGTTCAACGAATAAGGTAAATGAATGAATAATGATTTTTTCTTTATCAGTTTTTTGTACAAATTAAGGTTTGGTAATATTTTAAATTTAAAAAGAAACAAAACGTGTCATATTTTAATATTAGAAATTTAATATTTCTGATGTGATCATTTTAAAACATAATTAGAAAAAAAAAAATTTTAGTAAAATTTCTTATGAAAAAGACAATGTTACTTAATTAATCTTTGATGTTTGAAATTAAAAAAAAATAGTACAAATTAGTAAATTTCAATTCACTTGAAATAAAAAATTTTTTATTATTTTTTTGAATCAATCATGGTATATTGCGTTTGACTTTATAACACTCGGGAACAAATTTCGAATTTTTGACGTCAACACGAAAAACATTATTTGTTTCTAAGAACTTAACAAAAGAACATATGTATGTAAATGTTGTGCTTCCCGGGTGTCTGTATCCATAGGCGATTTTTTTTTATAGTATGTAATAGTTTTGTATAATTGTCTGTTTGTGAATTATTAAAATTCCATCTAAAAGATATTTTATTTTATTTGTTAAGAAAAAGTCGGAAACATTTCAAGTGCAATAATTATTTTCATTTTTTCAATTTGATTTTCTTTTGTCGCCCTAATGGTACATATACATATGTATAATTTTTCTTGTTTTTCGCTCAAGTTGTAAGTTGTGTAAATAATTGACTGGCGCATTTATAAAATTTTCTCTTTAATTATTCTTATTATAAATTACATGGAAATTTAATTGATAATAATTATTGCAAAAACTTATTACGGAACTATCGCGTATTTTATTATACATTTTTTTTTTTTTTTTTTTTATTGAATCTATCACGTATTTCAAATAATGACATAATAGATTCTCTTGGGTAAATTCTATATTTCTTTTCTTTCATTTTTTCTATTATAGATTAATTTTTGTTTTCATCAATTTAATCCCTTCGGATTTAAACATATAATATATGAATTTATACAATATCAATTCTATTTTAGTGAACATTTGTTTTTTGTTATGTAAATTTTTCTTCTATTGTAAGTTTCGAGTAAAAGTTTTGACCTCAAATAATCATCAGCATTTTCATTATTTTATTATTAATCAACTCGAAATATTTCTTGTATGAGATTTTTCTTCAATTAACGATAGCATATGATATGCATTTATTTAAATAAAATTATATTCGTTAATTTATATAGAACTTATTACATATACACATGAACAAAAAAAAAAAAATAAATAACAAAGAATTTATATCGCATATTCTATTGAATACAAGTATAAGTCAATAATAGAATTAATAAGATAATCGAGCTCTCATCATACCATAAATTCACTCATAAAAAATAAATAATAATAAAAGTACTTTATTAAATAATTTTGCAAAATTTATTTTTAGAAACATAACACAAAGAAGAAATTTATTTTTATTATGAAAAAACTTTGTTGTTTTTTTTTTTTTTTTTTTTTTGACGAAAATTATAGATGAATAAATAGTGAGATAAATTTTTGAATTATATTTATACTCGTAAATTACCATTTCATATAAAAATAAATCATATACATATTTATTAGCACATGTGAATTAAAAGATTATTATTTATGTTTTATGTAAAACATACAAACAAAAAAAAAATCATACTTTTTTTTTTTCTTAAAAAGGAAATTATTATGATGATTTTAGAAAAAAATAAATCTTTAAAAAAAAAAATGTAGAATATCATTTTTAGAACAAAATTAGATAAAGTGATAAAGTGATAACATTACGTGATAAGGAAGAAATAATTGTATGTATTTTGATTTAATAATAGAAAAGAAAAACTGCGCACCTATATTATTTAAATTTTTTTTTTTTTTTTTGACGTCATACGAATATTATTTTGATGAAAATAAATTTATTTATAGGATTGTTATAATAATAATAAATAATTTCTAACGGTAATATAATAGAGAAAAATAAAATGTCCAATTTAAATCTATTAAGCTTTCTCTTTATGAAAATTTTGCATTGTATATTTTCGCGTTTGAATTCAAATTATATTTTTATCAAGTTTGAAAATAATGAAAATTTCATCTCATTAATTTTTTTCTCATCTAAATATTTTTTAAAAAAAATAATAGCTGCCATTTTGAATCCAGTTAACAATAAAATTGAAAAAAAAAATATACATATAGATCCTGCTTAGATACTTTTTTATAACATTGCGGAAATGAACGCTAAGGCTTTTTATTTTTTCATGTTTACCGGTAAGCGTGTCATTAAAAGAATAGTTCTAAGATATGAACTAAATGAACATTAGTTGTGTATTTTTTTTTTTTTTAAAATAAGCTTCCTTCTACCGTTAATTAATTTAAGATAATCAATCCGTGAAAAATCAATTAAGAATCACTCAATCTTAGACCTTCAGTGTACAGACTTTCCTGTAAATTTCCTATTAATTTTATTTAAAATAACGACGAATTCATTCAACCAAACATCATGTACATTCTAGAATAATTTCTATATTATTTTGCCAAAATCTGTAATAGCTGGAGAAAAAAATTCTGTAAAATTTTAATTTTTATGCTTCAATAAACCTAAAAAAAAAAAATTATAATTTTTCTTCCTATAAAAAAGTATTAAATTAACTTGTTTGGTTTTGATTTGAGATTTTAACAAAATAAAAAAATAATTAAACAAATATAGCAACAAAAAAAAATTAACACAATACAATAAAAAATAGTACGCGCAAAAATTTCAAATTGAAATTTTATAAATTTTGATTTTTCTGCCTCATGTTTAAGTTTTACCATATAATACCTATTTTGTTATTATTCTTTTTTAAATATTAAAAAAGTTCTATTTATTAATTATTTGTTTGATTTTTTCTAAAAACGTAACTCAATCTAATAATTTAAAAAAGAAAATATTTGATTTATTCAGAATTTTAACAGTCATATCAATTAAGCTAAATTTTAACGCTCTATATAGTAATAATAATAAAAGAAAATTAGAGCCAGAATAATTTAAAAAATATTTGTTCTTATTTTAATGTCAATAATAATGTGTCATGAATAATTAAATTTTAGCAAATACTCAATTATCATTATAATTTTGTTTTTATTCAAATATAATTTAAAAAATAAAAATAAATAATGGATAAAAAAAGTGTATTTATCTTTCATACCTATATAAAAAAAAAAACCAACACTGTTTTTTTTTTTTTTTTTTGTGATACAAATTTTTATCATTTGCACATAAATTCTACAATTAATGGCTTGATAATAAGTTTATTGTAATAAATTCTGTTTTCTACATTTTGATAAACAAAAAGTAATAGAAATAAAAAACAATTAAATATTTTTTTTATGAAGCTATAACATTGGGGTTAATTGTTTAAGTGAAATTTATAAAAGGTGTGATATGTAGTTGAGGGGTGTATCTTAAGAAATAAAACTTATTATTCAAAATTCATTTCTTTTCATTGAAATAACAGAATAAATAAAGCCAAGGCCTATTTAACATAACTTGAGTTTTTTTTTTTTTTTTTTTTTTTTTTTTTTTTTTTTTTTTCAACAAAACTGTTATAAATTCACCTATAGTGTACGTGGAATGAGAATTTATAAAACAATATCAGTACTTTACAAATTCGGCCACTCATTGTTCTATCTCGATTCTAAATAATTGACTAAACTTAAAACTTAATCCTTATTCTTCATAAATTTACTACAAGACTCCTATAATAAGCTGTCAATGTAAAATTCTTTCATATTAACAATTTATCAAAGTATATGATCGAATTGTATTGTGTTGAAAATGAAATTGAATTAATTTTGACACTTCAACAAAAAATTAAACGATCATTCACCAAATTTAATTTGATTTATTTTCAATAATTGATTGAAATTTCAATTGAAATTTATTCATTAAATTTGATTTTATTAGTAAATTTTATTTAAACAAAAAAATTTATCACGCGGTTTGATCTAAGCAAAAGTAATCAAATATTTTATCGTATTTACGCAACACCTGTCAATAGAGACATCGAACTTAAGATCAGTTTTAATTTATAGCGTTTCATAAATACGTTGACTATATTACACTTGCGTAAATCATCAACTGTATTATTTGAATTGTTTTTAATTTTTTATCGCTAAGTTAAACCTTTTTTTTTTTTAATTTTTCCATGTTATAAAATTATTAAAAATCTAATTAAAAAAAAAAAAAGGGGGCTTGATAACTTAAACAAAAATATTATACTTAATGCGTTTTTATATAGTTTATGCGTTCATTATCATAAAATATATGATAACCATCATACTCTGTATTTACAAATCACAATGTCAGATTTTGAAGTTACATCAGTTTTAGACTAGTATAAATATTCTTCAACATTTGGTTTTTTTTTTTTTAATTAATAAACAAAAAATGTCAATTAAATTATTATTATGATAAATATTTTTATCTTTTTGAGGAAAATCTTGACAACTAATCTTATATATATACACTTTGTCAATTTCTAAATCTTTAGCCTAGAACTTACGATTGTTTTTTTCTTTCAAAATGATAACGATAAGAAAAATAAAATAATAATGATAATGCATAATAATATAATCAGATGATATGTAGTTGACTTTAATGAAATTTTAATTAAAAATTTTGTTTATGTTTTTTTCCATGTCAAAGCACTTAGAAAATAATAATTTAAAGATTAAGTTTAGGGTAAAAACAAAAATCTTTCCATTATGTATTAGAAAATATGAAATTTTTATCTGTTTTAAGACACGTTTTACAGAAAATGTAATATACATACATACATATGATAATATCTCTTAATATTACAAAAAACATCTTTTTAGATTAATTAATATAAGAATTAGAAAAATTATAATTAAAAGTGTTCGATGAACTGGAAAACAATTAATGTCTGGCTTCACAGTGAAGACATAATGATCACCAGAGAATTTAAAACGATTTTTAGGAAATTCTCTTCTTATTCGTATTTAAGTTTAATTATAAATTCTGGAACTTAAATGCCCTTTAAGCAATAGTTGAAAAAAGGGTTGCAAGTTAAGTAGGTCAAATTAAGTATCAAATAAAAATTGCTTTGAACTTTTTGTTTATGCAAGTTTAAAGGTATACAAATTTGTGATATACATTGAATTATGTTTTTTTCACCAAAATATTTGTGTAGGCCAACTGATTGGTTTTACACTGTTGTAACATTCACCTTAAACCTTAGATTTTAAACGTTTTTCAATGCAGTAAGTTTCCAACAACAACAAAATTTTGTTGACTAGACTTGAAAAAAAAAAAAAAAAAAACAACAACAAAAGATTATAAAATTCATGTTATGTTGTACTATTTCGAAGAGATTATATGGTTTAATGATTTTCAAATGATTTTCTTTTGGTTCAACAGCCAACGGAAAAAGTAGAAAAACATTTTTTTGAAAAAATATCTATTTTTAGAAACATGCGAGTTTCATTAACATAATATAGTGACAATAATGTGAAATAAAAAAATAAAAAGAAAAAACAAATCACAAAAATAGATATAAAATGCACAAATTTGGTATTAAAATAATGACACCATCAGGTATTTTTTTTTTTTTTTTTAAAAAGATGCGATAATAATATATAAAACTTTCACTATGACGGTCTTATAAAATATTTCTGAGAATTTTTTTAAAATTATTTCAAATATGTAAAGATATTTTGTAATATTTATGCGACTTGTAGGTATTCATAATCATTTATTAATGATGATTAATTAGTTTACAAGATTTTGTATATGAAAATAAGGTAAAATATTTATTTTTTGTTATTTTTTTTTATTAAAATTTTACAATAAATTCATAAGATACTATTATAACATACTTATATTGTTTTTGAAAATTGTTGCTATAGAAAAAAAAAAAATTATTGAAGGAAGCAAAATTTTTTTTTTTTTTTAATTGAAACAATAGCTAATAATAATTGCTTATTAAATCTAAATTATCTGATAATCTGATATATACACTACAACCCAAAAATACTTCATATATTTTTTTGACCAATATATACAACATAAATATGTAGGTATCTTTTTTACTTTGTATTCTTCTATAAAAAAAACTGCAATAAATATTGAAGGGGAACCACTAAAAAATTTTGGTAGATAATTTAGAATCGATATTAATGATTTCAATGCTATTCCGTTTTCGGTTTAGATAACATAAGATATATAGAAAAAAAAAAAAGATATACGAGTATACATATGTATAGTATGTATATAATATATCATATATTATAATTTCGATGTAATCAGTTTATCATTCAATTATAACAAATTTAATTCCAGATCATAAATGATATTTGCTTTACATTCAATATTCATAAATCTGTATTCAATATTCTTTTTTTAATGTATACATATTATATATCATATATGTATATACATATATGTAATTGTAAGAATAAAATAGAAAAAAAAAATTAAACTTAAAAATTTTGAAAAATTAAAAATGCATTTTTTTTTTCTTCTTTTCAGATAAATATTTCTATGTAACATTATGAGAATATGATAAAAAAAATTTCTTTTGAATTTGAAAATTTAATATGTAATAGAATAAGAGAGTTATGACTGAATAATAATACACAGTAATTATATAAGAAAAAAAATAAATGAAAAAAAAAACAAAACGTTTGTTTAACAAGCAATTTAATAATGTGCATATAATTAGTTTAATTTTGACTTACATAAAGAAAATGAAATTTAAAAAAAAGTTCTTTATGCAAATTTATGTAATAAGGTTTGTCTTTTAAGAAAATTTTCACTTCAATTATAAAGGAATAAATTTACTAAATAAATGACATTTAAATATTTTGTAAAATTAAAATTTTGTTTTTTAGTTGTGGTAATGAACATTAATAATTTTTATTTTGACATTAATTATAAGATTTTACTTGAAAAATATTCTTTTCTTAATTTTTTTTTTCGAATTTTTTAGAAGTAATAAAAGATAAATATTTTTGAAATGGTGAAACCCCATTATTTGTAAATTATGCAAATTACTTACTTACATTGCACAAAAATTTTTTTTTTAACAAATTGCAATTTAATTTTTTTTTAATGTGATTTTTATTTTTAGATTTTCCAAGAAATTTAAGTAAAAAAAATAATAAAATAATAAGAACTTGAATAGCTTTAATAATTTTGGATATTTTTATTGTGAGCCTATTTAATTAAATAAAATAAAAGTGTTTATAGTTCTATAAAGATAAATTTTAATTTTATGATTTTTACTATCACTAATTGACTATTTTTAAATTATTATTTGCTTGAATTAAAATTATATAAAAATTGTAGCTATTTTTAAACACAAATTGTAATACAGAATGAAAATTCTATTGAAAATAAAGTTTATGGTTTTGACAAAAAAAAGTAAATTAAATAAATTAGTAAAAAAACTTGAAAGCTTTTTTTCTGCACAAGAATTAAAAAAGGAGAGAAATAATTGAAATATATGATTTATGAAAATGAAGAATTTTATTTACTTAATTTTTCTTCTATTAAAAGAAAATTTCCTTTTTTTTTTTTTTTTTGAAATTTATTGTAGCAGAAGAAGATTTTTTTTTTTTTAAATGCAAATAGTTCTCGATAAAAACCACTTTAATACGTGCAAATAAAAAACAGAATTCTAGCAAAATAAAAATTATGTTTCAATTGTAAAACCCCAAAGAATTTATTATTTTCAACCTATCACAATATTAACAAGTAAGTATAATTTATTCTTTTTTTATAATTATTTCTATATTTTGTTATGTTATCAATTTATTTACCTCACTTGTCTCTTGTCTATTCTAATTATAATACAAAGTTTAATTTTTCATATTTAAGTATTACGAAAAAGTAAAGTAATTGACATTGTAATTGTTTACAAGCATGTATACTAAAATATTTAAATTTGAAAATTTTAAAAAATAAAATAACAAGATAAAGCTTCAGGCGAAATATGTTTAAAAAAAAAAAACAGAAACAAATCGTATGGCAAACTATTATTTTTTATATTATGCATTTGGATTTTGAATTAAAAACTGAGATAAGAATTTTTTGCTTTTTAATCAAATTTAATTAATTTTCATTTTTATGGATTTTTATTGAATATTGCCCTATGGTTATAACTGATTTTTTACAATTAAAATAAGAAAAAACAAAATTTATTGAATTTAGTGATAATTAAAAAATTCCTATATATTTTTTTTTATTTAATTATTATTACTTTTTTTTTTTGCTGTGGGGTATTGGTTTGTTTTTTTTTTTTCATAGAAGAATTATTTTTGATAATTTTTCTCATTAAAATAAATTTTAATTAACTAAAAATTGATAAGTATACTTATTTAGTGAAAAAAAAAAAATTAAATAATTAAAATTGAAATTATGAAATAAAATTGATAAATATAACGAAATTTCTTGTAATATTTTGTGCTTCAAATCCTTTTTTTTTTTGATTATAAAATTTTGATTTAATAATTACCAGTATTTGGAAATACTTAAGTATTTCCTTTGGAATACGATCACTTTTGGAAGTTCCGAAAAAAATATCACTTTTTACTTTGGAATTAAACTCACCATACGAAATTTATTATTTTGCGTTTTCAAAATTTTTTTTTTTTTTTTCAATTTTTTTAACCAAATTCAAAAATATGCGCAATTTTAAATTTAAATGGTGGAACCAAATTAAAAAATTTTATAAAATTTTTATGAAAAATTTTATAATGTTTTTGTAAAAAAATATTTAAAATATTATTTTTAAATTGTTGTTGAACGATGAACGTTTCATATGAAACTGATGTATATGACAATTGTAAGCGCCTTTTTTTAAATACCCGAAGGAATATGACTGCAAATTTTTGTTGTTGTAATTTTTGTTGTTGGTGATAATGGTGATGTTGATGATTTAGATTATGTCGGTTTTTTTGTTCAACGACAAATAAATAATGTTGTAGTAAATAGTAATAATAATCGCTATTTTTGAAAAGCATGCGCGATAAAATTAATTTAACTTATATCAATCTAAATTTTTTTTCTTTCTTTGTATTTCATAACACACTTTTATACACAATACAATAAAAAATACACAAAATAGAATAAATTAGAAAAGTAAAAAAAAAATAATCAAATTACAATAACAAAAACAAAGTAATAATGTGATTCTTTTGATATCATTCAACTGATAACAAGGCACATATGTATATGAAATTTCACACACAAAGAAAAAAAAATTACCTATATAATTTTATATACATATATAAAAAAATAGACATATTATTCTTATTCAAAAATTTTTTCAACCTGTTAAAATATGTTTTTACACCACTGCTAAATTGAGTTTACACACGTATGATAATAAAATGTACCTACATACATATGTATGTATATGTCAAATATGAATAGAAACTTCTAAGTCCAGGTTAAAAATATTTTACTATTCAAATTATTGCAACTGATTAGGTTTTACTTAAAGAAAAAAATTAACCGTGTCAACAAAAGTGAACGTAATAATAGTACAATTTAATTCGAGCACATCGAAGCAGAAAAAAAAAAAAAATACCACAAAAAAAAAAAAAGTTACTGATGGCACAAAATTTACTTACAGTCATTTAATCATACGACACTTTGTATGTAGGAGGTTAGATGTTAAATTCTTTTGTCATTTAATTAATGTTATCAAAAAAGAAAGAATATACTTATATATATATTTTTTTTTAAATTTAATTTACTTCAATTGAAAGATGCAAACAATTGATTTAAAAATACGACGGCGAAAACTTTATTAAAATTTTTAAAAATAAAATTGAAATATGTATATGAAGAATATCAGCGACAATAACACGATCATTGATCAAACTCAACTGAAAAGCTTCAAATTTTTATTATTTATTATTTAAAAATGAAAAATGTAAAATTTAATACGGGACTATAGACAACAATATGTAAGTATACATGTAAGTTACTATATGAACCTATGACTTTTAAGGGGGAGAAGATTATAATTATTTATTAACAAGAAAAAAATGTAAAAAGTAAATGATCTTGACAAGCAGTTGGTGGTGGTTAAAAAAAAGTTTAAAAATAAAAATAGACAAAACAAAATAGCAATGTAGCTTTTTTTAGAGGAAAGCTAAGCAATATTATGAGCTAAGAAAAGTGGGAAAAAATGATTATACAAGATAATCAATATGAAAAAATGTTTGTGTAGTACTTTTTGTAAGTGCAAAAAAACCTTGTTAAATATTCATTTTAATATTTTAAAAGGTAATTGAAGAAAAAATCAAAATCAAAGATTTATTGATTTGATATTTGTTGGTCTTTTCATTTCTAAATAACCTCTACCATTCTATCATACATCCGTAATAATTTGAAACTACTTATTCTGATGAACAATAATTTAAAAAAAAAACGAAATACACACATATGTACATACATACATAGTATATGTAAATTTTGTAATAAATTCAAAGAGCCAAGAGATTTTTTACGGATTACAGTTTTGTAGGAGTTGTTGCTTAAGCATTTATGACTTTACATCTATGAAGTTATAGAATATCAAATTGAAAAAAAAAGAAGTTTAAATTGCATATGATGTTCAATGACCTAAATTTGTGGTTTTTTCGAATATCTGAAATATTGCAAAAAATTTCAAGTAATTTTTAGTTAAAAAAAAAACAAGGAATATTATGAAAAATATAGCTCTGAAAAATGCTGCTTTTCGAAAACATTATTTTCGAATTGACGAAATCATTTCCGATATTCTCTAAATTAATTTCGAATTTTCGAAATTATTTTCGAATTAATTATTATTATTTTATAATTAAAAAAAAAAAACAGGAAAAATTAATTTTTATCTAGACAAGATACGTATCTATAATTTAATTGAACAAGTAAAGCTGAGAACAAATTACAATTGATAGAACTAATTTTATTTAATTTATGTAGATAAATTAACCATTATTTAATTATTCGCTATAAAATGCAACGTCACTATGATTATTATTAAGTAACAATAAAAAAAGTTCTTTAAAAAACGTGCTTGTGGTTTTAAGAGAAAAAAAAAACAGTTGGATAAAAAATTATTCGAATGTAAAAACTAAACAGAAATTAGATTTAAGACAAAGTTAATATTTCGAGGATTGTTCCAAAAGTTTAAAACTGCTTAAAAAATAAACTTATGATATTACAAAACTGGTTAGTTTTCATTTAGTTACTGTAGACAATATAAATCTAAAGAAAAATTTAATAATTTAGGAAGATTTCTGCAAAACTCCATATAAAAATATTTGCAGTCTTGTTTTTAATGTAGTATTTGCCAGATCAAAGAAATTCACATTTAAAATTAATTAAAAATTTCAAATTAAAACTTTTGGAACATCCCTCGGTGTATGGACAAAAAAAAAAAACAATATTTATTGATGACTTTGACGTCAGCAAAAAAAAAAAAAATAGATAGATCATATTGTTGTTTACGAGTTAAGCAACTGAAGTATATAACCACACCGCATTTATTAGCCAATAGGAACACACGATTTTTCTTTCGTTTTATAACCTTGAAAAAGGAAAAAAAAACATCAACACAGATCTCGGATACTCAGATATATTTTTTTTTTAATAATAAGATTCATTCAATGTACATAAATATAGTATAAATGAACATTTTATTAGGTTTTTTAAAAATATTCTTTGATGTATTTTATCGGTTATTATTTAAATTTATTGTTCGAGTTCGATTAATATTGCAGTTGTTGATTTTTTCTATCACTATCATTATATGTTGTTTTTTTATGTATACTTAACAGGTTGATTTTCATGTAATAAAATTAAATATTAGACGGAGTGAATGGAACAATAAAAAATAAAAAATTTAAAAGTTTTTTTTGAATCTTCATACACATATATGCATTATTTGGAAGTACACAAGGTCAATAAAAAGAGTATAGTAAATGATAGATTATAAAAAATAAAAGAAAATTCTACAATTAATTAATAGTCATTGAATGAAATTTTCAACAGTTATAATTAAGAATTATGTCCTTAAGTCAAAGGTCTTGATTTTCAAATGTTATTCTTATAAATTTTTTAAAAGTTATATTCTTCTACATATGAAAAATATCTTTTTTATATTTTTGGCTCTAAATTATTTAATAATTTTATACTCCGTTATTAATTGATATCAATAACTATACCTGGTTTTTGTAATAAAAAATATTATGAAATAATCTTGTTTTTTCAACCAAAAAAAAAAAAATGTTGATAACTCAAATTAAATTAAGTTTATTAAATAATTTTTAATACTTTTGGGGTTTCTTCGAAGAATTTTATGATTCATTTAAATACTAGCATCTGGGATTTTCCAAAGAGATGAAATCCAGAAAAAAAAAAGTAATTATTTGTACTGTTTTATTTGGAAATTACGTTACGCGATTTTTTTTTTTTTTTTACAAAGTAATGGAGAATTAGATTACCTGAAATTTTTACTTTCCTCTTGAGATATTAAATAACGAAAGACGCATTGGTATTTTTTTTTTCTTAATTTTTTTTCTTCTGCAAAAGTAGATTAAGATTGTCGTCACAAATTCATTATAATTTTTATGTCTCAAGTGGATTTCAATTGATTTTTATATGCGATAATTAAATCTACGTATATCATCTAATAAAAAAGATTTAACAGTTGAGATTACATAACACATATGATATTGAATAAATTGTAATTGAATAAATAAAATTGTAAACACTTAATATTTACAGTACAAGGACCCAATTGAATTATTTCAATAGTTAGATATAAGTACAATACTTCATTGTACAATATTAATCATGATAAATAGCGAAAATATTGACAAATAATTCAATTATTTTAATTCAGGCAAATTAGGTTTTAAATAGTGAAAGGATTTACAAAAATTATCATTTTTCCTGAAAAAGGTTACGGAATTTGTATTTGAAAAACAATGGCTTTTTCTTTTCAATTTTTTTGTCATATTGTTTTTTTATTAACTGAAAGAAAATAAATTATTTTTTGTTATGGAGATAAAAACGTATTGTGCCGAAGTATTTGACGTCAAAAAAAAAAAAATAATAAAACGATTAAATTGTTAAATGAACACAATTCTAACGAAATTAATCGATTATTTATTACAGAATTGATTTATAATGACATAAACATAACTATATGATCTATCCATTAAATTATAAAAAAATTTCAATAAAGATTGTAGTCAAAAGAATTTTTTTGTTTTGTTTTTTTTTTTTTTCATTCTACAATCCGAATCTACCCACGAATTTTATCGAAACTATCTTTTGGGCTTATATTTTATTATAAGACCTCTCAAATTGTAGAAAATTTTTTTTTTCTTTTACCCCTTTACTGTCCTTATCCGTTTTTTCTATTTTCATTCATTAACGCTGTGCCTAAACTACAGTTAAGGGATATTTCTAAGTCATGGATCATGATTAAAAAAAATATATCCTCGATAGATAATTAAGATACAAATTTATAACAGTTTCATATAGAAAACTGCGAAATAATGTTTCTAAAATAATAAAAATAGGTCATTAACATTATTAAATTAATGATATAGTTGACAAATACATAATATAGTTGAAACCGGTCCTAAAGATTTTATTAATGAAATAAAAATCGTAATAGAAATTCTATTTTTAATATTTAAGAAAAGAAATTACATGTATTTTTCTAAAGAATGTCACGTATATTATGTATTTTATCATAAATGTCAAAACAATTACTCTTTTTCCATAAATTATATTTTATTCTATTTTTATTAAGAAATAAAAAAAAAAGAACAGAATTATTGTATATTTTTTTTATTCTAAATAAATTACTGAATAATGAATTAATAATTTTAACATTCAAATACAATCACTGATTATAAAATGAACGTTAACGTGTTAAGCTATTTTTCTTTTTGGAAAAAAAAAATAATAAAAAAAAAAATAAAAGAAAATAACAAAGAAAAAACAAAACAAATCCCTAGTTAAATTCGAATGTCCGATGCCTGTAAGTATGCAAAATAAATTTATGTAGTAGGGGCAAAATGGCAGGAAACATCTAAGTGCCAATAAGCGGAAATAACATTTTCTGATTATTTTCTGACTAATTTGACTAACTGCGTGATCTGAAAATTATGACAATTTTACACGATATTTTTTTTTTTTGAAAGTTAAATATCCTTAATGAAAATTTGGAAATATTTTCCGATAATACCTGAAAAATTATTTACGTATACACAATAAATTATTATCATCTATAATAATAATATTTACACGCCTAATTTTTTTCTAATCTTTTGTTTTTATTGAGTATCAACTTTTGTAGGCGTAAAAAATTGTATAAATTCATGTTTGTATAAGTTTTTTTTTGACAATGAAATTAATTATTTTCGTATATACTTTTGACTATACGTATGAAATGATACCACTTTTAACCAGTTTTAAGCAGATATTGAAAGTTTGGAAATACATACAATAAAAATGCCATGGTATTTCGATATTTATGGTGTATAAAACATTATTTTATTTGTCTATTGAACACATAAATATTTATGTATATATACATTATAATTTAAATATGTACTGACTGAAATTGAATTTTTCCAAGTGTGTTTTTGCAAAAAGGAACTTGTCGATGTTACAGAAATAATTTGTATCTACAATTATTTTATTTAAATTTAAAAAAAATACTTTAGTTCTAAAATGTTCATTTTAGTATTACTTTTTTTTTTTAACAGCACATGTTCACATGTATTTAATTATGTATGTGAATTTATATAAGTATTTTTTTGTTTCAATACAAATAATCTTGAAGAAAAAAAAAAAAAACAAATATCTTTTAAATATTTAAAACACTTTTTTATGTTAAAGTATATATTTATTGGTACAGGTAAAGAAAATTTATCATATTGAGAAATTAATTATTAAAAATTGATTAATATACAGAATTTTATTCACAACTTATAAATTTAAATTTAAAATAAATACTTTTTTTTTTATTTTTTTTTTATATACTTTTAATTTAATTTTGTGAACACATTTTAATTTGCTGGTAAATAAAATACTGAAAAAAGAATTATTTTTTAAAGTACGAAAATAATTTAAAAACAATTGAATTGTACATCAGACTTGAAGGTTATAAAATGCATTAACTGTTGCAAATAAAACACCTGTTTTATTAGTCGAAGTTTATAATTGATGCCAGATACTATAAATTATATGAAGTCAGGTGTAAAATTTTCACATCGTATACATATGTATGTTAAAACGAAAGGTATATTGATAACGAAAGAAGAAAAATAATAATAATAATTGGCAAAAATAACGGATAAAAAAAGTGAATCAATGTATTACAGATATAAAAACTATGTTGAAAATGTATCATTTGTGAAATGAATATTGGACGATGTGGTATACTGAATTGTTATATGTATGTGTGTTATGTTTAAGGTATTTGCACGTGGTTAGCAGCACGTTCAAATAAATATGTAATAAAAAGTATTATTTATTTTTATTTCTATTTGTTTGTTTGTTCTGGTGTTTCTATTTATTAATAGACAATAATTCTCGTTGTTTTTGTTTTTGATAAACAAATTCTAAAATTTTTCTAAACAGCTAAAAAAGCAAAGATAGCTTGGCAACTATACAAGTTTTTTTTGTTTTCTTTTAAAAATAAATGAAGGTAAACTACAAAGAAAGGTGGACATAGAAAAAAACTAATCCGTCTTCGTTTTATAGTTTTGTTAATTGTTGTGAATTTTTTATTTTGTTAATTTTAAAAATTATTTTCATTAATCACGAACCAAGTTTATTTGAACATAACCATTTAGCTAGGTATTTCCGGATATTTTATTTATACTGATGTATTGGTGATATAGCAGTAGTTGAGAATGTGTTATTATATCATATATCTTTTTCGAGTTTAAAATATAAAAAAAACATGTCTATTTTCTTTAAAAGAAAAAGAAAAGAAAAGAAATAAAATCAGGATCTTTCATAAAATAATTTGAAAAAAAAAAAAAAAAGCTTTCAATGGATTGGAAACTGTAGTGCTTAACAATTTAATATCCATTAAAGATAAAAAGATAAAAATGAATTTTTGCATTCATATTAGGTATGTCGAATTTAAAAAGAAAATTATTATACACAATGGATTTTGCAAATCTATTTTTAAATTTTACGTAAAATACTTGGCGTGCATAACTACGTATATATCGATGTGTTTCTTTTTTATGTCAAATTTGATAATTTAAAAGACTGTGTGCTTTCGTCACATACAGTTGTTTTTGTTGGTTTTTCTTGTTAATCTTTTTTAGACATCAACATCTCGTGACTTTCATTTTTAATTTTTTTTTTTTCAATATTTTTTTTTTTTATTACATACATATGTACGAGTATAATTAAATTTTTCATTTCGTAGCATAAAAGTTTAATTAATAAAAGAAAGTGCGTAAAACTATAAAAATTTGAACAAGAAAAAAAGACAAAAATGTCCTTTAAACGTAGATATTTTGCGTGTGAAAATTCTCAAATGTTCTGGTTGATTCACAATGAATATTAATCCTTAAGGATTAAATGGCCACAATGAAAAGCAAAAGAACACGGTAAAATTTAGACGAATATAAGGGAGTAAAAATAAATAATGATAAAATGATAATTTGTATAAAATTGAGTTGTAGGTATGTATAGCTACATATATTATATTGTACATAATAAAAACATTTTATAAGAGAAGAAGATAAAATAATAAGCTTTTATCGTAAAATAAATCCCCTTTTCTTTAACTAATAAATTTCATAAGACAATACATATAATATTACACCCCAAATTGTTTTGTTTTTCTGCAAATGATTAAATGACGAGCCCCCTAATTTTATCTACCGTCAATATTTTATGAAATTGTGTTATTTTAAATTGCCAATTTATTTTTAAATCCAAAGTCTAAAAATTAGGTTTTTTTTTTTTTTTTTTTGTGGAATAAAGAAAATTTTTAATTTAATTCAATTTTGAGTCAAAGTTCTTACATATCATATTTTTCTTATCAAAAGATATTGTTAACATTCAAGTGTGATAAAAATCAAGTAAAAATTGATAACAAGAACGGAATACAATTTTTTTAAATTCTTTTTTTCTTCAATAAAAAAAAATTAAAAAAAATAAAAACATGTATGTTTTAACATTCTTCCAAAAGTTTTCGCACGAATGATTCATTTTATTTGTATAAGAAACGTTTTTTAAAATGAAAAATTATTATATTTATTTTTTTTTCATGACATCATATTTATCTTTTTTATTAGAATTCAAAGTTTACATTTTTTTTAATATCTAAACACTTTAAAAAGCATGTTTCAAATTAAAAACTCATGTTTATAAGCATTTTTCATATTCTAAACAAATAAAATCAAGATACTTAAATGTTAGGTATAGTGATCGAGAAAAAAAAAATATTTAATGTGAGAACGTGTCACAAATTTATATAGATATCAACATTTTATTTCTTATACACATCAGAATGATATAATCGTGAATGTTAAACTAATTAACTAAACAGTAAAGTAGGTACACATATGATTTATATTAAATATTTTTGATAAAAAATATATAATTGTTTTTTTTTTTTTGTCAAACTATGTACAAGCGGATTTAACAAGAATTTTATATACATAGGTAGTTTGTTGTTGCAGTTTGGTTTTTTTTTATCTTGAAAAAGAAAATTAGAAAAAATTCAATAGCATGGAGAAAATGATCAATATGTGATTATGGGGTGGATACTTGAATGATATCAGTTAATTTGTCTTTTTTTTTCTTTGTTTTTGTTTTTTAAAATCACATTTTCACGTAAAGCTTGTTGATAGTTTTTAAAAAATATTTCTAAAGCATTTCATGACCATATAAGCAATTAATCATATTAATTTCACGTGGCGTTATTTTATATTTAATTTAATAATAATAAGTATGTGTAATTTCAGGAAATTCAATCGTTTAAGAGAGGCTTGAAGTATTAGAAAATTAGAGGTTATAATACTTCAAAACATGTGATTAATTGATGATGATGATGACGTTGAAAAACAAGATGTTATACGTAAAGCTTAGTGCTGACAGAGGGTTTAGAAATTTAAAAAAAAAAAAACGTTTTGGGTTTTTTATTTTTATTATTATTATTATATTATTCTTTTGTGTGTGTTGTAATGTATTTGTTTTATAAAACCAACTAAACACATTATTTAAAAAAAAAAAAAAAACAATTAGAGAAAAATTTATTCCTTTTTTGTAATTTACGAGGTGAATTATTATTGTATTGCAATAAAAATTCTCAAAGTTAATTTACTAATTCTTAATTTACTATATAATAACCTTCTGAGATAATTAAAACAATAAACACTTATAACAATTTCTTATGTATAGTTTACAAGTATATGTTCGTATTGTTGAATTATAGTTTAATATTCAATTTAACATAAACAATTGTAAGTGAAAAACGTTTTTTTTGTTACAAATAAAAAAATTGTTCGAAGCATACTTCAACAATAAAAATGAAAATAAAAAATATGGAAATGTAAAACTATGCATAATCAATAGATGTTATAATAAACCAGATTTTTTTTTGTTTAACGTTACAAATTGCAGTAAAATACATAAAATTTTAATAATAAACAACAAAATTAATGTTTATTAAGTCATAAAAGATTTTTAAACAAAAAAATAGAAAAAATAAAAAATAATGTATAGATATTTTGATAATTATTAAAAATTTGCATATTTTCACGGAAAATTTGAGATTTTTCATTTAAGTCGAGAAATTCTATCTTTGTTGTACATGAATAATTAATCGAATATCATATGGTAAAATCGAAACTAATATCAATTTAAAAATTGTTTGATAGCACCTACGTACCTATCTTATTTTAAATTATAAATTTAATTTTATTTATGATTTTCTGAAATTGAATAATATACAATTTATAAAATAGTTAAGCTTTCTGATTGAGTGAAAAAGAAATAGGAAAAGATCGTAAGGTGTAATTTTAAGTCTGAAGTAACTTCATGATGACCTTTGAACTGAAAGTTTTATTGTTTTATCGTAGTTTACTTTTTTCTTTTGTTTTCTCAATTGAAAGTCTGCAAAAAATAAATCAATTAAATGTTATAGATATGATCCATAAATGGCTTTCAAGCAATCTCATCAATACCAGAATATTTAAGTTTACCACTAACAATGTAAATTCTTAAATATTTTACCATTGTTTGTAAAATTCAGTAAAAATTTGAATACCATAAAAATCAATGAAATTTAAGACTGTATTGATGCCAAAAGATTTGTTTAGTTTGCGTTGTTTAAATGGACAATAACACAGTATTTAATTTGACATTAAAAATTAAAGAAAAAAAAAATGCTTAAATCATATGTTTTTTCGACCTTTTAACATAAAATTGAAATTTTCAAGTCAAAAACACGTGATAAAAATTATTATTTATTTTTATTTATTTATTCTGTAATTTGTTGAATTATTCGCAAAATAAAATCATTCAATTAAATTACACGCGATGATGGAATAAATTTTATAATGCAAGGGGGGGTCAAAGACCAATAAATCTTATTTTTTAATGCTTATGAAATTAGAGATTTTTTCTCGCTCTTTCATGAGTAACATCCGTATTATTAAAATTTTTGTCAATAATAGCATATCCTATTGAGCAAAATATTTTTTCCTCTTGAAAAATGGGGTAGTGTGATCGTATCATTCTTAAAAAAAAATATTGTCATTTGCTTTAATTTAAAAAAAAAAAAAATTTAATTTGAAAATAAACTTAATAAAACGTAAAACAAATTATTGCACTTAAAGTACCATTTTTTGTTTTTACCAAAACACTCATTTAAAATTTAAATATGTATATGAAATGAAAAAAAAAAAAAAAATACTAAATAAGCATAAACTGTAGGAGACCGGATTAATATGCATATAGTTAAATTTGAAAAAAAATTTTAACAGGAAATACGCACTTCATACAATTTAAAAAGTAAATGTGTTTAAAAAATAATCATAAAGTTTTATCAATTTTTGTATGAATGTGATTTTTATTGATAAGTTTTTTTTTTTTTTTTAAATTTTTTGATAGTGTGATGGTATCATCTCATACAATAATTCTTCACATTTATGAACAGATATGGCCTATACAACGCCATAGTTGTCCAGGAAATTCACTTGCATTTTCATTTAATAATTTCAATTTGAATTGCGAAATTATGAAATTGCATCTACGTAATAACTATTAGGTATCTATAGTACATATTATTTTATTTACATATTTATTTATTTGCGTTCAAGTCAATTAAAACAAAGATTTTTATCTATTAGTGAATTTTATTTATTTTTAAGATTTGTTCTTTTCACTTATAGAAATAAATTTTTATAGAAAAAAAAATATATATACATATATAAAATATTCATTAGTGCTGAAATAATTAAATTTTAGCCATTTCTAATTGATTTTTATCATTTACGTATTCAAACTGTGTTCTGTTCGAAAATGAAAAACAATAATAATAACACAGTATTTTGAATTTTTAATATTCCAAGTTAAAATCAGTGTTGAAAAGCTTGTACAGTAATTAAAATTTTTTTCGAACTCACAAATAAAAATTACCTATATTTTTCTTAAATTTTATACAAGTCTTCCCTAAGTACTTTCTGTGGGAATTTAATATTTGACTAGAATTTCGAAATTCTAATTGAAAATTGAGCTAATGATTATAAAAAATTTATTGAAATACAAATTTTTATTTATATAGAAAATTAGTTAATTTCATAAATATTCAACTATATTTCCAAAACATCTTTTTGTTATTATTCTGCCAAATTAGCGACACAAAATTTGACTTTAAAATATCAATCATTTTGGTATCAGTACAAAATAATTTAAAAAAATGTAAATGAATGTGAAAAAATCGTTTTAAAGTATTTTCTTAATTTTTTATTTTTGTTCTAAAACAATTTATTCTAAAAACCAAAATATATCAAACAATAGTATTTTTTCTACTTTGTAAACTATATAAATTTGCAAGACCATAAACTCATATTACATAAAAAAATAAGAATATAAATTTTAATTTTCTATTTTTATAAATTATAATAACAAAACTTTTCACGAAAACAGAAAAAAAAACTTTCAATATATTTATATTTTGTTCTATATTTCAATTACTACATTTAAAATATCTAGAAGACATTAAAGCTAATTAAACAAAAAGATTATTTTTAATAAACAATTTATATAATTGAAAAGAAGAAGAAAAAATAAAAAATTTCGTTGAATTTGTTCATTTTGTTTTTATATAAAATTTTTTTTTTTCATAATTCAAAGTCCAAAAAATTACCTATATACATATTTAAAATATGTGTGAGTTTATGAATTAAAAATAAAAAGGAAAAAAAGGACTTACCCGAAACTCATATTAACGGTCGCTTCAAATGATGCTGCTATAAAAATTTGTTTCACTGTTCCGTATGTTTTTGTTTGTATAAAAATCATGAAAAGAAAAATAAGAAGAAAAAAAAATATTCAGTGAATAATTATTTTTTTTATTTTTTAAATTTATATTTAATATTTATATGTATTAGAAAAAAAAAGAAAAGTATTCAAAAAAGGTATATGTGGTCAAAATATTATTATATGTAATTAAATAACTCACATAAATTATTTCGTAACACAAAAATTTTCTTTGTTTTAAAAGTGTTTTTCTTTTTGTAAAAAGCAAATTGAGAATTTTTTGTTTGTTTTAGTCTTGAAATATCCTTAAAATAACTTCGATGTTTACACTTTTTTATTATAAATTTTTTCTTTTAAATTTGTACTAAAATTTTGTTAATTTTTTTTATCAAACACTTTTTTTTTAAAAAAAAAAAGAAAAAAAATATTTTAAACACAAACAACAAAAAAATGCTGAATAATTACAATTTAAAAAGCAAATTTTGCACTTTTAAAAAACTTTTTTTTTTCTTTCAAAAATAATCTTTTTTTTTGACTATTCAAAAAAGAAACACTAATAAGATTTTCTTTGTTATCACGTTTTTTACGTTACGTATGCGTTACCTATTTAAAAAACTAAATGAATAAAAAATATTCCAACTTAAACTTTAAAAAATTTTCAAAACGAATGTCATGCAACAACTGAGCTCTTGAACATTTTGACGGATGCTTTTTATAAAATCGCTTCGGCAACGGTAACAAATACAAAAGTCGTTAAGAAAAAATCGCGTAAGTTTGTACAATCGTGTGACTACAGACTATACAATACAATACTACATGACTTTATTTCTCGATATACATATGTATGTACATATGTAAAACATTATAATGAAACATAAAAAGTTTTATCTTTTTTTCCTTCTAATTACAATAAAAAAGAAAAAACAAGAACTAATACTAATTACAACCGATAAAATAAAAGCTTGATGAGGAGAAAAACAGTACGTCAACAATATATTGTTTACGGTGTGTGTTGCTGAATTGTAGATACAAGATACAAACTATGAAAATATCTTTTATTAACACGTCACCAACAAATGATAATTTCACGACTTTTTTAAATAAAGTGGAGGAAAAAAAAAAATATTGTGTTAGTTCGCGATTAGATTTTATTTAGACATTTTCGAAAAACTTTACTAATACATTCTCAATGTATCTGAAACATTCATTTTGTTGCTAACATTTATGATAAAATAATAATTACGAAAATGAAAACTCGTTTTTTTTTTTTTGCTAGTTTTTTCTTGCTCAAGATTGAGTTACTATAATAAATAGGTAACACACCTCCAAAAAAAGCTTTAAAAACTGGATCCATTTGGATATCTCACGATGATTGTGATAAAAATTTTTAAATTCAAGGAAAATATAATGAAAAACAAAAAAAAAAAATAATAAAAACAATCATTTAAAACCAAATAATATGAGTATTATGTTTAAAATGAGATGTTTGAATAAGCGCCAAATCACGCAAAAAAATACACTATGCTATTTTTAAATATACATATACATGCCTACATATATGTATATATGTATATATTTTCCAATGAGTTTTCATTTGATGTATGTACGTGATTTTCGTATGTTGCGTCATATATTTCGTCATCTATCTTATGAACATATGTTTTACACATTTACATTATATTTGTGGCTTATCGATTTGTAATAATTTCAAGGAATTTTATTGTTTTAGAGTTGGTTTCAATTTAGAGTGAGGGATATGAAAATTTCATGATGGAACACATAATATGTTGAAGAACAGCGATCTTATACATTAACCTTATAATTAAATATTTGGTGTGGTACTTCAGTTCAAAATTAAATAAAATGAAATTTGGCTCCAATTAATATCTAATTGCATTTAAAAAAAAAAAAAAAAAATTAAAAAAAAACTTTTTACTGTATTTTAAAATTTTCAATAATATTCTAATTTAACAACACATTGCTACATTGTTACATTGTGTATTTGAATTTTTTTTTTTTTTTTAATTCGAATAAAATTATTGTTTTTGTGCGCATATTCCAGCAATAATTAATTAAAATGCATTCAATAATTTTAACAATTTTATGTTTTTATTTGACATTGGCGTTATCATTGAAGGTTACTCATTTTTCCATAGAATATAATACTCTGGACAATAATTAAATTAGAGCCAAATAGATGATTGAATTAAATGGTATATGATGATAATTATTATTGTAATGTTAAGCAATGTAAATAAAAAAAAAAGTAGGTATTAAAAATTTATTGAGTGGGTGTGGGGTGGTCTCACTTATATAGTGCTATAATTGTAATAATTGTTGATTGTTGACGCATTAACTGTAACATATATAAGGCAAAAACAAAAAACGGAAGAGGAAATTTTTTTAAATTAATGTTGATTATTCTAAGAGCGTTAAATGAGAAGGATTATCACTTCAGATGCATATATGTAAATATTATTTGTTTATTTTTTATGCATTTAGCTATATGTAAAAATAAAATGGATATGTCATTTGCAATTCAAAGTGTCATTTTACTTACTAGCTTATTAGTAGTATTGTGTAAATTTTTATAGTAAATGATGTTTGTTCGTATGTTTTGTATAAAATTAATTAAGAACGTCTAAGGAAATTACAAGTTACAAGTTTTAAAGATTTTATACTAAATTCAAACTAAAACCAAAAATACCAAAAGAGAAAAATATTCACATATTTAATATACATGTGTACGTATATGTATAGATGATGTAACCTTCAAAAGTCCTAATAATATCTTTAGCTGAGCGAACAATGAACCTGATAAATTTTTGCGGTATTGCTAACTTAAGCATATTTTTATGATTTCAACTTAGACTAAATAATTCAGTTTTAAACTGGCTTCTTAACCTTTCTTCTGAAATATTGTATATTTTTTTTGATACATATGTTACATATCACTTTTCAATAGTGATTCAATACAATACAGATAGATAAAGATACAGTTTTGGAAAGCTGCTTAAGAATATAATATAAAGATCTTAAAAGAATCAACTTTTTTTGGTTGATATTATTTTTCTATACCATATTTATTATTTTTACCGCATTTAGATTTCAATCTTCGAATTTAGCTTATCCCAGATAAATATTTAAATTCGTATAATAAACAACTAAAAATGAAACGTCACAACAAAAAAAATAGGTAGCAATATTTAGTCACGCGTTTAAAACTAACGACGTAATCATTAATTGAATATTCTTACAATTTATAAAATTTAATTTTACGAAAGTCATAGACCTGATAAAATTGAATAAATGAAAAATAAACATTTTTATTTCTTTTCTTTTTTTCATATGAAATGAAAAATTCATATGCGTTGTATTAAAAATAAAATCATACAAGAAAATAAAAGCAAATTTTAGCTTGACGACAAAATTACTCTTTTATTTTAGCATTTTAAATGAGTAAATATGTACATTTCATATATGTAAGTATGTATACGTATATATCTAAAATACGTCACAATCAATGCCAGCTAAAAAATATATACACATTTTTATACCTATATCTATAATGAATTCGTATATATAAATTCTGTCTTTTGTTTTATTTGTATTTTTTATGTAGAATATATCGTGAAGTATAAATAAAATGTGATAAAATATGATACAAGATACAAACAAGCAGAAAATTGAACAAAAAGAAAAATAACTTAAAATGTAACTTGATGTTAAAGATTGGACGTGTTAAAGCTTTTATTGATCCAACAATGGCAGCTTTAAAAATACATTTAAAGTGAAGGCCATAGATTGTAAATGTATGTGGTTTTTCTGGGGGCTCGGCTCCCATTTTAACCAATTCTGACTCAACAAAATAATTATTTGTGTAATCATTTTTATAATACAAAAAATATATGTGTTCACGCATACTTCGAAAATTTGAAGCCACATAAGTGAGCCTAGGAGAAAATATTGGATTCTACATATACATACGTACATACGTACATAAGCTAAACATATAATAATAATACATATATTGATAACAATGTATATTCGAAATTTTTTTTTATAGATCTTTTAAACTTTACGTACCGAATTAGATAGCTATTTGATTTTCCAAAATAATTTTATGAATACACAAAACTGTTACGCATAGTAAAATTACATTATTCAATTTGAAAAATTGTTATGCTATAAAAGTTTTACGTAAAAACAAATAGAAGTTTAAACTTTGAGACTTCCAGGCCTCATATACACACATATGTACATATTATTCTACACATATGTTTCACATATGTATTCATATTGCAAATATTACACCATTGGTGGAGTTTTGGGGGCTCGTCTCTTTTATAAAAAATAATATGAAGAACTGGTAATAAGATATAAAAAATAAATTAAAAAAATAAAATATTCTAGTGTAACTATAGACTTTATAAAAAAAATGGAATGCCATCAGCATCAGAGTGCTTCAACAGAGTTCACCAAGAAAGTTGTTTTAAAAACCAGAAATACAACTATATAATTAATTATATATTTAAATATGTACATATATGTATATAGATAAATGGAAAAGAAAAGTATCCAAGCAAGAAGTTTTAGTATTGCTGTACAACAATAACTTAACATATAAAGACAATTATCTACCATAGGCAGATAACAGGTAAGTAGAAATTTTTTTATGTATCCGATTCAAGTTATTGTAATGTGGAATTTATACCTGTTCTTCCTGTTTCAACAATTAGTTATTGTTTTGTGGTTTGAGACTTTTTTTTTACCATTAAACATCCAATAAAAAAAAAAGTTATGCATTTGTTTGTTAATTGAAATACAATCTGCATTAAAAACGGGTTAGTGTTTCATGACTGAAGAAATGATATTCAAATTTAATAAATTAAAATACATATTTATTTATTTTTCCTTTTAAATTACTTTTGTTTTATTATATTTTTTAGATCATATTATGTTCTAGTACTTTTATGGGTTATAAAAAGCTTTTTTTTTTTTTTTTTTTTTTTTTTCAAAGTTTAAATTGGAGTTTTGAAAGAAGTGAAATCAAATGATGTAATATTTTTCAATATTGCTTATTAATTGTATTAAGAACGAGCTGAGAATTGTAGTATTGTACTTTTGTTTTTAAATATGTATGTTGTTTTTTCTAGAAATATGATTAAAAAAAAAAAGTAAGATTCTAAAAAAGAATTCCACGTTTTTGACCTGGCGAAAAAATAACCTCAGAATATGTTGAATTGACAATCTTTTTTTCGGCAAAAGAATTTTGAAGGATTTCATTGCCAATGATTCAAGATTCAAGGGTCATTGAAGAACAATGCAACATTGAAACATGCATAAATTACAAAAATACAAAAGCTTTTACAGATAATTATTATTTTTCAACAAATCAACAAGAGAGTCAGCAGACTGCTAAATATATCTTGTTGTATGTATTGTGAGATATTGTCTATTTAAATTAGAAATTTCAGTTAAGTTTTTACTTTAGTTAATGTGCCAGGTGGAGAATGTGACATTTTTTTAAGTAGAACAAAGTATGCAGACTAAATATTTAAATGTATGTATTTATAGGTTTTTTGTAAATGATCCAAATATTTAAAAATTTAGAAATCACGAGAATACAGAATAAAATTTGCAATTTATGTATACAAATTCTTTCTCAGAACATCTGTTATTGATATTAGCTTTGAAAACAGTGATATACAATTTATTTTAGGAAAACAATTTCTTGTTGTACAAAAGATAATAAGATTGTTTGTTTTTACATACATATGATTTTTCTTCTAATATTTGTTTTTTTTCAAAAATTATTTTGTCCGTTTTTATCTAAAATTATTTTGTACTAAGTAGGTAACCTTTTCATTTAAAATATTATTAAGGACCAAAATATAGAATAAATGTGGTTTTAAAAAAAAAATGTAATTTTGTAAAACAAAACAATTGTTCTAGTATCACAGAAAAAATTAATGTTAAGTATGTAGCAGAAATAAACTATAACATTACAATATACATATATAATAGAAAAATAACCACAGATATATCAATTAAGATAAAGTGAAACTTGAGATACATTGTTTTTCCCTATTTTTATCATGTCGCGTGGATCGTATTATTTTTAGTTCATTATTTTGTGGTAAAAATGGCTAGAAAAAATGATAATAATTTATTTAAAATATTTAATATCATTTTTCAATTGGAGCCATTGTGTACCTATACTGCATCCCATATAGGACACTATAATTATTCATATCATATCTCCCCAATTTGGCAATTTGTAATATTCTTTGTGTTGAGTAGTTAGCCAACATTGGACATCTCAAACCAATTTTAATACAACTATGTAGAGTGTAATGAATTGCCAAGAATTTACAAGAATAAATGTCTTGTGATGACCTTTTATTAAAAATTTCCAGTCCAGTTCATTCACATTGCAAATGCAATAAAATTAAATACAGCCTTTAGTTTCATTAAGAAAGAATTTTTATAAGATAATAATTTATTCAATAGAATTTTTAATTTAATATTTCCCATAATTTAAAATTTAAAATTATTTCTTCTTTTAAAAAAGTCGATGTTTATTTTTTGTTTGTTTTTTAAATATTTTTGCAAATTTATGTAACTTTTGTTCATGAATATATGCATCGATTGACTGATGTATTCAAATTAAAAGTCTGCCAAATTAAATTTTAATTTTAGAATAAAAATAAATAAAAAATTAATGATTATACTAAGAAAAAAAAGGAAAGCAAATAAATAAGATAAAAATAAAATTGATAATTTTAGAGAATGTTTTTGTTTTTTATTTTTTCTAAATTTAGTGACAACATTCTTAGATGTTGCTTTGACTTTTTGGAACACAAGCGAGAAAATTAATATAAAATTTGGTATTGGGTTTGTACAGAGTCGATACCTAGAAGTAAAGATTTTTATTTTTCAATCTAATATTAGGAAAAAATATTTGTTTTTCCAGTATTTAAATAATTCTTGGCAAAATTGGTGTAAAGTATACTAATTTAGTACTCGCAACGTACTTGAAAAGATTTTATTTTTAAAATTTCATCAAGTATAAGGTATGGTCCAGGAACAAGAGGAGACAATGGCACACTTGGTACAGTGGGATAAATGATAGTGAAGAAGGAAAACTAAAAAAATAAATGGTGCCAGGTGCTGTAAAAAATTTTGAACAGTATAAGTAAATCCCAAAAAATATGGAGGAATAGAGGTCTAAGAAAAAGTATGGGCAAAGTCAATCAGTCCATAATAAAAACAGAGGCATGAAAAGGCCAGGGTTATTGTACAAAGGTTTTTTTTCTCTATCATTTGAAATCTATGGATAAAATTCTTATCGACATAAATTTCTAGTGTTCAAGAGGTACACGCTGGTAGAATATATTAAAAATGAGTCAATTATTGATACTTTTGCCTTATTAACATCAGATATTTTTATTTATTTTGACAGTGTTGCATACTTTTAGGGATTCAGTGAAAAAAATATTGAAGGTAAATTTAAAATTTTTATTTTTTATTTATCATACACCTATGATAAAATATTAATTTTTTTTTATATAGTAACAAAGGAGAATTATACCTCATCGGTTGTATAAGGCATTGTGTCATATTATCTGTAGTTCACAAACATTTGGTAAAACGGTTGCTTAGCAATTGAATTGAATATTTGCGTTGAATAACCATTGTATCATATAATGCAGTAGCAATCCAAAAATCAATAAAATCCATGAAACATACTAAAAAAAGTAAAATTTCTTCGTTTATCGTGATAAAATTATATTTATAAAAATTTATATCGGCTGATTCAACACGTGATTTTAATTTTTTAAATAAATGTTTTATTATGTATTGTACATCAATCATGCTTTGTATATGTTCATTTGGTTCTGTCATCTGTGTATTCTTCTACCTCTGAATAGTTTTATTCATATTATAAGTATATGAACTTACTTCCTGACCTGATACTACACTCTGTAGTATCCTCGTATCCTTTAAGAATATGTTTTCTTTAATTTTTTTTTCTTTTTACTACACTACTGAAAGGCAACAATATAGCCTAGAGTGAGGGAATAATAAATCTTTCTCTTTAACAGTCATTACCAGTTTCTTTGATGGTTGACTGACAGTTATTTCATCCTTAGCTCAATAACCTAAATTTTATAGAGAAGCTATGTATTTCAAAAGAAAAACATTTTAAACAAGAAAATTCCTTTTTTTTAACCACCCAACTTAAATTTATTGCGTTTAATTTAAAAGTTTTGTTAAAAGATTAAAAATATACTTACACATGGTGACAAATTTATTGATTTACTACTTCAGAGTTGTAAACTAAAAATGGTTCCACTTTTTCTAGAAAAATGTCTAACTTGAGTAACTATGGCGCGTATATTTACTTCGCGAAATATGAATATGAAAATAGCTTCAAATAACACACAATTAAAAATAAAGGAACAAAAAAAACCACACTATAATTAAAAATTACCAAAATTCTCGAAAAAAAATATTGAAAAAAAACCAAGAAATTGGAATCTCCAAATAGGTCAACTAGTATGTATAGTGATTTTATATTGCCATTTTGATTTTTACAGGAAGCCTGTATGTTGTTTGAAAAAAGCAAAATGCTTTTTGTTTATTAAGAATTTATGTATACATTTTTAGTTCCTTTTGAACAATTCCTTAAAAGGTTTAAATTAATAAACCTTAAAGAAAAGCACACTTTTCTTATAAAACTGCGATCAAAAATACCACCTTCACGACCTTTCGATTAGACATAAACTGGCTTCATCATTCACATTATTGTTATAATGGTGTTTGTGAATGTAATTATGTTTATCCACTTTTCTCTTTTCGTGAAGTTTTTGTAAAGAATTTATAATATTTATGTATCATTATCAGTTATCATCACATGCTCAAAGAGAATTGAAATACTATCATACAGATTTCAATTCAACTTGAAAATGAAACAAAATTGAAGCTAGACCTTTTCTATATCTTTCACATGCAATTTAATGTTCATTTATCCAAATACGATATACTACGATATCAGAAAACATGAAAAGCACAACCATATTCAAGTCTAAAAATGAAACAAAATTATCGCTAGACTTGTTAGGGCAGGGAAGGAGATATAATTTTTTTGTTTTTTGTTTTTTTTTGTTTTTGTAAAACTATAGCTAATGAACAGATTTTCCAACGAGAACACTTTAAAAATGATTTTAGTATTAAAATATTAATGGTTAGCTCTTATGCACAATTCCGAAAATATGGAAGGAATTTCGAAAATTCGAAAATAATTTCGAAAATTCTAAAATAATTTCTTCGAAATTTGGAAATCAAAATTCGAAAAAATTATCTAATATTTAAAAGATATAGGTACTTTTACTGTCTTTGTTAAATTGTTTACTTCTAAAAATCAGTTATAGTTTTATTAAAAAATATATGATACCTCCTTCCCTGTTCGCACAAGTCTAGCGATAATTTTCTTTTATTTTTAGGTTTGAATCTTTATTATACATAGTATTTCAATTCTCTTTTTACACATAGTATTTGTTATTCATGATTTCTGATATCGTAGTAGATATATCGTATTTGGATAAATGTACATTAAATTGCATGGGAAAAATATAGAGAAGAAAAATGTCTTACTTTAGCGTCAACAGCGGCACCAAGACACATTTTCAAAAACTATTTGAATTTTCAACTTATGGTAAATATTTTCAGCTGAAAAAAAGGGAAATTTTCAATTTACATTTCTTATAGAAAAGAGATTTTTATTAGTGAGTATAGAAAAATAGAGCGAAAATACTAACGACAATAAACGGTTTCGAAAACTTGAATAATTTTCTTTCAAATTTACACATTTTGTTGCTCCAAAAATTGAATATTATGGAAACGTACAACGTTTACCGTAAGAGAACTTTTTTGTACAGATTTTAATGTTTTGATATATTCTAATGAAAATTTTTAAAATTCCAAACATATTTTCAGTACCAAAAAATATCATCCATTTGATTCTATAGTTAATGTGCACACATACATACTACAGCAGTAAGTACATTTTCATGCAATTACATTTTATTTGCAAAAAAGCATCAGAAGAACATCAAGGAAGAAAATTTTTATTAGCTTTTTTTTTTATCTTTTGTTCAATTTATTTATTCATTTTTTCTTCGATTCTACTTCATTGTTTCCACATATGTAGGTATGTATTTCTAACAATCCTTAAAACCCAACGATGCATATCTTTATTCAATTTTCTTAGTTTAATTTTCATAATGTGTACATAAATTCAAACTGTTGCACAACTAAAAATATTCAGTAAAATTTTTTACCGTACATTCATCCATACATGAAGTGTATTATTATGTATATCTATTGTTTATTTTTACAAGTATTTAATGCTACATATAATTGTTGGACTTGAAAGATATTTTGAGTATCATACATACAAAAAGTAAAAAAAAAAAAAAAAAATAAGAAAAGGAAGTTAACTTCTACAGCACATATGTACATATACATACAATAAAAATATCATTCTTATCGTTATCCTCATAATGGTATTCGTTTTGTCATCATCATTATTATTATAGTTGTGTATCCTATCTATCCTATCTGCCCATAAGATTTAACTAGACGTTTTTAAAACTGACCATTATCATTCAAGAAGATGTACGAAAAGAAAAATGTTGAAAATACATATTATTTTGCAAAAGGGATCATAAGGAGCATCATTTTCTAATAGTATACCACATACATATATAGTAAGTCCGAATAAGAAAGATATGTTCCTTTTTGGTTACTTTGTACTATATATGATAGTGGATTTTTCACATATCCTTTTTCACACAAGAAGATACACACATACATATATTTCTTGTTGGTTTGATTGTTCATCTGATTGTGGCACAAATGGGATTTTATTTGAATTGAATTGAGAATAAGAAAAAGGAGACAAGAAATGGATCTGTATATATATAAATATTTTTGTATGAATGTAATGTACCTTATTATACACATATAATATTATGTACATATGTATGTATGTTTTATAATGATTAAAAGACAGAAAATTTTTTTATAGCTGTGACTTTGGTTTAAGATAATATTAGCAACTTCTGTTGTATCCTTCGCACATCACAATGGAAGGATGAGTACTTAATAATTTATCCTTTGGTATCCTTTCGTTTCGTACACTATGTATACAATTTTTATTTCTTCATTTTAAAGAAGAAGAAAAAAAGTGTGGTTGGTTTGTTACTTACCTACCATCTCGTATCTTATATGGTCAGTCTTTTCTCTCATCTGTGTAGATGTAAAATGTCTTGTTGATTTATTAGCTTGAATTATCTTCAAAATTTATAACGTTCATACATATGATGCTTGTTATATTTATACATACATACATACATATATTAAATCATTGATGGGCATAGAAAAAAAAAAATTAAAAGGATAAAATAAATTACAGCACAAAGGGTATCTTCTTAGTTCAGATACTTATTTTTTTTTTTTTTTGTCTAACTTCCTTCATGCTTATAATATCAATATCTTTTGAATAAAACATGAAGAAAAAGTGTCAAAAGAAACGAGTACCATTTTGTTTACAAAATGAAAGTGAACTATGTATGTGTAATATTTCACATATAAATGATAATAACAAAATGAAAGACATTTTACAAACATACAGACATAGAAACAAAAATTTCTCATGATTAGTAATTGAATATTGTATTTTAAAATTTTTATTAGTAAATTTTAATGATCGTGGTCAACACACACACACACACACACATATATATATATATATATACAATATATGATTGATGTGTGATATGGCTAAATTGAATTGTAAAATTTAATATAAAAATAATTGAGAATTATGTCGATGATGTCTGTTCGTTTAATTTGGTTTGATTAAATAGAAAAGAAGATGTAAACATAAAATATACATTATCATTATAATATTATACACTTTGAGAATATCCTTTTTGCGGTTATTTTGTATAAAAGGTTATGTTCATTTAACAAACCTCATTCAATTAATAACCATACAATGCAAAATTAATCATTACATACATTAAGAAAATATGAATATTGTGCATTAAATAAAATAATATGGTTTTGGTAGTGGTAAGATTTAAATATATCTAAATATAAACGAATATGTATATGTATGTATATATCAGCTTTAGTACAATAATTTGAAATTTGTAAATTTTCATAAAATATGATTTAATTTTATTCGGTTGCATTGAATATTTGGCTATTGACCAAAAAACTTATTTTGTATTCACAATTGAATGAAATTTAATTGCTCAAAAGGATTTAAAAGGCAAATTATGGTCAATGTAATTACATATGTATGAATATAATTGTATCATTAGGTATACATAGGTATACATATCTAAGAAAATTATTAGCATAAATTTTCTATATTAAAGAAGAATTTAACGAATTGCTTTAAGTGTTTACTTAAATGTATCTAAGCTGCATATTATATCGAACATCTTATAAATTTATTCTAATTTTAATTCTTAGATTTTCCAAAGAGTTATTCCATACAATAATGTCTAAAATACTTATACAAAATTCTTTATTGAATAAATCAAATTGATTTTCTTAATAAATTTATTTTATTTCTTAATAGATTTTAAAATTTGAAACTTTTCAAAGGTGAAAATGACCTTTAAGGATGTAGTTTACAAAAAGGAGTCAAAGTCAAAATACATACGTACATACATTCGCATACAGTGGATCATTCTATAGTTTAAGAGAATTTTTTGAATTTATATTTTGAAAAAATTAAATTTTTGTATGGTGTTAGCTTCTTGTTGTTGGTGGGAGTATATTAGAGAAGAATTTAAAATTTGGTTTTTATTTCAAAATTTGAGCAAATTTAGCAACTTTTTTTTTTCAGATAAAAATTTGTATATAAATTTATGCAAAGTATAAATATGACGATCTTATATGGAATAAAATTCAATTATTACGTTCAGTGTTATGTATTCAAAATAGGTGTATATCTTTGGATACAATTTGATATCCTTAAATTAGATTTTAATTTGAAATATTATAACTGTTAAAATATTTATACAAACCAATATGAGTATAGGAAATCAAATTAAATAAGGGTTATGTAAAGGTATTCATATATCATATAAAATTTATTCTATTCCGTACAATAATTTTGACAAAATACAATAATAGGTACTTGTAAATTTTCGAAAAGGATTTCATACTGTGTCCTAAAGGTTTTGTTTATATTTACACAAATTTACTTCGAGAAGTATTTTTTTTTTCTGTTATCCTTTTTTGCCTTAAAAAAAAAGAACTAAAAAACAAAAGACACTACAAATTGAGAACATACACTTTATTTTTTTTAAATCCATTTAGGATTGATTTTATCTTTGAGAAAAAAAAAAAAAGAAAAGTAATGTCATGAAAATCTTCTCATATATCTACAAACAAACAAAATTTGAATTTAGTTGTTTTTGTATGAGAATTTGTTTTTATGGATTATTTACATTATCTTACAGTGTTTTCATCTAAAATATACACAAAGATGTATTATTGTGAGATTTTATCTAAAATAGATGCAATTCTAATTTACTTCCTGAAGTCAACTAATGGATTATTAAAAGAATAAAATAAAATTTTTGAAGAAAAAATATAGAAATAAAATCTCATGAAATCCTTAGATATCCTTTTTCTTATTTATTCTTTTTATTTTATTGTATTTTCTTGCATATGTGTGCATTTTTATATTCTTAAATAATGTTTTTGATATTATTTTTATGCAAAATAATTCCTAACATAGAGGTTTTACCACAAAATTGTGGTTTAGATAAAAATAGAAATGTGTATTTTATATACGTAAAACCCTTTTTTTTTTTTTTTTAAATTTATTTTTAAAGATTTTCATGGTACCTTTTGTGGTATAAATTTTGTAGTTTTTTCTTTATGTTTTTCGTTTTTTTTTTTTTGTGCTTTAAAATAACAAATAACGACAATGTGAAATATACTCAACTTAACTATAAAAAAAATGTACATATGTATATGTATGTAGGTATGTATAAAGAATCGAATAAATTTGTGTGAATTTTCTTTTGCATATTATGTGCTTATATAAAGTTTATATAATTTATATTACCAGTAAAAGGCGAAAATCCTTGATGTTCATGATTTTTATTTTAAAGTTGTGTGTTTGTAGGTATGTTTTTTACTTAAAAATTTATTTGCTTTGTTTTTCAAGTTTTTATTAAGAGAATGAAAAATGAAAAGAATAAAAAAATATGCAACAGTCTGTTTTAAATTTTATTCAGTGCACATTATTCTATCTTTTTGGTTTATTTACAGCTTGAATTTGTTTGAATAAAATATTTGATGAATATATAAACATACAATTTTTATTTTTAAAAGGAAAAAAAAAAAGAAAGAGTTAGTTGTTAGAATTATAGCGGTTTAAGTAAATTTTAACTCAATATGTGCACAGTAGTTATGCATAAATAAAAATAAGAGTATTATATGTATGTATGTATGTGTTTATGTTTTTTTTAGATATTTATTTATCTCATCATTTTGTCTTTTCGTGTGTATGGAATGTTTTTCTCATGTTTATTTTTTTTTTTAAATAATTCATTAATGCATATTCATTTGATTACTTTAGTATACAGAAACGCCTTCAGGATATTTGCATTTTCTTTTTCTGTCTGATTTTATTTTCTAAATGAACAAAGTGAAAGAAGTTGGATTTTAAAGCTTCCAAACAATACAAATCCAAAATTCAAAACGGAAGTATGAAATTATCAATTTAAAAAACTCATGATAAAATTAATGGAATGACAAATAGAACTTTATCTAAATTGTAAGTTTTAATTTAATGAAACAATTTCAGATAAACAATTTATGGATACCAGGTTTTTTGGCTGGTTTCTATATTGAGTTTAGTGAGCTATTTAAAGGTAAAAACGTAGGTTAAACTAATTTTCATAAACTTTAATAACTTTTATCCTTATAGAAGAAAAAATAAAAATCTAAATACCTATATAATTAATTTTTTATATACAACACGTTAACGCTATATACATATATCCTTTCTATACTATTGTATTTCATAAAACTTTTAAAAATCAAGAATTTCACACTTATTCTTTTTTCTAGAAAAAAAAAAAATTAACTTTTTTGTTTAATATCTTGAGGCGATTTTTTCAACTTTCATTAAAATTCAAATCAGATCCTTAACTACTTTTTTCATTATTATTATTTTTTTTATTTTCTTATATAATTTCGACCTTTTTCTATTTTTTTTTCTCTCTTCATATTTTAAGTTTCTTTCTAATAAGAAAGTCAATGTTTAAAAAAAAATATATATAATATAATAACGGAAGCCACAAAACTTTCTTGAAAAACACCAATAAAAATTATTTTATTTAACATTTTTTTTTATCCTTGTTGTTTTTTATCCGCTTTTTCTCATTTCCGTTGAGAGAAAAAATAAATATCAGAAATTTTTAAGTTCATCCATCTTAAAATTAAAAAAAAAAATATGTATACATAGATTTATACATATTATACATTTTTTTTTCTTCTTATATACTTATTTAGTATATTTCTCATAAATCAAATCTATGTGCGAGATATGCCATCATGAAATCATACAAAATCATAAGAACTTGTATAAAATAAAAAAGTACATAAAAAATGCAAAGTGTAGGATAGGATTTAAGACTGAAAAAAATAGTAATAAAATAAAATTTAAAAAAAAATTAAAAAAAAAAATAAGAAACTAGTGCAAAAACTAGCTTATGAAAGCATCCAAGCATTAAATACCCCATGAGCAAAATTAATTTTGCTATTAAAGTTTTTTTTTTTTTTTTTTCTAGTTCATATATGTATGTATGTGTGTATGATGTATATTATGAATTCATATAAAAAATTGAAACTAAAATCCATCTCTTCTTTCATTTTAACTTCTTTTTTTTTAAAACGTTTTTCTGGTTGTTTTCTTCTTTTCAAAAAAAAAAAAAAAAAATTTAAAAAAAAATTAAATTCAGTATAGAAAAAGTGTAATAGAAAGAATTTGTCCTTATAAAAGAATGTACTAGCAAATGTAGTCGAATATCTCATATCCGGAAATATCTAGAAAAATAAAAATAAAATTGTAAAAAGGATAATAAGTATATCTATTATGTAAAGATAAAACGACTAAAAAGAAATAGTAAGTGCTTAATGGATTGAACGTTTCTTTTTTTTTTTTTTTTTCACTAGAATGAAAAAAATAATAATTTTTCGATTTTACCGTCCTTGGGGCCTGTTCTTGTTTTTTTTTTTCTCTCCGAAAATAAAATTATATGAAAAACAACAACAATATATTTTTTTTCAATGTTTTGAAAGTTCATGAAAAAATTTTTTTATGCTGACAATTGCTGATATTTTGCATATAATTTAAATTTTTGTTATTTAGTTGAATAATGTATGAAAAAAAAATATATATATATATATGTATATATAGCTACTGGTATATTTCTAGTACAAAGAAAAAAAGTGATGTGAGATTATATAATTAAAAAAAAAAAATCAATTAAAAGTTATTCATAATTTGTAGTATAGGAATATATAAAAAGTGCTGTTGGAAGTACAAAAGGAGAAAAAAAATATGTATGAAAACATAATATTTTGAGATAAAATCAGACATTTGTTATATTTCATATTCATATACTTTTTAAGATAAAAAACTACAACTAATTATGCATTTAAAAAAAAACGATTTTTTTTTCTTGAAACTTTTTATCATTAAAATAAAATTTATTTTAATTTAAACTTATATATATATTTTTAAATTGAAAAATTTATTCAGAGAAGAATAGTAGCATATGTTGTTTGAAAATCTCTTCGAAATTTGTATGAATATAGAATCAGGAAAATTAATGAGAAAAGAAAAGAAAAAAAAATATATATTTGAAACCATATGATTTTATGTTATGTAAGAGAAAATTTTGTTGATATACATATACATATATGTATTTTACTTTCACTGATTTTTTTTTCAAGATATTTTAGTGAATTTTAATTAAATTCAATTTAATTCACACTCTCTAGTACTTGAAGTTTTTTATGTAGAATATTAAAATCAATATCGATTCTCATGGAAAATTTTTTTATTTGAATTTTTGTACGAATTCTATATTACTGTCTTGTAAAAAGAAATTATTCCTGTCACAAGATATACATATGTAGAAAAAGGATTGTCACAATTATAGAGGAAAAAAATTAATAAATGCATGTATACAGGTTCCGAATAGTTGAATAATAAATCTATTGCGAAAATTATTTTATACGATGGATAGCTGTGAAAAATTTAAACTTAGAAAAAAAAAAAATGTATGTATGTTTGTATACTAAAAAAAACATAAAAAACTCATATTCGGTGTCAGCTTTTCTAGAAGACAAAATTAGGAAGAATAAAAAGAATAACAAAAATACATCATAAAACCCGAAGCTCGAACTGTACGTCAGAATAAAAAATTTTTGAAGAAAAGGATTTCAATATTAATTTGTCACATGATTTAACTTATATCCACTTCTTTAAAAAAAATCGCCAAATTAAGTAAATGACAAAAGTTATTAAAAAATATTACAGTGAAAAAAAAAAATTAACAAAAAAAAAGATTTGAGAACCAGTAAAAATCATAAATTTCCTTCAATTTTAAACAATAGCTGACTAATGATCGATAGCCAATAAAAAACATTATTTAAAGTTTGATCGTCAAAAAAAAAAAAAAATAACTGTTCATAAAGGACGAAATTTTTAAATTCACATATTTGGCATTTCACCAAGAAAAAATTTTTTTTTTCAACATAAAGGAAAATTATAATGTCAGGGAAAAAAACATACAATGACAAAAAATTGGCATATTACCCAAAGACCTATTACTTATCCAATTTATAACCTGTTTTTTTAATCTTTTTTTTTGTTTTTTGTTTTTTCAAATATTTTTTTTATTGTTTTTCAATTTTTCATGTCTCAAAGAACTAATCGTCCGAAAAACTAGCTTTATGTTGTCCTAAAAAAAAAAGTTTACCATTTGAAAGGAATAACAACAAAAAAAAAAAAAAAAAACAACAACAAAAATTGATAAAACTTTGAAAATATAGTTTTTATGCTTTTTTCTTCTATAATCCTTGCAATTTTTTCCATCGAAAAAAATATAACAATCAACCAACCATAAAATATCAAAGTGTGTATATATGTATGTATGTATATATATTTAGTTAAAGCATAAGGACAAAACGTAAAACGTATAAAAACTCAATACGGAAGTTAGGAAGAACAATTTACAATTTTTTTTTTCATATTTTTAATAAAAATCGGGGTTTTTCTTTAATACTTTTTTGTTGTTGTTGATATCTTTCGAAATTGTGTGCGACAAATATTATGTAGTTATGTTTGGTCAAGATTTTTAAAAGTTTTATGTATTTTTATTATTATTATTTTTTTTTTCTTATATTTTAAAAAGTTGTTTTAATAACTTTGTCTTTATAAAAAAATCTTTTCTTTTTTTTTAAACATAATTTTTTATCAGGTAAAACAAAAATATATGTATAGAGAAATTCAATAGAAAATGAGAAAAGTTTTAAATCATTATCGGTGGTACCATTTCACTATCTGACTACCCTTAACTATTTATTACCCATCATCCATCGTTGCATTTTGTGTATATCGATTGTCATTGTTCGATTCTTACTCAATAATTTTTGATTGTTAAACAAAAGTAGAAATGTACAAAACTCTTTTTAAGTTTAATCTAGCATACAGATAACACCTTTATTTTTATTTTTATTTTTTTTTTTTTTTTTGAAATAATAAAAGTTAAATACGTATTTTTTGTTGTTCAATAAAAAATTTTTTTTCAAGATGTATTTCTATTTTTTTTTTTTTACCCTTTAACCTTTTTATTTTTTCGTCCTTATTGTATTTTGCACTTTTCATTGTAAAAGTACTATTTCAGAAAATATATACATGTACATATATATATTTTTTTTTCATACGTACGATTTGTCACCTGGAATTTATGGTGTTGCGATAAAAGTCATACTCTTTTAAAGTCCTTTTTTTAATACAGACAAGATAAAAAGGAAAATAAAAAAAAGTAAAAAAAAAAAAAAAAAGAGAAATCAGTGTACATGTGTAATAGAAAATTGTATATTATCTATATTGAAAAGATACTTTAAAAAATATTGCACTACATACACAATAAAAATAGTAAAAGCTGATATTTGATATCTATATAGGTACATATATGTACATATGTATATCTTTTTGAAATACATATATGTATATACTTAAGAACCTTAAGGTACCATGGGTTTTTTTTTTTATGTGAAAATGTATAAATACGTAGGTGTTCACATAAGTCATTTTTAAAATAAGAGATATATCGTATAACAATTTTGGAACACGGTTCTACAAAGATAAAAGTTTTAAGTATTTTCTTTTACTTTTTTTTTTTTCGTTCTTAAAATTCACTTTTGTAGGTACTGTAATAATTTTTTATTATATATATTTTTTTTTTGTGTAAATGTCGAAAAATGAAAAATTTGAAATGATATAAATTGGTTTTATTTTTTTTTAAACTCTTGTTTTGTCGTTCTCATCGAACTTTCAAGAAAAAGTTCATACATATATATTTTTCGCTTTTATCAATTTTTTTTTTTTCGTTATGTATCATATATGAGGAAAAAAAAAATACACATTTAAGGAAAGAAAAACAATATGTCGATAAGAACATTTCTTTATGCGATATATAAAATTTATATAGAGAGTTTTATATTATGTACTCAAGTGAAGTACACATTAATATATTTTCTGTGTTTATCGAAAATACATAAATATTATATGTGTGTCATCGTTATAACAAGATTTTTTTTGTATTTTATGACATTTTCAATATCTTGAATAAAATATGTTTTTAAGATTAAATTAACTCGGTTACAGAATGATTTATGTAAGAAAGTGTAATTCTAAAAATGTTTTTCATATGAATTTATCATTATCCTTGTACAAAATATCAAAAAAAAAAAAAAATGTAATTTATAAACTGTAAAAATTGGAAATTATTATTGAAAATATTGTTGACAAGAAAAACAAAAACAGAGAAAAAAATATAGTTTTTCTGAGTAATAAAGTAGATAAATTTTAAGTTTATTTCTGTCTTCTGTCGTAAATAGATTTAAAAAATATTTTGAAATTTCTTGTAATAATGGTATATAGTAGTTCGGGCTGTGTGTTTATGAGAAGCAAGTCCATTCGGACTTCGGATACCAGTGGGATTAAATATGGCCTATCCTAAATTTAGTGCTATCCCAGCTATATCGTCCAGACCATCAAAGAATCTTTCTCCCAAACAAGAAAGCTTTGAATCTTCATTCTTTTAGATCTAAACATTCACAGAGTAAATGCACTATTGATTCTATTTCTTTTTCATCGATACAACTTCTGCAGGAATCATTCGATGGTACGCTGAGTTTATTGAGAAAAAAAAAACACTGCAATCTTTAAGTAATTTAATACTGTTTTTAATTTTTATAAAACAATAGATAGAAATACTCAAAGATCGAATTTCAACTAACTAAAACTAAAAACGGAATGAAAAATAAAGAAGAAAAACATTTTGAATTGGTTTCTTTTTTTTTTAAATTCAATATTTTAAAATTTTTTTTTTTGTTTCTTCACGAAACAATATAGTACCTATATCATATAAATATGTATACATGTGCATATAATCTTTTATTTAAAACATTGAATATTGTCTTCAACATACGGTTCAGTGCATATATGCAATCATTATCATGATTACACTATATATGTATGTATATACAGTACATGCATTTTTTAATAATGTATTTTAGTCTTAATATACATTCTTCTTCTTCTTATTTTTCCTTTTATCTTTTTTTTTTCTTATCAATTTTTATTTTTAATTTACATATTCACATATTTTTTTTTTTATATCGCAGATAAAATTTTTGCAATTCTACAAAATAAAGAAAAAAAAAAAATTGTTTTCCTTTTTTTTAGAATTTTTCTCGTGTTTTTGTTTTTAGAAATTCCAAAAAGCAATTCATTTTCTTGCGTTTAAATTAAAAATAGACTTTTCATCATCAGATAGGTTTTCAATTGTGTAGTACATGAAGATAAATTTGAAAAGAAAAAAAAAAGAAAAGAAAAGGGTAAGATTTTTTTTTAGCAGTTTACAATACGTCTAAATTCTAAATTTCAGTATTATTTTTATGTTATATGTTGTTTTTTTTTTTTTAAATTGTTTTATTTGTTTATTTTTAAAAGATTTCTTAATTAAATTCAAATCTTCTAGAAAGTAAAAATATTTTTTATATTAAACCATCAACAACGCGCCAGATAACTTTCGAATATTTAAATTGTTTCGATGTACTTACGTTTTTTGCTTTGCTTTATTTTTTATTGTGTTTTTTTTTGTTGTTGTTTTTTTTTTCAATCTATATATATATATATGATTATCGTGAATTATAAATCAAGTATATGCACTAAAAATACATATCAATTTTGTTTTTGTGAATATCAGAAAGTACTTACTTATGATATAAAACTCTTATAATTCTTGAAGTTGTACTATGAAAATTAACATACTAAAGAATTTTCTAATTTTAAAAAGTAACAAAAGCAAAAGAAACATATATGTATGTAGAATATATTTAATAAAATAGAAAGACGAAAAGAAAAAGTAAAACAACAAACAGACAAACTTGGGACAAAATACTGTCAGAATAAAGTATCCGTAATAATGAAGGAATTCCTTGGCAAACAATAATTTTTGTTCATGATTATAACAATTGTTATATTGTACTTGTACAGTACAATTTTATTTTAATGAAAAAGAATTTTTTTGTTTTCTTCTTCTTGTATTAGCTAATTTTGTTCATATAGGATAATGCAAGTATACACATATAGGACATATATACAATACATATATGTATATTAGAAAAATATTTTTATTATTACTGTAAAAATATAAGATAAATTTTTTAAAATAGAAATATTTTCAAAAACAATACAATAAGTCTAATTTATTAGAATAATGAATCTAAAAATAAATGGTAAGAAAAACAAAAAAAGGTAAAAAAATCTACAATATATTGCGCCATATTTTTTTTTTTTTTTTTGCAAAATAACGATTGTAATGACTAGTGAAAATTAATTAGATCTCTTGTTCAAAAAGATGAATTCCCTGTATCATATTACAATTAATAATAATATTTAAAAAAAACACCTGCTATATGATGTCTTTCATGAAAAACAAAACAAAAAAATTTGACATAGAAAATAATAATTTAAGAAGATACCATTAGTTTCTATTAAAGACTAAATTTTTGCATAACAATTTTACAGTTTTATTTTGAATATAATGCTAAAATTTTACGTAATTTAATTGTAAACTTTGTTTCAATGTGTATCTGTCTGTCTGTACGTCTGAAATATATATTTTTTTTCCTTGAATTTGATTATTTTGTTTTTTCTCATTGTTTTCAAGTATGTATATTAAAATGGAACATTAGATATATTTTTGGATAATTTATTTTGTAATATAACTAGGAGTCAGTTTTTTTTGTTTTGTTTTAGTTTTTATTTTTAAGTTTTTTATTATCATTAATGTATCTTGTTTTATAAATTGAGTCTTTTGTGGATTTTTGTTTTATGTATGAATTGTATTTTTATGGGTATGATCAAGTATGACAGAATTAAGTCCATATAAAGAAACATACTTTGATAGAATTCTGTTAATCCTGTCGCTATATATGTGTTCATATAAATGGAAATGTATCATGAATTTTAAAATTTTTGTTGTTTATTTTTATTTTTTATAAATTATGTTTTATTTATGCTGCATTATTTCGATATTAAGTTTCAAAATACCATTTTTTAAATATAACAATATTGTCCTCCTCTGAGATATCAAAGAATTCAAGATACTGTAAGCTTTTGAAAAATTGTCGCAGTTTTATTCTTTTATTTTAAGCTTTTAAGTAGAATTTGTAAAATGTAAAAAATAAAGTCTATTTTTCTATTTTTTAAAAATTGAATAAGTCCTTTTTTCTATAGTTTCACCAAAAAAAAAAAAAAAATTAAAATTAAAATAATAAAGTGTATCCTTGATTCGAATTCAATTTCAGCTAAAAATTTTGTTCATAAAATATAGGAGTTTATTCTGAAATTTTTAAATTACATTAAAAACATTTAATTTCTTTTATGTGTTTTTTGTTTTTATTTTAAAATAAATTTTATAAAAGCTATCATATTTTTGGGAATAAAATTCGAAAATTCATTAAATAAAACTTTTTTTTTTATCATCAATTCAAATTAAATTAAATTTATTATGAACTTTTAAAAACTAAAATATTTATTTTCTATTTTATCAAAAAAAAAAAACAATTTCCAAAAAATTTATGTAAATGAGCTTAATGAAGTGAAACATTTTTAGAAACCTCTAAAAATTTAAATTATACTGCTATGATATTTTCATGTAGGTACGAAAAATGATGCTGAAGAAACAGTAGAATATAACAAACATCTGTTTAGAAGTCTAGAAAATACTAAATAAACTTCACCGCATAAAATGCATAAGTAATGATGAAATTTCATTTTCGGCATTTTAGGCTTTTTTCATATAGAATAGAATATTTTCCTTATCCTTTTAAATGATGATTATAATTATGATGATGATGATGATAACATACTGTTTTTTGCTGATGCTTATGCATATTTTCTTCTCTAAAAACTTTTAAACAACTTGCTTTTGCTATAACTCAATTAATTATTATATATGTACATATTGTGTGTGTGTGCATGCATGTGTGTTTGTGTAGTTTTTAAATAATTTTATGAAAAACGAAAAATTTGATGAAAACTTCATGTGTTGCTAATATGTGCGGCGGCATTGTCTATCAAAAAATATGTACATTTTATAAAAGTGACTCTGCATATATGCATGAACAGAATCATTAGGGCTTTTTTGTTGTTGTTGTTTTCTTTCTTATTTTGTTTTGAATTAATAAATACAATTAAAATTGCACACTAAAATTAAGAGAAAGGAAAACAAAATTTCATTTAACTTTATTTATTGTTTGTTTCAGCTTTTTAAAAGTTTTTCTACTTTTTTTATTCTTTCATTTATTAAATTTTTGAAGAGACAAAAACAAAGAATTTTACAAAACATTTTTTTTCTTCAAATTTTGAGAAACTTAACATTGTTAAAATATTTTTTTTTTTTTTTGCTATGAAATAATGAATACAAGATCTGTCATACAGATGTACGTACATATAAGGGAAATTTGAAAAACTTTCGTTCAAACTTTTTTGTATGAAAATATATTTTTTTTTTTTTTTAGTTTTTTTTGTAAAAATTTTTTTCAGTTGGTCCGTTAAAAAGTTTTTGAAACTATTAATAGTATTACGAAAAAGTTGTTTAATGTGCAAATTAAAAACAACTTTAGATTATTGAAGGAAAAAGTTTTTTTCTCTTAAAAAAAAAAAAACCAAGAAAGAAATAATAAAATTCAAATGAAATTCAAATGTAAAGGAAATAGTCTTTCTAATAAATATAATTTTTTCATTGCAATAATTATTTGTTGCATAGCGAAAAATAAAAATAACGGTAAAACAATTTCTGTTCTAATTTAATTTTCTTTCAAATTAAAAATTTACATTTAATAAGGAGAAGTTTTCATCAATCAATTAAAAATGACTATGTGCGGACAGTTTCCACTTTCTAGTCACCCTGGTGACACCAAGAGAGAAATCCGTCTGGAGATACGGGCATGTTAGATTAGAAGAAGAAAGAAGAAATTAAGAGAGCATTGTAAGGAGAGTATTTCTAAGGACTTTGAAAAAAATTGTATAAGGTTTGAAAATAAGAAAACATATTTTTTTATCTTATTTTTAATATTTTCTAAAATTTACTCATACCTTATTTGCTATTTTATTTTATTAAAAATGTCGTATTTTTAAAAAAACAAAATTTTGTTTTCAAAATATCTTTAAACTTTTTATACACTTAAGTCACGTAGTAAAATATGTTGGAAATAAAACTTATTCAAATTATATTTGTGCTATAAGTACATAATCTTGATCTCAAATTTATTTAAATAAAATATTTTTATTTTCTGTACTGAATTTTGAATAATTTTGCAAATAAAATTCAAGGCAACAGAAAATAAATTTTTAATACATTTTTCCGATTTTGAAATAAATTTTACGTTACAGTTTCCGAACTGATGAAAAACAACTTCCATACACTTTCTTTGATATAAAGAAAATCTTATTACATTAAAATATCAAAATGATATTATTTAGAGTATTTTTTACATAACAAGCGTCAGTTGGTGAAATTTCAAGTTAATGTTAAAGCGATCATATATCATAAAAAAAAGCTGAACACATACTCTCAATTATCTTTATTTACTTTTTACTTACATGCTTGTAATTTATTTATCTTTTATTACTTTTCCTTATTAAATTCCTTATTATTAATTTTTTATTTTATTTTAATAAAAACATTATAAATTATAATTTGAAATCAATCAATCTTACTTGATCTTATTCAATTTGAAATCGATTTATAAAAGATTTTAACAATTTTCCTTTATTTATTACATTTTTTTATTTTTTTTAAGAAAAAATAAAATTTTTGTTTTCCTCATTTTCTTTTTGAAAATTTCAATTTTCTTTACTTATAGAAACATATTATTTATTTAGCTAACAAAATAAGAATAGGCAGACATAAAAAAAGGAATAAGAAAAATACAATTTAAAAAAAAAAAAAGGTATTTTGTTATTCCAAATTGACTAACGATCCTCATAATTCAAGAACTGACTTTTAAAGTAAATCTTTTTAAATTTACACTATGACCCTATCATCAAATAAAATGACTTAAGAAAAAAAAATAAAAATAAAGCATCATCAAGAATGTGAAAAACGAAAAAAAAAAACCAAACAGAAAAAAAAAAATATACGTAAAAACATATACCAGCTTTTATACTAACTAAATGATTGATTACTGTTCAAGTGCTGATGACAAACTTGTATCCTTGTATCTTGTATCATGTAGAAAATAAAAAAAAAAATAAAAAATAAAAGAAAAAAGTGCGTTACAGTATAAAAAGGATACATATAAGAAAAAACAAAATACCACCAACATACCTAATCGACTTTGGATCCATGTTAAGTAGATTGTCATTATCTTTGGGTATTCTTGGGAAATAAAACATTTTTTGTTTTGTTGTATTTTTTTAGACCTAAAGCTTTTTTTTATTAGATTAAAACAGTATGGGATTTTATTCTAATATATGTAATGTAGTTTTTTTTTTTTGTGTTTACTTTTTTTTTATTTTGTATTTTGATTTTATTTGCTGATTTTGAAAAACAAAAACAAAAAAAGTTTTTTCAAAGCAACTTTTGTTTTTGTTCATGTTTTTTTTGCAATATAAAAAATTAGGGACATAAAAAATTACCAATCAATGTGTCAATGTATACATATATATTGCGCCGTTAATAAAACATAGTCCATAAGAAAACAAAACAAAAAGCCTTAATGTTTATATATTTTGCTGATTTTACAATCAAAATATAAAATGATTAGAAAATATAAATGATGTGAGAAATTATATAAGAAGAGCAAAAAACTAAATAATTTTTTCTGAATTTGACACTTTATCATTTTTATAATATGATAGTGATTGTTGTAACGTTGTGTTAAGTATAGGAAAAAATTATGTTTTAGTCGATTTTCTGGTAAGGAAAAAAACATTTTTTCTGAAAATTTTTGTTAAGAATTATGAGTTTTTAAATTGATGAATTTTCAAGGACATACATAACTCAAAAGAATTGTGTTCCATAATATGAAATTCAATTTTAAAATTTTTATTTTAAACTTAAAAAACGTTGAAAATAAGTTATTCAAATAACAAAAATTGTGTTTATAATTTTATATTCAATCTTCGAAACGACTTTAAAAGTGTTAAACGTTGAATTATTGTTCTCTTAATAGCATTAAGGATAATATATAAGTATTAAAATTTTTTTAATTAAAAAGATTTCATTGTAAAAAAATATAAAACTTTTCTGATAGACAAGTATATTAATTCTGTGCGTTTAAAAGTAAAAAAAAAAAAAAAGCAAATAATAAAACATCATGTTTTTAAACGTGAATTATTTACTTATTTATTTATTATCTTCCATTTCATTTCATAATTTATTCAACTTGACAAATTGATTTTCATCGCATAATTGATATCATAATATTTTCATTTAAATAAAAATTTTTAATTTAACTTTTTTTGTTTTTGTTGTGCTTTTTTACTTTAATCTTTTATAGGTTAAAAAACTCATTTTATTATTCAGAAAAAAACAAAATAAAAGAAAATGAATTACACATTAAAAATATACATTATATTTTCATCTGAATTGATGAATGACAAAATGAATGTATTTTATATAAAAAAAAAATATATATATTTTTTATTATTTGGATACACCTACTTGATATGATAATGCATTCACTCATTTTGTTCATTGACGCTTTAATATGCGGTTTCATTTATTTCTTCAATTTATATTATTTTATTTTATTTTATTTTTTTTTTATTTTCAATTTCTTTTTCATTTAAATAATTTATTTATATTTTTCAATTGTTAAAATAGTCATTATACATATAAAATCATTTCATTATGTTTGTCATTAATTTCTTCGTAAACACAATGTTCGTGTTCAAGCAATACATTATTGAAAATGACAATGAGATGAGATATACATTTTCATTTAATTTTTTTTTTTTTTTTTATTTATTCTTTTTCACATATTTAATTTTTTATTTTTACACAATTAAATTTTTTTTTTTGTCAAAATAAATTTATATTGTAAGTACATAATTTATATTAAATGAGACGTGCAATAAGTAGATACTTAGTTATTTTCAAAATTTGGTATATTGTCAAATTATTTTTAAGTATGTAAAGATTATTTTTTTATTTTCTTAAATGAACGTGACAAAGATGAATGTTCTAGTTTTAGGAATTGAGCAAAAAAAAAAAACAAAAAGAGATGTTTAATTATTTTTTTTTTAAAGATGAGAAAGAAATTTATTTAAGCAATAATAAGATAACATATTATTATAAAAGCGATGATAGACATGGTTAAAATAATTTCTTTGATTAATTAATTGAATTTTTTGTATTATTTTACATATAAAATATTTCAATAAATATGTACAATTTTTAATAGAAAACTAAGTTTCAAGAACGTTCAAAAGTAAAAAAAGATTATTTTATTTTAGTCAGAAGAAAAAGAAGTATGCCTAGACGTACGAGGAGAAGAACAGTATAATAGCAGCTGGCTAGTTGTTAGTCCTAGACAAGGATTGAAGATTTATTTTTTCGAGGAGTGATACAAAAGAGAGAGAAAAATTTTTTAGCAAGTGAAGCTCATCTAGAATTTTCATTAAAAAAAGCGATAATTATAGCAGCTACAGTATAAAAGAAAGAATCCTGGCTAGTAAAAAGGTCATTCGAAAACAAGGTGAATGTCATGGCAGACACCTCCTCCTATATATGAACTTGACTGTGTCCTTACAGAAATTTTCAAATTTTTTCATTGCCAAGTAATTTGAAAGACACCAAATAAATAGTACACTGTATCCAAACACATAACTTTTTTTTTTAAAAACAAGATTTTCAATATTTAACATTTATTTTGCAATAAAATAAAATCATATTTCTTTTTTCTTTTTACTTTTAAGAAAAAAGTCATAATTTTATCTTACTCAGGTGGTAAATTTTTATTACAAGTGACATTTAAATTAATGTTTTTTTTTCTTATAGGTACATATTTGAAAAAAAAAAATATATATATATACATATACCTATTTTTTTCTTTAATCAAATTTTCACTTTCACGTGTACCTATAATACATATCTGATGAACATAATTTTTTTTTCTCTAGAAAATGATATGTCATAATATAATTTTAATTTATACGAAATTCACCTGGAAAAAAGTGGTATTCTTTTCTCTTTTTATTTTTTTTTTATCAGTATCAAGAAAATGTATTTTTGATGACAATTTTTTGAGCCTACAGAAAAACAAAATTCAAAATGAATGTGATATGAAATACGAATATATTGTATGATACATGTGTACATATTAGATATTTTCTTAGATACAAAAATAAAAAAATATAAGTACATTAAGATTCAATTTGAATAAAGCCTTTAAAAAGCTTAAAATACTTATTAGGTATACCTACTATAATTTCATGTTTTATTCCACCCTTAACATTTCATTCCTTAGGTGATTTCGTATAATATTTTCAAATATACTTTATTTATCTGATGTATAAATATAGATGGAAGTTTATGATACATAAATGTTTTTTTAAATATGTTATTTTATTATAAAAAGTAAGTACATTATATAAGAGCTTATTGTAGAGATACTGATATACATACATATATAATAATTTTCGATTCAACTTTTTTGAAGGATTTTGTACATGTTTTTTTTTTTCCTGTGTAGAAGTATTATTATATAATATTACAATGATAATTCTAAATATGTATGTGATTTTATTTTGTATGATAAAATTTTATTTTAAATCCAAATAAAAAAAAAAGTTTTTTTTTTTTTTTTGTAAACTTTCTTTATCATAAATTTCTCTATTTCCAGGAATCACAAGGCAATTATAATCGTTTTTAAATTATTAAATATTTTTTTATTAGCAATTGAGGTTCATTAAAAGTATATAGCTGTGCTGCATAATAATAAAAAAAAAATGTTAATTTAACGAGAAAATAAAAATTCTATTAATATGTCAAGACCGTAAATTTTTTTTCTCCCTCATGATATTGTTTTTTTTAACGTTTCACATTTTTCATGTAATAGGTGTATGCTATAATCATTGATACCTTTAAGACTTGACACATTAAATTATAGTACAGGGTAAAAAAAAAAAAAAACTATCATTAACCTGATTTCACATTCATACTTACATACATATATGATTGTGCACTATTATTATCTTTATTTCACGTCTGCATTAAAAATATATGTAGATATATGTATGTATGTATATTTAATAAAAATTTAATATACTCCAAATAACATACGAGTAAACTAGTATATAAAATGTAAATGATAATTTTATTATCAATAAAAATGAGAATATTTAATTGATAAAAAATAGGACTACATTAATATCACATTTATGTCACATTAAAAAATTGAAAAAAAAAAAAAAAAAGTAAAAGATAGGAAGAAAAAATAAAAATATTTTTCATATATTTTTTTTTTAATTGCCTTTTTTATTTTTTTATTATTATAAAGTTTAAAATACTTATAGGAATCATCATAACGATATCTACTATATAAAAAATTATAAAAGTAAAATAGGAATAAATCAAGCATACAATTGTGACAGATCCAGAAAAAAAAAATTGTATGACAGGAAAATAAAATAGCGTATGCTTGTGTTTTTTTTTTTTTTGAATCATAGCTAAAGAGCTTTTGAAAGCATTCAACTGTCAAACAGCATCAATCATTAAAATTAGATCGGTTGCCATGAGGAAGTAAAATTTCAATTATAAATGCACTTTATTCATTTTTTTTTCAATTTTAATAATTACATTTTGAAAAAGAAAAAAAAATTGACAAGAAAATTTTCATGAATATGGGTTATTTTTTTATCCTTTTTTTTTTTCGATATACAAATATGTGCAAAGTAAAGGTGAACTTCTAAAAATTTTTCAAGTTTTACTTCACTTTATTATTGTCAGAATTTCTTTTTTAAATATTTTAAATAAAAAATTAGTTCATTTAATTAAATTCATTCATGTCAAAAAAATGCTTTTCATATCTCCGACAAATATAAAATTTACTTTAAAAAATCATTGCGAAAAATTTAATCCTAAAAGGAAATAAACAAAAAAAAAAAATTTAATTACATCAATTTTTAATCATAAATTGCATAAAAGAAAGTAAAAATAAAAGTAATTCTAGGTGACAAAAGCATAAAATTCATTTAAAATGTCCACTTTATTAATTTTTTTTTAAAAATATTTTACACCGGAAATTTGATTTGTTAAATCAGATAAATTTTTATTAAAAAAAAAAAAAATGAAAAATGAAATCTAAACTAAAATATGAAAAAAAAAAAATTCAACTAAAAGTTACATAAGAAAAATAGATTTTTTTGATATTTTCTTTTTTCTTCTCTTGTTTTCGTTTTTTTTTTTTCCATTTCAGATTATTTATTTTTTCCGTTTTTATGTATTTTTGTTTTTTTTTTTTCTTCTTCTTACTTATTCATAGGTGGACAGGTAATTAATTTTTATGTGATTTGATTTTCAATCTTCACAATTCACAAGATAGTTGACGATAAATACCAAAAGAGTATTATAATGAAAATATACCATATACACGTTTTATGTTTAAGGATATAAATAAGAAAAAAAAAACAGAATTATTTAAATCAAAATGTAACAAGTTAAAATGTTTTCAGATAAAGAAGTTTTATATGAATCGTGTTGTAGAAAATTGTTAGTATGCATGATATTTATTCTTATATGTATATGTGATGCACATCGTCTTGAGAAAACTTGAAGGATATCTTTAAGTTTCATATATGTACTTTGATTTCCTTTATAATATTTGATTTTATATTTTATTTCTTTTTTTTTGTAGAAATAAGAGAAAAGCATCTGTATAGAAAATTAATGTATAAAACGTGCAATCAAGACGAAAGATATTCGTTTTGTATTTATGTATGTGATATTATGTGTGTTCTTTGTTCTTTTTTTTTATATATGTATATGCGGTTCAGTGTGGAACATTAAAATCTAACATTGATGATGACAGGTAATTTGTTGTTTTAAGATTTATGAAGACAAAAAGGATATATATGATGATGGGGATAATGATAAAATATATGTAGTTTTTTTTTTGTTAGATAAAATCTGTGTATAACTCAAGTATTAACGATTACTTTACCTGATGTCGTAGATTAGAATTAAGTTTTAATATTACATGGTTTATGTTTTCGACCTAGTTTTTTTTTTCGAAATAGATTCATTAATTTTAGGATTTTCATAATTGTGTTCGTTGAATTTATTTCATATAATATCATAAAAATATCGATGGTAATATAATGTAAATAACTAAAGAGAACCTTTATTATAATTCATTCATGCAAGTTAATAAATATTTTACATATATCATCGTGTATGTTGTTTTTGTTCTTTGGGAAATTTTTTCAATAATATTGCCAAATCATTTATTATGTGAGTATTTAATACATATGTAAGTGGTTTTTATTTAAGTAAAATTTGCTTTTAAGTTATTTTATAACTATTTTGAAATTCCAGATCTAAGACTGAAAAATCTCCATATGATCGTCCAAATGAAACCAGTATAAGACACTTCATAAAGTTTCTTTGGCAATTGGAAATGAAAAGTAATACCATAGAAATTTTGTGGATATATAAATTTAAAAAAAAATAATAATAATTAAAAAATATTCGATAAATAGTTTTCAACACAGAATTTTTTTTGTTAGTATTTTCAAATAAAAGCTTTGTCTACAAATTCCCAAATGGATATACAATGTTTAATAAACCTGTCAATTGTTCAATAATTTGGTTCTCATTGTGTTTGTTCTTAGAAATTACATTTTTAAAACAAAAGACAAAAGTAATTTTTCAGCTTTTTTTAAAAAGTTTTTCACCAGATAATTGAAATCAATAATAATCATTAATTATAGCGCTTTTCAATTGATTGAAGGTTGTATATACTCAAGTGATTTTAAAACTCATAATTATCCTTTTCACAATTCAAATAAAATTCATTTTTTACAGTTACCTTAAACGAAATATTTTTCATATAAATATTATAGTACAATCCTAAAATTTGGTCAGTTATTTAAAAAAAAAAAAACATGAAATTAATAACAATTTCTTTTGTCATATTTTTAATAATTATTTTTGAAGTAGCAAAAACAAATGCATTTGAAATAAATTTTATTTTGAAAATTTTAAAAAAATTGAAAAATTTTTATAATTTCAATACGATGACAATTTTTAAAAGTGTTGAAGTGAATCTGAAAAATACTGATAATTTTCAAAAATTTTATTTTGAATTAGAAAAAAATTTTCATAATAATTTAACAATTATTCATTCATCGAAAAATTTCGAAATTGAATTACAATACATTTTAGATAATAATCTAATTAATTTAGTATTTTATGAAAATGATAATGATAAAATTTTTGAAATTTTTGATTTAGCATTACGAGGATATCATATGACTAAAATAATTTTTATAAATTTAAATTTAAAAAATACTGTTGAAAATTATTCAATGTTTAATTTATTTGAATGGACATTAAAAAAAGCAATGATTAATTGTATTCTAGTGTTAAAAAATAATAAAAATTTATCAGAAATTTATAATTATGATCCATTTCCAGAAATTAATATAAAAAATATTACAAAATTATCAATAAAAAAATATTTTATAAATGAAAATTGCCGTAATTTTAAAGGTTTTAAAATTAAAACAATTTATAGTCAAGCATATCCACGATCATTTAAATATCGTAATAAAAATGGTAAATTAGAATTATTTGGTACTGGTGGTACAATATTAAAAGAATTTACAAAATATTTAAATTGTACAATTATGGAATTAAATTATGAGAAAAAAAATCAAAGTATTAATGAAATAATTTATAAATATATTGAAAATGAATTAATTGATATACCATCGATGCCATTAATTTTATTTGATAGAATACGTTATGGTAGTAGTTATCCAATAATGGTATTAAAATTTTCAATTATTTTTCCAAATGGTAAACGTTTACCAATTTCTCAATATATTATTCATGCATTAAAATTAAATCTTTGGATAACAATTATATTTATGATATTCTATTTAACAATTATGTTATACATTGCAAGATCAAAAATTTATCATAAAATTGAATTTGGAGAAGCATTTATACAAATGATATGTGTTATTATAAATTTTCCATATCCAGAAAATATTTATAAAAAAATAAAAAATTATCGTATAATTATAATTTATATTATATTAAATATATATGGTTTTATTTTAACAAATATTTATATTGCATCTATGACAAGTTTTTTATCAACAATTGTTATTGAATCACCAATAAATTCTATAGATGATATGATTGATCATAATATAAAATTATTAAGTTTTAAACATAATTCAGATTTTATAACAAAATCAGATAATTTACCACAATTAAAAAAATTTATAATTAATGTTGATGAGAAAACAAGTGATTTAATTAAAGAACAATTGAATATATCATATGGTTATCCAGCAACACAAGATAAATGGGAATTTATTTTTAAACAACAAATGTTATTAAAATATCCAATTTTTCGTGTTAGTGATATTTGTATTGGAACATATTTTTTATCATTTCCAATGAAATTTGATTCAATATTTATGAAACCATTGAAAATGTTCACTATAAAAATGGAACAAGGTGGATTATATAGTTATTGGGAGAATGTTGCATTTAGACAATTGGTATCAATTGGTAAAATGAAAATTCTTAAAGATAAACCAAATTATCCTGAACCATTACAAATTCATCATTTGGAATATATATTTTGTGGATGGTTAATTGGAAATTTTTTGGCAACAATTTGTTTTGCATTGGAATGGATAAGATATAGATTATCGTGTACAAAAGAGAGAAAATGTGGAAAAATAAAACATTAATTGAATAATTGAAAATTGTATACGAATAATAATGTAATTGAATTAAATAAATTAAATACTTAATTATTAATTAAATTTATTTTTTTTTTTTTTTGTATTTTATTTGAAACCAATTTCAGAAACTAATACTCTACTACTTGGGTTACTGATCGTCCATTTTTCTTTTATTATTAACATAACTGTTTTTAGTTTAAGCTTAGGCATTGTTTGTTTGTGAAAAATTACAAATTTTTACACCTTGGTTGAATTTTCAGTTCTTGAATAATCAAAGAAAGTTTTGACAAACAACTTTTTGATGATAAAAATGATTTTTAAATTTTCTATTCCATCATAAAAATCATTTACAAAAAATAGCATAAAATAAAGAAGTAAGAAATAAATTTAAATATTTTCAAAATTTATTTCAAAGATTGTAAAGGTAGAACAAATAAAGAACATTATCTTGACATTTAGAAAAAAAAAAACAAAAAGATAATTATGCTTAAAGCATTTATTAAAAAATCATGGAATAAGAAAATTAAAAACATAAAACAAGTAAATGAAAATTTTAGACTACATTAAGAATTTCTCATAAATTTATAAGGTAAGAAAATACCAACAAAAGAATAAGGAATGATAGTAAATATTAAAAATTCTACAAAATTTAGAATTTTGTCGATAACAATTGTATACGTACACATAAATAAATAAACATAAATTCGAACGAAAAATAAGAAAAATTTTATGAAGGTAAGTAAGCAGGTAAGACAAAATACCACCTAAGGAGTAGGAGCTTTTTTGTACAACGACAAGATACACAACCGCATCGATATGTTTCTGTTCTATTTATTTTCTATCTTAGATTCTATGTTTAGTTTTTATTTTGATACATAAGTAGAAAATATTTTAATTTTATGTCCTTAAGGTATATTATATTCTTTAGCGTGTGAATATTTTTCAGATACAAAATAAGAACATTATAAAATAATAATGTTATTTTCAGTGCTTATAGATTGTGTACTTTAGCACATTCTTTCTGTATAATACTAATGTGTATTTAAAATCTTTGCTTCTCCTTTTGTTTTTTCTTAATTTTTTTATAATAGCCTTTTTTTTTTTAATGTTAATGATCTTCAGCCTTTTAAAATTCTTTTTCTTATTGTTAGAACAAACTCCACACAATCAGCTTCAATAAGTTTTAATGCACATACATATGTATACATACATATTTATTTATGGTAGAAAAAAATTGGAAAAGTAAAAAAAAAAAAAATCGACATAATTCTTTGTAGAAAAAGCTTTCGGAAATCGCTTTTTTATATATTATGACATATGATCTGAAAAACTGATCTACGTGTGATCAAAGTGTCGTTAGTAATTTTTTTTTCTGACCTTGTTTCGGATTTATATTCGTATGGGACATTGTGATTTAAGTTTCGAACTACTATATATTTATCGTACGTTTTAAATAAAGTGGTAAATATGAAAATTGAAATCCAAGCAGAGTGGTAAAAATATTTGATAAGAAAAATCTGAAAAGACCAAGCTAATTCAGTTATGAAGACAATTGCTGCGCTGGAATAAAAAATCTATTTTGCACTCACGAACACCTTTTATTCTAAGTACATATGTATGTACATAATATGTTTTTGGTGTTATATATTGTTTAAAAATTTTTTCTTCAAGTTTCTACTTTACAATTTAATATTTTCATTATATTTTTATTTATTCTTAATTTTTTTGTTTCATATTCATCTACCTTGAAACATAATGTTTTTCTTTCTCTGCATGTTTTTGAACATCTCATTTTGAAAAAAAAAAAAAAACCTTATGTTTATTTTTCATACATAAATATATTTGCATATAATTGAATCATAATTAATTGCTTATGTTTAATTAAAGTTTTTTTTAAAAAAAAAAATGGTTCCAGTAGCGTATTTTAAAATATGTAAATAAGAAAAAAAAAAAAAACTGGAAAAACATAAAAATGTACACTAGTAAAACATATGTATGTATGTACTTATTCTTTAGAAGGTATAGCTTTTGTATCTTGTTGAAACAGAAGAAAAAAAAATGCATTTTTATTATGAGCTCAGCACTTCTACTTTCTTGTTTTTTTTCTTCTTCTTTATTTTTAATTTTTGCTATATGAAAATTTGTAATTTTCATTTCAATTTCATTTTTTTTTTGTGAATGCCATATTTTAGTAAGGATGTTGTTATACACTTATCATGATATGTAGATATGTATAAAGATTATATATGTACATATGTATATACATACATTAATGCTTATTCAGTCTATTCTCATAAATTTTTATGATTTATATTATGTCATGGTGAACTGAAAATGTCCTAGTTGTACATTTTGAAACTTTTTTAAAAAATTTTGTCAGATTTATGTACCTTTTGGCAATTTACCAGCAATAATAGAATTATGTAGCAAACAGCAGCAGATGAGATATCAACTATGTAAAAGATGATAATAGTATAAAATTGAAAAGTTTGTGTATAGATATAAAGGTATTGCATACATAATATACTTGATTTTGTGATGTGATAGTTTTTGATGAGCTTCAGCGAGTTGATGATAATACTATCGTACAATAAAAATACACGGATGATGATAATAATAATGATGACTATGATGATGATGATGATAGTTCAGTTTTCAATTTTTTGTATACCTGTTGAATTATATGTAAGACAGGATTCAAGCTAATATGAATGTCAAGTGTATCCTAAATATATGTATATGTATATAAAAAAAAAATATATTTTATCTACCATGTGTAGAAATTATGTTGTCAAAGATGATATTTTTATTGCTTCAAAGGTTTTGAATGTGTTGATATGATTATAATGAAATATTACTTTTGTTAAAAGATTTTTAAAGGAAAATTATGATGATTTTGAATAATAGAAATAAATTTGAAAATGTTTTGAAAATGAATTGTTTTTAATTAAGATTATGTGACTTGTAGATTTTTGTAGAAATCTTGAAAAGAATTTATTAAAAATGCTTTTTTGACACATTTTCCAACATAATTTGTACATAATATCAATTTTAATTGTATATAAGTATTAGTTAAAATGTTTATTTTTTTTTTCAAATTCTGTCATTTCAATTCTTTCACAAAAAAGCAAAATTGCATTGAAAGTCTCATTTCCGTCCAAACAAAAAAAAAAACGTGTTTATAATATTAAATCTTCATTAAATATTCATCATCATCATCATCACAACATGGCTAAAACATCTTTATGTATTTGAAAATCCTATTAAAATTTTTTTCATATTTTCAATCCTTTCAAAAATATTACTCCTATATCATATTTATAGTATTAGATGATAAAATGCAAAAAAATAAAAAAAATAAAACAGTTTAACTTTATAAGCACCTTCAGTATCATATTTTAGATACGATTAATTTCCGTCTAAAATTCAAAATGCCCTATAAAATACACATACAACATGTATTATATATACTTTTAAAGCTTTCAAATAGAAATAGCCATTTTATTATGTTACTCATGGATATAAAACTGTTCATATAATTTCCTTTTACCTTATGAATATAATCTTTTACAATACATAGTGTAAAATAACATTTTTATCCTCAATGAAATTTCTGTGTATGTAATATATGATATTCATTCTATATGTATGTATGTTTCATTATTACATACTTAAAGAAAATTCACATGTTTTTCATGTTTTTCTACACAGTTATCATATTGTAAGATCTTTTTGTATGACTTTTAAACTTATACTTGTATTTTCATTTTCACATAATAATAATTTTTTGTTGTATTTTTTTTTTACAATTTTATAAATGTGTATGTATATGTACAATAAACTATGTTAAAAATATACAAACTAAAAAAGGATATATATGGTAGTAATCCTTCTTTTAGTTTATATTCAGTTATATAAAAAGGATTTTTGAATATTATTAGAAAAAGGATATGATGGATTTTCTGTATATTTTGTTAAACGATTCAAAAATATATATATATATATATATACAGATTTTATCCTTAAATTCTTGTTGGTTGTAGTTTTATAATACATACATTGTTTTACAATATTGTGTGAATTTAACATATTCGTATTTTCTCTATCAAATATCAGGAATATGAGTTAATCATGAACAAAAATTCACATAAATTTAATTTATTATTCAAAGCTTTTGATCTTTGTTCTATTGACCATCATTTAACAGGATTTATAAATGATTTGAATTTTCATTAGAAAATATCGTAAATTGGATAAAATTTCTTAAAAGGATATACATATGTACGTTATATGTACATATATTTTATACACCATCACCATGACAGAATACAAAATAAAATTAAAAGTAAAATTGTGTACTGATACTGTAAAATATTGTGATAATATTTTAACATTTATTATGATTTTGTCAAAACTTTAATTTTGTACACATTGTTGTGTCCTTTTTAAATTACATAGCAATGACATTGAAGACTAGAATAAACAAAATTTATTTGAATTTTTATTAAAATTCTATAGAAAATTTAAAGAAAAATTGTAATTTAGTATAATCAAAAATTTTAAAATTAAACATTTGGTAAAGCAGAGACAAAAATAACAAAGATAAAATCAACGTGCATTAAGAAAATATCTTCTAGCTTAAGAAATCTATTTTTGAAAATATAATGATAAATTAAGACCGTAGGTTGACTTCCAAGGTAATTTTTTTGTTGTTGAAAATATTGGATACGGAACACAAAAGAAAAACTAATGAATTGCTGAAAATTATATCGTAAGAAAAAAAAGTTGTTCCTTTTTCTTAATTTTAAATAAGCGTAATTTTCGTATCTCTATTTTCAATTTACATATTTTCAAAGGACTAGTTTTAGTAAAATTAAAATAAATAATAAATCCTTTGTCAAACGTTTGTAACTCTGTATTTATATAAGCTTGTTCATTTTTATTCTGTCTCGTCCTTTCTTATCAAATAAGTAACCTGGAAAATTCATTCTTTTTTATTGTTATTTGTTAAAACTCAATTGTAACTTTCTGTGGACAACTTTGAAAAAGGATAATTTGCAATAAACGATGATTTCTCGGATTCATATTTTTGAAAATCATGGAAAATATTTTTTAATCCTGCATAGTAGATTCCGTGTTATTTTTTGAATAATTATACTAGGATAGAAAGGAGAGATCTTGTTCTTTATTTGAAGATAACTTTCATGCAAAACGAAATCCTAAAAAGTCCTTTTCCAATAAAATTATTCAGAATGTCACATTTTCATATAAAATTGAAACTAGAGGTAAAGATTTTTTTTCATAGCTTACGAAATAGTTAGAGTATCGAAGGAAGGATACCTTTTCTAAATTCATAAGACTATTCCTATAAACATTATTATTAACATAAAAAATGGATACTTCTAATCTTTAGATTTCTCTAGAATTATCAAGGAAGCAATTTTATAAACACTGTAAGCAGACGATCTATCAGAACTTCCACAATTTTTACACAAATTATTGTCTAAAAATCTATGGAATGATTGAATAATAAATTTTTTCCTACATAAAAATTCTTCAGAAATAATAAGTGAAATCATAGATTTTTTCAGTTGAAAAATTTTTGAATTATTTGATTTCACAAATAAAACTTATGTTTTTATTTTATAAATCTTTAATTAAATTTCAAATCAATCTTCTTAATTTGATCTTTTATAAAAATTTATTGAAATGGAAAGTACAAGAATTTACATCAGTATGTTCAACTAATATATAATAAAAATCAAATGCAAATAAAATTAAAAATGAAAAATTTTATGTTATTGTTATGGATACAAAAATCGATTAATAATAAAATAATTTTATTAATGTTTACTAAACAGTATTTCATAAATGTTTAGTTCAGCAAAAAATAACACATAAACAACAATTGAACAATTTAAATTAACAATTCATCACACAAGTATACATAAACAATAGTAGGAAATTTTAATGTTTAATTTATGATTTCATGTGTGATTTGATTTAGATGTGGTTTTTCTAATATTGTATAAATTCTTTTTTTTTTTTTTACCCTCAAAAACCAAAATAATTTCCTATAGCAATTACAATTATAATTATGTATACCCGCTATGGATAATTTTACATACATACATACAATCTACTATAAAAATGTGATCCAACGACCATTCAATTGATTATGCATCCCTTTTAATTATGTATTCATTTTGCTTATATCAATAATATACCGACACCATTATCTATTTGGTATATGTAGCCAACATATTATTCATATTATTTGTTGTGTGAATATATACATATAACGCATATACATATGTATACATATGTACATAAATTTTTTTATTATCTGTTTGTGTTTTCATTATATACTTACGTATATACATTTGTACATACATATATACAAAAACACATACATATTTGCATTGTTTGCTAGTGTGTTTAAATATTAAAGGATATCAATTTGCGATGAAACGTATTTGTTGCTTTATCAACCATAGCAAATTTGGTCTTTTCCGGTCACTACTTCATTATCCTTATTTTCTGGTTACATATATCCTTGTTTTTTGAATGATAATGATAAGTAGATATCCGACATTTTTGTTGTATATCTGATATATGTATGTATATTATTGTAATCGTTTTCATTTCTGGTCATATATTATACGAGACCATGAACAAAATTAGTTGTGCAGCATAGCAACCGTCTAACAATATGGTATGACAATATCGACTGTGACTATTTACTAGAAAATTCCTAACGGATAACCATAAATTTCTTTCAGATTCAACACCCAAATTCAGCTTACTTTTGTTCTTTTAAATTTTGCAATGCTGTCTTGAATGGATTTAACGGTATGGTGCTCTGTTATTTTTCTTTTAGGTTCACATAAACTCTTGTTTTTGAATTAAATTGAAATTTCTATAAAAAAAAAATATGGTTTGTTTTTTTTTTCCTTTTTAATTTTGCTCCTTTTTACTTACAATTTTAAGCTTGTATACATATTACAACAAATAGTTAAAGCTTTGTCATATGTTTGATCTTTATTAACGGCGTAATGGTTTGCAATTCACATAAATTTTTAAATCCATTTGTGCTGACAAATACACAAATCATGAAAACTGGAATTATTTTGAGTAATCTCAAGCTAACAAATAAACTTACTGATAATAAAGTCATATAAGGTTTTAAAAATGAGAAAATCTTCTTTGAATGTAAATGATTTTTTTTTCTTTCTAAAAATCGGTTGATGACTTTTGTAACATCCACACTTACAGGATATTTTATTTTGAAAATTTTTTTAATGTACACACTGCTGTTGTTATGGTTATACAAGTAGAATGTATGAATAAGGAAATCTTCAGTTTGAGTGTGTTTTTTCTGTTACTGCTATATAATTAATAGTTAAAATACAATACACGGATTTTGTTGTTGTTTAAACTCAAAAAAATTTCAGAATTTTCAATTATATAAAATTTTTCATGAAATAAAGTAGTCTTTTGTGTTTTAATTTTTTTTTCGTCTTTACAAGGATGCAAAATAGCAAATAAATGGTCAACCATATCATACATCATATGTACGTTTGTATGTATATATGAATAAAATATTCATTTTCTTTCTAACATGCATGTTGTTGTGGAAAAATACAGAATATAAACCACAAAACCTATTCACTATGCTATGGATACAACTCTGGTGTACACCCAATTGTGTAATTCACATAATACACAAATGTAGAATTTTTATAATACCAATTTTTTTTTTTTTTACTTGAAAGGAGTAGAAAGAGAGGCTATTTTCGAAATACTTTTACTGTAGTAACTCTAAATAAAATTTAGAACAAGAGCATTTTCGGAAAAGGGAAAATTAATTTTTGGATAAAAATTTTTTTTGAAGTTGAAGTGAAACGAATTGAAATTGTAATCCTAAAGGCAGAATAGTAATGAATTATATGTTCTGTACTTTCATACATTATTAACAAATGTGCTGATGAGGAAGAAGGTAAAATCATATACAGAAGGTTTTTTTAATGGTTTTTTCCACATCATACTGCGTGATGAAAGATTCAAAAAATTAGAATAAACCGAAGGTGGTTATAGATTTTCTTTTATTGTATTTTTTTCTTTCTTCTTTCTCTCTTGTCTATTTTGCATGATATTGGATACGTGTGTTTCCATTTTAATACTTGAATATAATTTTTCTAAATCCTTTTTTTGAATGCTGATGAACATTTTATCTGTTTTTTTTTTCTTCTCTTTTCTTTTTTATTATTATTATTTTTTTTTTTTTAGATTTTTTAAATATTTGTTTTGCTTTTCCTTTTAGTGCTCTTCATTTTTCGTAATTTTTCTGTCCTGTATAAATATTGACAAAAGACTCATTCATATACATGTATATATACCAATACCAAAAATAAAACAGAGAAAAAATAGAAAATTCTAAACCAAGGACTTTATATGGTTGAATAAACGAATTGCTTAATCTAGGATCCTGTTTTGATTATACACCAAAAGATAATATAAAGTGTTTTTCTGGCTTTTAGTATAAATGTTACGTATTTGATAGATTCTTTTTTTTTTTCAACTCTATTTTTATTCTTCTAGGATAATAAAAAAAACCAAGAGATGCGAAAATATACATATACATACATAACACGACAAATCACATAAACTACTTTCTACTGTGTTTGTTTTGCTTTTATTTTTTATTTTTTTCAGTTTTTGAGGATGATATTTTAGATTTTTAGGATATTAATACTTTTACCATTTTTTATTAATTCGTTTTTCTTTTTATTTTCATTTTTTTTTTTCGGTATAGTGAAGTTGTTTGTTATCCTTCAAGTCCTATTATTTAGGTTATATTGTTTTTTGTCATGTGCGTGTAGTGTGGTTTTTAAAAATTTTCTTGCTTCGTTATTTTGTTAAAAACTTATTGCCAAGTGGTTTTGCTTTGATGAAACAACATCATTTTTTTACGAATGGATTTTTTTTTTTTTTTTTTTTTTTAAATAGTTTTTATTTTTTAATTTAAAAGACAAAGTTCTTCAGAGATTATTTTTTGGTTATCATCATAATCATCGTTTTGTGTACGTCCTTGATGTGATGCTGTGATGTTGAAATTTTCATCATCATCGTCATTTCATTCTAACATATTTTTTTTTTTATACTTCTTTTTTTCCTGCTGAAAGATGATGATAATGTTGTGAACCACAGGAATAGGAAATGTATCAGAAAGTTTCAAAATAAAATATGGTGAAACAATTTTGTTTTTTTTTTTTTAGAATTTTTTTTTTTTATCTACAAAAATTTTTCAAAAACACAACTAAACAAGTTAAAAACTATATTGCATTTCCTACTATATGCAGAAAAACTGAAGACTATAATTTTCCTGTTATTGTAGACACACCGGAATGACATATATGAACAATTATTGTGTTCTTATGATGTTCTATTAGAAATAGTTTGTTTTTTATTTTAATTTTTTTTATTTATAGTCCTTTTTTTTTTTCAAAATAAAGTTATCCAGGATACATGAATATAATACATGTAACTGTAGTGTCCACTTCCTTCATATTGTTTAGTTTTTATTTTTTTAATTTTCTTTTTTGTTTAGTTTTCCATAAATGTACATGATATATTTTGCAAAATAGTTATCTGGTTTCTATGGAACATATTTTCCGATGTGATGAAGATGAAACCATTTGTTGCAAAGTGATTGTGGTAGGTGGGATGATAAAGTTGGTTGATTCAAAATTTATACACATATTCATATATGTATGTGTATGAAAAAACATATAGTATATTTACAGATATACCGCATAATATACATATTCTACAAAAGTTATTTATTTATTTATTTTTCAAAAAAAAAAAAAAAATAATAAAAAAAAAATATAAAAAAAGACAAGAAAATATAACTTTTTTTTTTCGGATTGTCAACAAAATGTTTTACAGAATTTTTGTATCTTTTATTCTATTGTATAATTTATTTCATATATTTTGTTCGAGATATCCTAGATTCTAAATTATTGAATAAAACTTCATAATGTTAAAGTTTTTAGAAAAATAAAATAATAATCATAATAACTCATCATATCATGCAGTATACTGTACAGTGTACATTGTTTTAATGATTATAATATTGAATATATTATGAGTATGTGCTCATACATATATTTATACATATTTTTATATTACATGTTTGTATATTATTTACTTTTAAAAACTTCTGCACTAAAGTTTAAATCTGATGACAAATATGTATACTTATTAAATTTATTCATATTTTACATAATATATAGGAAACAAGCGTAAAGTAATTTTGTTTATTATAAATTGAATTGAAACTTATGAGGAAATTTGTGATTAAATAAAATAAAAATAAAAAAATTCTCTATAGTATTTAAAGGGATATTAAAAAATTAATTAAAAAACTTATTTAACGAAAATATTTTCGTTGTTTTATAACTAAAAATTTTACACAATTAATTAGAAAATTCAGTTCGTTTATTTTTAGCGTTTTATTTGTAAAATTTTCGATAATTCTTCCGAAAAAAAAAATAAAAAAAATGGCGGATCTGGTATATATTTATTCTATGGAATTTTCAAAAAAAAAAAAAAAAAAATTACATTATTGTAGGTTAAAAATAAAGTTAAGTTTTAGAAGCCAGTCCTCTATTATCATATTATAATTTGTAATTAATATATTAATTAAAATCTATAAATTCCAACAGTCCTTCATGTCATCTTTCTGGCATAATAGCTGAATTTTCTATGAATATAATAATGTAAAATTATTAATGTTGATAATGTTAAAAAAATGTACGCTTTGAAAATTAATTAAAGTAATAAATTACCATAAAATTTAAAAATTCCAAAAAAAAAAAAGTATAAATACATATGTTCGAAAATTATTTATTATAATCGGTAATTACCAAAGCATCGAAAAATTTGACAAGCTTCATGTTAAATTAAATTTAAAAGTAAAAAATTTCATTTATAATGCTCACATCGAAAATTAATTGAAAAAAATTGAATTTTAAAAAGAAAATAAAATTTCACTATAAAAAAAAAATTAATTAAAAATATTTTATATGTATTGTATTTTGTGACGCAGATAAAAAAGAATTTAATAAAATTTATTTCATTCATAATATTCGAAGATCAAATTGTTCTTTGTAATTTAGAAAAGAAAATTTTATGTTTTAGAAAAAATAATTTCCATGAAATTTCATAATAGTTTTAAAGTTTTTAAAATTACTTATTTTCTTTGGTAATTAGAAAAAAAATTTTCATTTAATTTTCATGATTTTTATTTCATTTTTCGTTATTTAAATGAATGCAGAAAAGATTCATTTGAAAATGAATATGCAAATAAATGTAAGTACTTACATGTGCAAGCTTTTATGTAGAAGAGATAATACATTTATATGTCTATAGTGTGCAGTACATAAATACATACATACATGACGTTTATAAAAACTACAATTAAAATGTATAATGTCTGTGGAGGAAAGTAAAAAGTATTTTTAATTGTCATACAATTTAAACTGACTTGAATAAATATCTATACAAAATGGTTTTTAATAGTCTCAACTATATCCTACCTAAAGTCCTACTTATATCCTTTATATGTATATACTGTGTTTGGTGGTCGTCTAGTCTAATACTAACTTTTCTTTTCTGCATATTTTTGTGCCATTAATAATAATAAAAAAGAAAAAAAACTACTAACTTTTTACTAATTAGTTGCCTTATTTCCATATTTTCTCAAAAAAAAAAATTAATCTTTTTTTTCTCCACATAATCATTGTAACTGTCTGCAAATGGCCTTTCATGTTTTTTTAATTAAGTCCTAAAACATACATGAATATACAAATAGAAATTCATATATTTAGTATATGATAATAACCCACAAATGATATTATACCATCGTGCATGATTTTTTCTTATTTTTTATTCATTTTTATCATTGAGTCGTTATTATTTCATGTTAGCTTTATGTTTTGTCACATATGATTTTTGTATTTGTTTTATATGTATTATGCAATACTCGTACATACATACATATATGCTTTATTGTCTTATCGTTTTTTCTATATGTTTAATTATCATATAATTTTTTTTTTGCTATTTTACTTCCTTTTTCGTTTCATTTGGTTCATATTTTTGGTAAATTTTAGTTTTGAGTATGATTAAAAATACCCAAAATTAAAATTTTGGTCCATATACATATGTATACAAGTATGTATCATATACTCACACATGTGAAATACATTAAAATAAATATTTACTTGTACTACTTTTATGTTATAGAAATTTTTTAATTTTCTTAAATATTTCATTTTTATTTTCATCATAAAAAATTTAAAATATTCTTAAGCAAGAATAAGAAGAATTAAGATGAAGAAGAAGAAGATGAAATTATCATTATCATGATATCGGTTTTTTATATTCATCTTACATATTTGCCTTGCAGAAAAGTACCAAATACACATTAATGTTATAAATATTTTCATATAGACATGTGACTTTCATTTTATAGGTATACCTATGTATATAGTGTACATATCTGACATATGTGTAAGTGCTTTCTATTACTTAGAAATTTAATTTTCCTTTTGTAATTTTTTTTTTTTTTGACTGAAAGAATTAAAATTAAATTTTTAAGTTAAACTTTTTATATGAATTGCTATGTATGCATAAATACATATATGTATTTATAGGTACATATGTAAGTATATATACTGTTACAATTCAAGTGCATTGCACATATCTTTTCTGTGTATAGACAAACCATTAAACTTAAAATCTAATAATGTAAGCCAAAAGTTTGTATACATATGGTGGAAGTAAATGAAATATATGTTTGCATGCAAATTTTTTAACGCTTACATATATATAATACAGGGTAATTTTCAAGTAAAGGTATACAAGTACAATTTTTTTTTTAAAAAATAACTAAAATCGATTTTAAAAAAGAAAAATAAAATTAAATAAAAATTGAAATTGAAATTAAAATTTTATTCTTATTTTTATTTTTTTTATTTTTAATTTAATTTTTATTTTTATTTTTTTTTAAATTTTTTTTTTATTTTTTGTTTTAGATAACTAGAAATAGAAAAATAGAAATAGAAAAATAGAAACAGAAAAATTTAAATAATAAAATAAAAAAATAGAAATAAAAATAAAAACAAAATTAAAAAATTGTTGAAATTGAAGAGAAGCTACTATAAAAAACTGAATCATCCTGTATAAATATATCTTTAAAACACAAAATAGTCATATTTTAGTAATCGTATTTTCTCTGTATATAGAAAGTTTTATTTTTGTTTAATTTTATATGCTTATTTGTTATTTGTAGATTTGCAATATCTCTAGTATATGAAACTTGTACAGATTATTACAAATTATATTCGCTTCAATAATACACGTACTTCTGTTTACAATATACAAATACATAGATATACATATGTAAATATGTACACACACTTACATGCACATATGGTTTGCAAAAACATTCAGTGGTGTATTTTGTTGTTTTTTTAAAAGACGGATGTCATGAATGCAAATTAGAACTTTTCCACATATCCTTTTTATTTTGATTTATTTCATTTTATTTCACCGTTTTTTTTTTCTTTTATTATTATTCTTAACCATGTGTAGAGTAAGCTTATTTCTTAAAATTTTAAGAAACTTTAAAAAGACAAGTTAAAGTCATTTAGATTTTTTAGTGTTAAAAAAAAAAAAATACAGTTTAAGATATATGAAGAAAATCCAGTAAAACTATTTCAAGAATATAAAATATACATAACTGTTCAAATATTGTAAATAAGAAAATTTAAATATGTGTATTTTGTACAAATATCACATTTTATATGGATAGTCAAAAAAATAAAAATAAATAAATAAATAAAAAAGGATTTACATTAGTTTATTTGATTTTTGTGTGATGTAATGTTATTATATGAAATATTTGAACTAGATTTTCAAAATTTTCTTTTATGAATATTTGTACTGTACAAATATCAGTATTTTGTATATAAATATATAAACTTTCAAAGGATTTAAGTATATAGTTTTTTTTTCTAGAAAATTGAATATTTAAAGAAAATTAATAAATATTTAAGTAATAAGAAAATAAATAACATAAATTGAAATTTAAAAAGCACATAAACATTTCTTTCTTATGCTTCGAAGGATAGTGTTATTTATTTAAAAATAAAAGATACATTAATGAATTTATTTTCAATAGAAAATAAAATAAATTCACTTTGTGTTTGATAGAAAAATTTTCAAACATTTTATTAAGATATTGAAGAAATGGTAAAGTAAAAAAAATTGCTTTGAATTATTATTTTTTTATTTTAAATTTTGAAAGTTTGATGATATTTTTAAAATAATGATTTTTTAAGTTTTAGCTTCAAGTTAAAAATCAATACTGTGTTTCGATTTGAACTGAAAATTTTATCAAATAATCTATTTCAGCCAACTGGTGTTTTATATACATTTTTTTTTTGTATTCTTAACTCATTTTCTCCAAAAAAAATAGACTTCTTAAATTTTCACAGAATGACGGCAAATACATAAAATCATATAAATTTCTAGATCTTGTTACCTAATTTTTTTTTTTCTGTTATTTCTTTGACAGTTTTCCAAGGAGAAAAAAAAATTATATAAGACGTTTAAATTATAGACGACAATAAAGTACAATAATCTTTAATTTCTACTTATAAAGTTATTATAGTAATTATTGTACTGATTAATAGACTTATAATTAATTAGTGTTCTATGATAAATGTTTTTATGTTGAAATAGAAAGTATTATGTTTGTAATAATAATTAATTAATTACTGTTATGATGATTATGATGTAATTATAATGCTTCTTAAGAAATCTAATACAATTAAGTCTTTGTTGGTCCGCGTAAGAATAATAATTTTATGTTTGAAAAAAAAAATTATGAAAAGTGATTTTTAATAATCACGTGTGTTTACTAATGAAATAAATACGCTACTATTATTATTATTATTATAAATAAAATAACGAAGGACATAAATTATATTCTTATGGTAATTATTATATTTTATACTCATATTTAATGATAAGGAAAAAAACTATACATACATACATACATAAATACATATATATACATACATATCAAGGATCTACTTATATAAGTAAGCATTTTTTAATCTATGTATAATTTGAAGTTTTTGAATTTTTGGTTTTTAAAAAAGGATTTTTTTTTTTTTTTTCAATACGAGAAATGATTTTGTACTAAATTTTTTTTTTAAATGTGTTTTTATGTTTTTAATTAAAAATATAAACTTTATTTGATTTCACAAAATCAAACACATTCGTATTCTTTTCATAATAGAAAAACATCTTCCGTGAATTGGTATTTTTTTTTTTTTTAAATTCAACTTTTTAAAAACTATTCGTTTAAAATGATGAAAACCAACAACAACAAAAATTTATATAAACTTTTTTCTAGAAAAAAAAAAAAAAAACCACGTTATTTTTTTTATTAATTAAAAGAAAATTAAAATAACAAAAGTACTTGACATTATTTTTGAAAAACATCAAACATGTAGATGAGTGAAAAATAAAATAAAAATTTAAAAAAAAAACACGTATTAGATCTATCAGATTTTTGTTTCTTTATGTTTTCATGTACAAGTGCATTTTTATATGAAGAAAAAAAAAAAAAAAACAAAGTTGTTTATAAAAAAATTTTGTTAGTAAAACTTTATCTTTATTCAATATAAATGTTTCATTTAACATTGTGAAATCTAAAACTTTGCTTCGGTATATTTTGCAAATGTTTCTCTCTTTTGACTTCAATTGCAATTTAATTTTTTTTTTTTTTCAAGTATTATTATTTTTATAAAAACAAAATACTGATTAAAGCTATTTTCAGATGGAACAGAATATGTAAGTTTTTTTCGAATCTAGTTCGACCGAAATACTTCAAGAAATAATTTAAAAATTTAAAATTCAGTCTTTTCTATAAGAACAGATATTAATTTTGATTTCGTTGCTTACATATATTTTCAAAAGTGATTGTTAAATATTTTTTATGAATTAAAATAGAATATAAAACTAGACAGTTTTAGCTTAATGCAATAGGATGCCATTTTAAAATATTTTATCAGTTTGCATATTGAAATTTTTCATTTTAATAAATTTAGCATCATGTGACAATAGCTTAATAAATAAAATAACAACATAAATAATTTATATGTATTTTTCAAAAATATATTTTTTCATGTAGTTTTTTTCTTAATACATATGTATAAAAAATTTGAAACTATAAGTATATGTCGTATACTTACACATACACGTTTAATGAATATATGACAAATTAAACAAAAAGAATGCACATGTCAATCAATTCTTGAATTTTAGTCATGATTAATTGTTCATAATTAGCTCATTTAGTTTGAAAAAATCTTATAACAGCCAGGTGAAAAAGAAAAAAAAAATAATAATAATAAAATGAAGAAATACATAATAATGAGTAAAAGAAAAACAAAAGAAGAGAAAAATTTAACTAAATAATTGTCATGTTGTTGTAATTTGTCACGAATAAATTTTAATGATGTCAATGTTAATTATAAAAATACATATTTATTTATGCACACACATAATATATACATACATACATATGCATATGTAAAAATTAAAAAAAAAAAATTCATTAATCATTTTAAATAAAAAATATACCAAAGCATAATCAAAACATTTAGAGGAAAATTGAAAAATAAAAGATATATGAAAGAAAAATCTTGTTTCAAAAATTCAATAAAAAATTTTTACTTCCTTGATGACGATTCAAAATGTTAAGATAGAATCTTAAATTCAATATGAATATTTTTAGCTCCCTTCAAAGTGATATATGTAGTCAATAGATCATACCATCTGTATACAAAATTTCACGAAAAGTGAAAAAAATGTCTTAGTGTAAGGTATCTTACAAATCGACTTACGTGAATGTGATCTAGAGATTTCAAATTTCAGATACCAGTATTCCTACTTACAAAAATATTTCATTACTTTAATACAATAAATATTCATATCATATTATCTTTAATTTTATATTTTATCAATAATTATTATCATTAACAATTCATATAATCTGTTATAATGTAATTTTCTTAATTATATCGAAATCTTCATTATTCCAAAAAACTATAATACGTTCATCTACATTTTTTATCGCATCATCAGCATCGTATTACCATCATCTTTCTTTAATTCGAAAAAAAAAAAACATTTATTGTATACTATACACGTACATACATATATCTCATACTTGACTTTAATCCGAAATTTATTTATTATAATTTATCTATCGATTAAAATTGGCTAAACACACGAACAAGAAAAGGATAATGAAATAAGTAAAAGAAAATAGTCATAAATACTATATACATACATATATATACGAGTACATAATTTTTTCTTTTTCTATATTTTTGTAAACACTTTTAATCTTCAAAGTATTTTTTTTTATATCTTTATAAGTTCATAATACATCTACAAAAAAAAAAGTATGTACGTGGATAATCATTTATAATGAAATAATAGAGAGAAATATATAAAAGTTTTGCGTTTAGAAAAATTAAAAGATATTTTGTATTGTTGGCACATATAACATTTTTGTTGTTTTTTAGTTGTTAGTTGGTAAAAATTCTTTTTTTTTGTTTTTTTTGTTCTTAACATCTGCTTCCATTTTTATATAATTTGTTGTGTTGATTCAAATAATTATAATAATATGCTTAAATGAAATTGTCTTGAAATTTTATAAGTAAAGTAAAGAAAAGAAAAATAAATGGAAAATATTTATAGAAAGTAAGTTTTCCAAAGAAGAAAAATAAAACTTATTTGAAAGAAAAAAAAGATGTGTATAATTTTATTTAATCTAAGTTAGAAATTACAATGTAGAAAGTTTATTTGGTCCTTTATGAAGAATATGTTTTTGTAAATGTGTTACTAAACTGAAAAAAAAAAAATGTTTCATAGGCTTTTTGGTATTATTTATAGCATCTTAAAATAAGATCAAATTTTTGTTCCTAAATTCATTTAAAAATTCAAAATATATAGTTACTAGAAACTACTCTAGATTTTTTTTTTAATGACCCATTATCATATATTTTACGATATAGTTATTGTACATTTTAAAATGTCCATATATTGTTCCGGAAATACAGCACTTTAAACTCAAAATTTTGTGAAATAAAACACCATTGATATTTTCACTGATGCTCTATTATTATAGAAATTTCTTTGGATAACGGAAACTGAAAAAAAAATGTAACTTTTAATGTGGTTTATTATCACAAATCATAAATATACATATTTCAATTCATTTTTTATTATTCGCAATTGCAATTGTTAGTGAAATATGTAAATACATATATACATCTGAAAATAGCATTAAAAATTGCATATAAAAATTTCTTTTTTGTATCTTTGCATTTTTGTTATTGTATCTTTTATATATTAATTTAGTGTTAATATGCGAAGAATGAATTTTATTTTACACTTCAAATTGTATACATAATTTTAATATAAAATTTCAAATATTTTTTTAAAAGGTTTTTTTACACTAAAAATATGGTAGATATTTAAAAATTTTTACAGAGGTAAATACTCAGATAAAAACAATTTAATTTTTCATTGTAACATCTGCATTATTTTCATTAATTTAATGTTTTACTTTTAGTTAGTTATTTTGTTTAGTGTACCTTAAAAATTCAAAATCATCATAAAATTTGCGTTTAAATTGTTTTTGTTTTTTTTTTTGTTTTGTTTTTTTTTTTTTAAAACAAGTAAATTAAATGTAAATTTTAATTTTTTTTTAATATTTTCTTTTTTCAATGAAATATTACAATTTTCATTTGCATAAATTTTATATTATTTAAAAAGAAAAAAGTCAAAAATAAATATAGCACCTGATTGCTTTTTTTTTTTTAAACAAAAAAGAACTCTCTGCTGCAAACAACTGTTATTTTTCCTTTCTATGTATTTATATAATACTTACAATATTAAAAATTACCATAAAATTTAAAAAATAATAATTTATTTTTGAGCATCAATTAAGATGAATCATATTATATTATATTATAATCACCGTTATTATGTTCATTGTACATGATACATACATGTATGTATGTATGTACATGTATGTTAATATATATAACACAGCATCATAATAGTAACGTTACCAAAAAGTATAATAGTGTAAATGCATTTGCTTTTAATTACCAGAAAAGCCTAAATGTAAATTTCAGTCGACTTTAAAACATCATGCTCCGATATACGTACATTTACCATTATATCAGTATATTAACCCATTCATCCACCCACTCTATTTACTTGACAAAAATAGGCACATGAATTTTGTTGAATACATGTATGTATGTTACTTATTTACACTATCACATAAATGCCTACCATTATTATCATCAGCATGATCCATCGTTTTAAAAAATTATTCTGTTTTTGATATGTACAATATCCTAATGGCTTAATATATATAAATATATAATATATAGTCCATCTAAATAAATATGTATATGTATCTATAATAAATGCAATTGTGATACAATGTGCACATGGTATACATGTATATAAAAAAAAAAGATCAGAATTCTCTAGAGTGTAAATGACTTTCTCGCTGCTACAAAACAATTTACATTAATGTAGTATGCAAAGATACTCCTTCTTTTACTGAATCCTTATACATATATACGTACATAAATATGTATAAATATGTACAAATATCGTTTATTATACATATAGGCAGTCCTTTTCATATAAAGTATTAATTGTACGAGGATATCTATTCGCCATATGTATTGCATATTTTATACATACTACATATTATATAAAATGTATTTTAAGAGTAATTTATGTGAATTGCTCACAAGATATAGCCAGTCGGTATTATATAATTTAATTTTAAAAGGTTTTTCTTTACACTAATAACAGTCTGACATACATAGTTACTATGTACATATATATATATTTTTCTTATACTATTTTTTTATTTGAAAATGTTATATTTAATCCATTTCACCTTACACTTTTCAATTCAAAGATTAATTCATTGCAATTACCAATGCTTTAGCCACAAATATACATATGTACATTAATTTTTTTTTTTTTTTTTTGAAACTTTGAATAGCGGTTATCTTCTCGCAGGTATATTATATCCTTTTTGTCCAGGATTTAATTTTTGCAATTAATTTTAAAATTTTTTTTTTTTCAACTTAGTTTGAAAAAACAAATTTCCCAATAAAAATTAAATTCCCTGAAATATTTCATTTTGAGGAGGAAAAAAAAAACACAATTAATTTTTTCAATATAATTTAAGATTTAAAAAAAAAAAAATCTTTTTTCACAGGATTATTTTTCCCAAATTTGTATGCCTTTACTCAATTGAACATCATCACAATGAACATTTATTATCGGTTTTTTTTTCTTCTTTTCATTGTTTTTCTCTTATTTTTTATTTTATTTTTTTTTTTTTGCTTTTATTATCCATTCAATTTTAATTTCTCTCTTTTGAATTTTTTAAGCTTTTCCATTTTTCTGAAATCCCATTAAAAAAAAAAAAAAAAAACAAAATTCAAATGAAAATTATTCACCTATTCAGTGACCTGCATCATACTATAGTGTATTTTTGTATACACATACCTATGTGTACATATGTTAATAAATTTATTTATGTTCATATGTGGATATGTGTATTTTTTTAGTTGGGTCATATATGTGAGCTGTGAAAATTGAATGCATCAATTTTTTTTTATCCGTTTTTTTTATTTTTTATTTTCAATGTATAGATATAGGTTTTGTTTTCCTTCTTTAATTTTTATCTTGTTTTTAACGTAACTTATTCCTTTATTTTATGAATGAGTAAATAAAAAAAAAAAAACAAAAAACAAAAAACAAAAATAAAAATTAACCAGAAAATCAAAAACAAACAAAAAAAAAAAAAAGAGAAAAAATTCATGATGTATATTGTGAACAAATAATGAAATTTTATCAATCATGTCCTCTGACAAAAAAAAAAAAAGGACATAAAAAATAATTCAATAGTTTAAATAACTATCAACTATATACTCAAAAAAAAAAAAAAAAAAATTGGTGGACATGAGAAGGTGGTATATATAGTGAAGCAATTAAAAATTGAGAATTCAGGATGGCAAATGAATATATATAAATGAATTGAGAGAAAGGCAACAAGGATTGATTATCATCATCACAATAGTACAATATATCAATCACACACACACACACACACACACACACACACACACACACACACACACACACACACATGTTCACACACATACAATAAAAAAGAAACAAAAACAAAATATAATTTAATTTTGGATAATCTATTGGTTTTCACGTTACTTTTTTTTTATTTTGTTTTCTTTTTCTTTTTTTTTTTTTTTTTTTTGCTTTTTTGCACAGAATAACAGTTTATGAACAGTTCAGAGATAACTTTTTGGGTTAAAAAATAATATTTTGTTTTCGTTTTTTTTGTTTTTCGTTTTTTTTTTTTTTATTTTTTTTATTGAACGTGAATAAGAAATAGCAATGAAAAATATTTTTTAAAAAAAAAAAAAAAGAGATGAAGATAAAAAGATAAATTCAGTGAGTAAACTTCGTTTATTATTTGGTGATAAAATTGAATTTTATCCAATAATAATCCGTTTATTTTGATTTAAATTTATTGATACAAACATACATATATGGCGTGCATATACATATGTACATATGTTTGTTTTATTATAAATAAATATTATGTGCATAAAAGATTTAAATTTATTATTATTATTATTTTTATGCAAATATATTCATATATTGGGATTAAATTTTCTGTTGTTGTTTTATTTGTTATTTCTATTTTGAAAAAAACAAACAAACAAACAAAAATATAAAAACTTTTCAATTATAATTTATTGATACTATGTCAGAATACACGACCACTACATCATCATGATCATGATTTTTAATTTGATTTATAAATACTTTTCAATATAAGATTAAATTATATGAAAATTTATTTTCAATTAAAAAATGTTTAAAAGTAAATAATAAATGCAAAAAAAAAAAAAAAAAAAAACAAAATCCAAGCAAAAACAAAAACAATCTTTTTATGTCGTTCAATTTAATATTTAATTAATTTTCACTTGAGTGAGAGAAAAAAACAACAATAAAGTCTGCTACAATGAAATTTTAATTTGTATTGTTGGATTTTGCTATCTGAAAATGGCGTTTTTTAATTAAAAAAAAAAAAATAATAATAATTTAAAAAAAAACTGATGTAATTTTAGAAAATTATATTTATAATTTTTGGTTTTTATTAATAAACTTTAATGTGGTAATAGGGATCGTAACAACATAGTTTTTCAAGATAATCGGACAAAATCATTTATAACAGTTTTCTACTTACTTATTTTTTTTTTTTAAATTTCCTTTTAACTGAATTTTTTTTTTATTCTCCCATTTAATTTTCCCAATCAGTAGTACACTAAATATATCATGTTCAAAAGGATGACAATTTGAAAAAAAAAAAAACAAATAAAATTCCAACACATAATCAAAGATTTTTAGATTGTATATAGGATGACTGAACATAAATTTTTTTACATCAAAAATGATTTCTATTTTTTGTATGTTTTTCATTTTATTTCCCTTATTTTTTGTACATTACCTTCATTTCTTATTTCAATTATTTTCTGACTAGATTTTTCTTTCTATAAAATTTCAACAACAGAAACAAGAAAAAAACATTGACAGAGTAACAAAACAGCTTAAAATAAAATCAAAAATGAGTATAAAAAAAAAACATGAAAAACATCAGGAAAGTAGAAGAAAAAAAAAAAAACTCATGTTGATTTAAGTATTGAATAAATTTCTTATGACCTGTGAAGACATTGAGGTGTGAATAGAAATAAAATTATAGTAAAATGTTCATGAAATAGAAAAAGGGAATACAATAATAAAAGTAAAAGGGTTAAGCTGGGAATGACTTGAAAAGAAAAAAAAAACAAAAACTAAGATTGTATTTGTATAATAAAGTAAAATTATTACACATGACTGAATTCCAGGACAAAATTGACAAGTGATTCAGAAAAGTATATATCTACTTGTCAATATGTCAAATAATTTATAAATAAGCTGTATTTATGCATAAAATATTCAGATAAATTTAAAAATATAAGCATGTAGTAGATAAGTATAGATAGTGAAATTCTATCATCAAATAAAATTGTTTTGAAAAATTTCAAATTGAATACTTAAAAAGGCAAATTAAATTTCAAAACATTCACTTTTCTTTCATTGAATTTATTTCTATTTTCAATGGTGAAAAATATCGAGAGATACATATAAAAAAAAGTCTACATATTTGTATATAAAATTGATTGCACTTATTTTCTTATGCAATTGTATACTGAATATTTTATCTTTTGAACTTTTTGATGCTATTTTTATATACTTTTAAGTAAAAGTCCTCTGTTATGTTTTTTTTTTATTATTTTTTTTTTATTACAATCATGACGAGAGTTTGTGATGAAAAAATAAGTAATGTACACAATATTATTGCATGTTATAGAATGAAAATAAAGTTTCATTGGAATGGCATTTTGTGAATAAGCCAAAAAACTGAAAATGTAAAAATTCAGAAAAAAAAAAAGAAAAATAGAAAAATCAAATGAAATAGATAAAAAAACAAAAGTATATATTGTGAACTATAAATGAGGCATTTCTGTTCACAGTTAATCGACTGAAAACAATAAAAATCAAATCCTTTGTTGTTATCTGTTTTTTTGTTTTTTTGTTTTTTTCTTTTTAAATTTGAATTAGTCATAGATTAATTGTTTCAAATCATTAATTTTAGTTGTGTATCAACAACAAATTTAAGTAAGCACTATATTTTTGTATTTTTTTTTTGAGATAAATGATGGCGTTAAATAGGTTGATTAGATCATTGCACCGAATTTTTTGTTGTTGTTGTTAAACAATTGATATGCAATGACATGATATAAAATAAAAAAGTTATTTTAAATTCAATCACATTAAAGAATTGTAAAATTTTATTTTAGCTACTAAATTAATTACAGGTAAATAAATTGAATTATTTCTATTTTTAATTAAAAGATATTCAATCACAATTATAATGAGATTTAAATTTAGTTAATCAAATTTATTCGAAAATTGTTAATTTTTTTTTTTTCTATAAAATATTTGAAATTTTGTATATAAATTTTTGATTTTTGGATGATTTTTATTGTACCAATTGATAAAAAATTGTACAAATTTGTACCAATAAACTTAAAAGAAGATTCTAAATCATTTCAAATTAAAAATTTGAATTAATTTCAGAGTTTTATCAATTTTATTATTTGAAAAGACATAACATACACTATTCAATATTTATATGTATAACTTTCCAAGAATTTTCAAAGATTTTCAATTATTATCTAAAACTTTAAACTCATATGGTCTTTTCAACTTTTTAAACTTTATCAAAAAATAATTTTACATTTTTTATTTTTTCATAAAATAAATATTTTTCAAATAAAAATTTGAAATATTCAAAAAGTTTATGTATCACACCTTTATCATTAGGATCATCAACAAAAATATAAAAAGAGTTAACCTGTTGCATAAGATTTATATGAATATTAAATTTCAAAATAATAAAAAAAAATATATACAGTAGAAAATATAATATTTTTTCTTACCTTTTTGTTTGAGTTTTTTTTTTGAAATACATTTGTATGTATGTTTTCAATTCGAATTCAACTTTTTTTAAATTTACTTTTACACTTTATTGATACATTTGTTACTTTGTAGTAAAGAAAAACATTCAAAGCTTCTAACACATTCATATGAATTTTCTCAATAAAACAAAATACATACATATATAATACATATGTATGTATGTAGCAAAAGATAAAACAGTTCAAGTAATTTAAAAACAAAATTAAATGAAATCACTTCAAATGGAATATGGCACAAGAAATGAGTAACAATTGTATATATTTATATGTAGGTACATACATATATTTATTAGAATACATATTTAACGAAATGAATAATTTAAAAAAGCAATAACTGTAAAATTTTCATTTTAAGACATAAAGTTTTAAATACATGCAATTTTCATGAAAATATTTTGTGATATAATAGAAGGGAAAAATATGTATATATATCTAAATATCTATATATCTAAATATGTTTTTATATGTGTTTCTACTAAAAGAAAAATAAGTTTTTCCTTCAAAAGATACAAACTGATTTCAGTGAAGATATATACGTATACTGTATATTTAATTTTCTACATATACAGATATATTTACAGTACAGTTAAAATAGGAAGAGATGAATAAAGATTGTAATACAAGTAAAATTGAATTTAGGTACATAAATAAAAAATTTAGAAAAATGAAAATTTTCTTACATTTTACAACTAACTTTAAGGATGAAGGTCACTAAAATAATCAGTATATCTGTTGGTGTAATAATTTTGTAAATTAGTACATATAAGAGAAATGGATATATGAAATTTAGAGTAAGGTTAAAAAAGTCATTTAAATGAGAAAAATTTAAAAAAAAAGTTTGAGAAAACAGGAAGAAGAATGAACAGAGAAGAAATAAAATTTTATATATGTATATATGTTGGAAAAGTTTTTGGTATATATGTAATAAGAAGAAGAAGAAGAAGTTAAAAATTTTACAAGAAAAAGCAATTAAAAAAATTATTTATTTATTTTATTTTATGTTCTTGAAAGTATGCAAGTATGTTTGTAAACAACAAAATGATATTAATGAATATTTTAAAGTGCAATCGAAAGTTCAAATTTGAAATACATAATCTCATGAAATTCAGATAATAATTTATATAAAAAAATGGGTTTAACACAAAATTTAATTTGAAATACATGTAGAATATTTTTGAATTAGTGCCTTTATAGAACACCAACCAACGTGTGTGTACGTCTATGGCAGAAAATTACTTTTGATGAAAAATTTATTAACATGCTGTAGATAGATAATTGTAAGGATAACAGTAGGTAAGTAAGTATGTAATTTGAAAATCATAAAAGGAATAAATTGTCGAAAAATTTTACATGTGTATCAATTTTGTTTTTGCTGTTAATTCCTCATCACAAGCTTCTCAAGTTTACTTGAGGTTTCGAGACAGTTTTAAGTGGAATGCGAACCAATAAATTCGTTGATAGAAAATACGAATTTATTTGTATGGCAGGATAAATTTTTAAAATTATTTCAATTTTCTCGAAAACATAACATAACGGCAATTGTTCATTTCGAACTGGTAAAGGAAAAATATTTTATGTTTTACAATAAATTTTTAAAAAATATCACATTTTTTAATTGTTTTTTTTTTTTTTTTGTGATAAAAAAATTTTATTTTTCTTGAATTTTATTTTTTTTTGTTTTTAAAACTAAATAAAAACAACATGATAAATTATTTTCCTTGCAAAAAAAAAAAGTAGAATTTATTATTTCACCTACTCAAAATCAATAAAATATAAAAACTAAAATATTAAAACAAGAGAGAGAGAGAGAGAGAGAAAGAAAGTCCATGTTGGTCAGTTGCAAACAGCATCAGATGTTATATTAATATAAAAAAAATTCATTCCAAAATGAAAAAAATAAAAAAAGATAAAAAAAGTCCATCATATACTTATTGTAGTTGTTTTTTTTTTTTAAAGGGAAACCTTACTATTTTTTCTTTTGGTCTCTAAATTTTTTATTCAAGTACGTACAATGTGTGTATTAATTAATTATATCGCCAGAATGCTTAATAAAAAAAGGACAATAAAAAAAAAAACCATACACAGGATATGGTACAATATCATGGTGTATATTTCTTATATTATGACACATAGTATAATATGTATACAATACTTTTTTTTTTTTTAAAACCCAGGAACTATTATTATGTCCTGTTTTTAAAAATATAAAAATCAGGATTTCATTTCATTTCTCATTTTATTTTATCTTTCTTTGTTGTTTTTTTCTTTTTTTTTTGTATTTCTGTGAATTTTTTATAATTGTTCCTGGAAATATAAAACAGCAATTCATTATTTTTTTTTTTACCTGGGTAAAAATTAATAAGAAAAAATAAAATAGTTAGTTTTTTAATTTTCACTTTTTATCAGTATATTATACATGGTGTTTGTGTAGAAAAGTATAAAAAAAAATAAATATTATGTTGTATCTTTTTTATTTATTAAATGAGAAAAATTTAAAAAAAAATTAATGAAAAATAATCTAAAAGTACATACATACTACAGAGTTTCAAAGGATAATACTAGAAAAATCTGAATGTAATTTATATAATTTTTAAATCATTTTATTTCTTTTGGAGAAAAAAAAAAACAAGATCCAAAATGGGTTGAAAAGTGAATTAAATAAAAAAATAAGATTAAATTGATGTATTTTATATACACATACAAGTATGTATTGTTTTTTCATTTTTTTTTTTTTTTTTTGAAAAATTTTTCTATCCTTTAACTGATTATTTGAAATTTAAAGGAAGAAAACAGAAAGTCCTTTTCTATGTTTATTTTAATGGATCGTTAAAGATTCGCTCAAGTATATCTAATTGTCAATCAATTTAATTTTAATGACAATATCATTTTATCGTCCATTATTTCAACATAAAATGAAGGATATATAGGATATAATAGTCTTGATGAGCTAATAAGAGAAAATAAATATGTTAAATTCTAAATTGTATCCTAAAACACAATTTTTTGCTTAAGAAATTTTTTTTTATTTTTATATCCTTTTTTTTAAATTTTTCTTCTTATCCTTTATAATTTATTTTTAAATTTGATGTGTCATTTTATATGCGTATATCTGTTTTTGACTTAATGTAAAACGGATGATATGTTTATATGTATAATTTTTATATTAAAAATATAAAAACAATAACAAGAAGAAATTAAAAAAAAAACACTAAACTAGAATGAAATGTTTATTTATTATGTGTGTTTATTATGAGACGTTATATTTTTAAATGGCATAAAAATAAAATGAAAATATAAAAAAAAAAGAAACCAAAGAAGAGAAAATTAGTTTTTGAAAAACAAAGCGAAAAATATATAAAATGAGAAATAAGGTCAGTGAAAAATGATGATATCCTTTTTATTTTTTATTTTTTATTTTTTTTTTTTGTTTATTTTTGTTATACAAGTATTTTATAAAATTTTTGCTTTTTAATATTTGACTTTTGACACCATGTGTTGACTTTTAATAATTTCTATGAAAAATAAAAAAAAATCCCTTGTCCTATTTTTTTTCTTTTTTCTATGATACAAGAGTATTAGTTGATGATTATGATGATGATGACGATGAAACTTTGCAAATATATTTATTAAAAATATAAAGAAGAAAAAAAAAGAAAGACTTATATTTCCTTTGAATTTTCTCTTGAAAATTAATCAATTTAAAAATAATCGGGTAATTTAGAAAAAAAAACTTTCTGAGAAATTGTTTCAACATGTGCTAACTAATTTAGATATATATTTTTTTTTTTTTTAAATAAAAAGTTTTCTAGAAAAATTTTAAAATTGAATAAATTTTACTGAGGAAATATAAATACAAGATATTACTTAATTATTTTTTATTACTTTTTTAAAGTTTAATTATATTCAATTAAAATATGTATTTTCTCTTCAAATTTTTACAAATAACAATCTTGTGTTTGTTAGATAAAACTATGAGTTATATTGTATACACTCGTGGAATTCGAAATATGTATACCCATATATTCTACACAGAAAAACAATCTAAGGATAACTGACATTCTTCATAGAATATATTAGATTATGACCATTTCAAGACATAGTGCACAAAAAAAAAAATAAAAAAAATAAAAATAATATTAAAAATAATTATTTTTTTTTAATTATTGTTATTAATATTTTACATATTTTATATTAATGTATCTATACACATAGGTACATACATAATATGTATTTAAATTTTAATAAACATACATATATTTACCGGTTAACCATATTTAAGTCCTAATTATACATGTTGACATGATAGACTTTTGAATAATTAATTGACTTGTTCATTCTGATATTAAACCACATATACATAAAATGATTGTCATCTCATTTACGTTTTAGTAAATATACATATATATGTATCTGTGTACATTATATTAATATACATTATTATATAATATACATATATATGTAGCATAATATTATGTAAATTTTATAATATTTGTAAAACATATAAAGGTACAAAATGATATAATGTACATTATATAATATGTATGTATATGGGGAATTCCATTTTGTAACGGGTGTGACATGCTGACTCTTAAATATTGAAAACTCGTAGAGCAATTGCACTCTGATTAAACTTAAATGTTCCTAATATGCCCTCTAGTGAAAGCAAACGACGGCTACGATAAAACAGAAAAATTCAAATATTCTTAATCAGAATCGTCACTTTAGTAGCGTAACGGGTGTGACGCTGAAGATTTTGAATTTCACGGATTTTCGTCTATTTCACTGAATATCATAAAATTTTCATATAAACAATTCCAAAAATTATTTTTAATTATATTGTAGAAACTTGAAAAAATCTTTTGGAAAAATTTGACGAGGAACAATGCAATACTTTTTTCATAATTACAAAAAAGAAATGTAACGGGTGTGACATATTTTGTAACGGGTGTGACAGCGAAACGAATTTCTACTGATAAGTAGCAAACATTTTGTTTTTAATACTGTTCCTCATCGTGATATCGTAAATAATTTAATACTAGATACACCAAAAATTGATATATACTTATCTCTACCAGCTTTATTAATATTAATTTTAAGGAAAAAAGTGGTCGATTTGCGTGGAATTCTCCATATGCATTTATATACATTTATATGTTTCTAAAATTAAGTTTGTAGCATTTTGTATGTACATATGTATATACAATTTGAATTTGAACTCTAATTCAAATTAAAAAGAAAAAATACAAAAAAAAAAAATGAAATAATAATAACATGTACTTATGTATGTAATTGTGTGTTATATAAAATTCATTTCATTTGGATTTGAATTGTTAAACATGAATAACAAATTAGGTATTTTTTTTTTTTGAAATTATAAATTAAAAATATGTACATTATAGAAATACTAAATAAATTAAATATGGAGTCAGAGGAAATTGAATACAAAAAAAGGACGTAAATATAGATGAAAAAGTCTATTAAAAAGCTTCATACAACATTTTATATTTGTTATTATATGTATACATATTTAATTTTGTGGTTAAATTTTAATCAAAAATTTTAATGAAATTTTTTAGGTAATCGATCCGTTTGACACAAAATCCTTTTTTTTTTTTAGGAATTTCAATTAAATTTAGTTGGACAAATAGGTATTATTAGTTTTTTTTTTTTATTTTTTTTCTATTTTTTGGTTTATTTTGTTTGAAAATACAAATATTGTGGGATTAGAAAACTTGTTTTGGTATTTATTTGTTGAAAATCTTTTAATTTCAGGCCCACGTTTTGTTTTTTTTTTTCAATTTTTATAAGATTTTTTCAAAATATTTGAATTAATGACTAAGATATAAAGTTTCATAAGTTCTGGACAAAATATTTCGTAATATTTGATGTGGGAGTTTATTAATTGAAGAACTGGGAATTTCGTAATTTTCGAAAAAAATATAGAATTTGCAAGTTTTTAAAATAAACTTTAATTTTTTTTGTTAAAACTGAATTCTGTTTTTTTTTTTAAATTTTTTAAAATTAAATTTCTGAGATAAATCAAATATCTTTCGTTATACAAATAAACAATATATGTACATATGTACAAATATATCATAAAAGACATTTTTGTGGTCTGTGTGAGGTATTAATTTTGTGGCCACATGTGAAATGCATATGGTCGGTTGAATGAATATTCAAATAACACAAATTCTACATTCAAAATATAATAATGGTACCAGCAACATAATATTAAAAGCATTATATTAAAATCGTTTTTCCAAATGAAAATTTTGATTGACATGGTAAATTTTTCACCCATCATAGGGCATGGTATATCGGATACAGGTACACATGTATGTATATTAGTGATATCATTATACGAGTATATACGTACATATACAAATTTTAATGAAAATGGCGTTTGTCAATGATGATCCATTCGTGGTAATGATGGGTAGATGATATTATTATTATTTTTTTTTTATAACATAGTATACATACGAGTAAATTGTGTTATCTTAGGATAAAAGCCAAAACAACTATTAGCGGTAGACCACACAATATTGGTCAATGATATAATTCGTTATGGTATATATAATGAAACCTGATTATTTAACATTAAAATTAAACTATACAATTTTTTTTTTTTTAAGAATTAAACACAAAAATAAAGAAAATAATTTTCAACCAAAATATTTTTGTGATCGAATACAAGGCAACAACATGTTGCGGTAGTCATAGTTATATCCTCATTTTGAAGGATGGTTTATTTGGTGGTCCATGGTCAGTGGCTAATTCTGACAAAATATGATGTTAATGATGTTTTCTTTATAATTTTTTTTTTAATAATTTGTTTATTATTTATTACTTTCTAGCGGTATGTTATGATTTTTTGTTTTGTTTTAATTTATAATAAGATTTTTTTTTTTTATTTTAAAAAAATTGAATGACAGCAGATGATTTATTTGTTAGAATAAAAAACAAAAAAAAAAAAAACTTTTAATGTATAAAAAATAATTTGCTTAAATAAAAAATTAAAAAATCATAAAACATTTTTATTTTTCTTTTTTATTATTTTCAGAATTTAAATTTTTGTGACCATCAGAACTTTTTTTTTAGAAGCAGAAAATTAATTTTTCTTTGATAATTTAAAAATGTCATCTTAATAATTATTTAATGAATTTTCTATATTTAAAGGATCTATCTTTTGTAACATTAAATTGAAAAATTTAAGGTTAAATCTTGTATTAGTTAAAACAGTTTTCTGAAAAAAAAAAAGAATAAAGAGGAAAAACAAAAACACATTTTCAAGAACATTCTTACGAAATTATTATTCAAAAAATAAAAATTACGTAACAAATAGCACAATTAAATTAAAATCCTTATCGGCCTTCTCTTAATATTTTTATATAACATTTTTTTTTATCATACAAAAATATTGTACATTTCGTCCTTATTATTTATCTCATTATTATTTTCTTGTTATTGATAAATGATTTTTTTTTCTGTATACCAATTTAAAAAAAAAAGCAAGATAAATAACACATAAAGCTTGAGGGCTTCAAAATTTTAACTCTTAAATTCCCGATATTTTTCAATGTTAACACATTTTATTTTTTTCTTCTTCGTTTTCTGATTCCCAACGACAAATTTTATCATGAAAAAATTTTTATGCCTAATTGAACATAATAACAAATCAAATATAAATCGAAAATAAATCCTTTGAATTGAAAATTGAGTATCCTTGTGAACGAAATAAAAAGACAAATATCATTGAGAACATAATAATCATCATGTCGTATATATTTCATATAATTCATATAAATTGTATAAAAGTATATACATATGTGTGTATTTATGATGTGTGATAAATTCCGATAATAATTGTGTGTCCTATAATGAACATGACTAGAATTTTTTATATTGCGAATTAATAATAAGCTTCACACTTATCGAAAATGAACACACAAACATTCATAATGGTTTTTATTTTTATTGCCAAATTTTTTTTTTTTTTCAAGTTTATATGCTTATTTTTACTTTAATTTTTATATACGTATATGTATGTATGTATATCTTCTACCAAAAGTTTCCTTTTTTTTTTCCACAAAGCATATTATATCTTGTTATATTAGAGAAATCCAATTTTTAAAATGAGTTCTCAAAATATTTTCATTTTTGTGTTACCAAAAAAAAAAAAGAAATTTCTTTAGAAAAAAAAAAATTATATATTTGTGTCATCCTGTTGCTTTCTAATAAAATAGTTTTTTATATGTATTCTTTTTCTTTTCTCTTAATAAGAGGAAAGAGATTTTTACTAACTAATAAATCCAATATAAAATACTTTTTATGTGCTTTTCTTGTTGCTTTTTTATTTTTTCTAATTTTTTTTTTTTTTCATTTTCATCTTTTTTTTTTTTCTATACTAAACGAATTTATAGGTTTTCAAAAGATATCTATTTGAAAATTTTTAAAATCATGTTTCGAATAATAAAGGACACTTTGATATATGATATATACAGAAACAACAAAAATAAATAGAATGTGTGCACATATAATACATCTAACATATACATATTAAAAGGAATATATATCATATATATACATATGTATATAAATAATATCTTATATAGAATGTCCTTTGTACATGATAGTTTTGTGATATTTGGTGAACGTGTTTTGATTTCCTTTTCATGAAATTTTATTTAAGGATAAAAAAAAAAGAAAGTTAGATATCATACATACATATATAGAAATAAATATCTCATGAGAGTAATGTACCAATAAGTATAGGATATATTTTAATGGAATAAGTTTAAATTTTATAAAACATATACATAAATATATACTTTATATTATTTGTATATATCAGAAAGGACATAATTTTTCAAAGTCCTGAAAGAAATTTTTATTTAAAATTTAATTTTGATAAAAAAAATTTCTTACAGAATACGTTAAATTTTCTAAGAAAGTATCCTTGCTGTTTTATTTTTTTTTTTTCTTCTTTTACTTTTTGCGATAGATAAAATAGGTGAATTAAATTGATATGAAAAAAAAAAAAAAAGAAGTATATGACAAGTAAGAATTTTTCTTATGTGAAAAAAAAATTTTTAAGAAAAATTATATCAGAACACAACAACAACAACAATATTAAACAATTTTATTATACATATATGTATATAAAAAGAAAATATTTTTATGACTTTACAACTTCATATAATGTGAAAAATATTTTTTTTTCTAATGAGATTCTTCTAAAGTTATTTCATAAAAATATCATAAAGAAAATTGATGATAAAAATCATGTGTTTGTTGTTGTTGTTGTTTATTTTATGATACTTTTAGAATAGAAGTAAAAATTGAAGGGAATGAAGTGTAAAATTGAATGTAATTTTTTGTTTTCATATTGAATTTGATTTCCGGTTTAAATTGCCTACTTGTTGAATTTTTCATAGATGAAAACATGGAATTCTGGAGTTTAAAAAAGAAAGTAAGTTTTGAAAATTGTATTTGAAGTAAAACAATTTTCATTTTAAATTAAGTTGTGATGAAAATAAAGCTTTTAAATTTTTCTAATTCTAATGAGAAATTTTTTTTAAATAGAAAAATAAAATCCAGTCAAATCGTCAGATGTTATAGGAATTTTAGAAGAATTACGACTTTAACATATTGGATAAAAAAAAACTTACCTTCAAGTAGCTTCGTATGGATTTTTTGGGGTAACTCCGAATAGGATTTTTGCCGAAACTTTAGAGTAAGTTTTAGCCAATAATTTCGAAAGTTCGAAAATAATTTCGAAATTAAAAAAAAAAAATTCTCTAGTTTTTGACCTCTCATAGCCATTATTCTTTTTCTATTTAAAATGAAAATACAAATAGTGAACATCTATACATTTTCCAGTCATAACATTTTAAGCAATACGAAATAAAATTCTAACATATTTTTACATTCATCATGAACAAAAATTGAATATATCATACATACATATGTATGCATATGTATGTATCAAAAATACATATTTATTAAATTCACAAAAGTCACATATCTCTGGTTCTATTTTATATGTATATTTATATATGCTATTTAGATTTCCTTTTTTTAATTTAGTCACGTATAATAAAGAAGTATATAGAACGACCAAAGTATGTGTACTTTGTACATATGTACTTAAAACAGTCCTACGATTTGTACATTTCGGTTTGTTCATGTCAAATGACCTGTATACCATACATTTGATCATAAAATAGCCCGAAAAAAAAAAAAAAATATCGGACTTTTTTTTTTGCAAAAAAAAAAAAAAAAAAAAAAAAATCATTACCTTTTTATTCGTATGCAAATTTGTATTTCAAGAAAACACTGAACCAAGCATCTTTACCATTTGAAAACGTAATTTTATTATTCTATGTACATTCGATTTTTGATGTATTTTCACTATAGATATTCTCTTTTTACAAGGACATATGAATTGTACATAGATTCTTGAAGGTAACTACCAACTTTTTTTGTTTTTTTTGTTTTGTTTTTTTTTTTTTCAAATATTCTGTTGTATTTGTTATTTCAAGTAATAGAAAATTAAATTGGTATATAGAAGATGAAAAGTAATAACATTTTTTTTTTGATGTTTTGATTATAAATTTATATCTATGTAAATATGTTTGGAAAATATATATTTTTATAGTAGCTACCTATATCATCATGTAGAACATGAAATTTGAATTTTTTAGGAATAATATATAGAATATAAAAGAGCATATTGTCAGTTTTAGTTTTTGAATTTAAGGAAATGTATCGTCAAGTCCTTTTATGTTATTGTGAAAATATACTTACTTCGATGATTTAAATAAAAAAAGATTTAAATATACATTAAAATTTAGAATAAAATTTATGACATACGGTGAAAATCTAAATGACATATATGAATACAATATGTGTAGGAAACAAGATATACATATGTACATACATACATACAATACCTATATATGTACCAAATATTTTGCATTTTCTGGATAGCCAAATACTTTTGATTAAAAAAACAAATAATTCAAATGTAAATATACATATGTATGTGTGTGTATATATATTACTTAGAATATATTTCGACATGAAAGATGACAAAATATTATTTTTTATACATCATATAAAATATGAGCGTGTTGCATAACAAAAGGTGAAAAGAAAGATACAAAAATTGATATTTTTTTATTATTATTTTATTTTCTTTTTTTTTCTTTTCTTTTCTGTTAAAAAAAAGTAATAAATTGGTTTATAACAATAATGACTTATATTTTATGACCAGTTTTTGTGTTATTTTTTAGATGAAAAATAAAAATGAACGGCATCAAGATTAATAAAAAAAAAACGTAAAGAAAAATCTAGAAATTGATGAAGAATACGCAATAAAGATGTTTTTTTTATTTTTCATTTCATTTTCTCTGAGGATTCATAAATTATACAATGAAATATTTAATTTGAAAAATACTTATTTATTCAGGGATTTTTTGTTGTTTTCAATTTGGTGAATATATTCAAAAAAAATTCCATTGTTATATATTAAATATTAATATTGAAAAAGCATGTGTTGAAGGCATCATTTTCTTTTTATTTTTTGAGAAAGCAAAAATTAAAATAAAAACAAAAAAGCATTAGAAACATGGTAAAATTGATTTTATAATTAATCTTTTTGGTATAATCAGATTTTTTCTACTTCAAGCTGTTCATAATAAATAATTGAACGAAGAAACAATCTGCGTACCTATTTCAAGTGACAGAAGGTTGATATTATTTTATGACTAATAATAATATATACTTCTAATATTTTCCCATACAAAATTTAAAAAAGATCAGAATGTTGTAAAGGTTGGAAAAACAATGGTATAATTTTTCCATTAAGATTAACTTAGCTATATGTTTAGTCACTCATTGAAAGGGTTAAACTATTATTTTTTTCTAAAATAATTCATGTACGGAGAAATAACTTTTCACAAGAACAGAATTACAAACTTTTTTTTTACCTTGCATTTCAAAATTGATTTCAGTATAGAGGTTAAAGAAATAACAATAATTTTTTTTTTTTGTGAAAATACGAAATATCACAAGAGAGCTTTATTAAAAAGTGAAAAAAAAATGTGACATATGGGAGTACAGAAAAAAAAAAATTGTGTACAATTTAAACATGTCAAGTCTAATTTCATTTGAGATTTTTCTATTTCCATTATTCTTCCTTTTTTTTTTTTAAAAAACTTGACATTTATTTTAAAGTCGAAGCGAATTTCTATTCAAATTTTTTTTTTTTTAATTTTCTATTTTCCTAAATTTTATTTCACATTTTTATTGTTTTTTTATAAAGTCTTTTTTCTTTCTATTTATAATGAAGATTCGCTATCAAATTCAACATTTGTTTTCAAGATAAAAAAAATGAAAGAGAATAGATGGTAAAATCTGTTACAATTCAGTTATAAAAAAAAAAAAAAAAAAAAAAAAACTTAAAATGTGTGTTGCAGTTGAAAGAAATTTGTGGTAGAAAATTGCATTTTGCTTATAACACACATACCTATATATACCTATATATGTACATACATACATAGAACGTCCTTATTATTATTATTATTTTTTTTTTTTTCGTTTTTGTTTCTGATTTATAAAAATATAGATACACTCTTTTTATTACCTAGACAAAACTATTATGTAATTCTTTCTTAAAATGCAACTAATTCATTAAATACTTCATTTTTAATGAAAATCTGACAGAAAAGAATTTATTCATTTTTTTTTCTTCTTTGTTTTTGAAAACATACATGTTTTTCATTAATATTTTTTTTTTCTTCCTATTTTTAATTCTAATATATTTTCCTTAATGTAAAACAAGAATGTCTTTTCACTGCAAATAAATAAATTGTAAGTTTGAATGCATACTATTTTAGCGATGTGGAAAATTATTTTTTGTCTTTCGATGTTTTTCAACTTCATTTTATTTTAGTACTTTTTTTTTTTTTTTAATAGATCCTTTTATATAAGTGAATAAGCACGTACAATCCATATAAATGCAACAGATAATTGAATCTGATAAAATAAATATACATATATGATGAAGAAGAAAAAAAATGTAGTAGGAAAAAAAGGAAAAAAAATTTTAAAAAAATTATATATACGAGTACAAAAGAAAATAAAATTGTAATGTCTTTGAAATTTTTCCTGAATTTCATATATGAATCGAATAAACGCGAATAAACTGAAAGAAGAAAAATGTTGTTATGGAATTGTTCAAACAAAGACAAAGAAAAGAAAAGGATGATAACAAGAAAGTGTTATATTAACAAGAAAAAATGATCTGATAGTGTGCTTAAAAATGTATTTGAAATATATTTTTTTGCTTTTTAACAGGATCTTATTATAACGAACTTATTATTATTTTATTTCCCATTTTTTTTTCCCAAAAAAATTCGAATAAGCAATCATTTTTTTCCTTTTTTTCTCTCGTTAATGTATGTATAACCGATAAACTAATATTTTTCATGTGATAAGTGGGTTACAGAATTTTATTAAAAAACGATTTTCTTCAAAAATTTTTTTATTATTATTATTATTAAGTTTTTTTTTTTTTAAATGTATTTTATTCGATAAAATACTTCGAAGAAGAAGATAAGTTGAACTTTATATGCAATTTAAAAAAAAAACAACAACAACAACATAATAATAATAAATTCATATAAAAAAATTTTTTTTTTTTTTGCAATCTTCAGTTCATACATATTTTTTTTTTTTAAATATAATAAAAAATCAATTTTGTTTGGTATTTTGATAACATATTGTGTGAATTTATAATATAAAAAAAAAAATTTTGTAAAATTACATAAATTGCATGTTAGAAAATTGAAAGTTTCAAGAAGTGTTCTTTATTATATTGAAAAAGATTTGAAAAAGTAAATTTTTGAATGTTATAAATGAGGTTATTTTATTATACTTGAAAATTATTGTACATATAGTATAATATTGTTGTTATTCAAAAATGTAATATTTAAGATATACATATATGTACTTACATATGTACATATGTATTGTGCAATTTACCTTTAGTACGAGTATATTGTGGTAATGTGGTATTATAAAAATTTTATTTAGAGTATAAAATTGTTGATAAAATATTCATAGAGAAAAGAAAAACTAACTTAAAATTCTGATACTTATGAAATTTGAATGTAAATATTATGTAGCAATGCTATTTTTAATGAATTCAAAGAAACATATGTCATGTTTGGTTATTATAACTGGATTTCTTTATAAGACAGCATTTTAAATTAATTGAAAATAACCACAAAAAAAAAAAAAAAATCAAGTGGTTTCCAATACTTTAATTTAGTTGCAAACTAAAGAAGAAGAAGAAAATGAGTGGTTATCGAGTTTACTATGTATAATATTAAACCACTGAACAGTTATTGAACTATACATCAAACCCACAAATTTCTTGTCGAATATTGAAAAAAAAAAAAAAAAAAAAAAATTTGTTCGAATACAGGACCGGACTTCGAACAAAACATGTTAACATTAAAATGTTGATATCGAGGAAAACCTAAGTTCAAGAAGAAAAATATGTACATAGGTATGTAAATATGTAATGTATTGTACATTAGGTTTTAATTGACGAGTAATGTTTTGTCATAAATTTATTTAGGAAAAAAACATTTAAAAATCAAAAAAACAAAATAAAAAACCATCAATCGAATTAGTTTTGATTTATAAATGACATTAATATGATTAAATTACAAAAATCGTTCAACATTAAATCGAGGGATTTTGATTTAGAGTATATGACGAAATCGAGTTTGTCTAGAAAATAATTTGGTTTTGAAAATTCTTTCGAAAAATCAGAATACTATAGGTTAACTTTAAATTATTATGTATGACGCCGCTACTGACTATTTCTAAGCTTTTTTAATTCCTATTTCGTATGAAATTTAAATGGTGCTGATTTTATTTAATAATTTATTATTGAAAAATATATAAAAATATAATTGATTAATATTTAATTGAATATTTTTAATTAATAATTGATAAATTTTAATGAAAAATTAAAATTTAAAATTCATTTTTACAATTTTTCTTTCGAAATTCAAAATAATATTAAAAAAAGCTGTACATAAAGAGCTTTCAAAAAATATATAAAGCTTTTTTAAATTATACAAATTCATTATAAAATAAATAGAAAATGAAACTAGTACAGCAATAGCGATTGTGAAATAAAAAAAAATAATGAAACGGAACTAAATTTTGCTTTAGTTTAAATTTAATAGCTGAATTAATTTAAATACTCATTGAGCGCTGAACAGGTTGATTGTTAAAAAAAAAAAAAAAAAATTTATTTAGTGGGAGGAAATTGCGATGTGCGTGCGCAAATCTTTTACTTACAACAGGTATAAATTTATAACGGTGAGTATAATACAGATACAGTAATGCCGTTTTATTGTTCTATATAACATTTATTCGATTTACTTTGAATTATTTTACTTGATTTTATTATACTTCGTCATCATAATGAATATTTCTCTTCCATAACATATCTACCTGTGTACGTAGTATATTAATGTAATATACATTTTATTTACGTTCACGTATCGCATCGTAACATCATTATCGTATGTGACTTAAATTATTAGCGATGAATTGAACAGAAGACAATAAAATAAATGTATGAGGGATACAACAAGAATGCCACATCAGTGGCGTGTCAGTTGAATGTAATTTTAAAAATAAATTTCAATTATGCTTTCAATTTATAAATTGAAGTTGTAGATGAAAAGTAATGAAATAATTTATACTTAAAACAATTTTATATTTTATATTAATTTTCTATTACGTGGCTTAATTCATTAGTTATTGTAATACTATTTTTTTGTTAATTATTTTTCTCCTACATTTTTCATTTCATATCAAAAATCTGTTGTTTTTCTTTCTATATCTATTTCATTTTCTCTCAATGAAAATCTTATAAAAATCTCAAAAAAAATGTAATAGTTTTCAGAAATATGAAAACAGATTTAAGATACATTATAATTTACTTATTAAAAATTGTATATACATATTAATTTTTTGTTATTATTGCTACTGCAACTGAGATACTTAGATAAAATTTAAGTCAAGAAAATGAAAAAATCTTTTCTCAGATTTTATAAAATGTATTTGTGCTGAATTTCATTTATTTTATTTAAAGAATTGAACAGTTTTTTTTTCTCATTATATTACAATATTACGAGACGACAAATGGCAAAAGATACGAAATAACTGAAAAACAAAAAACCGATGTATGTATGTATATTATTGTACATTTTTAGGTTTAACACTCGCAATTTTATTACTCAGTACGAGTTGTACTTTATAACGAATCGGAAGTGATAAGAGTGCTTAAATTATAGTGTCAATTTTATTATTTTTTTCATTTAAAAAAATATATATTAATAATAATTAATAGTGCTTGCTTTTAATAATAAAATTATAAAAAAAAAAAAAAAAGAATTATAAATTAATAATCAAATAATTTGAAAAAAAAAATAAATAAAAAAAAATTTATTTGAAATATTAGAAGAAAAGAAAAAGTATATTAAATGGCAAAAAAAAGAAATTATTGCAGAATTTCTTAAATAAATTTTCATGATGTGAGAAAAAAAAAAAATAAAAAATAAAATGCAAATAAAGAAAATTTTTATGTGAAAAATTTCATTTACACATATTTGTTCCTTTAAAATAAAATTTATATGAAGATTTGAAAAAAAAAAAAAATCCTATAAACCATTACATATGAAATAATAAAAAACTAATTAATTAATTACACTCCATCTGAGGTTGATTATAGAAAAAAAAAAATTAAACAATTTTTTCAAAATATATAGACAAAAACAATAAACAACGATACAACAATAGTAAGAAAATTAATTAACAAAAAAAAATATATATTACAATACATTTTTTTTTTAAAATTTCATCTAACAATTTAGTTTGTTATTTTTTCCTATAACTAACAATTTCTCAAAAAAAAAAACTACAAACATTTTGAAATTAACAAACAATCAAAATTATAATCATAAACTTTCCTGAGAATTTTTCTTTTTTTTATATTATTATTATTATTTTGAAATTATACAATTGCACAATTTAAAAAAGAAAAAAAAAAAAACAATAATACAAACTTAAAAACAAAGTACCTAGAAAAACTTACACGTTAGTTTACAATAAATAAAAAATTTACTTAAACTGTTCAATATTTAATTTACTACTCAAAATTTAATTGTAAAACAAAAACAAAACCACCTAATAGTACTTAAAAAAACATAGTAGAAAAAAAAAATTAAATTTTGGTTTTCTCTTTTAAAGAAAAACCATAAACCTTATTTTTTTTTTTTAATAAACAAGAAAAACCATTTACAACTTTTCAACACCCGACGGGATAGTTCTAAAAAGAAAGAGTTTGAAAAATAAAGAAAAACAACAAAACTTAATATTCTTCTCAATATTGAAAAAAAAAAAAAGTTTCGCGTGTGAATTTCCAATTTTTTTTTTTTTTTTTTTTTTGTATTGAAAATTTCGTTTGTATGTTACACCGGTGCGCGGTTATTGACTTTTTGCGACTTTGTTTGTTGAAGTTTTATTCATGTGGTTTTTAATGCTCTGCTCTAATAAGTTTTTGAGCAAAAACAAAAAACAAAATTTCTTTTAAAGAAAAGTGTAAACAATTTTTCTTCTTGACACAATAAAAAAAAAAAGAAAATATAGGAAATTTCTTTCAATTAAAAAGAATAAACAACGAAAGTAAAGTTTCTCCTAGCAGCAACGGTGGTGGTGATAGTAAAATACAAAAAAAAAAAAGAAAAAGGAAAATAGTTGTAAAAAAGCAAACAACGATAAACGATTTACCACCCATTAATTGCACCACCCATATTGAAAACAACCACCAGATACAGCATTTTAGCATCCGAAAATCCCCATATAAAAGAAAACGAACGTTAACGATATTTGTGACATTTCCTTTTAACCATCATTTTTATCGTTCGTTGTATTTTTTGTGTCCGTTTAGATACGTTGAATACGTAATTCACGTTTATCATCGCATTATATTTGCTTGCCGTAAATTTCAAACTAAATTTTCCAACAAAAATATAAGAAAGAAAGAAAAAAATAAAAGAAAATTTTTCAACTGCGAAATTTTAATATAAGGGTGGTAAATAAAGCAGCGAAAAAATTGTATTTTATTTGAAAGGAAGCTAAATAAGTAAATAAGCTGCTAGAAAAATATATTTTCATTTTTTTCAACCCTATTACAAATAATACCGTACTATATTGTTGAGCTGGCATGACAACGAAACAAAAATTTTTACATAAAATAATAATAATAATAATAATAAAAGCATTTATATACATACACACGTACACACATCAATAAAGAAATTTACCATTGAAATAGCCTTCGCCGTGACGTTGGTATATTTTTATGACAGCACAGCAGAAGCTATCAAAGCAAAGAAGAAAAACAATAAAGAAAAAGAAGAAGAATAATAGAAAATTTTTGAAATTTTCATTTGTTTTTCTTTCTTCATAAACTGCTGCTGCTCACAACACAAAAATATTATTCATTTGTTATTTGGATTTGCTTTCTGCAGCAAATTCCTTTTAAAATTCACGCAATATAAAATAATTTTTGTATTTTTAATTAAAATAAAAAGTAAAGAAACTAAAAATTTATTGATTTAGAAAAAAAAAATACATATATATAAAATATACAATAACTAAATTTTCTTATAATAATTTTTTTTTTTTTTTTTTTTGATATTTGATTGCGTTTCGTTCATCTTTTATATGAGAAAAAAAAAATTAATTGTTAATTTTTTCCAGTTTTTGTGTGATTAAAAAGTAAAACGAAAGAATTAAAAAAGAAAAAAAAATACAAATAAGCAAAATTGTGTAGAAAAAAAAACAGCTGATTCGGAACATTATAGTTTTTTTTTTGTCATAAGAAATATATTTTTTTTACTTATTTTTATTTTTATTTTTTTTTTTTGTGTAGTTTATCAGACATTTCGGTAGCGTGTATTTATTATCAATCAATATTAAACGAATAATGAAAAAATTTAAAAGAAAGTGTTAAAAATAAATTACAGGAAAGAAAATTTTTCAACATTCATATCGTAAATGTAAAAAAAAAAATATATCATTTTTTTTTTTGAATAAATGGTGCTTGTAATTCAAAGGGAAAAAAAATTATTAATAATTTTTCTATGAACTGTTAAAAAGGGTGTAAAAAACTTATTTTTATATTGCTTTCAATACAAGACAAAAGCTAAAAAAAAAAAAAACAAAAATAAACGATAAATTTTCGTATTTATTCACTTTTGTTTTTCAAATACGTGTGAAGTGGTAATCAACAGTAGTAGGTGTGCAATTGTCGTAAGTTATTTTGATTGTCATTGGTGTCATCGTTGTCATCTTCAGGTAGCATAAATTTTTAAAATAGCACAACAGTAACAAAAAAATTGTGGCATATAATTATTATCGTAGTATAAATTCATTATATGTACTTATTGTTGTTATAATTCGAAAAAAAATTGTTTTTTTTTTTTTAATTATCAAACGAAAAGGGTTAGGCAGTAACATTAGTTCTATATATAAAAAAAAAAAAACAGTAATAGCAGAATCATCCGCAAATTTATTTACCACCACAATATTTGGTGGTAGCAACTATAATTATTATCATAATAATAATCATAGTATAAGTATCGGTAGAAACATTAATAACAGTATAAATAGAAACAGTATCACCACGGCGACCATGGCGTTTAACGGTGCGGGAGGTGGAGGAGGAGGCGGTGGAGGTGGTGTAGCTAGTGATGGACCACAAAATAAAAAAATTCGTACCGGACAACAATCCGGTGAACAGAACGATATGCAGCATCAAAATAACAGGGTGAGTACTTAAAAATGATAATGAGTTTACTAATTACCTAGATTTTGTCTACTTTTGTATCTCTAATTTCTTATAATCCTTTTTTTTTTTTTTTTGAGGAAAATTCTATGATTTTTCTTTCATTTTTCCACATGACTTGCATATGGTTATATGTATATTGTATATACAGCCAGATGATAGTTACCTATCTGATATAGTTATTTTAAAAACATATTAAATTTATTTAAATATATTTTCAATATTTTTCATCTGTCAGTTGTGAATATCTTTTTATAAGCAAGTTACTATAATACAATACATTTCTATTGTTATATTTATGTTACAATTTATTTATTCTTATGGATGATGGTATATAATTTTCACGTTTTGGGAAAAATCGATTTTCGTTCAACAGTGTTGTGAATTTAAGTTATAATAACATACAATATACATATATGTATCACGAGGTTGTTTTTGTTGGTAGCTAAGTAAATTGTATATTATGGGGGTGTAAATATGCTTGGTATTGCCAGAATTTTTATATTTTTTATCTATTTGAAAACATAAATATATAAATATATGTAACTTTACTGGTTTATATTTTAAAAGGAAATTAATTTTGTTTTTAAGGAAAGAAAATTGATTAGAAATTTTATTTAAACATCGTTTAAGATAAATGAATTTATTGAAAATGTGGCCTACTTAAATTGTGAAAAATAATACAAAATAAAAAAAAAAAAAATTAATTTAGAAAATATAAAGAGATTTTATAGAAAATATTTTGAAAACAAACACATTTTGCTCTTGAATAAAATAACTCAATTGTTAGACAGATATCCTTGATTTTCTAAACTTTATCTTTTTATTTTATATTTCCAAGAACATACAATACAAAATTTTGTCTAAAAATTCTAGACATGTTCACTTTTTGGATATTAACCACCTGCCTTCTACGTTTTACTTGACTTTCAATACAAAAAGTTTTTATATTATGTATGTACAATGTACATATGTATGAATGTATGTAGCTACTTTTAAATATAAATATAGAATCGAAAAAAATTACTAATTTTATGTAAAAAAGAATATAACACGTGTACAAAAAATAAATATGTATTTCAAAAAGAAAATATTGAAGAGATTGATTGGATGAGAAAGTATATTCTTCATTAAAAATTCACCCATAAATTTGAGAAGTAAAGAACGGAATACTTTGAAAAAAAGAAAAAAAAAACAGCCTTAAAGATGATTTTTATATACTACACAAAGTACCAAACAACGGGAAGTTTCCTTTTTAAGGATTTTAATGAGATATTAAATATTAGGTTTGAAGATATAAAATGTTTTCTGAATGAAACAAGATTTTTTTACTTGTAAGTCGTAAGTCAAACACTATTCTTTTAAGGCTACATGAGGTGCGGTTCTAATTAGATTTTTCGGAAGTTTATCGTAAAACTTATACTTACAAGGTTTGCAGTAAATTTACTTCTGTTCTAAGTAGACATATTATTCTATTAATATTTAAGTTACAGGAAAAAAGCCAACAGTCGTTATTATAAAATGTAAAATAAAGGTGTTAAAGAATATATCTGTCATTTCAATTTAATTACTGGCTCAAATAAGAAATAAGTATGTATATAAAGAGTTAACATGCTACATTTCCATATATACGTACATATATCCTAAAAGAACAAATATACAACCAAACTTTTCTAATATCATTGTGTCCAAACACTGTCAATGTAATCACAAGGTATTATGTAACCATTCAAAATCATAGATACCCGAGTACAAGTGTTTCCATGTTAATTATTTTTGTAAACTATAAGTTAATAAAAAATTCAATTATCTTGAATACTTAAAAATATTTAATGTAGTTAATGTAAGTTGATATGAATGTGTATTCTTTTGAGATAGAATACGAAAAATTGTTGCGTTGTACATATACATATGCACATACATATATACTTATGAAGTCCCTTAACGTTTTTAAAATTTAATAAGGTTTTTCTTAAAAAATACAAGATATCTTCAGAATTTAAATAATATATGAATAGTCAGTCATATACATACGAGTATGTATAGTTTTTGTTATCTCAAAAAAAATAAAAAAAAGATTTTTGCCAAAAATTTAAAACTTAAACAAGAATCCTTTCCTATTATAATAAAACTAAAAGTAGTTGCATACATAAACAAATTTAAATTTCTTATAAAGATCCTCTTTATATTCTTGTTTACACAGAACCATCATAATCTGACAATAAAATAAATAATATATAAATAAAATCATGATATTGACTATTCTAAAATCCTTAATTCTTATAGTTTTTAGTCTTTATAGTTATTTATATCTTTTAAAGTTTATAAAATTAAATTTTATATGTGTATATTTGTACTTATATTTTCTATTTTATATTCTTATATATTTCTATGTTTATGCGATAAAAATTTTGCCCATCAAACATATCATATAACAACAAAAACAAAAAATCTCCATATAAAACATTATCTGTATTTTAGTGCTTACTTAAAGTCTTAAAATCTTCACAAAATCTTATCATGGAAAATTTGAAAATTGTCCATAATTTTCTTTCTTTTTTTTTCATGATAATTTGTTTCCTAAAATACATTTTACTTTAAATTTTCTTCTAATACCATCATAATTTTTCTTAAAATTTCTGTCAATGTTTGTTTAAGAAAATTTTATGTTATATAGTGTGTATCATCGTTTTTTCAAAAATTTATATGAATCCCTAGTTTGATGAAAAAAGAAAAGCAACTTTTTTTTTATTGTGATGATGGTATTCTTAAATTACATAAGTATGTATACTTATACCAATGACAATGTATTCTATATACATATGTATCTGCTCTGTGCTTATACGTACATAATGTAAGTATATAAGTATTTACGCATTTTATGCTGCTCTGATTTCTTTGAAATAAGTATAGTGTACATATATGCATGTATGTATGTACTCCCTTAAAAACGGGAAAACATTTTTCCTCTTATGTATATATCCTTTTTATTTTCATCATATGTTTGCATTATATTATACATACATATGTATAATGTTGAAATTCATGAAAAAATTGAAAGGAAGGAAAAGTCAATATCTCTATATAAAAAAATAAAAAATAAAAAGGAAAATTTTAGTGGTAAAAATTTTTAAAATCATTTTCATCCTTTTTGAAAAACTAAGTATGTATGTATGTACATTATATACGAGTACATACACAGTATAACGTAAATATGTACATATAGGTATATGTACGTGCTGTTTTACTATTATTTTTTTCAATGAAATCTACATGTTCAGTAAGCATAAATTTTTCTATATTTAAAAATATTTGAGTATAGCTATGTTGTACAATATATACATATATAGTAAATATGTATGCTTAAACCTATTACATACAATTTTAATAAAACAACTATACTTATGCTTGTACTTAAATTTACCTAAATCCATAGAAAATCAAGTCACTGGAAAAATCTGACAGGTAGTTTAACAAAAAAAAAAAAAAAAAAGGCGATTTTAAATCTTATTCGTTTTTGTTTTCGCTGTTTTTTTCTTCCTATTTTTATTATTATTTTCTTTTCTTGAATGAAAAAAGGATTAATTCAAGCGTGTGTTGTATGAAAAATAGGGAAAGAAAAATGATGATAATGCTAAAAAAAAAAGTAGAATGTTTTCCATTGCAATTTCTGTACATTCTTTTTTTATGGTGTGATGAGTACAAATAATGTAACGTAATGTACACGTATTGTTATTTTTCATGAAAAATTCTATTTTTTTAAAAAAGAATATAATTCTTTTATTTTTTTTATATGTAGATTTTTGAATATACAATTTTTTTTTTTAAACTCTTGAAAATAAAATATAAAAATGAATAAAAAAAAAAAAAAGTTTATTATCCTTAATTGAATTTTAATCCTAAATGCAAAGTCATTATTTAAACATAAATTTTCTCATATTATCTAAATAATATTTTGTATTAAAAATAAAACTTTAAAATATTTAAAATAAAATGTATACGTAAAAAATTCGAAAAAAAAAAAAAACATATTAAAAAAAAATTTAGAATAAAACGAAACCATCAAAAACGGTGTTTTTTATGTTGATGATATTTTAATTGAATTTTCATGAAATTTATTCAAAAAAATCAAGTAACCATAGATGAGTTTAAATGGTTTCTCCTTCTATCAATAAATGAACAATGCAAGAAAAGAAAAAAAAAAGAAAAGAATAAGCTTTATTGAAATTAAACTAAAAATATTTTTGAATTTATTTACATTAGAATGATGTTGAGGGTGAAAAGTAATAAGAAAATTAGAAATATATCACAAATGTCAAAATATATTTTATATATTTTGATATGCGCACTTGATACGTTTTATTCTTGTTTTGTGTTACCAGAATTTTAAAATTTTATTTATCATATTATTGTTGAATATTATCATCACTATAATTACATCCTAGTAAGTTATGATTTTTTTAAAATTCTTATGCCCTAAACACTATAGGACGAAAAACTAAGGCGTTTAGTGATTGTATTGTATTCATCCTTTAACACTTGAATCAAGCTTTATTCTTTATCAAATTTGAGTATTTTTAGACTCTGTGAACCTATAGATTCGAAATTTCTGCATAGTATTCTTCTCGTCATTTTATATCAAATGTGATCTTTTTAACAGAGCACGAATTACAATATGACAAAAAAGACTCTGCGTATAAATTCTAATGCTACAGATATAGACATGGCTTGTTTTTTTTTTTTTTTTTTTTTGAAAAGATACTGTTTCATAGCTGAAATTTACTTTTTCTTGAATGGAAGAAATCCGTCCACCAAGGCAAAAGTTCAAGGAATATTTCTTCTACATTTTAACTTCTTACTCCCACGTAAACATGCTTTCATCAACTTTTATAAAGAAAAAAAAATTATGTCTACATTTGCAACCTTAAAATGTAAAAGAAGTCGGACTGCTAAATACCTGTAACTAATAATTTTTAGTACTAGTTTTTTTATTTTTTTATTATATATTTTCAGTTGTGCAAACTGAAAATACTTAAAAGCAAAACAATTCTTAACGATATTTATTAAATGCCCGCATTAAATTCTTATTCAGAATATCAAATAACACAGACTTATTATCTTATATTACAACAAGCGTCTGGAAAATTATTGGCAATGGTAACCAATAAAATTGTAGAATAACAAAAAAATAAACTAAAAAAAAAAAAAAAATCCAAATAATATAAAAATAAATAATCATTCTGTTCTCAATTTTCATAATTCATAATATTTTTATTTTAAATTCTGTCATTTAACTCTTTTTTTCTGTTGTTTATTTATTTTTTCTTCTTTTTTTTTTCAAATTTTATGCACAAACCATCATTATCAGCATAAACTTCCATATCATTAATTTTTAGGCCGGATTCCATTGACTTATTATATTATTAGTTCGTTAGTTTTTTTTTTTTCTTAATTAAATTTTAAAGCGTAGGTACTTAAGAAAAAAAATTTATTTAAACGGCATGCATAATATTATTGCCGTCATCAGCTACTGCCGTTATCGTTTCATTGTGACTTCTTATATTAAGTATAATATTGTATTTTGAGTATTTAATAGTCTAAACTATAAGCAAATTTACACAGCCGTCAAGATATTATCAGCTTAATATCATATAACGAGAAACTTTTCAAACGAAAAGTGTAGTACCTATAATATATATTGAGGTATTCGAATTACAAATTTTCATATATGATCATATATTATATGGAAAATTATATGTACACATATACAGATATCTAAAAAAAAAAAAAACACCTTCATTTACTAATTTGTGACGTTTATTTACCTTTGTTATAAAGATATGTATACATACATATATACTTACTTTTTTCATTATTATTTACCGCTCTTATTTTTTTACTTAATTTTTCTTTTACCTTTTTTTCATTCTAATTCAAACATTATGTTGACGTATAAAAAATATTTTATATCTTATGGTTGTGTGCTCCACATAGAAATAATGATGAAAAAAGCTATTTTTACTTACTTACCTATTTTTTTTTTTTTTTTTATTCTTTTAAAGGTAGGTACGTTATGTACATATATACGTGCATTCAATTAAAGCGTCATGAAAGTAAGATACTTATTCTTATAATGTTTTGTTTCAAATTATGAATAAAAAAAAAAAAACACAACAATAACTTTCAACATTAACTACAGGTATTGAAATTGAAGTTTTTTTTTTTACCTTCTTCTGTTATTTGCTTTTTTATTGAAATTTTGTTTTTTTTTTGTTTTGTTATTTTTTATTCAAGAAGTATATTTACTCTCATAACATACCTGTACTATTTATATTGAATTTTCAGTTGATTATTTCTTAGACATAAATGCATTTTAATATAAAATTGAAAATGCAAAAACAAAAAGAGAATAAAAAGAATAATGTTTATGTTTACACATTATCGTATATGTACCTACATATATGCAACCAGAGCTCTTACATACCTGTTATATATAGTATTATATACTTTGTGAATATGTATCAAGTGAAGTTATCTGATTTTTTTTTTTTATAAGAGATTCATTCGTGCAATGAAATTGATAAAAATCTCATAATTGGACAAATATTGACATGGTGTGTGATATATATGTTTCGTTTTGAATTTAAATTGAATTTGGAATAGTAAAAAAAAATAATAACTTTTTATGTACATATTCGTATATTTAGTTTTTTTTTTAACAAATATCTAAATGTTTTTATTTGTTTATCAAATTCATTAGCCTCAATAGGTTTTTTTTTTTTTTATATTTTAAATTTACAATTGTAAATTTGCAATTTTTTTTAATGACTTTACAAAATATAGTTTGTTTAACTAAAAGATAAGGTGTTCGTGAATGAACGAATTTTACGATTTATTGGTTTTGTGGAAAAATTTTTTTCTCTAAAATAGAAATAAAAATGTTTTTTTTTTATTAAATTGAATCAAGTTAAGTTCATTTTTAATTGATTAACGTGCGATTAAATTCAAAACAGAAACATGAAAAACAAAAAAAAACCGCTTTCAAGCAAAGATGAAACATTATTTTTATATCAATTTTCTGAGTTTTGAATGTATTACTTGAACAGCTTCTTTTTCAGCCAACGATATTTTGATTTACAACCCACATAAAACTTTGAATTTGTATGTAAATAAAAAAGAGTATAGGTAGTTATAAGAAAAATGTTGTTTAGATAAATTTGAAGCTCAAACACATAGGGTAATTGCACCAATGAATAATACATATTTTCAAATTTGAAATGCTCGTTTGAAACATACAAAAACCACTCTATTTTTTAGTAGAACTTTTTCAATTCAAAATAGAAAGAACTTTTCCTTAATAAACACCTTGTGAATTGTGGTATAATATGTTCTTTGTTCTACTTTGATTTGACCAAAACAAAAAAAAAAATTTTTTTTTTGGTTTCCTTTTTGGTTTTGTTAATCTGAACTTGTAACATAGTTGTGTATATCAAATCTATCTACATAGTTTTTCAGTGTTTAAATATATATTTTTTTGCAATCAATACAAAATGCAGCAAATACTTAATTACAAAAAAATTTCCTCTGATTTTTTCGAAATAAATTCAACATATACGATATCTGTTATTTTGGTCGAATACTGCTTATTAACGAATTTGTATAACTTGATTTTCCAGTTTAACAAATCTATTTTCAATGAAAAATTGGAAAAACGATCAAATTTAAAAAAAGAAAAAACAAAAATGTTTTTTCACATACATTTTTGGTAACAAATCAAACATTTGATAAATTACAAAAAAAAAAATCGACTTTTTAAAAAAATTTTCAATCTCTGTTTTTGTTTATTTTTTTTTTTCAAAATAATTTTAACTTAATCATAAAATACGAGAATATATTTATTTTATATAAAAGAAGTATCTATAATGAAAATAAAGTAAAAACTTGTTTCTATTTGTGGTTACTAGTATTTTACTTATTTTAGGTACATATTACTTTTATCTGTCGTTTTATCCATAGATGTGAAAAAAACTAAAAATTTTTAAAAATTGAAAGAGAGAGAGAGAGAAAGAGTAAATAAATTATCTGCTGTATTTTGTTACATATGTATATCTTTATATCTAATCTACTTTTATATCTAGATATAAAATTATGTAGGTATTTTTTCCCAAATCAAACTTTATTATATATACAATTTTAGCAAATATGTAAAGTTGAAAATCTAGATTTGAAAATTGAACGCGCACGCAATTTCGAATAAAATGTATCTCATATAAAAGGGAAAAAATTATACATACATATGTACATATAACATAAATACCTGAATAATGAAAAAAAAGCCATATATTATATACATATGTGAAATATTTATTTGGATAAAAATGTAAAAATGAAAATGAAATTGCAAAGTTAGTATATATACATATATGTACATATGTATAAATTTGTATGTATCATGGATGAAAAAAATGTTATTTATTTATTTATTTTTTTTTTGCATGTTACAATTACATGAAATACAGTGAATGAACTGTGTAACAAACATATACCTACTATAAATATTACAAAATAAAGTATGTATATTAAAAGTAATTTATTTTTTATATCTTGTATAGTATTTTCATTTCTCTTCTCTCTTCAATGTTTTTTTTTTTTTTTTTGCCTTCTTTACAATTATTCACATGATAATAAATTATCAACTCATTTGATATGTTTGAATTTTTTCTACTTTATTAAGTACATATTTTTTTATTTGTTTCTGTAATGATATACCTCTTTTGTGTAAATCATTTTAAGTTTATTATGAGAATCATGTTCAATGTAGATACGATGTAATCATATAATTTTTAAATGTTATTTGTATATTGCAAAAATTAACTAAATATAATGTAAAATAATCATTAAAAAAGAAATAATTAAGTATAGTTAATAAAAAAAAATAAAAAAATAGTAATGAGTTTAAAAAAGATTCATTTTTTTGTTGTTGTTATTGTTAAGTTTACGTTTGTTGTAAAATGATTATTAATATTTTGATTATGTATGCTCTGATTATTCTGGAAAAAATAAAAAAATTATTAATAAGGTCGATCATAAAATAAAATAACAGAAAGCGAAACTAATTTAATCAAAATAAAATCATGATTTCATTTTGTTTGTTTTTTTTTGTTCAAAGGGAATATTTTTGAAATCTTTCATTAGGCCTACTTTAAAAAATTATTTTTTAAATAATTTTCATAATTTTTTATTTTAGAAAATTTGAAATAAACTATACCTAAACTTTAAATAAATATGAAATAATTAATTGTATCTGTACGTGTATTTGTTTTTTACAATAAGTAGATTGTATGTAAAACAAAAAAAAAAATTTTCACTACTTCAATACTAATTCACTATACATATAATCAAAATCAAGTTTTTAACAATCAAAATCCATCACAATGATAATTAGATAGAGTATATGAAACAAAGAAGATATAACCTTTAAGATTTTTTTTTTCAATTTTCCCATGAATTGTGTATTCTTAAAAACTAGCTACTGAAAGAAAAGAAACAGAAAACAAAATTTAAAACACAAAATGCATTTACAATAATTTATACAAAATAAATAGTACATACAAAGTTGTAATACAAAAATAAAATCATTCTTATTTAAAAACACAAACTTCTTAAATTAAAATTAAATTTTATTAAATGCAGGCTTTTTTCAAAAAATCTTGTATCACTATCACGTCACGACAATCGACGTTTATAATCCATCCTGTATATCCTTTGTCTACATGATCCACATAAATGTGCATTAATATCGACTTTAACACCTTTACGTTCACCTAATTCCACAATACATTTTGTAACTTTTCGTAGATTTGATCCTTTACAATGTTTCAAACCAGGCTTATAAAATGGTTCAACACAACGACGATTCATCTTTTATTAATTTTTTTAACTTTTTTTTTTTTTTAAATAAAATTATTAAATGCAAAAACTTTTAAATATGAATACTTTAAGATTAATTAAACAATTGTAAAATAATTTGTGCTAATATACATAAGTATGTGTATATCTTTCAAATATTCAAAAATAATTACGAAAGAATTTTTAATTTAAGCTTTTATATCTGATATAACTCGCATAATTTTTTTGAGTTGGTATTTCGAAACGAAATAAAAAAGAAAATATTAATAAGAAAAAGGATGAATATATTTTATTTTTATGTTATACATTATAAATTTCTTATTAAAATTAAAATTTTGTTTTTAGATCCTGTACTGTATTAGTATTTCTGCTCATATTTCATTTTTATTATACGAAAACAAAAGACAAGAAAAACGAAACAAACAAAAATTCTCAATTAATTTGTCACCTATCATAATTAAGACAAAAACTTTCATGATAAATTTTCTTTTTACATACCTGATCGTTATTGTTGTTGTTATTGTTTTTCATTTTTCCTCTTATAGTTTTTTTAAAGGTGAAAATTTAATTATAAATACAATGAATCATATTTCATGAAATGACAACAACAAAAAAGCTTAAATAACAGAAAATTATGAAATAAATATCTTCAAATTATTTTTAATTAAAGATTTAAAAAAAAGGTAGCCAAAATGTCTTCACGCGTTTACATTTTAAGTTTCTTCAGTTTAACTTGTGATATATTAAAAATAGTAAGTAAGCATCTTTAAATAACGGTCTTTTTTAAATCTATAAATGCATATTTAAAAAAAGTTCATATTAAATGTGACAACTTTTGAAAAAGAACATAAAATTAATTAACACTTTAAAATACTAATTAATTTGCCAAAATGTCATCAGGATTTCAATGAAAATTTTCTTTGTCATATAATGAATATATGTAATTTTTTTTTTGTTCACAACAGGAAAAGTTTCAAATTTCTAAACAATGAGCTATACATTTTAAAGGCGCCGATTATTATTAAAATAATTTAAATAAATATATATATATATTTTTTTTGTAAAAATGTTAAATATAAAATTTGTGTATGACCACCACATGGTTGTCGAAATTTAAAAATAAATTTTAAACTTATTGCAGTCTTAAATCATAAATACGATAGATTTTTTCAATTTCAGGGTTAATAAAATTTATAATCCTGAAATTTCTTTGTCATCTGAAATTATTGTGAAAAAATCGAACTACTTATTAGAGAATTTTTAGTAAATACGGAATGACTTTTTTAAATCAAAAATGAGTCACGAACCTAAATTACTTACAACACTTTTTTTGAATACTTATATGTATAAGCTTTACTCAATATATGCCTACGTTTTTGTTTTAACCCTTTCCATATGAAAAAATACAATCGTAAATTTATTTATAAAATTTCTTCAAATAATTTATAGAACTTTATAAGAAAAATAATTAAAATCCATCTAATTAATACTTTCTGATAAAATCAGTCTTTGGCTTATACTTTAATTAAATTCACATTACAAAGGTAAAATAAATTGATTTTATTTGTTCTACGATAACTATAATTAAACTAATTGACATTAGAATAGAAATAAACTATTTTTTCGGCACATATGTATATGATTTTTGTAATATTTGAATTGAAATATTGAAAGTAAATAAAATTTAACAGGAAATAAAAATCAAAGTTAATCATAATTGTCAAATTTAACCGATTATGAATTAAGTTTACCTGATGTAAAAATAGTCTAGGTTAATTGAGTTCTGAAAATCGTTAAGCCGAAAAATTTGAAAAGTAGTTGTGAAATATTAAAAATTGACTGTGAGTGGTTATAACTAAGTTTTTTTTTTATAATAAGAGTTTGAATTACTTTAACATATTTTTTTAAAAACAAAAAATTAAAATGACCCACTTTTTTCGTGAATTAAAAATTAAAAAACATAAACTTTATCCTTCAACGACAATTAATTACTGTAAAAATAATTAAACAATCAAATAACTTTTTTTTTTAAATATCCTTTCAAATTGGACTTTATTATTTATTACTGATTTTAATAAGTGAAATACAAGGTTCTTCTTTATTTATTATTATTTTTTTTCAATTGAAACAAAATAAAATAACATAAAAATTGTAATTATTAAAAATAACAAAAATTTTCATGTTTTTTTCAATTATTATCAAATTTTATGTTCTGTATCTATGGCAACTACTAGGTATAATAATTTACTCGGCATTCACTACTGTACTGTTTGCTTTTAATGAGGTAAAAAAATTTTTGTTCAAATAGGTAATTAGACATTGATTTATTATAGTTTTTCATTACTCCTACACATATTAATTTATTATTTACCTAATGTTAGAAAAAAACAAAACAAATTGAAAATTTTTTCGTTGTCATTCTATTTGTAATTTTCTGTTTTTTTTTTTTTTTTTTAAATGACCATTAAACTATTAAACTTAACAATTCGATGATAATTTATTGTATTATTTTATAAAATAAATATATACTTTGGAATAATATAAATTTATTAGATGTATCTTTTGTATCTGATGTTTCTGATATGGTACATAAAAATTTAACTACACACATATACATAGTTATGTTCTTTTGTATTTTTGTATGATACATTAAATTTAATGTTTTTATATGTAATTTGTTTTTTTCTTCTTCTTCTTTTTTTCAGATTATTTTTTATTCTTTTCTACTTTTCAATTAATTTTTGTCAAATGAAATACACAAATGTTCTTGAAGTTTACAATTATTATACATTAGAATGTGATATACATAAATAATTGTATTTTCTATATTATACATGTAATTGTTTCTTTTCAATTGTTTTTCTTTCACTTAAACAATTAAATTAGATACTTTTTCTTCTTATAAGAATAGAAATAAAAATATTTTTACAGATAAAATAAATTTATGACCATACAGAGATGGACATATAAAAAAAAAAGGTTTTTCTCCATTTTTTTTTTTCTGTCATACAAAATAAAAATAATTGAGAAAAAAAGTGCAGAAAATAAAACACAACTTTAGAAGAAAAGACTTAAATAAAAAAAAAATTGAACTAATTAGTCACCACTTTCATTTACCTTTTTTTTCCCATTTTTTTTTATTTTTTTTTTTTTTTTGAATTCTTTTACTGTTTTTTTTTTCATCTTGATACTTTTCTTGTGTATCATAATTAAGAACTTTCAATGACATTATAACCTGTAACTTGGCTTTTTTTTTGTGCACTTAATCATAGAATCAAAAGAAAAACTTTTAATTAAATTTTCTTTTCGTCTTATCATGTTGTAAATTCTTCTTTCCTTTTTTACATACTTTTCCTATACATTCATTCTTTTCTTCTTTTTTTTTTTTTTTTTCATGTGTGAATAATTACGTTTCTGGGTCCATTCAGATTATTTTTCTATTATTTTTATTTGGTTTTTTATGTGTGTCTTTTTTTTAATGATTTAAAGAAATTCTATTCAATAGATTCACCAAAATAAAAATATAAAAATATCTTTATCTTTTGTAATGTATTCAGTTCATATGAATATGTACATATATAAGTATATGTATGCATATATGAAAAAAATTTTACAGTATTTGTGTAGAACATTTTGCCAAATATAATTCACAGCTTCACGGTTATTCAGAATTCTGGTATCTGTCACATTCATCATGAGTAGAAAAAAAAAAATGAAGAAATAAATAAAAAAGAAAAATAGTAAAATTTAAAAGAAGAAGGAAAAAAAAAAACTATTTTCTTGATGTATTGATGATGCATTTCTCATTACATATGCGACGGTGTTCTCTTATGTAAAATTGTAATCGTAATTCAATCGAATTTTCCGAAGATGACTAAATATATTTTCTCTTTCACAACAAATATGTGTATATACAAATACATATGTAAATTACATTGTGATTATTATTTTATAATATTATGATTTTTATTGGTTCATTAAGAAAAAGTACACAACGTTGATAAAAAAAAATGTTAAATAGAAAATTGCAAATATATTCAAGACGACGACAATAATGGCTGAAAAAAAAAAATTTATTTAAAATGCATTCTGGTCGTATGTATATATTCTCTTGTAAGATATGTATAAATTTTTACAAGTTACCAAATTTATTACGCGACAAATAAATTCATTAATAAATAAATAAATAGAAAATATGAAAATGAATAAATAGAAAAATATGAGAATTTAAAAAAAAAAAAAAAAAGGAAAAAATCTGCATTAAATGATGACGAGATTGTGGATGATGATGCTGATGATGCACTAGAATTTGAAAAGATATTTCGGTTATTTTTTTGATTTTTTTTTTAAGACACATCCAAAAAAAAAAATATTTTCATAGGAAAAATTAAACAATTTTTTTTTTCATATTAATTTTTATAATATTAGTCATCATCTTTATTAATAAAAAAAATTATTTAAGAAGAATTTCATCAGGTAAATGACGTTCTTGTTTTTTTGATGTACTTTACTATCGCTTTTCTTTTTTCTTCAAATTTTTTGTTTTTTTTTTTTCGGTTATTATTTGACCATCAATTTAAAATGTCATTAATTAAGACATTCCGATCATCTTTTCATTTTGAATTGAAATAATATTTTCACAAGATGTCTTATGGCACATTTATTACAATAAAAACAAAAATATGTTACTTGAAATAACAAAAAAGAAAAAGTAAAATATTTTTTTTTTATTGTATACATTTGAAAAAAAAAAAAAAAATTAAACTTTTATAATTTTATACAAAAATCAGATGCCATTCTTAAGACATCATTATTTTGAAGGTGAAAATACCTTGAAAAACAAAAAAACAAAAAAATTAAAATGAAAAAAATGAGAGGAAAAATAAAATTACATTTTGAAATTAAGTGCAAATGCAAATCATTACTGAATCACAGGTTGATTTAAATTAAAATGATTTTTGCTTTAAGAAAAAAAAAAACTATGAAGATATAGATCATTAATTTTTGGCAAAAAAATTTAGAAAAAAAAAAAATGTGTGAAAAAAATGAAAATATTTTATCAAATGTAAATAAAAATTTTAATGTGAATAAATGAAAAATTTGCAATCATTAGAATTTGACAAAATGTTTTGCAATTTAAAAACAAAATGAGAAACAATAAAAAATTTATTTTAGTAAATTTTAAATATTAAATACAGGGTAAATGTTAATTTTTCTTTAAATTCCTGTAATTTTGGATTCTTTTCTTGTAATTTCTCACAATAAAAAAAAAAATTTATATTTTGTCACATAAAAATCTCAAAATTCTATTACTAAACCTTCAAGATCAAATTTATCATTGTGATTTAATATTTAGATTATGATCATGTCATCTTAGATTCATTTAATAAAATTAATTGGTCAAAACAGAGCATTCATTTTATTTTTAATTCTAATATCTTTTAGAAAATTAATTATTCAATTTTTTTTTTTCAAACTTTTATATTTATATAGATCGTGTGTCAAATTAATTTTTACGCCTGAAAGTCTAAATTTTTCTTTCAAAAAAGCGAAAGTAAATAAACGAAAAGATAGTTTATGATTTTAATTTTAATAATAGATACGATTTTCTACTTAGCATTATATTCATTTTATGAAATATACATACATACCTACATATATTTTATAATGCAATAGATTTTTTTTTTCAAAATTTTTCGTATATGATACACACCATTAGTTTTTAATTAAACACCCTCTTCATAAGTATATTTAATTGCACATTAGAAAATTTTTACATATTTTAAGAATTTTGTTGACAGAAAAATTGTATTGTATGTGAACAAAATATAATGACTATAAAATAATTTTCAGCATATTAAAAAGGTGTGTGAGATTTTTATTTTGCTTTTAGAAAATTTTTTTTTCTAAATTACTTATTCAAAAATTTCAACTATTTCTGTTCTTATGTGTTTTTTTCTTTTTAATTTTTTTTTTTTTTTTTACGTACCAGTTGTATATTATTTGATTGATGTGATATGTACGTACATAAATAATTTTGTTTTGTTAAAGATTTTTAGTATTTATAAGAAAATATGTGAAGAAATAAAAAGGTTGAACATTTTGTTATACATGAAATAAATTATGTAACATTTCATTTTCATTTTTAATGATTTATTTATCTCAAAAGTTCAAAAAGATAATTTTTTTTTTTTTTTTTTTTGGATTCATTTAAGAAAAATTTGTCAGCGCTTGTTCTTTATTTTATTTTATTTTTTCACATAGTTTGTGATTTCGTTTGTATTGAAGAATGTTTTCATTTTAAAATTGTACAAATTTTTTTTTGATTTCGATGAATGAAATTGTGATTTATGCAAAAAATTATTTGACAATCGAAAAATGAAATATGTTAATAAATATTTTTTTTTAGATTAATATGTTGATAGCTAAAATTACATTTACAAAGTAAGTGTGATGATTATGATGATGAAGATCATGGTGATGTGGTGGTGATGATAAAAAATAAAAACGGAAGAAATTATGTTGATGTCAAATAATATATTAACCGTTAAAGAAATTATTTTAAAAATTCAATGATCTTAATTTTGGAACAGTGGTTCTCTTGCAAATTAATTTAACCCCAAATGAATTACATTCATATCAGTCTTAGTTATTATAATAATTTACAAATTGATTTCAAGTAAGTTGCAACTAATAGTTCCAGTCCTGTCATCTGATAATTTTGAATTTCAACAAAAATAACTCAAATTTTTGATTTTCTAATCACATAATTTATTGTATCTTTGAATCTAAATTGAAAATAACATAAGAAACATCTAAATCCTCCAATATAAAATTTCATGATGATAATGTGAAAAACATGCGTCTTTTATTTTATTTTTTTATTTTTTTTTTCAATTCTATTATTGAATTTTATAGTAAAATTACAAAAATGTGATGAAACATTTTTTTTTTCCTAAACTAGATTGTTTTTGTTTTCTAACAATGAAGTGTGAAAACTTCGTAATAATTGTAAAAGTATTGTATTTAAAATAATAATTTTTTTTTTTTCAATTATAAAAAATATGTTGAAATAATCTTTTTAAAATATTTTTTATTATGTAATTTTTGCTGTTGTTGAATACATTGTATGTGGGAGAAAATAAATCGTACTTTATTTGTCCAAGCATTCAAATAAGATATTCAATTATAATTTGTGATTATTTTCTAATTAAAATTTATTTTTAAAATATTTTTTTTATAAATATATATTTTTTCAATTAATACACGAGTGTTGCATTTATAAGTAGTTACATTTTTTTGCACACATGTAAACTTGTTAAAGTTTAAAAATGCATAAGTTCTTCTATAAAATTCTTTAAAAGTAAAAGAGAAAATTAAAAATAGATTTAATTGAAATTTTAAAACTTAATTTAATTTCCTTTAAATATATATCAAGGTCATTAATTGCGTATTATGGAAAAAAAAAAAAATGTTTTCATGTTTATTCACAAAATAGGACAATAATTATTCTTATAACAATTAAAAAACAAACAAAAAACGTGTAGTATAAGAATTATATGTAGTATTTTCTCACTTTCAATATTTTTACAAAATAAAAAATAAAAAAGAAAAGAAAAGTATATTTCAATAAATTATTTTCATTTAGTTTTATAGCCTGTTGAAAATTTAAGTATTTCCGTTTTTCGTATTTATTAAATTTTTTTTTTTTGAAGAATGTGGGAAACATAAAAATATACATGTGAATATATTTTTGATTTTAAATAATATATATAAATATATAATATTGTTTTTGTTGTCTGTCAGCTGTTAAAATAATCCATAATAAACAAAACGTGTGACCTACAACTGAGTCACCACAAAATCAAATAAATAAAATAATTTTTTTTTTTTTTTTTTTAAAAAAAAGCAAAATATTCGAAAAAAGAATAGGAGCCAAAAAATTTTCAGTTAAATATATTTAAAAAATATTTTTCGATGAAAAAAAAAAAAAATGTATATATGTACATACCTATGTATATCAATTGAGAACAATGACCTAATATATGAAAGTTCCTATCGACATATAAGAAAAATGATAAATAAGATGAAAATTACTGATTTTTTTATATCATAATTTTTATTAATAATTTTTCAAGTAATTTGTTTTTCTTTTACTGAAAATTTTTAAATAATTTTTACTCTTTTTTTTTTTTTTCTATTAATCAATTTAAAATATATATATAATATATATTTTATAATTTTCATAAAAATTGGCCCACGTATTTTAGGTTTATAGCATCAGGTCTAACTAAAAATAGCGTTTTGCATACATATTCATACATAATAAAATTTCTTACAGACGCAACTAATAAATTAGGTTTTGATGGGACTACCAAACGAAAAACAAAAACCCCAATAAATTTACAAACAAAAAAAAAAAAAAACAACAAAAAAAATTTGAATCTTTCAAAAAATAAAATTTGAAGATAGAAAAAACATAGACGACAAGAAAATACATATATTTTGTTTACTAATGTCTCATAATTCAGATAGAAAAAAATTGAAAAAAAAAAAAGTGAAAAAAAAAAAAAAAGAAAATGTCTGTGTACACGCATAAAAAATGTCATCACATTAATGCAGCGCCGCAGTTGGAAGTATTTTATTCGCGAAAGAAAAAAAAAAAAAAACAGTGAAAAATGCTTCTTTCAGGTACAAAAAAACTTGTGGTAGAAAAAAAAAAATTTTTTTTTTGTGCATAACAAATAAAAAATACAGAAAATAAATCATAGAAACTTAAGATTAAAAGTATTATATGAAAATTTTTAAATATCAAGAAAGATAAATAACTGTTAATTAATTAATAAAAGCGCCTATCTGTCATGTAACCATTGAATTTATTTTTTATGTTGTACAATATTTAAGTCGAGATCATTTGGCAGATAATTGAGATGTTATTAGGATAATACTCGTTTACATATTGAATAGATGAGTTTTTATTCACGAAAGTAGATACACATTTTCATATTAAGAAAAACATTGAGATCTTAAGCTGTTTTAATTCTTTAGAAATGTCAGAAAAATGTCTATTGTCCTATTGTAAGTTTTCTTTACCAATAATAAACTTATGAAAGTTCAAAAAATAGGTTTGTTCGATGATAGAATTGATTTAACTCAAAGGTGTAATTTGTGTAAGGTTTACATCGAAATAGCAGAGGTTTCAAACTATTTGAAATTATTTTTTTTCTTATTTTGTTTTGTGCATGTGCAATACAACATTTCTTTTTTTGCAATTTTTTTTTTTCTAAGGATATAGCTTTCGTAATTTTTTTGCTCTTAAAATCCTCATTCTTATATAGGAAAGTTACAAGATGCATTTTCATTTATTTGAAGAATTTAAAACAATTTAAAAAAATTTTATTCTATTAAAACACAATATTTAAAAAAGCTTTCGTTTTACAAAATTTTCAAATCTCTAAAAGTCATATCAAAATTATTATTAAATTATGCAAAAAAAAAAAAAAAAAAAAAAACATTTTAATTATATATTTCTAATTGTTGACTTTGACAGAAATGTGTGCATAAAATAAAATGAAATTAAAATGTCATTTTATATAATTTTAAATGTCAAAATATAAATCATGAATAATAATTTTTGTAATCATAAATTATTTTATTATCACACTTTTAAACCGACACCACTGCTAAACTTTTGAATATTATTTTATAGTCAATCAAATATGCATTAAGAAATTACAGAACAAAACCAACAAATAAGCAAAAAAAAAAAAATAAACAAAGTAATAATAATCATTTTTGTGTATACATAGAATGACAGAATATAACTATAGTGAAGACGACAAAATGATGATGGGTAAGACCAGTGTACTAGAATAAGATGCAATTTTTTTTTTAGTGAATTTTCCTCGTATACAGATACTATTTTTTTTTTATTATTATTTTGTATCTGTAGCGTGCAGCATTTGTAAAAAATTTATAAATAAAAATCAAGTAGAAATTAATTAAATTCTTACATTCTAATAAAATTTGTTTTTTTTTTTTGTTTTTTTTTTTCATCTTTCGCTTTTGTTTTTGATTCACATTTTAAAATTCATTTGCTGTTTTTTCACTCATATTTCAATTACGAATGAATTCATTTCATTTATTCTTAAATGCTATCTAAAAAATATTAGCTATAGTAAATAATTTTTCGTCATTCAACGTTATAAATACATATATGTACTTATATAAATACATATGTACATACATACATATATACTTATTGTCGGTTAGTTGTCTGTTGTACAATATTTTTGTTATTGCTGTTCATATAAAAAAAAACAACAAAATTTTCTTGTTTTTTCTTTAATAATTTTTAGGTAAAGATACATTTTTATTCATTATACTTGAATTTTTTTCTCATATAAGAAAATTATCATATAAAAAAAAAACACAACTAATTATACAGATATCTGTTGCTGTTTTCGAAATATAACAACAACAACAATAAAATTACATCAAGATAATAATGGCAAAAATTCAATTTTATTCAATTTAGCTTATTTATGAATTATACAAAATAATATATTATCATTTTTATTTTATCTTTTGTCTTTTGTTTTTTTTTTTTTATTTTGAATATATTTTGTAATTTCCAATTATCATTATCACCATCACAGCACTACAATTTATCCTTGTCATCATTTGTACTTTTTTTTTTCTTTCTTTATTTTTTTTTTCTAGTGTCCTATGAAAAGTATATATATGTACATATACATATATGTATGTATTTATTTGTTCCTCGTTTATACTGAAATTCTTTATAAAGTACAACATATTTTTGTTGTTCCAATTTGTTTTTATTTTCTTCAGTTTTGTTTTTATCATCACATTAATCGAGCCAGTTTAGTTAAAACAGAATACTGTTGTATATACAATAGCTAGCTACACATATGTATTTATTCATAGGCCAAGAATGTCATAAAAATGCCAAAAAGACAATTTGGTATTGTTCTTTTGTCAACATTAAGTACATGTATCTTTTATTTCATCCTCAGAATTTAAAAAAAAAAAAATCTTCCTTTTTATATTTGTATTTTTTTTCTTTTTATTTGCTGCTTTGATATTAGGAAGCTTTACGAGTGGATTGTGATTTTATTTTAAGGAGCTTTTTTCCCTTTTTATTGTTTCTTTTTTATATTTAATTTCAAAAGTTTTTGGCGCTTATAAATCTTTTCAAAAAAATATTTTTTTTTTTCATATAGATATTTTTTTTTAAATAGAAAAAAAAAATTTTTTTTTATAATAGATAATGATGACAAAAAGGCATTTTTGGCACTATCATCGAAATAATGTTGAATTATATACAATATTTTGATCCTCTTGTTATGTGCAAAAGAGGCGTCTATTCTTTTACATACATTGATGAATATTTCTGCCTTAAATATTCTATAAAGGGTAAATACGATTTGTTTTTGTTATATTTGCAAATTTTTCAATTTCACTGTTGTTATGTTCTTATAATTTGAATGAACGATATAAAAAGAATAAAAATTCTTGTCATTTAAAATAACATCAGGAACACTATAAAATGCTGTAATTTTTCTCATCATACAAACATTCGGGAATCTTTAATTTAAAATTCAAGAATTAAAAAAAAAAAAAAAGAGATGAGTAGATATAATCTAATGTTTTATTAGCTACTACGCTACCTTCAGTTCAAATTATTTAATTGAAATGATAGCCTTTTTTTTTCGTTTTTTTTTTTTTTTTTTGTTTTCGTTGGGAGGCATTTATCTTGGTTAACAATGCAACTATGTTGAAATTAAATAAAGTGTAAAAGAAATATATACATGAGGATTTTTCTTGTCGTGTTCTTGTATTGTCTTTTAAATACCATTTTGTATTTTGCTGTCATTTGTGATTTTATAATTTGCCTCCTTTTTCTATTACTTTAATTTTTTTTCTCTTTCTTTTCTTAAATTGTTGTGAACGTGTCTAATTCAAAATTCAAATTACCAACAATATTTTCATTTATGTATGTATATATATGTATATTAAGTTTTTGTTTTATTTTATTGTACATAAAAAAAAAATTTATATAAAAGTATAAGAACTTATTGTTTTTATGATTATTTTCTTGAATATTAAAGTGATGCTTTAGATGTTTGCTTTTTAATAGTTATGTTAATTTTGTGTTTTTGTTTTTTGTTTTAATCTTGTTTTTTTTTTTCTTAGTACATAAACTAATTAATGTCGGTTTTTCTGTCTTGTTATTTATTATTTAAACGTAAAATGAAAGAATTTAAATGCGTATAAAGTAAAATATATTCGTGACATGATTTGAATTAAATTTGGATTTTTACTTCTTTTTTTTTTTCTTTTCTTTTTCTTCGCTACATTTTTCTATTTTTCATGAAAATTTATTAAAACAATGACATGATTTGTTAAAAGTTATGCAAAAAATTTAAATAATTATAGAATAAATGAATGGTGTATAAAATTAAATGAAAGATACTGAAGAATGATGAAAATAACAAAACAATATTAATGAAAGTCATTATGTAAACTTTCATAACTTTTCACTCATTTTTAATGAAACGTTTAACTTGTATCATTAAAATTAAGGATGATTATATCTTTAATTAAAAAAGAATATTATTGAAATAATTCACTTAGAAACTAAGTAAAATTCATTTGAAATATCTTAACTTAAGTTTTATCACTACAAAAGAAAAAAAAAACAAAACAGGTCTACTATCTATAATTTTCGGATTTCTATTTCTTTCTTCTTAGCTTAAATTATGCTTTCTAAAAGTTGAAATATAAACTACACGTGGTTACATGCTTAATTAGCTTTTAAACAATTTGTATTATTTTTGACTTTAAATTTCTTTTTTCAAAATAAGCATGATTTTTTCACATTAAAAATTTATTTAATAATTTAATAATATAAAAATTTTTGAAGACTTCTTTCAGAACTTGCGTAGTAAAAAATAAATTATGTAGATGATTTAAAGACTGCCTTCATTTAATGAAATAAAAAATTAATAAACTTTTTATTAGGCAGATACTCAATTTCGAATTCCATATATTTTGTTTTTATTGATGTATGTATCTATCAAAGGTATATTAAATCATAAGCACTCTATGGCTTAAAGGATGGATGTAATACAATTTTATTGTGTCTGTTTTAGGAAAAATTTATTTTATAAAAATTAATTTTCATTGTTGCATTCATCCTTAAATATGTATGTGTATATACACCAATGTACATATATCATATATTCATAAATTTTTATAAATTATTCTTAAAACTATTACACTTCTTATCACTGAATCTAATTTGAAATTTTCTCTTTGTAAGCACTTGAACTGCTTGCGTTAGTTTTATCTTTTTATTTTATTTTATATGCATTTCTAATGTAAATAAATAAATGATCAAGTGAAAAATTGTGAATTGCGATAAGAACAATTTAAAAAAACAAAAAGTATTCCTATTATTTACTTTTTTTATTTGTACACTACAAATATATTTTTTATATTTTTTCCAACGTACAAAAACGAATACACATATTTATGATTTATATACTTCATGTATTTTGTGTAATATTTATTGAAAAAACAAAAACAAAAGTTAAATAATATTGCTTTTTGAGTAATTACCTTGAGTATAGTTACTTTTTTTTTTTTCAAAGATGGAAATAAAAGAGTAAGTAAATTACACCTTTTTTTTTTTTTAATTACATTTTAATTTTTTTTTTTCTGATAAGAATTTTTAATTTATCGCTTTTGATAAGAATCAAAAATAAAAAGAAAAACTTCAATGAAATATGGAAATAAAAACGAAAAATATGATTTATTTTTTATTACAACATTTAAATTTGAAAAACAAATAATAAACTAAAATAATAAAGATAAAATTCAATTTTTCTTGAGTTACATATTTAAATTTAACAGTCAGCAGAATTTTTATTAAACCTTGCTCTATAATTGTTTAAAAAAAAAAAAAAAAAACATTATTCTAATTTATTGTAAAACTTAATTATTGCTGACTAGAAATTTCAGTTAACAGACAATGGAAAAGTTAAATTGTTTAATTAAAAAAAAAAAAAAATAGGTATATAGGTGTATAACCTATATGACACGTGTAAATTTTATCAAAAAGAAAAATAAATATTGATTGTTACTAATTTATCGAATTAGTGTTGATAGTCAATTTAGCTGTCAAAATGACGGAAAACAATAAACGATTTCGTTAGTGATTATTAAATTTCGTCTGGTGTTTGGTTTTTCTTTGTTGTGTGAAAATGGAAATGTGATGGAAATGTATTGAATTAATTAGTGGATTATCGTCTGTTCTTTTTTAGAAAATAATTTTTTTTTCTACTTTTTTATACTAGTTTTTGAAATTACGTGATATAGAGGTTAGATTAGTGTGGCGGCTTAAAATTCGCCCACAACGACACCATAGCAAGCCTAGTAAGAGTGCTGATATAGCTTCTTCCTTAACTAATACATTCGCGACCTCATTCTTTTCTAAATCTCTCTGGCCCGGTACTCAGCAGGGCTATGTACGTTTTTTTCGCGGATGCCTTCTGCTTTTGCATGGTCCTGAAGTAATTAAGGCCTAAGATTAGACTAGGTACTAAATTTGTACTAAGTGGTAGCCTTTGCTAGATGTTTCCTAATTTTTAAAATTTAATTTATTTATTTATTTTTTTTTTTAAATTAAAAATTCTTAGACACATACATTTTCTTTTTCTTTTGAAAATTTTCGAAGTAGCTACCTAATCTGTAAATTGATAAAAACAAACGCACTTAAGTTAACTAATTTGGCGGTAATGCTTTGCTTTGTACATACATACATATTTATATGCTATATTAATCAACTTTTTATCTAGTGTAATTTTAAACTAATTAACAAAAATAAATCTAAAATTTCAAATAATTAAAGTGTTTAATAATAATCATACATTAAACACTCAAAAGCAATTCGTTTAAGTATTATTTCCGTTCTCTAAAAGTTTCTTCACATTGAATACGGTTTGTATTTAATTTTTTTTTTTTTTTTTCTTTTAAAATTATTGTCATTATTTATTTTATACTTTTTTTCATTTTTAAGTACTAAAATTTTTTTTTAATCTTTTTAATTACATATTTATTATTATAATTATTTTTTCGCAATATTTTTCTGCTTAGTACGGCATTCATCAACAAGGTTTACAATTACAATTAAAATAAAATACAAGTTTGACTGAATTGTGAAATCTTCTACTCACTATATGGCAACTTTGAACTCGATTTAAAAATCTAAGATAAACTAAGTTTTGTTATTAAGTTTAAGATAAATCTCGTTTGTAATAATATCTCTCTTAAAAAATTTCGTAAACATACTTTTACACAAAAAGGGGAAAAAACAAAAACCTAATTATGAAAATATCTGTCAACAAATTTTTCAAAATCTGATTTTAATCAAATCCTAATAAAAATTATGTAATTCTTTTTTAATTATAATTAAACAGATTTAAGATTTTTATCAAAGATATTTCAAAAGTGTTTTAAGTTTTTACAAATTGCATATACATATATGTATATAACAGGTACTTATACACATATCAATCATCATCACAAATCAGAACTGTAATTTACAAAAATCATTAGAGAAAGAAAAAAAATGTCAATTTAAAAATTCTTTTTTCAATTTTCTACTCTCAGTCGATGAATCAAAAAAAAAAAAAAAAAAAAAAAAAATTAATAAATATAAAATATCATGTTTGCGTGACCTGTTTTTTGATTATATACTCAGTTGAAAGGAAAAAAAAAAAAACATCAAAAACAAAGTAGAATTTGAAAAAAGAAGAAAAAAAAAATCAAATTACAAGAGTATTGAAATATAAAAATAAAACACATAACTTACATGACTTTATATAAAGTCAAGTGCGTTAGCAATTCTATTTTGAGTACTTGGTTTTTCTTGTTTTGTTGTTGTTGTTGTTGTTGTTTTTTATTGCACTGAAATGTTAAGGTACAAAATGGTGTAACGAGTACAAAACATGTGTTTGAAAATAATTTGATGTAATCTTACCGAAGAAATAGTTCTATAGATATTTAAATTTTATCATGTGTACATATGTATCATACATATTTATGTATACTACATTTTTATTGGAAAATATGAAGAAAAAAATTATCATAATATGGAAATATGTAAACATATGTATATTGTACCTATATGTACAAGATATTTAAATGTAACTATAGATATTTGTTTTACATTATAAGTCTAGATTATAATTCAAAGAGAAATTTTAAATATTTTGAGTGGAAATTGATAAATATTTCTACGAATTTATTAACCTGTCGTGAAGTGTATCCTAGGTAATCTTTCAGAAGGATTATGTAAATTTATACTCTTTTTTTCTTTAAGGTTCAAGTTGAAAAACGTAATTGATTTATTATTAAGCTAATATTTTCAGAAAAAACATTATATCCAAATTAAAGATTTACGGATGAACACAGATATTAAAAATAAAGGATATTTTTTTTTATTACCTCCTTTTCACTTTGAATGCTTTTTCACTTACATACATATATAGATTATTTTTACAATTAGTTATACTCTACTATGTCGTCGTACAGCGAAAAAATCTTCCAAATTTTCACTTCTTCAATATTCTCCAGGCTTTCTTTTAAATTTTGCTTCTTTTTCTAATTCAACTTTTACAAAACATCAACAGCAAAAATAATTTATTATTTTCATTTATATCTTTTATCTTATACATTTCTTTTTTTCTTTTATTTTTATAGACACAACAGCAAACAATTTTGAACAAATCAAATGATGATTTAAGAAGAAAAAGGCCTGAAGCAACAAGACCTAATCATATTTTACTATTTACCATCATAAATCCATTTTATCCAATTACAGTGGTAAGTACAATAACAAAAAAAAAAATAAAAAATAAAAAAATACGTATACGTAGTACATATTTAGAAAATTTTTCTATTTTATTTGATTTTGTTTACCGTTTTATATACATATTCGTTTAATTTTCTACATGTACAGTTGTTTTTATTTCCCACTTCACATGAGATTAATTTTTATTTTTATTGATAGAAACACAATGAAATTAATCGTAATTTTCTTTATTCGACGAAAATTAGAAAAAAAAAAACAGAATACAAGAAAAAAAAAAAATAATAAAAATAAAAAAGTCATGGTTGAAGGGCGTTTTATAATTGAATTTCCTTAATTGAAGTACATATTTTCCTTTAAATACGTCACTCTGAGTTATTTCAATTGGATTTTCAAAATGCATTTGAACTGAAGTTTTAATGCATTTTAGAATTGTGGTATAAAAAAAATTGAGATTTATTTTCAAAAATGAATTAAATATATTTTACACGAATAATTCAATAGAAATTAATAAGAAAATTTGAAATATAATAAACTTTAGTCATCCAGATACAAATTTTATTTTTAATAAGAAATTATAATATCCTTATCGTATACAGTAGTAATAAAAAAAAACGGCTGATTCTTTAATTCTTTTATTTTTATTCTTTAAATTCCTTTTAAAACTTTAAATCAAATTAAAAGAAGAAAATACCTACTCTAAAAGAAATATTTTCAAATAAAGAAAAATACTTATATAGTAAGTACAATATTTTAAATTCACGGATATAACGAATAAAATATGTTAATTTCAAAATTTAAATATTTAATTGCATTTTAATAATTCAAACGATAAATTTCAATTTAAAATTTCATTTAATTTTCTAAATTGATCATTAAATCGAATTTATTACATTTTATATATAACTTTAGGCCATTTTTTAAAATTACTTTTAGTGACCTAATTTATGATTATTATGTTAGAAAATGTAAAAATTTAATTTTTATTCAATTTTTAGAATACCACAAATAAGAAAATTAAAGGTAAAGAAAATACTTTTAATATAATTTAAAACTTACAAAGTTTATAATACCTTGTAGTCTTCTCAGAATTTTTTATTATTTTTTTATTTTTTTTTTTTTAAGAAAAGAAAAATAAGAGAAGAAAAAAATGAAAATCACCGTCAGGTATATCTGAAATTGTAATATCTTAAATGGAAAATTGAATAGATTTCATGTAGTACCGTTGTTAAAATCAAAGAAAAAAAAATATATATTTACTTTAATTTCTTTTTTATTTTTATTTTTGACCTTTAAACTAAAAGGTAAAAATAAAGTAAAAGTTTAATATGATTTTATTTGATTTTTTTTTTTATCCTTATTTCCATGTAATAAATTTAATGAATATCGTACATTTTTTGAAGCATTAAGAATCAATTTACCAAGATTATGTAAAATATAATACTTTAGATTCATTTTATCTATACATGTGTGTATGTACAAATAACAAAAAGTCATCATCATCATCGTCATCATAATAATTCTCATTTACGAAAAAGGCCTTCATTTATTTAACCTTATTTCAATAATCTTAAAATGCTTTTCTTTTAATCATCCGGAGACACATTAAGGATACCCACAAGACCATTATCCAAAAATATTTTTAACTTTCTTTCCATATCCTTATAACACACATGAATATTTTCTAACTATATCTTAATATGTATGTTTTCATATGAAATATTTCATGTATTCTCCTCTAATATGTACATATGTATATACTTATGTACATTTAATGTTACACAGACAGGGGGCAGGTATATACATATATACATATTTATGTTATGGAATAGTTTAGCTTTCAGGATTTGATTTCGAAAAATATGACTATAATCATTTTTACACATAGTAATAGTATAATAACAATAGCATACATACATATATTTATTTCTTTGAAATTATTCTTTTGGAACATTTCACATTTCTTCTTATACATGTGTGTATGTGTGTATTCTGAAATTTTAGATTTTTTTTTTTGTTTTCAAAATTATAAATGGAAGTGCAAGTGTTTTTATTCCAAAACATATGTTGTAAGCATAGTATTTTAATAGTGATATATAGAACAAAGTAATAAAATTACAACTTAAACCTAAATCTATGATATAGTTGACAGAATCCTTTTGGTATACTGTTCTATATAAATTAGATTCAACATTTGAAAAGATATAGAACTGGAAAACATATTCACGATTCCATTTTCTTTTAAAACAAAAGGCAACTTTAACAACAACAATAACAACATTATGTATGTTATGTATACTTAACTATGTAGTACATACATATATGTACAATGTACATATATCTATTTACTTTTTGTTACAGAAATTTTGTTAATGGATGTGATGTCAAGCGTTCTAAATTTCTAAATTTCAATTTTATATACATGAAATATATGTATGTATGTAAAATTGTATCTTTTCTCTTGTCATATTAAACACACACACAAACACATACACAAATACATAAAAACTATTTAAAATATTCAAATGTAATATTATAGAGTGCTATTAAAAAAAAAAACAAAAAAACAAAAAGAAATAACATAGAGAATAAAAACTTTCGAAAAAAAAAAAAAAAAAAAATCGAAGGTGTTTTAAAGTCATTTGATGTTAGTTAGTTAGTTAGTTAGTGAATGTAAACAGGTAACTATTAAGTAAAATGATATTTTTATTCCATTCCCCTATTGCACTTGTTCCAATACTGAACTATAATACATTTACCTTATAGACAATATATACATTATTTGAATGTACATATGTACATGTATACAATATATTTTGTCGTTTTCTGTATATATTCATATAAGTACCAGTTACTAGAAAAACGATTTTCCACCAATTAATTCGTGTAATAGTTTTATGTGCCAGAGAGCAAATCATTGTAAAATACAATGAAGATAAAAAAAAATAAATAACAAAAATATATTATATGCGATTAAAAGAGATATTTAGTACAGGTTATATAAAATGAGAGAAAAAAATCAAAAAAAATCAAAATAAAAAAAAAAATAAAAATACAGAAAAGAAAATTGAAGTAAACAAATTGCTTTTAATTTTTTCAAATCAAAAACAGACTTTTGTACAAAAAAAAAATAAAATCAAAAAGTTAAAAAAAAAAGAAATCATGAAAAATTTAATGAAACAGAAAAAGAAAATTTAAAATAAAAGATTATAGAATCTTTCAAAAAAGTTCAAATTTCCTTCTGAATTACCGGGAAAAAAAAAAAATGTTTGATAAAAGAAAAATATAAAGAAAAAGACGAGCTCTAAGTAGAAAAATTTCTAAAAGAAAAAAAAATTCAAATCCGACATTAAGAATTCTTAAAATCCTTCTTTGGAATTTTTCATTTTTTTTTTTGTCTTCTTCATTCTTTTGTACTCTTCACAGATCACATCAATTTCATTTTAAATAAAGAATTTTCTTTTTCGTCTTGATTTATTCACTTTATCTATCTTTTTTCTTCTGAAGAAGAAGATTTTCATATAGTAACGAAAATAAAATGAAGAGAAAAAAAAAATTGATATGGAAAAATAACATACTAAGTTTTCTATTTGCATATAATATGTATTAATATATGTACATACACAGAGAAAAGTTTTTGATATGATGGTTTTTCTTTTCGAGGAAGTGAAAAAAAGGATAATAATATCAAAATAAAACATTAAAACAGAATTGAAAACCAAAAAAAAAAAACAGAAGTTTTTCAAGAGTAAAAATAATACTCGATTTCTGATTTCATAGAATACAAAAAATATATACATATATATGTACGTATCTATACAATTTTACATATGTACATATACACAAAAGAGGTCGTAAATATATAATCAGGACAACAGATGGAATGATGATGATATTGTTTATTATCGCTAATCGAAGTTGTATAAAAGAAAAATAAGGAAAAAGTTTGTTTTTTTTTTAGTGCTTTTCTGTGTCACAGTTTTAAAACATAAAAATCATTTTACGGTAACTTAAACTTTCCTCTTAAAACTATAAAATTGAAATGAAAATTAGACAACATATAAAACTAAAGTACATAAATATCTAATTACATACTTTTATTTTTTATTTGTCCTATTTTTTTAGCTAATTGTTTACCTTTGTTTTTGTGTCCTTTTCACTTTTTTTATTTTTTTTTTTTTGTTCAATGAAAATCTCTAAGTACACTAGGTGAATGAATAAGTTTTTTACATTCGTTGGATTGTCATTATTTTGATATATTTTTTAATTATATTCTTTTTATATTTTTCTTTTTTATTAAGAAGAATTTAGAAAGCAATAATTTGCTTTATTTTTTATTTTATTTTGACAACAACATTCCAGCTTCCAAATGAAATTTTTAAATGTTCCATTTTTCTTAACGTTGCGTTGGTGTACTGAAAAAAAAAAAAAAAACGAAATTCAAATACATCATTTCAATATATTGTCTCATTTAACAGTTACAGAAAAAATGACCAAAAATAATTTTGAATAAATTTAAAAATTTATTAATTAATAATTATATTTTCCAGATATAAAATTAAACAAAATATTGTGGTGAAATATATTAAAAATGAATTCATTTAAAAGCTAAAAACAATTCTTAAAAAACATAAAGTTCATATGTATTACTCACATATCTATGAGGGTTTTTAATTATATACATTCGTTTTCTATACATTCAAATTAACGATCTGTAACATAAATTTTTATTAGGTAATCAATCAAAAAATATTATTACGAAATTATTTATTGTCTGTTTTTAAAATAATTTAATTAATTACCAGTAGCATTTATTGTGAAATAATGTATTTAATATTTTATTGTAAAATTGTTTTTTTCTTGTTTTTCAATAAAATATTGTAGACAAAAAAAAAGTACTTTTTTATTGCTACGATAAAATTTTAAAAAACAAGAAAAAAAAACAACTATAAAATTAATTTGAGAACAAAAAATGACAAATGAAATTGTAGTCTGATTTGCAATTATTTTTTACTCCTTTTTTTTTTTTTAGATTTAACTTTATTTTATAAAATTTTTAATTGAACTAAAAGTCTAAACTTTTATAAATTAAAGTAATTAATTAAAATCATATATTTACCATTTTTAAATTTATAGTTAGTAGTTCTCTCTTTTTACTATTTCACTCCCCAAAAAAAACACCATTTATGTATGTATGTAAGCGGTAACAAAAACATTATTTAAATGGCAATTTAGATCAAACGTATATAATTTTTTCTGTAACTGTATGTTTATTTTTTACTTTTCATTTTTTCGATGATTTTGCAAATATTTCACAATTAGGCAATTTTCAATAATTTAATCTTCAATTAAAAAAATTAATCAATATGTGAATATGTGTATAATTTATATGCGCATACGATGTGAAGTATACAAGTTTTTTTTTTTTTTATAACATTTTAATTATTTTCATGTGACTTTATAATTTAATTAAATTAAATTTTTGTTAAAAATGTAAAAAAAAAAAAATCAAAATTAGTTCAATTTATTTCGTACATACGAGTAGAATACAAATAATAATTTTTAATATACATATGTACATACTATTGTTGTATGTGATAAAAAAAAAAATAAAATAAATTAGAAGAAAAAAATTTTACACTTTTTCCTTCAAATGAGAAACACTAAACTCAAATAAAGCGTAAAGTTGCTTTTATTTTATTTTACGAAAAGGAAAATAAACACACAAAAAAAAAAAAAAAAAGAAAGGATCTTTAAGAAAAATAATTTATTAAGAACAAAACTTTTTTTTCTTCTTCTTTTTCTATTTATTTTACTATTATCAACAAAAATAAAATAAAAAACAAAAACTTTTCTTTTTCATTAAAATGTATTCAAGTAAATAAGAAAATTAAATTAAAGCATATCTTAACCCTTACAACAACAACAACAACAAAAAACCCCTATATATCCTTACTACATATTACTTTATGTATGTAAGTAGTCCTTTTGATTTTTTGTCGCTACATGTTTTATTTTATTTTTTGGTAATACACACAACTTGAAGAAAAGAGAAATAAATACCTATATGTATGTAGGTGTATGATTATATAAAAAGTTCTCTGTGTTTTTATAAAGGATAAAGGGTTATGGTTTTAGCTGTGGTATATCTTTTACATGCAAAGGATATAATATATACTATACTTTTTCGTATATATGCCTTTATGAATTTTTTTTTTCTTCTATTTTTTGAATGATGTAGATGTTTTAACTAAAACAAATTATGTGATATGAAAATAAAACAGTAAAAGGATAAAAGAAGAGAAAAAATATAAATAAAAAACGATGAATAGAAAAAGTGATAAAACAAAAAAGTAAAGAATAAGAAGAAGAAAAACAAAAAACAACACGGTGGATCAATGGTAAAAAGAAGTCCTTTTTCTTTTATTGAACCCTCAAGCCATTTCATTTTTTATGACAATACAGTAGAATTTATTATATTCTATATAATGATGATGGTAGATAAAATTTTCACTAAAGTATTATATTTACTTAATATGTATTGAACGAATTTTGTAAAAGTTTTGAAAAACAAAAAGGATATTCTTCAATTTTTACATAAAATTGAAAATTAAGAGAAGACATCATTAAGTTAAATTATTTTAAGAAAATATCATACATATATTTTTACTCCTACACATATACTTATATATTATACAAAAAAGAAGTCTATTGTGAGAGAAAAAGAGGACAAAATTAGTATTAAGGTGTTTGCCCTATACTATCAGCATTTTGAATATGTTTTTATTTAATGTACAGGAAGGATATACAATGTAAGGGAACTAAAAGATATAATAACAATGACGATGATGGTAATCATAATGGAATAGTCATTAATGAAATTTACTTTAACACAAAAAAGTTTCTTGAACTACATTTCAAATTTGAATACGAAATCGATCGTGAAAACTGTCCCTTTTTTACACAAAAAAAAAAAGTGTTTCTTTTTTTTTTGTTTTTATCAGTTTTTTAATGTTAGTTTTTTATGTTTAATGGAATTTTCGCGGCATTTTACTCAAACACATATAAATGTTAATATACCTTAATTCATATGTATGTACATATATATACTTTATATACTGTGTCACATAATATTTTAATTATTCTGATAAGGGTTTTAAAATTTGTTTACATTAAAACAAGAATTTTTTTTCTTTCTTATTTTGATTTTTATTTTTAATTTTGTATTCGTTTTATTAAGGATTTCATTATAATTGTTTTTTTTTGTTCTGTTGTCTGTATAGCTATGGTTTTCTTTCTCCATTTTTAGTTTTTTTTTTTTTTTTTTTGAATATTCGTTTTGAGATTTCAAATAATTTCAAAGACCTTTTTTATTCAAAAATATCAGATTTGAAGAGAGAAAGGTTGGGTATTTTTAATTAGTTTAATTAATGGGAATTAGTTTTTCTTTATAATATATACGTACATATAAAATAAGGAATGTGTACATATACGTGTATATATATACTTTCATATGTATATGTAAATGTATGTATAATTTAATAAAATTTTATGTACATTTTGTCTGTGTTTTTTCAAATAAAATTTTTTTTTTAAATAAATGATACTTTTTAGTCAAGGACATTTAATTTTCATTTTGCTTGCATAGTATATTTCTCAAGAGTATACTTTAAATTTTCACCAAGGTGATAATGGTGTATACCATACATTATTTTTGAATATTAAAAATGGTCAAGAATACATAAAAAATTTAGTTATAAAATTTGATTATATATTTATTTTAGAATTGAAAATTTTATAACTTTTTTGTTTATAATTTTTTTATAAAAATTATTTTTACATAAAAAAAAAAATAATGAGAAAGAAATCTTGTAGCTATGCGAACAAAGTTAATGACTTGAAAAAGTTTAGTACGAAAAATCACTGAAAATGAAAAAACAAAAAAAAAAACAAAAAAATTTGCTGTTGTTGTTGTAAGTATTTTGAGCCTAAAGTTTTCTTTTCAAAAAAAGTTTTTACTTTAACTTTTTCTTCCCTAAAGAATATAAAGTTTTATTGAAATTTTTTTTTTTTTTTGAAAAAAGTTCATAGTGCAATAATAGCAATTCTGACAAACTGTCACAAGGAATTCTTGTAACAAAAAAAAAAAAAAATAATAATAATAATAATTTCTTTTTAGAACGATTTTTTTTTTTTCCTTAAAAAAATTCTTTTTATTATATTTTCTTGTAAAAATGACAAATCATAACATAAGAATTTAAACGTGACTTTTTTAAAATTATAATAATCATCATCATCATTATTATTATCCGTATTATTCTGTTACATAAAATTCTCAATTATATTAACGACAATTTGTCACAAATTATTCATAAATAAAAAAATACATTAAAAGAATGAAAAGAAAAAAAAAAAAATCGGTAATGTCAAATAATATTAAGTAAAATTTATATAAAGCTGCCAAAATTAAATGTTTATTACTTAAAGCAATTTCATAAAAAAAATTTTTAAAACTAATAAAAAAAAAAAAATTGTTTTCTCTGTAAAAATGATCATTACTTTTTTTTTCTTGTGGGGTGTATGTATATATAAATTTAAATTTTGCCAAGGAATTCCGTATTTCAAAAAAAAACAAAAAAACAAAAAATGAACTAAAGAAAAAAAAAACAATTTTTTTTTCCAACAATTTCGAATACATTGTATATTTTTTGTGTATAATATAATATAAACGAACACTGAACACACTTCCTTATGACTAATATATGAATTTTTCATGTCAGATACTATTTTGGACACAAGAAAATTTTCATATTGTAAAATTTTTCTCTATGTTAAAAGTAAATATACAATAAAGAAAAACTAAATAAATAAATTTTAAAGTAAAAGAAAATCAAATCATTGTCTGATGATATATGACGTAAAAGTGTCAGTATTTTGAGATAAAATGTTTCACAAAAGTTAAATCATTAATTTTTTTTTTTTCTATTGTTTTTTTTTTTTTTTACTTGCAATTTGCATAAAAGAACATCAATTGAATGATGCATCTCTATTGTAATCCTTCTTTTGTTTTCTTTAATGTACATACATAAAATGTTGCATAATAATAAAATGAAATTGCATTAATTAAAATTCGAAAATTCTTTTAATGTTCTTTTGTGTATAGCTTAGTTGTTTGTTTCAATTCAAGTACATTTTATATGGGTCTTCGAGAACTTTTGTTGAAAATTATTTATGATTTAATTTTCAATTTTTTTTTTTTTCACATATTTTAAATATTTCACATCAAAATGACAATATGTCGAATTCTTAAAAATTTGTTAATTTATATAAATTTTGTTTCAATTGACAAATTCTATTTATTTATCATTTTTCATAATTTTTACATTTTTAAAAATTTCTAACGTATTCATTTATCAAAGATTATTCATATAAATTTAATTTTTTTTTTTTTTTGTAAATTCCTTTTTTTTTTTCGTACCTTTGCGGTTGGATTAAATTCATATTAAATATAATCCCTTTTATGTATAAATGAACATAACATATAATGGAAAAACCGCATAGAATTTAAACTTTCCCATAAAGTATTTTAGTTATTTTTTAAATAGCACCAAGGCAAAAACAAAAAAAAAAAAAAATACAAAAAGATTGAAAATAGGTTTGTGCAATTAAAGTTAAGACAAGTGAAAAAAAAAAATAACATAAAATTTAAAAATGTATTTTTTGAATGAAAAAAGAAGAAAAAAAATGTTTTAATTAAAAACGTGAAAAGATGCATAATATTTGCTTTTTTTCTCTATGTATCTCTATATTTTTATTTTATCAGATTAAAATTGCTACTAATCTTATTACTTTCATTATTTTATTTTATTTTATTTTTTTTTTTTCTAAACAAAAAATTCCATTTAAAAAATTTTTTACACTAACGTTTTGTAATAAACAACAAATTAATATGAACTTTCACTCGAATGTGTATATGATATCCATTTGAGATCATATATGAAAGAAAGTACTCGTATAGATATAAATACAATTTGTATTATTTTGCTTGGACTTTGAATGGTATTTTTGTGTTGGATAATTATTTTTCAAAGTTAAAATTTTCGTTGAGTTTTTGTTCGTTTATTTATTTTATTATATGTTTTTGTTTTTGCTTTTTTTTTCCCCAAATTGTGAAATTATATAACTTACTCGTAACTGTAATGAAAAAGTTCAAAAACCCTTTTTTGTTTTTTTTTTCGATTCATAGATTTTTTTTTTGTATATTTTTCAAAAATTTTCTTTTTATACATGATGTGAAAAATCCAAACTACAGAAACCAAAAAAAAAAATAATAAAAAAAAAAAAACAGAAAGAAAAAAAAAAAATAAAACAATAAGTTAAAGCTAATGGTTGCGGTTGTGGTAGTTATTTCAGTTGAATTTAAACTTTAAAAATTAAAACTACTCTAGTCTATATAGTCATATAAACATCTTTTCTTTTCTCTATAATTTTCCAGTTTCCTTTTATTTTTATTTTTAATTTTATTTCTACTTTTTTTTTTTTTTTGTGCATGTAATTGTATGAACGATAGGATACAATTTAAAATTTCCCAAAGGAAATATACATGAAGTTTAAATTAATGAAACGTGAAACTGGTCAAATATACACTACATAGTACGATTATAGTATATGTACATATGTATATAAAAATGTTAAGATACAGATCTAAGAAATAGTTAGAGAAGGGATAACAAAAAAAAAAAAAACAAAATCAAAAATAATATTTAAAAATACACAGTCTATGCAAAAAATATTGTATAGAAAAAGTGAACAAAAAAAAAAAAAAATATATATATATGGATTAAAGGGAGACCGGCCGGTCATTCAGTAGATATGCATTTTAGTATAATGAAAACAAAACGGATTTGTATATAAAACAAGATAAAGTTTTTCCTAGGGAAAAAAACTTTTTTAAATACAATGTTTTTGTAATGGTCAACATCCTTTCGAAAAATGTTTTTCAACGTCATGTATACATGAGAAATTCATACAAATTTTCCTTGAATTAAATAAGGACAAAAATTTTTTTTTTTATGTTAGCTAAAAGTTTTAGAGCTATGTAGTTAGTAGCTAGTTTTATTTTAAAGAATGCAAGCTGAATCAATTTTTGTAGTAGCAATGTTAGATTTTTTGTTGTGTACGAGTATATACATATATGTATTTGTTATTGTATATATATATATATATATGTGTGTGTGTTCTGTATATAATATTGTTTACTGGGGGTTTTTCTACACAAATTTTTTTTCTTTATTTTATTTTTTTTTGACTGTATCCAGTATATCTATTCATAAATGAAAATATATACTTTGTAAAGTTTTATTATTTGTTAAACATTTATATTTTTGTTTATTTATACAGCTTCTCATTTCTGCTCTTTTTTTATCCATTCTTTATGTTTCATTTCCACATTTATTAAAATATTTTATTATAAAAATATTTTTTGTCGTATATACATATGTACTTATAATATTATTTCTACAGAGTTTACTATATTTATTTTTATTATATTTTTAAAAGTTTTTGTAAGTTTTTAAAGTGGTATTTTATGCTTAAAATACAAAATATATTTTTTTTCTTTCTATTTCTCATTGATTTAATTGAATTTCAATTAAACATTTTCAAAATGATTCATGTTTTTTGTTTTTTATTTTTTATTTTTTTTTTTTTGAATTAAAAACAAAACAATATAATGTAAAAATTTGTTTTTATTTTATTTACAATTGAAAAGTATCTATTGTATACAAAACCAATTAATTTCTATTTTTAAAAAAATAAATACTAATTTTTTTCTTTTTGTAATTGTTTTTATATTGCTTTTTATTTATTATTATTATTTATTTTTTTTTTATTTGTATTTTTATTTTGTAATTGAACACTTTTGTTACTATACAAGTACTTTTTTATATTATTACAACAATTACAATTCAAGTGTATCGATATAGTCGATCAGTTAATTTAAATTTCATAATTCAGAAATATGTATATAATATGAGAATATAAATTTTTCAATAATGTACTACTCGTATGAGCATAATATTGTACATTTTAAATTGTGCATATACAATATGAATTTATTGGTCTATTAAAATATTGTAAAATAGATCATTTGAAAATATATATTTCATTTTCGAAGTCATAAATGCATTTTAATTTAAACAATTTATTGCAATTTTCTGATGTAAATGATAATTTTTTGTTTTCCAATTTATAATACGTTTTACACGTTCAATTTATAAAAAAAAAAAAAACAATTAATGAATCAGAAAATGTTCCCATTTCACATTTCTATCAATGCTTTTAATTACTTTACTGTACATAAAACACACATAATTTTTGAATCAAGTAAAATATACGTTTGTGCACCTTAAGTAACAGACCATGCACAATGGTCATTTAGGTCTCCGAATGAATATTTGCTTCTAGTTAGCAAACAGTCCGAGCTACCTAAAATGTAGATACTGGTTCCGTATGAATCCAAATTTGGTGTTTTTGTTGAAATTATTTTAATATTTGAGAGTAGGTCATCTCTATTGCCAAAAATTCCAAGTTTTTGGATTTAAGCTCTGTATACACTACTTCTACATTCGACTTGTGATATAAATTTGAAATACCTTATATATTTAACGTTTTTAGTCTACAGAATGGTTTTTTTTCCCAGCAATTAAAAAGTGTACATATGTTGAAGGTCACATTACATATGACATTACTTTCAAGGTTACAATGTTTGATGAGAATTTACTCTAAAATATATTTAGTTTTATTGGTATGGAAGTGCGTGTCCAATTTTTTTACGAAGATCCTTAAGTATTTTAATTTTGATTTTGAAATTAAATTTATACCAATGACATATTATATAGATTAACCTTGGTAATTGGAACCGTTTCACAAATAACACGCTTTTAGCTTTTCAGTTAAGCTTGAACCTAATTGAATTTGAACTCTGTTGTAAAAAGTAAACGATGTTTTTTTAGAAAATTTTCTCAACTACAACTAATCAAGTTTTACTTTTTTATTTTCAAATGACCTACTTAATTTTTTGTTAAAATTTTTATTTTAAAAGTAATTTATTTGTTTTTATTTTTTTTTTGTTTTTTTGGAAATTCAAACTTCAAAAATGATGTAATAATAAATTAATGAGGAACAAACTAACCAGTAAAATGTCACGAATTATGATGATTTGATATTTTGTATTTCATAAAAATAATTGCTTCAATAAAGAAAAAAAAAACAAGTACAAGTGAATGTATATCATTCACCTAAATTTTTACTGACTTTTTATGTTTATTATCAAAAATTGAAAGATTTTGGATTTTCCATTAATAATGTTATTTTTTTTCTAGTATTCATAAAAACACTATAAAAAAAAAAATACAATTTCATCAAATTCATGATCCCTTCGTAATCGGATCAAAGTACAGAAAATCCGTCTCTTAATAATCTCATTTCTTCTGTCATGAAAATGTTTTTCTATTTTATTTTCTTTATGATTTTTGTTGTTGTTATTTATTTTATTTTTATGGTATTTTCTATATTTTTTTATTGTTCATTATTTGCATACGTTTTCTTACATACATATGTATATCAAAATAAATACTACTTCCCACCACCCAATTTTATTCCTTTATTGTATTGCTCATTTCGTAACAACAAAAAAAACAACATGAAATTGTTGCTATTTGACTTGTGCTTATTTGCTATTTTGCAAATTTATGTCAGTTCAATTTTTGATACAACGTTGCCATTTTTGTGCTAAATTACAATAAATTTAATGTATTCTACATATGTACATTTATAAAATGGTGTTTTTCATTATTAACCTTACCAACAAATCTGAGAAAAATCCAATCGTTTTTATTTTGATTGTGTACATATATATATATTTGTATTGCATTCAAATAATACATGCATGCTTTATTATTTTCGCGCATATAGTAAATAAAGTATTTTAATCAGAATAACAAACGAAAAAAATGTAAATAACAAACGAAAAACGAATATGATTGTAATATGTTGATGATGATGATGATGTAAAAATGCTGCTGGTAGAAGGAATACAAATTGTATAACATTGAAAAAATAAAACAAAAAAAAAGGATCAACGTTGAACGCGTATATTGATGACAGTTGTTTAATGTTTTCATACATAATATTATAAAAATGATGGTTCAAAATGAAAATAAAACAGAAGTGTACACAATATAATAACATCAAAATATCAAATATATGTAATTTACCCTTATTTCTGATGTATTTTGCATTCACGATGAATGTACATCATTTTTTTTTTTTTTAAATTTAGGTACGTGTATCTTACGTGGGTGTTTTATTATACATATGTATGTAGGTGTACATACGTACGTGCGTTCGTTTAAAAAATATCCCGAATCACATTTCAACATCTGGCCATCAATGTTATCATGTTAAAGAAGGCTCATATATAATCCCACAATTATTTTCGAAAAAAAAAAAAAAAAATCTAGTTGAACATATAACCGCTTTTTCATTTACATATGTACACATGCGTGTATTAAATATTAGAATTTAAAAATATACATATGTATGTACCTACTAATATATCTAACCGATTTTTTTTCCAAGTTTTTCCAATCTTTGTCATGATTTTATGATGTTTTACATTACAAGAAAAAAAAACAACAAATAAAACAACAACAAAATACAAACCACATAGGATCTATTTGAAAAGTCTAGTTGATGTACATACACAACACAAAAATTTTGCATGCATGTGATTTTCCCAAAAGGGATGCAAATCTCTGTGTTATTTTTTTTTATTTATTTATTTATTTTGTCCTTTTTTTTTTTTGTTGTTTTTTCTCCCTAAAGTATAAAAAAGATATCATGCCAGCAAAAATAACAAAAATACGGCAACATAATATGAAAGGCAAATCGATAAAACTTTTGACTTCACCAATATACAAGAAATATTTATTATTACATACAAATTAGGGTGGTAGTTCTTAAATTTATCCTTCACCCAATTTTGTTTTCTTCATTCTTAACGAGATGGATATAGCTTTCAATTATTACATGAAAAAGGATGAAAATAAAAGCAATTCTTAGAACAGATCGAGATGAAAATTATTTATTAAAGAATCTCAAACAAAACCCATAGTTTTTTGAGTTGATGTGATGTTGTACTGTCAAACCAGAATGTTTTCTTTTCTATAAATGTGCAGAATCAGGTTTCATTCACTTTTATTGGTACAAAATATTAAAAAAAAAAGTAAAGTTGTTACTCAAATTCTGAAATATGCTGGTCAAAAATACAATAAGAACCGTATTTTTTTTTTAAAAAATGAATTAAGAAACAAGATAGATTTATTTTATGAACTCATAAACATCAGAATTATCGTTCTTTGTTCTATTTTGAGAACCAGTTTAACAACCTTCACTGTAATATCTCACGCTCACCTGAATTGAGTCGACTTTATATACATTTTGTTCTTGTTTTTTTTTTTTTTCTTCTTTTTTTCTCATGTCAAAATAAAATTTAAAAAATTGCCACCTGTAGTCGTTGCTTGTACTGCCATAATATAACTGCCCCCGATTTCGTTTTTTTTTTTTTTTTTTTTTTAAATTTGTTATTATATTTTTTTGTAATCACATTCTTAGCATTTTGAAAATATTTTATTAAGTACTTTTTGTAGTATGACACCAGCTGAGAAAAAACTTGATTATTAATTTTTTATTTGCACTATAGATATATGTTAAGTACATAACGTATATATTTTTAATTTAAATGCACTACCATGTCAAAATAAATTTGTCAGTATATATTATATAGAGTGTATTTTATGCTCAACTAATCGCCCCATTGGGATTGATCGAGCCAAGTGAATTTTGTTCTACACCACTGATTATTGTTGCTAGATTTTTTTTTATATATACATATAGTAATTTTTTTGTGGTGTAATTTTTTTTTTTTTGAAGAAAAAAAATATTTGCAATTTTAAAACACCAACTACACTACATATTGTATTGAAAATAAGTTGGATTAACTGTATTATTACGTGTGGCTTTGTGTATTTTACCTGTACCTGTACTCTGAAAATTACCAATAAGAAAGAATTTAACACAGACACACATGTTGTATTTAGACACTGCTGAATTACAACAGGTTAAATTTAATTTTATTAAGATCAAGTTTTTTTTTTTTTTTTTCTAAAAATATTTTTGGTTTGTTTATATCTGTACATACATACATATATGTATGTATATCTTATTTTTATGTTTTTGTTTTTATAGTTGTGTTAAATGTACGGTGTATATATACATATGTAGAATTTCACTAACAATTTGAAAAATATAAAAAATTTAATAATAAAAAATAAAATCAGGTGAACTCATAAGTAACAAATATATGAATGCTTCTGCTGTTTATTTTATATTTTTTTGTTTCTGCTAATATGCTGTTATTCAGTTGTGAATAGTCTAAAACAACTTTTGTATATTGGTCATAATTTCTTTTTACAACATTTCTTACAGGTTATTGCTTTTGAAATTTATTCAATTACATTTTGAATGTATGAAAATTTACAATACTTTTGAACAGGTGAATATCGTTAATTCAACTTGGGAAATTTTTATTTGAAACTTTTGAAGTTGAAGGCTTTCTTTATTTTTGTTGTTGTTGTTTTTTCAAAATTTTTTTTTTTCAATAATTTAGAAGAGGGAGAGGTTTAAAAATTAACTTTATAAATACCGATAAAAAAGAGAAAAAAAAAGATTCAATTTAAAATCGTAATAAGACATCATAAAATTTACTTATGAAAAATAATCTTAAAGTCTGAGACTGGCAAGCAATGAGGTGGTTGTAATGGTAGAGAAAAGTTTTTTTTTCTTCTTTTCAAATAAGTCTTTTTAACGATACAAAAAATATACTTTCCATTAATATCATAATTTTTATAAGAAGATTGAAAAAAAAAAAAGAATGTATCTTTTTGGTATAATGATGGTGTAAGATTTTTATAATATTAAAGGTGTACTTTGTTATGATTATGAAGTATATGTAGGTATATTTATATCTATATACTTGTGTAAGATTCATTATTATTATTATTGTTATTGTTGTTGTTACCTTATTAATTCAAACGGAATCATCATGACGAAGCAACAGCTGTTTTCATCAGTATACTCATAAGCATCATAACGGAATTGAAGAATCATGATCTTTCGTTATGCTTCAATTAATTTTAGACATGGTTCATGTATTACGTTTTTCTACCTTTTTAACTTCGATGAAAAAAAAAAAAATGTATAAGATTAGATACTTTTTTCTTTCCGTTCTTGAATTTTCAATGGTTTTTATTTTTTTTTAAAGTAAAGTATTATTGAACGATAAATCTTATAGTTGAGTGAAGGGCTTCATTTTTATTTTATTCCAATTTACAGACACTTTTAAAGGTATACACTTACCTTAGCCTAGAAAATATGTTGTACAGGTAAAATTGTATCTATAAGTTTTGCGTAATTCTTTTTAATTTTAATTGATGTAACGGGAATGATTACAAAAAAAAAAAAAAAATTGAAATACTAAAAAATAAGTACTTTTCAACAACGGTTGTGTAAAAAAGTGAGAAGTATTTCAATTCATCAATTTCTTGCAGTATTGGTCAATCGAATAATGTTATTCGAAATATTTATTTTTTTTTATTGTTGTTTTACTTTTGTAAATGTTTTCTTTAATGTCATTATTTTTTTGATTTTTTTTTTTTTGATTTATAGTTCAATTATACTGAAATTTTTAATTTGATTTCTACTAAATTTTAGCATACAAACATTTTCTAATTTTTGTTTTCTATTTTAACATGTGCTTTTTATTTAGCTGTGTTGGAATACTTGAAGGCTATTAAATATTGAATTTAAGAAGAAAAAAAAAAAAGTAATTGTAAAAAGTTTAACTGATGCTTATATACTTACTTTGTACTTGAATATTTTCATTAGTTTTAAAAATACTAATACATATATTTGTTCAAAGAAATTCCATTTAGGAATGGGAAAAATGTAATTATTAACAGAATACAAAAATTTTACATTGTGTTCAATGACTTGAAAATAATTGTAATTACGTAAATGAAATGAAAAAGAAAAAGAAAAATAAAATCGGTTGTAGAAGGTTTTAAAAAAGCTTAAATAAAATTACAACAAAATCGATTTTATTTTATTTCATTTTTTTTTTTTTTCTTCTTCTCTGAATCGTATTAGAAGGTACGTATACGTACATAATATGTACAAACATACAAGTACATACATATATGATAAAATAGTGTAATTGGGTGATATTTACATATTATGAGAATTTTTTTTTTTTTTTTTAAATGCACATGACTTCAAGTGTTATTAAAAGTAATTCGAGATGACTATGCATTAGAGTGATGATAATTACATGTATTGGTGGTGGTAATATTTTATATTTAATTGGCTTGTATTTTGTTTTTTTTTTTTTTTTCTTTTATTTTGAAACTTAATAGCGCAATAATAATTGAACTATGAGTTCAAATACATAATCTGATAATTTATTAATTTTTATATGTCTTTTAATAAAATATATGTACATATGTATACATACTAGTATATAAGAGCCTCTATTAGATACATTTAAATAATGTTTTTTTTTTTTAAATTTGTTTTTTTCGTTGTTTCACAAAATTAATTGGAAATTACTTGTCAGAAAGAGATTACATATTTGCATCTGACCCAAATTTGAAATTTGAAAATATTAAGTAAGATTTTTTTTTAATGATCTTTGAATTATTATTGAGTAGTTTTGAATGGAATCTAATTACATATATTATTAAAATTAAAAACTAATTTAATAGATATTTCAAGAAAGATACAACTTTAAAAAAATAAAAAAAATAGCCATTTTTAGATTTCAAATATCAATAAAACAGATTGAAATTTTTAGATGGAATGTATCTTTTATTCTTCATCATTAAAAGTTTATTTTCTAATATTATTTTATTACCCTTTTTCAAATCATTAGATAATTTTGAAAGTTTAACTATTATTAATATCGAAATTTAATTCTTCTGATAGCTTAAATTTACCATGTATATTATTTGTAATTGTTTCCAATGAAATTTCAAACATTAATTTTCTACCATGATTTTATCTTCAATTTATCTACATAAAATTTAAAATGATATTATAAAAACAACATTCTAGAATTATATATAGAAATTTTATAGAAGGAACAATTTATGATTTGTAGGTGCATATATGTAATTTAATATCTAGTAAATTATATTACATCAATTTTCAATGTTTAAGAGTAATGTTCTATTTAAAATGTTATACTATACAAATTTACAATCATATTACACATCATAAATTATGTGCATAAAAAATTTTTTTTTTTTTTTTTTTTGTTAAATCATAAAATTATTAGGTATAATATCATGTTAAAAATGAATACATTTCTCTCTTAACTATGGATAGTTAGTTTTTTTTTTTTTTGTTCGTTATTTAATGATTGAAAACTGAATTTTAGAACGTCATACATATGTACGCAGATATACAGATAAGGACACAGTATAGATGATGATGATGATGATAATGACCACTGACAGAGATTATCCGCTATATAATCATCACCATAACTAATAATGAATCCTTTGAAAATATCAGCTCATCATCATTGATGAATAACAAATTTCCTGTTATATAATTTATATATGTATTTTACATATATTATATAGTTTGTGTAAAACATATTTACCATATAATATTAGATATACATAAGTATGTATACTAAAAAATGGAAATCATTATCATCATTTTATAAATCGCAAGGATGCACATAATAAAATACATAAATATGTATGTATGTCAGTCGTATATGGATATTCAACGTTATTACATTTTTTTTCTTCTTTTTTTTTATATATATATATATTTTAAACGTCTAATAAATAACAAAGTTATGTTTTATTATTTACAAAACTCATCTATCTGTATCCTGATTTCAAATGATTCAAGAATTGTACATTTTTTGATGATGATATAATGTGTGTTTCTGTATGTGTAATTATTGATTGAAAAGAGGAAAATTAGTTTTTATACTGGAAAATATATATGTATGTACATACCTATATGAAAATTTCACATATACGTGCAATCAAAATTTTTACGATATGTACTATATAATAACACAAGAACATATTATAATAGACACATATGTACATACATATGTATGTAGGTATATTATCTATACTTTTTATATGATATGATACATGAAATTGAAATTCAATGAACTGTTAACGTTCACACTTTGTTGAATATCAACACCCTTTTTTCTATAGCCCGGCACATACATACACATACATGCAATACCATTTACCACCACTTTTTGATTTTTGCTTCAATTGAATTCGAATCTTTAACAAAGTTCGATAAAAGATTAAAAACATATTATAGATATAAAAATAAATAAAAAATAAGAATAAATATGAAGCAAATGTTATCAACAACATAGAATAAAAGCTCAGAGTTAAAATTACGAAAGAATACTTAATGAGGATATATTAAGTGACTAAATGTGGGTGCATATATGTTTATATACATACATACATATATACATTTGAGTTAGTATCTGGTCCTGAAATCATGTTACTGTTACCATATTTATATAGGTATATTAGATATCAAAATGAGACAGTATCAATTGTTATAATATAGAAAACGAACAACAGTAGGAGAATACAACACACAGGATAATATAATATGCAAATATGCAATGAGTTTGGTTTAAGTTACTCGCATTTCGAATATAAAATAGGTTAAGTGTATTTCTGTTTGTACAATATTATAAAATAAAAATCATATATGTATATACATATGTACATATGTGTATTTTTTTCGTATTTTTTTTTTTTTCTAGTAAAATGAAAACGAATAACAATTATAATACACGTTTTTATTTTTTATTATTCTGAGGTTATACGTTACCGGAATTTTAAAATTTCTAATGGTTATTTTTTTTAAAAAATAATGAAAATGTTTCATAATAACAACAAACGTATACGTGTGGTATGTACATATGTATATGTATATGTATGTTCAATATTATATATTTATATTTTTCATTTAATATACATATACATATATACATATTTTAGAAGGTGGATAATGGGCTATTTGAACAGATATAGATAACGGAAGGAATATGGATACGCTTCAATTAAAATATCTGTTTCCGGCACAATTTTAAAATTGTGAAATATATTCTATTGTTTTTTTTTTATGTTACATTTAGCTTTTTGTGTAAAATTATATTGTGTACCATATTGAAAATGATATGTTTCAAATGTTTTTTTTTGTTTCGTATTTTAATCTAACAAGAACAAAAAAACACATTTATTGAAAAAAAAAAGAATGTATTTTCAAAATTGAATATGAATACGAAAAAGGAAGTAAGTTAGTAAGAGAAAACATAAAAATAATTATATGTAATGTTTTTGTGTGTCTGCACAGAATATAAAGGACACGTGCTGTGTACATACATATATACATATGTATGTATATTCTTGTATAAAAGGCAATAACAAAAATGTTTAAAAAGTTAGAATGAAAATAAGAAAAAATTTTCTTTCTTTTATTTTTAAATTTTATTTTATAAAAAAAAAAAAATTTAAATGAAAAATTGAAAGTAGTCTAGAAACAAATTTCATTGTGTATAAAATGTCAATGGTTTTTTTTTAAATTTTATATCTTTAAAAATTTCACTTTTTCTTGTTTTTAAATTACAAAATTTGTTTTTGTTTGTTCTGACACTTTTTTATTAATGAAATCATATATGTATTTTGTTTATTTTCAGGATGTTTTACACAAAATTTGTCATCCACATGGTCAAGTTCAACGAATTGTGATTTTTAAGAAGAATGGCGTACAAGCAATGGTCGAATATCCTTTTCAAAACGATATTTAAAATTTTATTTTTTATTTTTTTTTAAACAGGAAAAAAAAAAAGCTTAAAAAAAAGAAAAAAATTTTGAATTTTGTTATAATTGAAAAATTGATTCTGATATTAGAAACTCAATAATTATTAAACTTGAGGTCTTCTTTTAATCCTTTTAAAAATCAAATTATTTGTTATGTTAGTAAAGCTTAGTAAAAATATTTTTTGAAGTATCCTGTTACAAATAAATCTAGATACAGCAGCTATCCAAAATCGAAATTTTTTAAATGTTTATGTTATTTCATGAAAAAAAAAAAAAAATCGTGAATTTCAATATCTGTTCGTTTAACATATCACTCCCCCATTTTTTAAAAAAAATAAAATTCCTATTTACAGATTAATTGATGTGCTTTCACTAGTGGCTATTAAAGCTATTAATAATATATTAATTCAATCAGAATTTTTATGTCAATTTTATCAATTAAGACCAATTCTTTTCATAAATTTTTTTCTATCAAATTAAATTTAAAAAAAAAAAAAATACCTGTAGAACATATCAATCGATTAATTAATCATTTTTGAAAAATTTTTTTCCTTAACTGTAATTATCTTCGAATATTTACATTTGACAGTTTAGAATCTGCAACACGAGCAAGAGATAATTTAAATGGTGCTGACATTTATTCAGGATGCTGTACATTAAAAATTGACTATGCTAAAGTGAGTATAAAATTTGATGATTTTAACAAAATTTTTATTTTTATTATATTTGTCTCTTTTTTTTTTTTTTTTTTTTTTAATAATCGTTATTTTAACAAAAATATAGGAGTACTATTTATCCTTTTCAATTGTCAATTGTTTCATATATTTCGCTTATCTCATATGAAACAGTGTTTTCCCAATAAACTGATTATTCAGATCGAGGGATTAACTAAATTCATGGTATTCATTTAGCTAACATACACACACACACATCCAATAAACACATATGAAAAATATTAATAGTTCTATTTTATTTCTATTTTTTTTTTTGTTAGTATATTCATTAGTTATCAAGCGAATAATGAATTATGAAATATAATCCGAAATTTATATGTCCCATGAGGAAATTGTTTATGCTTTTAAAACTAATGCATTTGTATTTTATTAGAGGAAAGGATTTAAATTGTAAATTTAAAAAAAAAAAAGTGGCGGAACAAAAAAAAAGGATACATATTATGTTATGGTAATGACGACATGAACTAATAAATTTATTTTCAATACAAAAAACATGGAAGAAAACTAAAAATATCGAAATTATTCCTTAGGGAAATATCATCATTTGTCAAATTAGATATTATTGTGATATTAAAGATAATTAAAATATTCAATATTTAGAATAGTTTAAAGTTAGTAATTAAAGCTTTAAAATTTATATATTGTTAGAATGGTGTTTAAAAGTGGGCTACTCAATGTGTAACTGGTTGTGTGTTGTAAGTTCAATTTTCTACTACGAAAAATTATTAAAGAAATGTCGTCCATGTCAAAAATATTCCCTATCTTCATTTTCTCCACCTCCCACTTTTTAAAAATATATGATCTATTAAATAAAGTAGATTAAAAAGATATTTTTGCGTTGATTAAATTAGATACTTAAATAATTATCTAGATAAAAAATCATAGTTTTTTGCTGACAGGAAGTATCAAAATTCTTTAACAAGAAAACTTTAATGCACCGAACAGAATATTGAGTCCTAGAATTATGATTAATTTTTCTTTCATTGTTATTTAATATGAAAATTCATAATATATAGAAGCCTACATTAATTTCCACCTTAGTAAATTTTGTAGCAAACAGAAAGGTGTAACAATATAAAGAATTCATTTAGCAAAATAAGTCAATGACCCATTCCAACTAAAAATTATTATATTATAACTTTAATTTATTATTTCGAAAAATCAAATATTTGTGAAAAATATAATTTTTATTCTAAGAAAAACTATAAATAAAAAATACAAAATATTTATATATTTTTAAAATATACTTTTATTTTTTATTTTTACTTTACAGCCAGAAAAATTAAATGTCTACAAAAATGACACAGACACCAGCTGGGACTACACTCTCACGACAGCTGGTAAGATAATTATTTTAATTTATTTTTTTTTTTTTCTTCTTTATATTTAAGATGATAAATTTTTTTTTTTTCTTATCTTAAAAAAAATAAATCTATTTTTCTTCATATATACTTTTTTTTTTCGTTTTTAAATAATTTTTCTTTGCCAAAGCATTCAATTTCAGTTTTCAATTTACAATAATTTTTTTTTTTTTGAAAGATAATCATCAAATCAATAAAAAAATATATATATATACAAAAATAATAAGATATTTTCACTTTATATTCACTAACTTGAAAAATCTAAAGAAAAATAAAACATAGGTACTATTTATTTTATTTAATGAAATTTTTATCGTTACATTTAAAACATCATTTGTTTTTTTTTTTTTTCAAATTTTCATTAATTAAACAAAAAAGAAAATTGTTTTTTTTTTTTTTTTTTAAACTCATTCAATTCATTAATATTTCATGAAATTCATTTATTCATTGTACCCATTCATTCAAGCATTCAATCATACAAAAGAAAAATCTAATATTTTAAATACAATAAAAAAATTAAAAATAAATAAAAAAAAAAAAAAACAAAACATTTTTAAGATATTTTTTAGGAGAAATTCTAATAAAACAAAAAAAAAAAATTTAACAAAAAATGTTACAAAAATGACGATTTACATCCCTCTAATAAAAGATATTTTATTTTGTATATTTTTTTACACGTTAGTTTTTGTTTTAATTAATTATTTATTGTTTTTTTTTTTTTTAATAAATGTAAGGCGCATAAAAGTGACTACTAAAGGGTTATTGTTCAAATTTTTATTTTTATTTTAATTTTTTGTTTTTTTATTTCAACGAATTTTTTTTTATTAACTTTTTTTTTTAACGTTTTGTCTTTGTGCTAGTCTTTACTTACTTTCATAACATGATTGAGTTTTTTTAATTCAAGCAAAAATATTTCATAAATTAAGAAAAGTTTCATTTGTTGATTATTTACTAGTTGAAAATTGATAAATTATTCATTAATTATAAATTTTGTGGTATTACAAAATACGACACAATTTATATTGGTTATTCAAAATTTTATGATAGGTGGTATAGATTTTAAAAAAATTTTGAATATTGCTTGAATTTTTTTTCTTTGTAAATAGAAATTATCCTGTGAATAGAAAATATAAAAAAAATGTATGTATATTTTTACAAAATGTATTGTATGATTTCGATGTAGAAATAAATCATAGTTATGTCGATTATCTCGGTTATTTTTTAAAATTTAATTTGGTTTTCTGTCACAATTTAAACAGAAATTTAAATTCTTATACTCTAAGTAAATTTAAAATTAAATTTTTTAGTTTCAGATATTATTAACATAACAAAAATCAAGTTCAGTTTTCATTAATTTAAATAAAACACTGAACACAAGGTTTATGTAAATTTGGATGTGTCAGATACACAGGTCCAAGATTTTTTTATTTACGAAGAAAACCAAATTATAATTTAAAAAAATATATACAATATTTATTTTATTTTATTTATGGATAATTTCTAAAATATAACATTATTCGCAAATATCATACAATAATTCATTCTTTCATATTCCTATTTACTGATGTATCTACTTAAAGATAATTAAATTAGAATTTTTTATATGTATAATGAAATTTTAAAAAATTATTTGGTTGCAAAAAAAATTATAGAATGGTGGATACTTTAGTAGTAGAACTAAAACCTAAAAATAATAAACATACAAAAAATAAAACATTGTTGTTTTATAATTTTATCATGTAATTATATACAATATCTATAATATCACTTCATTTTAATGTTTCATTTTCACGTAATTTATAAATGTATCTTTTGTAAAAATTAATTCATTTTTATTTTTGTCTTTTTGTTTAAAAAAATTTTTTTTTTCAAATTGCATATACATACCATCATTTAATTCATATTTAAAAATTTAATTAACATAAAAAAGCAAAATCAAGCTTCTTTTTCTTTTCATTTTTTTTTTTTTTTAAACATTTTTTTTAAAAACAAAAAAATTTTTTTTCTGTTTTGACGTAGGTAAAAAAAAAAAAAATTTTAAATGAAAACATAAAAAAAATTTTATTCATTTATTTTAATTTTTATTTTGTAAAATATTTTCGAAAAAAAAAAAAAAAAAATGTATATTATAATTATAATTAAAAAAAATAATAATAATAATCTATATAAGACAACATCGCAAATATATATATATATATTATACCTTACCGAAATATACCTTTTCTCTACTACCAAAAATCAATCAATCAAATCAACTTGATATTATACGCCATCAAATTTTATACCTGAAGCACACAGACAAACAACAAAATATATATTATATATTAAATATTTTATATAAATTTATCTTTAAAAAAAAAAAAAAATTAATAATTAATTTAAAAAGAAACTATTATGTACTATTTGTTTTTTTTGTTTTTTTTGTTTTCTTATTTACTTTCATTTATTCAGAATACAGATTATAAAAATTACTATGAAAATATATGTAGTTATTTTTTTTTTTTTTAATTGTTTGAATGAAGTTAAGTATAAGAAAAATATTCACATAATTTTTGCATGATGAATTTCAAAACAAAATATACATTGAATAACTTAAAATTATATTTCAAACATATGATAAATACTAAAACGGTAAATACATTTTTTTTTTTTAAACATTACAAAAAATACTGAAAAATTTCCAAAAAATATATTCAACTAAAACAAATCTATCGTATTTTTTAAAATTTTTAATTTTTTTAGAAGATTGTTTATATTTTATTAATTTTTTATATGTGTATTGTAGGTAGTATAAAGGTTTTTACTTTAATTAATCAATGTTTAATTTCTTTGGAAAAACAGAAAATTTTCGAAATTTCATTTTCCACTTCGAAAAATTTTTCCATACTACAAAATTTAAATTTCACATATCATTTCCGTGTATCTCTTTTTTTTTTTGCTGGTATACCTCATCCTCCTCTGATGGTGAAACACATCAAGTGTCTTGACCTTCTTAAAGCAAAAAATCTATAGCCCAAAAAAATTCATCATTTTTTTCGAACTTTTAAAAGCTGTATCTCAAAAACTAGAAGTCACATAGAAGAGTCCTTTGCAGAACTAGTTTGAGAACACCCCAAACTATCATTTCCAATCACTTAATCGGAATTCTGAACTATATCGATTTTCGTAAAAAATTCATAGGGGTTAGCCTTTAATCTACTACGTAGAACTTTAAATTATTTTCCATGATTTTCAAAATTAGAAAAAAACTTTTTGTCCTGTTTTTACATCATTTTTTCTATAATAATATTGCCTTGAAAAATACGCCTTTCTTTGTTTCAAAGAATATTTTTTTAACTTCTTTTTAATTTCTAGCAACAAGTGATGTTTCGAGATTTCATTTAAGCATTACAGTTATGGTTTTTTTTTTTTTTTTTTTGAATGATTCTTACATTATAAATAATAGGCAACAATATACGTACACACATGTATGTATTTCATACGAAAAAAATAAAAAAGTGATGAGAAAGAAATTTTGTTATAAAATATAATACTTTACATAAGTGCTGATGATATTTAAACATATAAGTTTTTACTTGAACCTACACGAACTTATCCTTTTAACCCCTTTATTTTTTTGTTTTTTTGTTGTTAGTATGGCATGTGCTCGAATAACACCCCAAGCACATGAACAAAAAGTTGAAAAAAAAAAAAAAGTATATAATAACTTTTATTTTCATTTTCTTGTTATGAATAAACAAAGTACATGTAAAGTCACTCTTCTGGGTATACTGTATTACAATATCTTTATTCTTCAATCCATATTTTTCTTTTTTTTTTTTTCGTCTTTTGTTGCATTTTACATTGTTTTCCATTTACAATTTTTCACCAATCATGTATGCATGCATGCAAGAAAACACAATAATATTCCATATATTAAAAAAATAAAAAAATAATAACAAAAGCCATTTATACCTCATCTGTGTAAATTTGTTGTACATATATGAGAGACATACATAAATGCATTCAAAATCCATTTCTTATAGTAAAAATTTCACACACAATTTTTTCATATATCTATGCATGTGTGCATAATATGTGTATGAGTATGATAATTATTAATACTTTATATAATGTAAGAAGTACATATGTATACGATAAACATCCCCAGAATAAAGGTCCAATCACTGTACTACCTATATCCCAACGGCCTAAAATTGAAGCGCTTCCAAAAGAAGCGCATCGGAAGCGCTTCTTCGTCATAGTTTTTAGGAGCTCTTTTGAAGCTCTTATAATTTGTACTGTATTACATCACTGTGTATTACTTTACTGTATTAATTTGTTGTGTACTAAATACGCAATTATGAATTTTTTTACTAGGCAGATGCGAGACGCTATAAGGATATTACGAAATAGTCTCATTCCTTTGTGTAAAGTGTTACAGTAAAGTTCTTGAAAATAATATATATATAAATTTTAAAAAAATTAAAAAAATAGAAAAAGTGTATTAAAAATATTCGAGGTAAGTAATTTAACATTTTTATTATTTGTAAAATATCAAAATATAAAATATAATAACATAATAATATGTATACTAGATAATTAAATAAATTTATTATCATTTGGGTTTTGATTACAGATGCAGTAAAGAATGAGGAATTTAGATGCAGAGACTTTGAAAAATCAATGAGAGTTGGTCTAAGTGCTGTAAAACATCGTTTTTAGATAAAAAAATTTTCAAGCAAAAACAAATTTATTAATGTATCATATATTATAAGTTAAAAAATAAATATTTATTTTGAAAAGAATAAAAAGCATTTTATTAATTTAAACACCATACAAATTCCAAAAAGCTTTAAAAGCTTATACAAATGTGAAGTGCCTCTAAAACGCTTCCATCTGAAGCGCTTCTGAAGCGCTTCTATGGAAGCAAAAATGAAGCGCTGCCTTCTGCGGACATCCAATGTTAAAAAAGAAATGAAGAAGGATACAAAGAGGAAGCGCTTACTGCATCAAAAGAAGCGCTGAAACAGCGATGTTTCAGCGCTCCTTTAGCCGCTGGGATATTATACAATACACATTACATGCTTTATTACGGTTCTATATAATGCCACTAACCATTATTTACCTCAAGCAACACAACTTTTGTATAGAAAATAGCTTTTTTTCCCAGAACATTTATAAGAAAAAGGACTAAAGAAGAAAAATATATAATATGATGACATGTACAACAAAATTGGTGACAGAAATTGTTGTTGTGTTGTGTTTTATTACATTATTATATTTTGGAAAAAGAAAAGAAGGGTGGTCAATTGGGCGATTATAGGTATGGTCAAATTGGATAATAGCTTAAGAAAAAAAAAAAAAACTATCAATATTAAAACAACAACTAAACTATCCTTGTTTATCATGAATATATGCAGAAAAGGAGTAAGGAACTGAACGTACTTACTAATGTAGGTTTAGTTGAAGGTGCCGATGTATTGTACCAAATATTCTCGTAGTAGGGTTATGCATTTATATGCATTCATTAGATGAAAAAACATCTCAAAGGTGGGGGTGGGGTTGTTATATAAAATATGTTCGTCCTTTAACTTTATTGCTATACAATGTTCTCTTTGAATGGAAAATCATTTGACTTTTTTATGATGATGAAAATACTGGTAATGTAATTCAATAAAATAAAAACAAAACAACAACAACAAAAAACAAAAAACAAAATGTTGAAAAAAAAGTGTAGAGAGCAGAAAAATATATGTACATATGTATGTAGTAGTCAGATGTAAAAGTACAAAAAGGCATTTAACATTGTTGTTAACAAAGATTATAAGTATTATAATATCGTTTTTTTTTTTTTTGTTTTTCGTAAATATAAATAACAAAGTAAATGGGACATGAATTTAACGAATCATACTATAAAATAATCATGTCATGTTAAAAAAGAGATATAGAACAGAATCAATACGGATTTAAAAAAAAAAAAATAAGTAGGTGAAAAATCAAGAATGAGAAAAAAAACAAAAAAGTATAAATAAATGATTGGAATGATTGGTGTAGGTGGAAGGAGAAATGAAAAAGTTTTAGGAAGTTAAATTGTAATGAAATGAAGAACTGCTTGATACAAGTGACTTCACAAGTGGACGTTGATATGAATCTTGACAAAAAAAAAAAAAAAAAAAAAAAGTAGATAAAATGTTTTTTTTCTTTTTGTATATTTTGATGTAGGGCGCGATTTCAATTTTACAATTACTTTTTTTCTTTGTTTTTGTTTGTTGTAGGAAATATTTATGCACGTCCCAATGGATCTGAAATAAAATGAGTTAAAAAAAAAAGAAAAAAAGTATGGAAAAAGATTATTGGATTTTTTTTTTTTTAATATGTATATAAATTTCCTATATTTTTTTATACGGTTTTTGTTTTTCAATGTAGAACGAAAATAATGTCGGTGGATGAAAGTGGGTGATAGGTGTGATGATGAAAAATAATTTTATTGTTTTCTAGAGCAAAAGCAACAGGAGTTATTTTATACATTTATAAAGAAAAGGATGATGTGATTGAAAAAAAAAAATACACACACATACACACAAATAAAAAACAAGAACAATTGTAAAAATGGAATAAAGCTGTTTTTTTATTTTATTTTTTTTTTTTAAAGAAAAAATAAGAATATGTAGGACATATACAACAATTGAACAAGGTATTAATTTTATATTACGATAGCATGATGTTTTCTATAAAATATATAACAAGAACAGAAAAATAAATCACTGAAAAAGAATCAGAATTTTTATGTAGGGAGTTTAAAAAAGAAAATAAAAAATTTTTTGTTGTTTAAATAAAATACGATATGTTATATTTTATTTTTTGAAGTTTTATATTGAAGAAAAATAAAATATGAACATGGTGAAGGTATTATCCTCGTCATCATCATCATCATCATCATCATCATCATCAAGAGAATCATTCAAGTAGAATTTAGTGCGATGATGATGATGATGATAGTATATCTTTTATGTTTGATAAAAAAGAACAAAGTGGATTTATTGTTCCATATATGATATTTTATAGATTTTAATTTCTTTTAACCGATGTATTTTGTTTCAAATGATTTTTATGGAATTGAAAAAGTTAGAGTTTGGAATATAACGTATGTGTGTGTATTTATGCATATACTTAAATTTTAGGTTGCTAGATTAAATGAAATGATATGTATGAGTAACGATTTCAAATAAAGTTCGAAATTTGTATATGAATGAATAGTTTACTGATTTTAGATATTGACATTTTTACATCCTTATTTAATCCTAGAATTATTTGAATTTTTCATGTTTTCATAATAAGCTTAGTGAAATGTTAGCTGGAAAAAAATTTGTTCACCAATCACAAATAGTTCTTATGAAGCTATAATAGTAACACTATTTTTCAATTATTCCTACAATATTTTAAAAAATTTTTTATCCAACAATCAAAACAATTTACAAGCATGAAATTTAGAGTTTCGAAAAACTTTTAAGAATATAAATCCTGTATCTATTCAATTTAGGGCTAAACACACATCTTTTTCAGTTTTTATAATTCCAATTTTAATTGTTAACTACAAAATCTACTTACAGTTGTATTTATGATTTTGTAAAATTTCCAACACATTTTCTTTTCAATATAATTCCCATAATAATCCGCGCTAGTTTCCAACTTAAAAACAATAAAGCGTAATATTGTACTTATCAATTATTCAATGATCAAATTCAGACATCAAAGAATAAGATTTGATTATTTTTAATGTTTTATTCCTTACATTTAACATTTTGTAAAATGTAAAGGATATGGTAATTGAAAAATGAAATTAGTATTAAAAGATAAAAACAAAAAAAAACAAAAAAATAAATAAATAAAACGCTTTATATGCTTCATAACTTATTATTGTTGGTAGAAAGGGTTTTAATAATTTCTTCATTACCATTTTTGTAATTCTCACAGATTCTTCATCTAGACTAGTATCTGATTACCTAACTTAAATTATTTAAATTTTTTTATTTCTTTTTTTTTTTTTTTTTTAAAAAAAAGAATCATCTACTAATTCACAATTTCAGTGGAATATTTCTTAGGTGATAATGAAGATGCTTTTTTTTTTTTACATTATTATTCAGGATGAAATTGTTACAGTACACACGTTTAAATTAGCTATATCTCATTAAGAAAGCAAATCACGTTGATCTTCTAATTTTAATGGGGTGGTGATTTTAATTACTTTTTTCTTCTGTTGCTTAATACAGGGTAGGGCGAAATATTATGTTGCTCATAAATTTTAATGTTTACTTCTTTTTCATATTTACATTTGTTTAAACTTGAGAGATGTCATTAGGGTCTAACAAAACCAGCAGCACCTATTAATATGTATCTATGTTTCTGATAGTGAAAATTATGTGCAAAAATTAAAATGAAAACTAAACTAAATTCATACAATTATGATGTGTGTATGTATGTGTTTTTATTATATAAAAATAAAACGATTTAGGGAAAGAATATTCGGTTAAATAACTTGTCATACCAAATTGTACACCATAGGGGCTGATTAAAACATACATATACATATTTGAAAGGTTTAAATGCAAAAACACAAAAATTAATTATACTATAATTATAAATATATACATACATACATATATAACGTGATATATACATATGTACATAAATATCTGCTATATACCGCTAAAGAAACACTGTTGCATTTACTGACTATTATTATATTTTAACTTCTGGACACTTCTTGCAATTGTGGTTTTGTTTGTTGAATAATGCAAATATGAATGAAGAATATAGAAATAGGTTGGTGGGTGTAGAAAAAAACAACCAGAAAATTTCATGAAATTCATTTCTACATTTGGTTAAAAAATAACATACACACACAAAACCAACTGACGGTATTTAAATCACCTCAGTTTCTTGTTGATTATGAAAAAAAAAAAAAAGTATGACTTTTTGACTTTTATTGCAAAAATTTAAAACATAAAATTATAATACACGAATATATTAAGTACATACATACTCATACATGTACATATATGCATGTACAGGTGCCTATTGTAGATTATGACATTATAAATGAATTTTGAATTTTAAAAAAATCCAAATAATCTTGTACAAATTTATTATGTTAAATTTCAAAAAAAAAATTTTTTTCAAATTTTGTACACCATATTTAATTATTGTGTATTGTATACTTGTGAATGAAACCATTTTTTTAATTCTTTTTTAATTGTTCTTATTATGTTTACATGAATGGGTGTATATTTTTTTTTACCGGGTTTTATATACCTATATTTTCATGATATAATAATATGTTGTGTCATATAATATGTCAGTATGTGGTAAAATATGGTAAGATAAAGGAAGCAAAAAAAATAAAATTATATCAGCTGGGGGTGGTGTAGCTATATGGAGTATGTGTGTATACATACAACCACACAGCTGAGACTAGGTTATATAATTTCAGTGTATATCTCATCAGCAAATATTGTATTTATAGATATACAAATTTAGACATCTAAATATTCAAAGGAATGTGTAGTCATACATATAGTACATATATATATTTTTCCTGAGTTAGAGTACACTACAAGTGATAAAAGCAGAGCGTAACAGATAAAACACCAGCATCAGTATGTATATGTATGTATGTACATATTTACTTATGTAGCGAATTCTCAATGGAATACTTTTATAGAATATTCAATGAATAAAACCTTATGCGGATAGGTTAATAAAATTATATTTCAAAAAAAAAAAAAAAAAGTGTGAAGCAAAGAAATGTAACTACAAAATACAATTTTTTATTAATATTTTGCAAATATTGAAATAAGCAAAATAAGGTGAAAATGAAGAAAAGCACATAAGTATATAGTACAATAGGAATACATACATAATAAATATGAATATCTGAGAATAATAAAATTAAAATTAATGCTTTAAATATGAAATTGCTTCATTATACATTATAACAGAAACTAATTAGAAAACGTGGCTTTTATTTAATAATATTCTTATATACATACATTTTCACATATGATATTGGTAATGTTGATTTTTGAATTAATTTTGTCATTTTGAGAAGATATTTTAAAGAAAATGAAAAAAAAAAAAAAAGTAGAAAATAAAACGTATAAATATTTACCATGTGGTTTGAATATTCAAAGGAAAAAAAAAAATAAGTAATAAAAATTTATCACTTTTTTGTAATTAAATAAAGATAAAATTTTGTTAAAGTGTACATATGTATGTATGTACTATGTATGTATGTATGTATGTATGTTTTAAATGAAGTAAAGGGTGTGTACATGAATTTTTTTAAATATATATTTTTAAAAATGTATCAGATATACACAATCTTATTTTTTTTTCACTTTTTCACATGTGGAAAAAATTAAGAAAAACAAGAGAAAAAAAGTAATTAAACCAAAAAAAAAAAAAAAACACAATGTTCTGGAAAACAAAATTCCAAAAATAGGTACCTACTTCAAAAGAATACAAATTTAAAAAAAATGCTTCAATATTATTTTGAAAATTTAGAACAAATATCTTATGTAAATTTAAAAATAACAAAAGTGAAAAAAAAAAAAAATAAATTAACAAGATATTGTAATTTATTAATTAACATTTTCTTGAAAATTCCATCTGGTAAATATGTTTTATGTGTATACATACATTTTTTGTGTCTTTATTATTTCAAGTTAAAATATATATATTTTTTTTTTACATTTGGCACAATATATTGAAAAAAAAAAAAGATACCATAATTTAAAATTAATGAAAAAAAGATTTTACTTTAAATAATATCATATTTCATCATAATAACTGAGAAAAAGAAAACAAAACAATGTAAAATTTTGGGTTGATGATAAAACAATAAAAGTTTTTGAACCGTTTCACAAAAAAAAAAAAAATAAAAAAAGATTGTAATTAAGAAGCTCTTAAGATATTTCATTTTGATTAGATGGACAATTTTCACTTAATTATTTTTTCATTAAAAAAATAATTTCATTTTTATCCTTATTTTTGAGACGCAATTTATTTGAAACATTTAAAAGATATCTTTCTTTCTTTGATTAACAAGTTCAAATAATTTATATGTATGTGTATTTTTCTGTTGATGTAAAAATTTAAAATCTTATGGGAAAAAATTTAATAGTCCTTTACAAATTTAACACACTGTGATTATTTTTGTTTCTGTGAGTAAATGAATTTCAAATTTTCTGGTGGTACTGAATCATGAAATTAAAGATCATAAAATTTCATATGAAAAATTAAAAGAAAAAAAAAATTTATTATACACTATTTTTATATATGAAAATATTATTTGCTGTTTTATTTATTTTCATTTCCTTTACAAAGGATACATAAAATTTTTGAACCAAATGTGCACAATTACATACAACTCTTGTGAATGTAATATAATAAAAATCTTATTCATATCAACTTAATCCATAGAAAAATACATGCATATGTATATTATGTATATGTATGTATTTTACTATATATTTTACCTGTGAATATGATGCCTACATTATAATCATCATGAAACTTTTGTTTTTTAATTCTTTCTTTTGTTTTTTTTTTGTTGTTTTGTTTTGTATTTTAATACCATTGTAGATACATACAATTTCCTGTCAAAAAATAAAATTCATGAATTATTTTCTTCATCACTTTTATTTATTTATTTTTTTTTGAAATTGTGTACGAATATTTCATTTTATATATGATATTTTACCATTTTTCATATTATAACATCACTGATGTATCTACTACATAAACATATAGCATATAATAGCAACAATATAAACAAAAACAAAACAAAAAAAGAAGAAGAAAAATTGTACTGAATGATGGTATTTAAAGGTATACATGGGTGCCTATAATGCCTCACTTAACTTGACATGAATATTAATCCTAAAAATGGGGTAGTACATGGTAATGAATAATTTTCATAGCTTTTCATATCTTGTATATATGTACATATTTTGTTATACAACACTCTTTTGATATCTGACAAAAATAACAAATTACCAAAAAAAAAAAAAAGAAAAGCTTCTCAAATTCCACTTTGACACACGTACATAATATCTATAGAAATATCTTATACATATAACAAAAAAATCCAACTGTGGTACAGAAAAGAAGCAAGCATTATTTCATATAACGAATGGATACGATGGGGTATAGTGGTGGTTATAAAATGCACAATATTTTTATAGGTGTGTACAACAATTATTTTTTTATTATTATTATTTATTCTCACTTTTTTTTTTGTTGTAAAATTTTAAAAATATAGATTGAAGAAAATTTGTATCTTGGATTTAAGAAGTAATTTTTTTTTTCTTTCGAAAGTAAAAAATAAAAATAAAAAATCCTAAAATGGGAAGGGAAATAAAATTGTTGAAAGGAAATATGTATTTTATTTAATAAGAATATTATATTACGTTTTAAATTAAGTATAATGAAAATGCCATGAAAAGATACAAAAAGAAATAAAAAAAGTGAATTAAATGAATTCTAGAATATATTTTATTAAATTCAATAGATAGTATGGGGTTTATTTTTAATACTGTTGTTGATATAAATATTTTTATTGTTGAATTGTAATTTATAAAAATAATTGAATTCGTGGGGTAATGGTATGTTGACAAGCAACTATCATTTCTGTCTTTCTGTTACAAAGAACATTTACTCTGTATAGGTGTACAAGATATAATTTTAAAAAAATATTAAAAGGATTACACTTTTTTGATTATATTATATTCAAAATCTCATTATATATTTTTTCTGCATGGACACTTTTTTAAAATTCAAATACGCTTCTTAATCCTGCTTCAAGACAATTATTGCTGTAAAAATAAAAACAAAAACTTTAGTTCGTTACTTTCTTTACTTTTTTTGGTATACTTTCTTTTAAAACTTTTATAATTTATTTTTTGCTTCATTAAAAAAAAATTTGTCTTTGATCTTTTTACTGACTGTAAAAAGCTTTGTTTTTTTTTTTTTTTTCATCTTTTGTGCATTAAACTGGAATTTAAAAAAAAAATTGTATATATGTATATTGTATATATTACACAAAAAATTTATTTATTTTTTACATGATAATTTTAATTATAATAACAAAAGAGTGACAAATAACTGAAATTTAGGAGCAAATTTTTGTGTATAAAAAAATATTTCATGGTACGATAAATACATTGGTTGGTGGTGGTGGTTATTTAAAAAGAATTTCACAATTACATTTTTTTTTTTTTTTTTTAAATAATGGTTTTGGTAGCAAGCTTTTGTGTATTATGAATAATGAACAACACAAATTGTTTTAAATAAATCATAATAAGGATAATAAACTGGAAATTTTTTTTTTTTAAATTAAAAAAAAAAAAAGTAAAATAATCATAAAATACCATTAAATATATCAACAACAACAACAACAACAAGAAAAACAACAACAACAAAACAACAGACTACAAATTAATAAATAATAAAAATGCTATATCACATTAATCCACATAATTTAATTTAAAATAAAATACATATATATGAATGAATGCTAATTTATTTTAAGTTTATTTTATATTTTCATACACATCCTGCAATTCTAACAAAATATGTAAATAAGCATAAATATATATAAAAAAAAAAAACAAATTATCAAACTAAAAATGTTTAAAATAAAATACATTTTTTTCTAGTAATAAGTACCAACACAATTACCTACTACAATATTAACTTTACTACAAGCTTTAATTTTATTTTTAATATGAGCACTTACCATCTAAAAAAAAAATAAAATACAAATTAATATATAAAAAAGGATCAAACAGGACACGATTAATAAATATATATATATATATATATATATATATAGAAAAAATTTATATATTAACAACAGCACAGCAGCAACAATATTCAAGCAAAAAAAAAAAAAAAAATACTACAACAAACAACAACAACAAGAACAGAAAAACACGAATAACAAAAAAAAAATCCAGAAAAAATAAACAAATAATAATTAAACTTAAATTTTCATAATTTAAAAAAAAAAAACAAAAAACGAGGGATGTAAAGCAAAAATCAAAAAAAAAAATCAAATTGAAACAAAATGCAGCAAAATAACAAAAACAAGATTAATTTAAATATGTAATTATAAGTAACATGAAACAAACACTATATAAATTTTTAAAAAAAGACAACAACAACAAATTAATTTATTTTTCTAAGTAGATACATTGTATGCAGTATTCAAAAAAAAAAAAAAAAAATTTTTTTTACATTATCCTACTATACACTTTATTTATTTAATTGAATGTGTATTAATTAATCATCAACACACAAATTAACAATGTATTAATAACATCTATACAAAATTAATTAAATCAAATTAAAAATTTAAAAAACAAACATCTTTTGAAAAAGCAGAAAACCACTAAAAAAAAAATACAAACAACAGCAAAATATTCAATTTCGATTACAAATTAATTATTTTTTTTTTAAATAAAATTATTAAATGAAAATACGTAAACAAAATTTCTAATTAACAAATAATCAACAATTAATTTGAAAAAAAAAAACAACAACTACAACAGAGAAAAAAAACATCAGACAAACAACAATGAAACACAAAGAAAAAATAAATTGAAATAAAAACAATTATTGGATTTTAACAAAATTAAATTATTAATCACATATTTTACGTTTAAAAAAAAAAAAAAATTAACACAAATACAATTTATTCTACAGTATCTGTTGAATATAGGTACTATACAAAACGTACATTTTCTTTTAAAATTTTTTTTTTTTCAAATAAACAAACTTAAAATTTTACTTAATTTTTTTTTTTTTTTCTAACACAAAAATTGTTTAAAATTTTCACAAATTAATTGTAATTTACTCGTATTTTTTCCAACAAAATTTTAATTGATTTTAATTTAATTTTTTCTTTCTTAAATTATTTTATTTTTTAAGTTTAAAATTATGTTAAAATTTAAAAAAAAAAAAAAAAAAAAATTATTTTTAAGATATGAGTAAAATAAACAAAAAACAAAAATTTCATAATAATAATAAATAATAAATTTTATTGATCGTTGTTGTTAATTCAAAAATCTTCTTCCATCTTTCGATTGTTTGTCTGTGTGCAGGGTTAACAAACATCATGTTGATGATGGTGATGATCAAATTGACAACGTCATTGATGATATTATTGGAGATGATTTTAATGAATAATATAAAAATAATGGGAAAAAATCAAAAAATTATTCATCAATTTATGTTGATACAAGGATGATAAAAGGATCTTATATATATTTTTTTTAAATTTTTTATGACAAAAAAAAAAAAAAAAAAAAAAAAACAAAAATATCAAAAATACAATTGAAATATAATATATAGATCAGATCAAATATCATTTATAGATAATAGATAAATAAATAAATAAAAAAAAACACATTTTTTAAATACAATAAGAAAATAAAAAAGAAAATTTTTAAAAGAATTTTATTTTCTATTTTTGAACAATAAGAAAAGAACATTAACCATTAACAGCTTTTAGAAAGGAGCTTTATTGATAGAATGCTGTTGTTTGAAATATTTATAATAATAAAAAACAAAAGAAGAAGAAGAAGAGGAAAAAAAATGATTTGTAAAGAAACAAAAAAAAAAAGAAAATTTAAATATCTCTTAAACAATAAAAATAATTGAAATATATTTTATGAATTTAATAAGAAAAATTGTCTATTAAAAAACAAAACAAAAAATAATATAAAACACAATTTTTAGAAACTTCATTATTAAAATTTTTTAATGTTACAATTCCGTGAAGATTAATTTAAAAAAATATATACATATATACATGTCTATATAGATATAATAAACCTTATTAATTATGTAGTAATGATATATAGTACATAAAAAAAAATATATTAACTCCATAAAAAACACAATTTCAATACATAATAAAATACATATTGGAAAATAATTAAAATTAAATTAAAGAATAACCAAAAAAAAAAAAAAAACCAAAAATAAAATTTTAAAAAAGGAGGACAAGAAGTCCAATAGAAAATTTTAATAAATAATTAATTATACAATAGAGCTTAAAAAATGAGAATTTAAAAAAAAAAAACAAAACAACAACAAAAAAATTAATTTTGTTCACGTAGAAGAAAAAATTTTCCAAATAAGATAAAAAAATTCAATAATAAAAAAAAAACAAAACAAAATTAAAAGAAAAAACAAAAAAAGAACAACAAGAAAAATGTATCATGAAAAATAAGAAAATAACAAAAGCAGCGTAAAATTATTATAATGATGATGACGGCAATATTGAAAAAAAAAATAAATAAAATAAAGATAATGATGGTGTGTGGTGCTCATTAATGGTTATTATGCTAATGAGATATTACTTTTACTTATTTATTATGTGCAAAAAAAAAAAAAATAAAATAACAAAAAAAAAAAAAAAAGAAAAAACAAATGTGATTGATGAAATTATTTTCAGTTTTAAATTTAGAAATTTCTTACAAAATAAATTAGCTTAATTTGCTATAATGAAGAATGAAATAGTAAATCAAGGAGAAAGATTACACAAAAAAAAATGCTACTCACAAATCCACTGTGTCAGCGCATAAATGAAAATTTAAAAAAAAAAAAAAAGATAATTAAGAAGCAGAAAAAGTTGAAAAAATTCAATTGAAAACTTTATTTAATTTTTTTAAATCAACCAATGGAAAATTATGTGCATATGTGAAAAATTAAAAGAAAAAAAAAAGAGTTAAATTTAATTATGAAATTTTTATAAAATATTGATCTGATCTTGTAAATGAATGGGGCCCTAATTGTAACAGTCAATAGATTGAATTATTGTTCGATATGAGAAAATAAAGAAACAATTAAATGATAATTTCTTGCAAAAATTGCAAAATAGAAAAAAAAAATGAATAACAATAACAAAATCATCAAGAATTCCAGTTTCTATCAACAGAAATTACCAATATTATCCATTCTCATTCGTCTATTTCATCAATATTTGCAAAATCTTCAGCAACAATTCTGTTTTTCTCTTCTCCGGTGTATATGATCTGGTATGTAATTTTATTGTTGTTTGTTTTTTTTTTTTTTTAATTTTCTTTCTTTTATAATTTTTCTGTTTTTTTTTTGTTGTTTTTAATGTTTTTTTTTTTTTTATTATATTGTTTTTAAGTATTTTACTTTTTCATTACTATTTTAATCATTCATTAAAAATTATCTCATAATAATGCTTCTTATGAAAATCAAAAATAATTTTAGTTTTAGCAAGATTTTTTTTTTCTCCTTTTGAGAAATAATTATGGTAAACAATTTTAAGGTTTTTCTCTTTTTGTTTTGTTTTTTTTTTTTGTTGTTGTTTAGAAATTCAAGTATATAATTTGAATTAAAATTAAGAAATAGTTTTTTCTATAGTTATTTAAAAAAAAAAAAAATCAATTATTTTTCATGAAATCTAAATTTTGAATTATTTTATTTTTTCTTTGAATTTTCTTTAAATTATTATTTATTGATTAGTTGATTAGTTTTGTAACAAAATTTTCGTAATCCTTATTTATAATTTTTCTTCTGTATAATTTTTTTTTAAAAGTATTTTAAGAAAATATTTCAATTTTAGTTTTAGGTTGTATTTTGTTTTTATATTAAGTAATTGATTAATATAATTGTATATAAGTAATTATTAAGCTTAACATCTAAATAGTAAAGTACATAGTTATTTTTCCTTGGTAGTTAAAATTTTCTTTTTGAAATTTCAAATATAGGTAATAAAAAAAATAAAATAAAATGATTTATTATTCGGATTAGGCATAGTTGTAATTTTTGAGGAACGAAAACTAACAACTGGACCAATTGGGCTCAGAAAAATCTGGCAACGTAGCAAGAGAAAATAAAAAAAAAATTAATGTAAATATTTGATGATAATGGGGTTGAAAAAAAAATATTATGCCTGAAACTTGCCTTTAAAGCCTAGAATTAAAAGAAATTTTTAAATTAATTTGGGTAAAATTGATCCTGAATAACATTGGTTAAGCTAAGCTTTAAAATAATTTTTTTTGTTGTTTTTTTTTTGTTTTTAAGTAGCTCAACTCTGTGATAGGTTTCAATTATATTAGTTATCAAAAAAAATTTTAAAGGACTTTTGTATTACAAAAATGATCTGACTTTGCTTCTAATCTGAACTTTATAACTTTTTTTTTTTATAATGAAAATTAATACTCAATATAAGTCTTACACCATAGTTTCAACATTGTATTGTTATTGTACAATTATTAAATTTTAAATATTTTAGCTAATTTTATTTAAAATTAAATATTACCAAGTATAAAAAAAAAATATACACACATTTACGTATTCGTCAATTCCTTTAAAGAATGATTTTTTCACATAACTAAATTTTAATAACATAATTTTTTTTTTCTTTTCAAATTTTTTCTTTTTAGCTAAAGAAATGGGTAATGGACGTTCACCACTTCTACAAGAACCACTTTATGGAGCACGTCCAACACCATACAGTGAGTACAATGAAAATTTGTATTATATGTATATTTAAAAAAAAAACAATTTTTTTTTTTTGTTCTTATAAAATTTACATTTAAATTAAGTATACAATATAAAAATAAAATAACACAAGCTTCATACATATTTGGAATACAGTCTGATAAATTTAAAAAAAAAACAAAAAAAACAACAAAACAAAATTTATACAATCTCAAATTTAAATTTTTAATATTATATCATAAAATTTGCATCAGGAATTTAAAAAAAAAAAAAAAAAGATACTCGTAGCTCGTGTTCGTCTCTTATTATCAAATTATGCGGTTATTTCAAAAAAGGATTTTTTTTTTTTAAATTTTAAATTAAGAATTTTAAATAAGGATTGAAGGGCAAAAAAAAATATCCTTTCGTCTACGATTTGTTTTTGTTTTCTTTACTTCAAATTTCTTTGATATATGAAAAAAAAAAAAGAATGTTTATTTTAATTTCTGAATTTTTAAACATTTTTTTGATAGACAAAAGAAAGTTAAAAAAAAAAGTTTTCAACTAATTTTTCGTTTGATCCTTTTTACTTCTGAAAATAAAATTAAGAAAAAATTTCTTGTAGAAAGGGTAAATCTTAGAAGACAAAAAACTCAGAAAATGAAAAAAAAAATATAATCTTATTCTTTTAGTTTTTTTTTTAATGTTTTTTTTAAATCAAAACAAAAATAAAATTATTATAAAAAAAAGGACTCATAAGGATATAATATTTCTTAAAATTTATGAAATTTTTACAAGAAAATTAAATGATAAATAAACAAAAATACGAAAACAACAAAAGAAAAACAAGGATTTTTTTCTTTCGTTTACCAAAGTTTGTCTCATTTTTTCTATTTCTACACACATAGTCCTTCTATATATTATCTCTTATTTGTGTTTTATATTCTTTTTTTCAGTTATCTTTCGGTTGAAAATTAAGATTCTGATATTTTTTAAGATTCCGTGCTGGTTTTTTGGAATGTTTTTCTTCTTGTTATTGCGTTTTCCTTATAGTTTTGATGAAAGGAAACTTCTTTCTTCTTCTTCAAATAAAAAAAATTTCTTTCAGTTTTTTTTTTCTTGTTTTTTTTTGACCTTTTTTTTTATCATCCTTTGTCGAATTATTTTTATTATGATGATTGAAAAATATTTTCGTATATTTTCATGAAAATAGAAGGAGGGTTAACGTTCTATGTGAAAGGTTTTTTAATAAATTTACAATGGCGGGTGATCCATTGTTTGTCATATACATATGTATGTACATGCGTATATATGGTGTTAAATAAAAAAAAAAAAAATTTGGTTGTTGGGTGTTTCGTGTTTTTGTTTTTCCTTTAGAGAAATAAAATAATAAATAGAAATTTTGGATTTCAAAAGATAGCAAAAGAATTGAATAAAGTGAAGATTTAATAAATATTATGTTACGAAAAATCCTTTTTTTTTTTTTTAATCGAAAACAAAATGTTAATTTTTTACAGATTAAATATCAGATTCCGAAGTATTTAATAAAAAAGGGATTTTGGTTCTGAGAATTTTAATGCTTCAAAGGAAACAAAACAAATATGATGAAAATTTTACTTGATTATTTTTATAATAGCTTTTTTTTTTTTTTATTAATATTTGAAGCTGAAAATCGGTGATTTTTCATTAAATCGCAGCTGTTGGTTAATTTAAAACACTTGACAGAATCTTTAATAAAATTTAGTTAAGTGATATAAAAGGATGTGAGTTTGCAAATTAATTATAATAGTCACTATAATTATTGTTAACACTCATTTCAATAATGAATGAATGAACGATGTTTTTCAAGTAGATAGTTGATACACTTTCTGAAAAATAAAGAAGATATAATATATGCAATTTCATATTGTGGCTAAAACTTTAAAACGAAATATCTAAGTATCATTCCATTGGGTTAAATTGGGCTTAAATTTTTTAAACTCTATGAAAAGTCGATTTCATTAGAAACTTTTTTAGATAATCTAGATTTGAAAATAATTTGTGGTAAAGATATCCGAGCAAGTTGAGATAAATAGGGTTAAAAAAGAAAAAAACTAAAGAATAAATAGGAAATTATTTACTTTTCATGATTAATTTTCGAATATATCTAAAATCTGCTGTTGACATAATTTTATTCAACTTTTTTTTTTGTTTTTTGTGAATTAACTTTTTACTAAATTGAAAAAGAAAAAAAGAATTTGAAAATAAAATTGACTTCAAGAAATTCATTGATTTGTAAACAAGTCCATTGAAGCAAATTGATTTCATAATTACTTTTTATGGAAATTTTTAAGTATCTGTTTATTTTTTTTCTTTCTTCAGTTTATCCATTAACAAACAAACAAATACGAAGTTACCATAATGGTTTTTACCAATTAAAAAAAAAAAATAATAATAATTAGGAAATTAAATGTAAAAAAAAATTCCTATTCCCATACAATTTAAATTACAGTTTTGTAAAACTTATTTTGAATTGAAGTCTTTCCATGGTGTTTCAAAGAAAAACGAAAATGAATAGTTTACCTTATAGAAACTCAGAAAATACATTTAAATTTGTTACAGTTACACCCTGTTCAAATTAATTTATATAAAATGGTAAACAATACAAATATCTGATTAAAAAAAAAATTAAAATAACAGTTTGGTTAAATATTTTCGCGATAAATTGAGAAAAATATTTACACATATGGTAACGACGATATTTTTTTTTCTTATATATTTTATTTGTACACCTTTTACAGACATCATATATGTATATTAATATCTTGTCAACGGCTAATATTTTGGTTTTTTTTTTTTTCTTTTAACAGTTGAAAAGCATAAATTTTTATTATTTTCAATTTCAAATGTTTTTTTTTTTTTTAAATGATGAAAATTGTCATCATGTTTTTAACAACAATAAAAAAAAAAATTTTCATCGGTAATATGCTCGAACACAAAGCCAACAAAGACACAACAAATTAATCGTGTATCACCTCAGAGCTAATATATGATGTAGATACATCATCATTTATCGATCTTCATCACATTTTTAGTCATATATTATTTATGACCTAACAGTAACAAATACGATCGTTAAATAATAATTTTATATGCTTTCTGGCTCACCTGTAATGTCTTCCTCAAAATATCTATTATTTTAAAAATCATTTAAATTGTAAAAGAATATACCAAAACTTATATTCTTGTATACATATGCCTAAAAGGCATTAAAAAAAAAAAAAAGAAAAAGAAAAAAACAAAATTTATAATATCTTTTAAATGTTGATCATAAAATTACCATAAATACAATTTACATCGTAATTAGTATTAATTATTGTATTAGTTTAGTAAACACTATAAAATTTGGTAATAAAAAAGAAAATTTTATATCATAAAAACTAACCAAAACAAATTGTTTACGTTATACACGTTGTAAGATTATATCATATACGAGTATGTATGTACATATGTGTGTAAATATTTGCATATAAGAAATACACGTATCTTAATTTAAAATTTTTTTTTTTTATATTTTATTTTATTTTATTAAAAATAGTTTTTGTAGAAGCTAAAATTTTATAGGATATCTACCTTTTAGCTAATAATAATTTGGAAAATTTGTTCAATTTATACGTGAAGATACTTTTGAAAAAAAAAAAAAAAAAAAAAAAAAAAAAAGAATATGTTTTTCGTTAAAAATGATAGATAAAAATTAATTGGTCATGGAATGATGGTGCTAGGAAATATCATTATTTCAAGGATATAATGAGTATATGTATGTACCTACTTATGTTAAAATGTATGTTGTTTGTGTGTCTGTCTTTTTATTTATTTATTATTTTTTTTTTTTTTAAATTTTTCTTTCAATTTATTTTATGTGAACATTGATGATAATTATAATTATAAAATGTCCGTTATTGACTATTCAAGAATGTGTAATAAAATATGGCATATGTAAATGAAATTATGTATTAATAAATTGACTATATAAATGCGTAAAAGTAATTTAAAAAAAAAAACAACAAAAGTTTTATCGTACATCGTACACAAAAAACAAAAAAAAAAAATACAATAAAATTAAATAAAAATATCTTGTTTACGGATCATAAAATATTTTGTTTTAATTTATTTCAATTTTAGTATCCTAACCATTCATTAGTGAATAATTTTGAAATGAAGTGTGAATGAAAATTAAACAGAAAATTTTTATTTTGAAATTAGAACAGAAAATTGATTTGAATAAGAAAGATGAAAATCTGTTTTGTGTTTTGCAAAATCAAAACGGTATCCTGAGGAATTTGTGTTTTTTTTTTGTTTTTGTAAAATCAATTGAACACATTTTTTTTTTATTTTTTTGTAATCATAAAAACATTTGTTTTTGATGAAATTTTAATTAAAAACGAAGTAAAGTAAAACAAAAAAAAAGATGGTTGTGTTAGTGATTTCCTTAAACATTTATGTTAATGAAATTTTAAAAACTTAACCACCAAGGGTTGTTTTTTTTTTTTTTTTTTTTTTTCAGATTTGTTTGAAATTATTTTTACGGAAATTTTTTATGTTTGCCTTGGAGGTATTATAATTTGTATTTTGCTAGCGTAAGGTGAAATGTTTTAAAATCATTTTATATTAGAAAAATATAATTTATATACCCTAAACTAATTTGTAATTGAAAAATGAAATGAACCGTGAAAGAGGGAGGGAAAAAAAAAAGAAAGAAAGAGGAATTTGTGTGTCAAGAGCAATTAACTCGAATCTAGTTTAATCGTGTTAAAATTAAATATGTACATACAATGAAATGAAAATCCTCAGGTGACTTTATAGGAAAAAGAAATGAAATTAGGTCAGATACATGTATAAATTTATCGCATAACTGAATTAAAATTAATACATTTGAAAACATGTCTATAGGGTTGATTACAAATTAACGATTATGGGAAAATTTATAACTTGGATAGAAATATGTTGTAGATTTGATTATGAGTTTTAGTTATGACTAGTTTGTGCAGATACATATATATTCACATCAAAGTGTTGGAAAATGCAATATAAGGACATTTAAATATAAATCAATTATAATTCTATAATTGCTTGATATATCGTTTTCTAATACCTGTGATACACAGATAAAATTTTTTTGCAGAAATACTGAATGAATTAACATGTAATCTATTTTTGAATAGAAAAAAAAAATATATGTTTCTCGAAATTAAATTTGGCAAAAGTTCATTCTTTCTCGACAAATGACACTTTTCTTTGAGAACAAAAATGCATTTGTATAGAGACTGACGTTTTTTCTAAACTTCAAAGATTTAAAGATTTTATAATGAATATGTGTAGGTACATACATATCTATTACAAAATCTATTTCTTAGTATGTCACATATTTAATTCACGAAATAAGGATAAAAAAAATAAAAAAAATATTTCACGTGAAGGTGAATTTAAAGTAAGTCTATCACATAAATGTGATTTTCTTGCAACTTATGTGAAAATTTATATCTGAAAAAGTTTTTTTTTTTTTCATAGTCATCTGATAACATTCATTCTCGTATCTCATGAATGTGTATGTGACGTTTATTTTTCTGACATAATTCATTCATGCACATTGCATTTATAAAATTTGATTCAACATTTTCTAATTGGTGCCGGTGTAATGTAACAATTTTAACGAATGTGACATATCTTTTCAGATATTTTACAACTTTTTTGTGACAAATAGAAAAAGGTCGAAATATATCGTATGGCTTATTAGACAAGTAGTACAACAGTAATCATCATCATCATCAACATCATTTTTGAAGATCGCTTGATATCTTAGTTTTTTTTTTTTTTAATCTAAAATATGTATGTTTCATACTTTAAAAAAAAAGTATCTGAATTTAAATTTGATTTCTATTGCTGTATCTATGATTCATCAAAACAGCATGTTGAGTATCTTCATAATGATTTTTGCCAAGTTTGGGGGCGGTGTAGTGTATTTACGTGATTATGATGATGATGATGATGATGATGATTTGTTATTGTTGATGTTACTTTTATGTAATTTTTAATAAACAAATTTGTTTTTCATTGAAATTTTAATTCAATTTTAATTTGTTATCATAGTGTGTTTATGTATGCAATCACGGCCAAAATATGCATAACATATTTTAGTGACCGATGAGAAATGAAAATGATGAGATAAATAAAACTTTTTGGAAAATTTACAACGAATCGGACAGGTGATAGGAAACAATCGAATTTAAATTCTTTGATGTTTATATTTCTTCCTCAATTTAATATAATTCATATTGGAAAATTTTTAAATGAAATTTTCAATTATACATATATCATAGATATAATCCTTCGAAATTGATTTAATGAAATTTAAATAAAATTTCCGAATATATACCAAATTGTTTTTATTGTGGGTGGGCGAAATTAATAGAAATTTTTATAAAATAATTATTATAAAAGAAAATATTGGAAAATTTTTCATAAGAGAAAATAGTTTATAAATAAATTATTTAAGATTTGACCTTGTTTCAATTATTTTTTGTAATAAAATTAAATAATTAATAATGATCGGATAAGGTGAATATCATGATGATGTTAATGAAATTTTTATTTTCTTATAATGTTTTGATTGAATTTGTTTGTTCTCTATGAAAAAAAAAAAAATACGGTTTACGTTTGTGTATTTTCCTGAAAAATAGAGCTAAGAGAAATTTTCTTATTATTTAATTAAAAAAATTTGTTTAGTAGATAAACAGATGACAGAAAAATAGTCTACAAAAAAAAAAACAAACACAAGAAGGTAATCATTGCAAATTTTAACTAGGTTTTGAAACACCATCTGACCATCGTAAAATGTTTGTTTAAGATGTAGATACTCAGTTTTTCTTCTTGCTCTTGTTCATTACAATTTTTGTGTGAATTACTCCAATTCACATATAATTAAAAAAATATATATATCTCGGAACTGTCATGATTTCCATTTAAAATAAATGAAAAATTGTTATTTCCCATAATGTTAAAGAAAAACTGAATAAAAAAGATCGAATGCTACATATACTATCTACCTATGTATTTCATATTTTCCTTCTTTTTCACTGTATTCCTATGTGAATTATTTTTATTATGCATAATATTCATATTTCTCATTTTTTTTTTTTATGTTTTATATCAATAAAAATTTCTAAACATTTACACCTCCCACTTCGACTTTATTATTTTATTTTTTTTTTTAATGTTTTTTTCACTCACTTTGTTAATGGTTTGTTATTATTTTTCTATTTTTTATTTTTTCCATTATTCTTATTCAGGTAATGAGGTAAAATTTTTATAATTTTACAAGCATGTATTTTTTGTTGTTGTTGAAAACAAAAAGCATAAAAATAAAATTGTTTTCAATCTTTTGTATTGAAATATGACCCTTAACTTTTGACATATAGTCACTTAACTTATCCCTTGAATGATATTAGAAAGAAAGTACAAAACATTAAAGAAAACTTCATGTAGAAAATATTTATTATTATTATTATTATTTTTTTATAAGTAGATCATTTTGTTCACTTGTAAAACGTTTTATTATTATTTTTTTTATTTTTAAGCAAAAAAAGAAAAAAAAACATCTAATATATGAAGTACACAATTGTACAAGAAAATATGCATAGATTGGATCAGATTATAAAATGAAAATGTAAAATTTTTCTAAATGAATGTATTTGTGTATTTGTATGTGTGTGTGTGTGTTATGTTGTGTTGTAATAAAATAAACCATGTTGAGTAAAGATACATTTATGTATAAAAAGAGATATGTACTCTTAAAAATTCAGCTATAATATCATATTCACATATTATATGCCATCTATAAATGAACATATGTATGTACATGTACTTAATATCTATAAAATTTTAATATGAATTTATACATATATGTACGTACAAATATATGTTTTTTTCATTATAAAATAAGTGGTCTGATTAGGCTTGTAATATTATAAATTTTTTGTTATTTTTTTTATAAGTAAGTGAAAGGCGACGAATTCGATACCAAATAACGATACTTGCATATAAGATTTGTAACAACTAACAAAATAAAAAATATATACATATATGTATATACACATGTGAGAAACGAGTATTTATGCTATGCTGTAACGTAATTCAATAAAAAATATAATTGAAGCAAGTTCGCATAGGTAATATTTTTTTCTTTTTTCTTTTTTTCTTCTTTCATTACTTTTCTTTTGCTTTTCTTTTGCGGTATGCAGCACCAAAGTGGTGTAAGGTGTGTGTTTAAGCACCACATAATAATAAAATTTTGTTGAAAGAATCATAATACAATTTATAAAATGAAATGATTTTCACGGAAGAAAGTAAAAGTTTTTTTTTTTTTTTTAGAAAATATTTTTTCGAATAGAAATTTGTTTTTTATGTAAAATGTTTTTTTTTTTTTTATTTCTTTCATTTCTTGTTTTCATATTTTAATTTTGATGTTGTAAAAATTTAATGTATAGAAGAAATTAAAAAGAAAAAAACATAGAGAAAGAAAGGTGTAATCATGTCAGTAAATTTAAATTAATTGGACCATGAGGAAGTATTTTTTATTTTTCTAAAAATTTATTTTGAATATGTTGGGATTTTTTTTTTCTCAGAGAGAGAGAGAGAGAGAAGAGATTTTTTTTTTTATTTTTATTTATCATATATTTTTAATTGAATGATTCTATTCAATTTAAAATTCATTCAAAAATTTTTCGAAAAAAAAAAAATTATATCAAATATATTTATAAAATATGAAATGTCAAGGATAAAAATATTTGTTATTTTTTTTTGATTCAGAGAAGATCGATTGCAAATTTAGTGATGTTTAAATTAAATTACTAAATAGAACGAATTCATTTTTATTTTTTTTATTAGACGAATTTTTTGATTGACGAAAAAATAAAAATTCGATTTCGCTAACAGAATTCACTTGCTTTTGAAAAAGATATTATTTAGGTCAGATATATCTTTTACTGGAAAATATTTAAAAAAAAAATAAAAAATAACATACAAACGAGCATGTGATAAAGTAAATTGCTTTTAGGATAAATGAAGAATTTATTTGTTTAAATTCAAATTTTAAATTATTCTGTCTAATTTATTAAAATTATTAGTGACTTTAAATTCAAATAATCACGCATTCTAAGCCATTTCAAAAACTGTTTGTAGATAAACGATAAAGATAATTTTTATTCAGATCTGAGGATTTTATTTTAAGGAAAAAAGATACTGAATCTTTTAGAAGAAATCTGTTAGAATTCTCTACTGACATGCCATTACTATAGATATACTATAAACATATAAGTATCTTATAAACGCTCTAAATTTTGAAAAATATTTTGATAAAATATTTTTCTGTTCAAGAACTTTATCAAATAAAACAGACCACAATACAATTCAGTTGAAAAAATAAAAAATAAAAACAAAAAGAAATATAACTTTCAATCATACGTGTATTTATTGTACTCATATTATAATGCAACACTATACTAAATTAGAGATCATAATTGAATGTGCAGAAACGTGATATGAATTTTTATTAGTATATATATAAAAAAAAAATTTAGAAAAAATAAAAAATAACTACACATAATGTTGAAAACTAAATAAATAATAAAAATATGAATTGAGGTTGCAATTAGAAGAAATATTTTAAAACAAAAACAAAAATAAAAAACAGACTTGTAATGAAATTCAATTTAATTTAAAGAGTATATAATTTTGTTGTTCTATTAAAATAGAAAGAAAAACAAAAGTACAAAAATAAAATGATAATTATGATGACGATATGAAGAAGACGAGAAAGTATTTTTTATTTTTTTTTTTGAATTTTCAATTTTAATTCATATAAACTAAATTAAAAAGTATAAGTAAACAATTTTTTGTTGTTGCTTCTTATTTATACAAATCGAAAAAAGAAAGTTCATAACATGTATTTTTTTTCTTTTCTTCTTATGTTCTTTAATAATTTTCATTCAGAATTATATAGTATGTTGCTACTCATCACCCACCACCCACCACGATAAGATTAATAATACTTAGATACATACATACACAAAACAAGATCTTTAATGCAAGTACATCGAAAGGGTGGTACATACATTTATGACAGAAGCATTCTAAAATAAATATATAACTTAAAACATTAGATTTTTAGATGCAATTCCAACTCATACAGTACATTTATCTTAAATTATTTTTATTCTTATAAGGTTTTTTTTTTTTCCAAAGATTTATTTATTATTATTATTTATTTAAAAAAAATAAAATCAAATCATGGTTAGATTTTTATGTATGTAGCTGCACTATATATGCACTACATACATGATTGTGTGATGAATTTATGAAAGAAAAAAATTTATATTTATAAGAATGTACAATAATAGGTGGTGGGTGGCGGATAGTATATACTCGTATATACATATATCTAATCTATATAAAGTTGAATGTTGTATAGATATATAAATGTAAAAATATCTGGGCAAATATATACATACATATTTTCATTTAAAAAAAAAATACGCTAAGAACGTGACATTCATAGAAAAATATAAATTGACATGTGTACTCAACAAATAAATAAAAAAATAAAAAAATAAACTGATGATATAGAAGTTAAAATATTGCTAGGTACCGTTGCTTTATAGTGATTATTATTATTATTGTGTAGAATTTTAGTGCACATATAGTACCTGTGGGATAATCATCATTGTCATTGCTGCTTTTCTGTGTTGTATCTTAGCGACAAAAACCTATATAATATTTACTATTATTTCCACTATACGTACATTATGTACGTATCTATCACTGTATCCATATATTTATCAAAAGAAAATAAAAGAGGAAAAAAAAAAATGTTGATTTGTTATTATTCGTTAGTTTGAAATCTATGGATGTTTGAAAAAAAAAAAAAAACATTTGAATGAAAAGTTTACAGATACTTTCTAGGTAAACCATATCTCTGTGAATTTTCCTATTTTTTGTACAGTTTGTTCTTCTATATGTACAATATTGAGTATGTAATTTTTTTTTTTTTTTTAAAACTCGATATTAAAAAATATACAATGGTAGCTAGCTATTGAATTTGTTGTTTCATTGTTGTTCGGTCGTGATTGTAATGTGTTCAATTCTCATCTATCTTAAAATACATCCTACATTTTTTCTTCTTTTTTTTTTTTTCATTTTTATTTTATATATACATATGTAGGTATATGATCTGTAGATCAAGTATTGTAAGAACAACAAATGATGTGTATCTGATGCTTGTATGAATGCGTTAAATTAAATTGATACCAAAAAAGATGTTTTTCAATGATTATGTATGTTTTGTACAAAAAAAAAAAAAAAAAAACAACAAATTGAACCCATATCCTTCGTTCACCTTATACTTTGCACTTTGTTTTTTTTTTAAGGTTTTCTTGTTTTCGGGTTGTTTTTTTTTTTTCTTTTTTCGTGTATGTCAAGGGAATTTAAATTTGTATATATTTTTCCTGGTCGTCATTTTTCGTTTTCCATCAGCCATCAATATATTGTGAGACAATATTACGTCTAAAATTCATTACATATACACACATGGTTCAGTTCACACAAACAACTGTATTATATATCAATGTAAATACAATATTTTATATACCCTAAAATCCTATATATATATCCTTTTTCTTTTTCCATTAGAGAAATCATATATATTATCTAAATGAAAAAAAAAAAAAAAATTGAAAATTGTTATAAAGTCACGTTTAAAACACATCGTGTAGCTACTTCTTTTTTTTTTTCAATTTGCTTTTACTCCTCCTTAAGTTCTTACTTCTACAAAATGAATTACTCTTTTTCATTTACCATCCTCCACCAAAAAAAAAAAAAAAAAATGAAAGGAAAAATAGAATAAATTTTGATAAAAAAAAAAAAAAAGAATTATTTTGTTGTTGATTTCATTAACTTTCGTATACGTTTTCGTTGTATTGTATAGTATATGTTGTGTCAATCAATTCTCATATTATATTCTTGTTTTTTTTTTTATTCTCCTTGTATGTTTTTTTTTTATATTTTAGACGTTGATTGATTTATTGAACCTCTTCTTTTTAATACCGATATACTCTTTTTATATATTACAATCGCGTATTGATTGTATTAAAGTAAAATTGTACAATAATGAAGAAAAATTAAGGAAAAAAAAAAAAAGTAAATAAATAAATAACGGAAAATTATTTTTTTTATGTTGTTTATATTGTACAGCCATATAGGGAACATACATATATATGTATTATGTAAAAATGTATGTCAATCGATGGATTTTTATTTTTTTTTTATTTTATTAAATTTACTTATCCATATTTTTTATCTAAATGCATGTAATTGTGTAAAAAAAAAAAAATGAATTTGTTTGTTTAAATACGGTAAAGAAGAGTTTTTATTGGGAAAATCCATGAAATATTTCTTGGTTTGAATTTGTAATTAAAGAAAAACTTCATTAAATACAATCACCAATAATTATTCTACATATACGAGTATGTACATATATGTAATATTGTTGTGCAATCATTAAATAAATTTCCATTTTCATAGTTTTTATATAAGTTGTTTTTTTTTTTTTTTTCATTTTGGTGGTATTGTAAACAATTGATTAATGTTGATGGAAAATTAAAAAAATGTTTTTCATATAAAAAAATATATATAAAAAAAAAAACATAAAGAAAAACATTTTAAAAAAAAAATAACAACAACAACAAAAAAAAAACAAAATGGTGTTGTGGTAGATTTAGTTTAGAAATTGACAACTTGACAATTAAATCGACGAATAATTTTATTTTATAAAATTTGTTTCATTGACAAAAAACCAAGAATCAATGAAATTGAAAAATAAATAAATCAGGACAATAGAAAAAAAGTAACTTTTGTAAAAGCTTTTAGAATTGGTATGGCCTGATAAAAATGTCAGAAGTTAATTTGGATTAGGACAAAAAAAAAAAAAAGGATTTATTATTCAAATTCAAACAATTTAGAAAATTATATAATCAATTAATCGTTACATTTAATGTTTATTTAATGTGGTAATAGGAAGTAGAATGTCATTAGTATACAGGGTGTTTCTGAGATCGTGTGCCAAAGTGTTGTTTTTCATGTTTTATTCATTCACGTCAAAGCGCATGTCCAGAAGTGCAAAATTAAGAAATTTTGAAGAAACTGCTTTTACATTATGGTTTATAACTTTTGAACGAATAAAGATAATACAATAAAACAAAAACTATATCAAAGTAGACAACATAGGCTTTTATTTAAGCCAAAAAAATAAAAAAAATAATAAGGTAAATTTTCGAGAAATTCGACCTTGAACAAAAAAATGACGAATTTTTTCCAAAATTTTTTGACTTTGAGTTACAATAACTTCTGAACCATTTGACGTACAACTTTATAAAAGACATTTTCTGAAAGGTCTGAAGGTTCTCTTTACAAATAACTTTTATTTAGCTCTCTACATTGCGCGAGCGCTAAAATATGTTGCAAAAAGTGAACCCAGTTACTTTTTGAAAAAAAATTTCTTTGACCTTGAATATCTCGGTAACCATTGAGAATAGACCCCCCCCTCCCATACGATTTTTTTCATTTCTCATCGAGATCTACCACTATGTTCACTTTGGCACACGATCTCAGAAACACCCTGTATATTGGCCTAAATTGATTTAATAAATAATTATGTATATACGTATATCAATTGAATTGCTATGGGATGTATCTAATTATACTGACTGGATGTTTTTTTTTTTTATATTTTCAGTAATAAAATACCCCAGGAGAAAAAAACTTGCATTTAAGAATGAATATCGATTATGTTTATGTACAAATTTCGTTAGTTATATAGATTTTTTGTGTAGTATGTATAGTTATGCTTTCCAATGATTTTCAAAAGCAAAGGACAACGATAGACTAATACATTTATTCAAGACAATTTATTTGTATGTGTATATTTGATTTTTACTTAACGCTATTCTAGTCAAAGTACTTAAGTTGATTAGAATGAATCTTTGATTCTTCGAAAAAGATTAAATTTTAATCTTTTTCAAATCCGATTTTGTTTAAGTCAATTGAAGCTGTAAACTGTCATTTGAAAAATAAGGATATTTTGATTGTGTGGAAAATTGTTGCTTTTAAATTTTCAAGTAAATTTTTTTTTTTTTGTTTTTTTCTTTTTTTTTGAAAGTATTAAATAAATACCAAATACTGACTCGGAATTTTTCAAATTAAAAAATATACGTAAACTTTTTATCAGAATTCTAAATCGACTTCAATTTTCATTTCTTAAAATTTTTCCACACCATAAGTAGAGATTTAAATATGGAAAATTTTCTAAAATTAAATAAAATGGTGCCAAAAATCTACTTTTTTTTCCATGACATTACTTTTGTCATTATCACTTCTTCTTTCTACCTCATTTTTCCTGTTTTCAAAAAAATTGTAATTCGTATTTTTTAAATAATATTTCTGTTTTCTTTTTTTTTTCTTGTTTAAAAATTTTTATCTTATTTTTTTTTTTAATGAAATTTAAATAGAAACTTTGATAAAATGTTTTGTAGATCACAAAAATATTTAATCTGTTTGAAAATTAATTAGATATTCATAAAATATGAATATAATTACATTTTTAGAATTACATACATATAATATTCTTGTTTGTTCATATCATCATTATTTCGTTATGATGTATGCAAGATCATCATCATTATCGCATCATCATCAACATTAAAAGTGATCATAATTGAGGAAATTTCAATCTGATAAATGTCATTTAATAAATTATTTTTTACGTATATAGTTATTCTGTTGTTTTTCTTAAGATTTTCACTCTTATGTTATGTTCTGACTTTTCTTTCTTTTTATGTGGTCGGAAAATAGATTGACATCAATAACATATAAAAGTAAAAAAAAATTTCAAATCAACTATCGGTCAAGGAACATTATAGAATTAATATACAGTTTTTCTTATATTTTTACATGTTAGATCGTTCAGAATGCCAGAACATCCATTAAAAATAAAAACATGAGTGATTTCTTGTATTTATTTATTTATTTTATTTATTTTATTTTTTTTCTTCTCATTTTTACTTACTCATCTCATATCATTTTAATTGATCCCATCTGGTTTTTATATATTAGTATATTTTTCTCGAAAAAAAAAAATATATATATTCACATATGCACATATAAGCTAACACGATGTTTTGATTGATACTTGTTGAGGCCACTACATCATATTATTATGATGACGATGAAAATGAAAACATGTGAAATATGATGATAGGAATTTTATAAATGTTTAATTTCTTAGTAAGTATAGTTTAATAATTTTTTGAATGTACTGTAACAAGAGCAAAAACAACAAATAATAATGACTATAAGTAAACTATTTTTACTATTATTTCTATTGATGTTCTGTAGATATGAATGCGATCACATATTACATATAAAAGATATTATTCACAAAAAAAAATTCATAAAATGATACAAAACTGATGCAGTATAGATGATCCATGAAAATACAACACAAAAACATCAAAACATGTATCAAAGATGATAAATACTTTGAAAAATATTTCAGAATGTTTTCATCATAATTTTTTCTTTTACTATTTTTGCAAAAAAAAAAAATTTTCTTTCTTTTGATATTTTTTTGGGAAAAATCCAAGAAAAAAATTACATGAATCGTTTTGTTTTTATTTATTTTTGTTATTTTTTTTTTCATATACATAATCCAAATGTCATTTATCATCGCGGTTAATTTCGTGTATAGAAGAAATATGTACATAGAATCATGAATCTTTTTGTACAAATCATTTTTACTGTTCTGGAACGAATTTTGATGACAATTCGACAATATTTTCTTAAAAATTTCGATTGTATTAAAGATTTTTCTAAAGGAAAAAAAAACCGTATATTAAATAATAATCAGGAATCTTCAAAAAAAAAAAAAGTATTTAAATTTTTTTTGTAGCAATAAAACGAACAAAATATCGCAATAGCAATTTAAATAAAATAATGATGGGTTTTATAAATTTTTCCCATAGTATGTACATAATTTTTACATCAACTTGTATGCAAGAAAATTTGAATTTTCCTTATAATTCATTATGAAAATTGAATTAATTATTGCAAAAAAGTAATCATTATGTATGCTCTTGTTGTATTTAAATTGCAATTTCTTGTTGTTGTTGTTACTGCGCTGCTGTTGTTACGGTCATTGATATAATTTTCAATTTTCATTTCCGCTATTATAGTATATAGTACATATCTATGTATGTATTAATTAATATGTATATTCACATTAATACTGTAACTCTTCATACAAGATATAAAGCAAAGTAAAAGAAATCATTATTCAATTTAAATTTTATTAAATTGCGTTCACAAAATGCTGTTAAAACAAGTTTATGTAGACAGTAGAAGAGTAAAAATGGTTAAATTATTTTCAAGAAAGAAAGAAAGAAAAAAAAATAATTTCACTTTCTATCAAAGAAGAAAGTTGTTATACAGAGAGACGTTTTGGAAAATATATAATAAAATCAAAAAGAAAAAACATTAAAAAATAAATAAATGTAGTACGGTATGTATGTATATGTACAGTAAACAGACAAGTAATATTCATTCGATTAAAAGTAGTCTAACAGGCTTCAAAGAAACTGAGATTCAGTCAATTGCCGTACATGATTTTTTCATTGATTAGTATATAATATGCCCGCATAAGATGGTTTTTCTTTTTTTTTTTTTTTTTTTTTTTGTACAATCGAACAAGTTTTCCGTAACATTTTATCGATTATCGATGAAATGGACTTTTCCTTTCGAAAGCATATTTTTATTTTTCTCTAAATATAGAGAGAGTATAGACTAAACGACTACAAGACAACTTTAAATAAAAACGAATACGAAATTGTTTTTTTTTTTTTAATGATTGAAATAAAATAAATGTTCCCTGGACGGATTGAAATCCAATACAGAAGAAAAACCATACATACATTTTTTTTTTCTCTCTTAAAATTTTATAAAATTTATCACTTTCAATTTTCATGTATACCAATATTAAGTAATTTATTTTTTCGCATATTTTTTAATCATTATCATCATTAAAAAATTTACATTGAAAGTCAGATGTATAATCGTGTGTTCCAAGTAAAAATCCATAAAAATTGTATATTGTGCGGCATTACAAAAAGAAAACAAAAATTTAATTCATATATATAAAATAAAATTTTATGTACTCGTATGTACATATTTCTTTTGAGTAAAATATTTGAAAATTTGCATCATATTAACATTTATCTTAATGTACACTTGTTGAATTAATGTATTTTTTTCACGTACACCAGAAATTATTTTGTATTCAAAGATATTTTATAATTTATAAAGGGGGTTTTAAAAAACATTGTCACAAACCATCTTATTATTAAAAATACAGAAGTATCTATATTATAAATAAAAATAGAAAGAAAAACTATATCATTGAGGGTGGGTGGTTGTGTCAGTTTAATTATAATTTTTTTTTTTTTTTTTTTTTTTTTCAAAACAACGAAATATTGATTGATTTCATTGACAGACAAGTCTGAACTTTGCTTTTTATCCATTCAACGCAGTCAGTAATCATATATCGTACAATTATAAAATTAATATAAAATCTAAAACTTCTGTTAGCATTTAAAATAAAATAAAAACAAAATATTGCTTTTGTACTTGAAGGCGGACGGCAGGAGGACATCAGTTATGCATAACAAAAAACAAAAAAAAAAATTTTTTTTCTTATGTTTAAATTAAATTTTTTATTATTTTCTACTCGTAGAAAATATTTTAAACATAAATATTTTTCATTTAAGAATGTGAGGGAGGATGGATACAAGAGGGAATAAATAAATCAATAATTATTATTGTTATTATTAGACTTAAGAATCTATAAGAAAAAATATACATTATGTATATATTTTACAAAATTGATTTTGACTGACTACACAAAAGCATTAATTGTGATGAATATTATATTTATGTCTGGATGGCTTTGTTGATGTGTATGTATGTGTGTGTGTGTTTTTTTTTTTAAATGCAAAGGCTTTGTTTTTTATTTGATTAATGAGAGTTAAAGTGAATGATGGAAAAATTTGCATTAAAATATTTAGCTGATTTTCAAAAACTATAAATAAATAATGGAACGTTTCAAACAGCAAAGAAAATAATGAAATTAAAATAATGTTTCTTCTAATAACGATGATAATTAGAATTTCTACAAAAATTTTTAATGATTGAAATTTAGATTTTTAAACATGAAATAAGTGAAAACAATCTGATATAAAATTATTTTTATGGAATTTTTAGAGTATAAGAAGTTGAAATATAAAAGAAAGGGGCTTTTAAAATTACAAAAGTGTGTTCTAAAAACATTTTTCATTAAAAAAAATTTCGCCATAGTTTGACACTATTTTAGCCATATTTTTTTTTTTATTAGTTACGGAGATACATACTTACTTGATAAAAAATTTTTTTTAACCCTTATTCCATTTTTTTGGTAACCAACTCTAAAAGTTTCCAGTATTTTTAGAAAGTGTAAATTTAAAAAGTGCATATTACAAGTCAGAAAAAAAAAAATGTTTACCATCGTAACATTTTTTATTTGCACGTGACTATAAAGTTTCTAGCAGCTTAAAAGTATTTAAAAAAAAAAAAACAAATTTATTAATTATACAGTATCTGGCAACTTTGTTAATTTAAAATCTAAAAATAAATGGTATTATCTAAAATTATGAATGAATAAATTATTTCCGATTGAACAACCATAAAAATATAATTGACATTAATGCTTTTATTTTTAGGATCATATTTTTTTTTTTTTTTTCATTAATTTATGTGCAAAAATATATTTTCTATTCACCATATTATAGACAATGCTGAATTTTTTATTCACACAATATTCACAATAGAACCATGAAAATTCATTAAAATTTATCTATAAAAAACCAACAACAACAAAAAATTAATACTTTATGTCTCATTAAGCTTTTAAACAGCAAAAAAAAAACCAATATTATAAAATAACACACATTAATTCACCATACTTTCCCAACCCTATATGTATAAATGAAATCGATGTTTTTGAAATTGTTTTAAAATAAATAATAACTTTTTTTTTTTTGTGTTTGTTTGTTTGTTTGTACATACGTATTATCATTTTGGGCAACATGGTCGGTCATTGTGTATTCACAATAATTATATCCATTTGATTTGTTCATCCTATGAGGATCTGTTTTCAGTTCAATATTTATTATTTTTGTGACATAAATGTTTTCATACATATGTACTTAAACTTTATACATGTACATATGTACCTATGTGTGTGTGTGTTTTTTTTTTGTCATTATATCACCGCCAAATAAAATAAAATAAAATTTATAAATTGAAATTGAAAATTGAAATACAGGACAATATGCACTTATGTATTATATAGCCAACATCAGACACTATAATAGAAAATGTAATTATGTATATCGATATATGCAATAATTTTTATTGTTTGTAACAAATGATGTGCTAAAAAGTTAATGTTGCAATATTATATACATACATCATTTTTTTATAGTACAATTGAAAAATTTTTATTTATATTTTTTTATGATCTTGTATCTGAGAATAATTTAATTTCATTTTCATTTTTCATAAAAACGTTTCAATTCATTTATTTTGCATAATTGAAATATTCAAAGTACACACATTTAAAAAAGCACAAAAAAAAAAATATATATCATAAATTTTAAAATGTCTTCATGTGGTTGTGAAAAAAAAAATTAATTTTAAAAATATCGCAATATGTAAAATATCTTTTGTTATGTTCCTTTTTGATTAAGTGAAAGATTTTTTTTTCATTCTTAAAATTTTTCATTCTGTCTAGCTACCTGTATTTAAAGTATAAGAAATTGAAAAATAATATAATGTACCTGTTTGTGGGCCATCATCATCACTATGACATTTTGAATATTTTTTTTTTTTTTAATTTTTTGGCCGCGATTTCATAACTGTAAAACAAAAGAATTGGAGTGGTTATAGTATGCAAAATGTAGGTACCACTTAAAAAAATAAATAAAGTGATAATTGTATATTGCACAAAAAAGGGTGCTATTATTTTAATTTAAAATTTAATTTTTTTTTTATTTTTTTTATGAAAAAAAAAAAAAAAACTTTCTAATGTTGAAAGAAAAACGCCATTGCCAGAAAAATGAATAATTACGATGATGGGACTTTTATTATATATTTTTATTTATTATGAATAACTGGATTAAAATTATATGATTTTTATTTTTGTTGGTTGTTTCTTGTTTTTTTTTTTTTTTCATTTTCTGGCAACAAATCATATTTGGGTGGAGTCAAAAACATTATTTGAAAATATAAAATTTAATTGTTAACCAACAATTATTGCGACGATGATATAAAAATATTTATTAGAAGTAAAAAATGTCATGGTAGTGGTTTAATGTTGATAATGTGGTCCATCGTTTGTGGCTACTATTTGGCTAGTAAAAAGATTTTTTGTTCTCCTCTTTTTTTTTTTTTTTGTGTTGTTTTTACACCTTTTTTTTTTTCATTTTGTTTTTATTCTTTTTTATTTTTTTTTTTCTTCATATAAAATATACATAACATATTTTCTATACTGAATTAAATTGAATTTATCTTTAATGGTTTTTTTTTTTTCTTACTTATTTTTTTCAAATATTTTCTCAATTCTGTCACCTTTAATGAATCACATATGTTGTGCTTCATAATATATAAAAAGCAAACTAACGAATTGCTCTATTTTTTTTTTTTTTCATCTGTCATATGTAGGTAATATTAAGATAGAATGCGAATTTTTTATTTAGATATGTAGATACATAATATAATAATACACATGAATAAATAAATAAAATGCGTCATATGTATATACACAATAAATATGTATGTATGTATATAATAAATATAGAAAAGAAAAAAATTGAAAACATCATTCATCAGATGTCACCTGCTGGTATGTCAACAGAAAAAGGTAACAAGGTAACAGCATCAGATGAGCATCGAAGCAAATGTGAAATGTATACAATATGTTTTATATGCAAAAGATAAACAAAAAAAAATGAAAAAAAAAAAAAATAATAAACACAAGAAAATTTTTATCATATTACATATAGGGTTTTCATTACAAATGTATTGGTGTTTATTGTGATTTTTGAATGTACTTTTTGTGTGCAATTTTATTATTCGTTTTTCATTTTCATTTTAGCAAAATATGTTCTGTAACACATTGCAACATAATATGTACCTACATACATATAATAAGAAAAACTGACATTGCTGTTTTTTTTTTTTATTTGAAAACAAAAAAGAAAGAATATGTATATAAAAATATGACATTGAATATACATATGTACATATGTACGTTGACAATAATGGGTGGTGGGTTAATTGGGGCAGACTTTTCTAAAAATGATTGACTGAATAGTTTAGTTGATAGAAAATGTTTTCTCTTATTGGCCGGATAATACATTTAAAGGGATTGTCAGGCGAATTTCTGCCAAAATTTTAGATTGTTTTGTAATATAGATTTATTACACGATTTTCATAATTGTATTTGCTGAATTCATTTTTTTTTATTGGAATTCTATACTTGAGATTTTTATGGTAAAAACAGAAATTTTTTTATTTTTACAAACAATGTTTTTACATTTTTTTTCTTCTATTTTTCTCAAATATGCCAGAATTTATTCCACAATGAAAATTCTTTAAACTCATAAGCTCGTTTTAAAGCTAATTTTAAAAACAGTTTACGTCGTATTTTTTCAAGAGATTATTGTAGATTCAATTACTTTTTAATTAACCTAATGCAATATGTATTGAAATTTATAAATTCTCGATAAAAAAACAAAAAACGATAATGTTAAAAGCAAATAACGTAGGATTATGAAACAAAAACAAAAAAAAAATTACATAAACTCTTAAGCTTAACTCCATTTATTTAAATAAATCCTCTTAACACATTTTAGATAAAACATCACATAATGTAAATTCAAAATTATTCCTAAAAGAAAACAAAAAAATAAATATATATTTCTCATTAATTAGATTTTCATAAATTTACTGTATCGTGTAATATGTGCGTGAAATTACATGAATTTATGGTTGATTTTTTTTATTTTTTGAAAAACAAAAAACAGCAGAAAAAAAGTTTTTCTACTCGGTTGTGCTTTTGAGCTCGTTATCATTAGTATACAAAATTTTCCATTCGACTGAATTAGTTACTATATATCTCCTTTATTTAAAAAAAAAAAAATTTTTTTTTTCATATGACGGCACCCAAAAAAACATTATTTTGAAATCAAAATAGGAAAAAAAAAAGTACATTTCATAAAAAAAGAAAAACAAAACAAAGTTTTTGGCTATATTATTAAACAATGAAAATCCTGATGAATCCTTTTTTTGTTTTTTTTTTGTTTTTTTATTTTTCAATGTTGTTCACATTTACATTTGAACAAATTTTTATATATAAATCTGTGTAATTCTTCTTTGGTATAGCTATCATGAAAATTATAGAGAATATCATTTGTTTTTATTCGTTGAAATAAATGCTATATACAGTATTCATATTATAAGGATTAAAATTTTGTTATGTCGTGTTTAACATTAATATTAATTGAAAACTCAAAATTATATATACAAAATATATATATTCATATAGATAAATATGTAGTTACATTAGTATGTATACAATATTATATGTATAGAGAAAGAATTGAATGTTCCAGATTATTTGTGGTAACCAGGTACAATAACCATAATTTACATCCTCCCATCAAAAAATCATACATTGACGTTGTGTAATTTTACTACAATTTTCTTTGTTAGTACTTTTCATATATATGGAAATGGAATATACACAGACACATATGAAGTTGAAAAAAAAAAAAAATAATAATAATAATGAAAATACCATGTGTGTTTTATCTGTATTCTATTTCCTGATGATATACAACAGAAAGTGTTTTTATTTTTTTTTTATTTTTTTAATCGAAGTCAAATTCCTGTTTAATAACCGTATTTCGAATATGTTTGTGTTTTTGTTGAAAGTATGTTAAAATTTTTACAATATATGTACTTGTATGTGTATATTAAATTTAATGAAAACATAATGTATATGATTTTTGAAAAATAGACAAGGATTTCGCGTTCTGTTAACTTTATTACATGTATGAACTTTTGTATTTTAAATGTATGTAAATGAAAAATTTTGTTGTTGTTTTTGTTGTTGTTATTTTAGTTGTTATATATTATATTTTTTTTTATAAATAAATTTTTGTTATACGAATTGAATATGATGGTAGATTGATTATTATTTTATTATGGAAAATTGAAATATGTATTTTACATATGAATTCAAGTAAAAATTATGTAGAATATACAGATATCCTTATAAGCATATATACCTAAATATATTGTGTATTATTATGTACGTATATATATATTTATATATATATATTTTTTTTGAATATAAAATATCTAAAATTTGTGGCGTGGAATGTGTGCATTTGTATCTAGTCGTATATACTCGTATACGTACGAATTATAAGAGTTTTGTAAATTAAACTTTAAAAAAAAAAAAAAAAAAAAAAAAAAAAAAAGAATTTATTCGCAAAATTAGGGAATTGAATGAGTATTTTTAATTCATAAACACAAAGGAAAAATTATACACAAGTATAAAATTTAAATAAACTCTAATTAATTTAAAAATAAGGTTAAAAAGTTGATTTTAAATTGAATAGAAAAAGAGGATATGGATACTTTTGATATATAACAGTTCTACAAAAATGTAATTGTAAAAGGATATAATAGGATAGAATGTGAATTTTAACATTAATTAAAACAAAATATACAATTTTTTGATATTATTAATTGATTTTTTTATTTTTCCCAAAAAATTGTAATTAAAAAAAATCCTTCGTATACTTTTTTTTTTTTCCTCTAATTTCTTCAATATTTTTTTTCAACATTCACATTATCTTTACTCGAAATCTAAATTCCTTCCATTAAATTACCCGCAAATTTTTATATAGAAACCTTTCTGAGTTCATTTTTATTTTTATGTTCGTTTTAAACGACAATTTCTCGCATGGTTTAACCAAATCTAAACTCCAAAAATTTTTTATTACTTCCGGACTAATTACTTGTGAAATATTCAAAAAAAAAAAAAAAAAAAAAATTGCTACCAAAGACAATTTTATAACCACAAAATCATGTACATACATTTAATGACTTCTAAATCATCATTCATCTTTAACTTTTTGCTATTTTATTAAACTGTTTTTGTCGTTTTTTTTTCTTTTTCTTTTTTTTTTTAAATTTATTTCTTTAAATGCTGCAATAACATGCAATTAGCAAACATAATTTTCTTAAATTTTTGTACGTGCGTGTGTTTTATTTTTATTTTTTTTTTTTATCTCTTGTCGTTATGACAAATTACTTTTGAAAAAATAAAAAAAACATCAACAAAAATAATGTTTATTTATAAAATCTATTAATATGTCATATATATTATCACATTGAAAACCGAATGCATAATAAATTTAATATCTTTCATATAATTATTTACACTTTTTAATATACATATATACATATACATATATTTTATATCCCTTTAAATGGGTAATAAATTCACATCAAAATTCAGAAAATTATGAAATTTACCTTGACTTAAAAGTAATTACATCAGCAGTATCTGTCACATTAGAAAAATTATTAGAATGATATCTTAAATGTACATACTATAAAATTTATGCAAATTTTCATTATTTAAATAAAAAACAAAACAAAACAACAAAAAACAAGAACAGATAATGTGTATAAAAGATATAAAAAACCGCACAGATGACACATGGTAAAATGCAACATATTAAAGTAATTTTCTTTTAAGAAAACGATCTCCTGTTGATTTTAATATCTGTTTGTTTTGTGACTATTTTGTTGGAGGTGTGTAATAGAAAGTATATACAAGGTGTGGAGCAATGAAAATGTATTTTCGTACACAACATATAGAAATAAAGAAAAATAACGATAAAAAAAACTAAAGAACAACATTTTGGAATCATCATTATTTGAAATTTTCATCATCATAATCATCATTTAGATGACGAACGAAACAGTTTTTGTGTAGTCAAAAACAGATTTTTGTAATAATAAATATGCTTCATCATAATCATCACACAAATCATTATACTAATGTTTTATATAGGTGAACTGAAAAACAACTAAAAGATACATACATTTTATAATTTTTTATAATGAAACAACAAAGGACGATTATTATTATGATGATGATGATGATGATATCAACGATATAAAACGACAATGGCAATTTTAAAAATTCGTGTAATCTATGGGGACCAATATATTTATATATAACGCGATATATTATAGTAATATTTTTTTTTCTATATATTATAGCATGTTTATTTTTTATAATAAGGTGTTTTGAAAGGAAATAAAATAAATTATAATTTAGTTTAAAAATTTTGAATTTCTGTCATCTTAGAACATTCTAAAGTAAACTTCATTTTTACAATCGATCACAATTCATTTACTGAGGACTTAATTTATTTTCTATACGATTAAACTTAATACTCGTATGTAGAAATATTTGAATGTACACAATTATTGTTAATCCTATTTTCATCAAAACATCCTGTATTATACATACTCAGTAATGTTTTCGTCGTATGTTAAAAATCTTCAGCGAAATATATATATTTTTTTTCATTATTATATTTTCCACTGTTTTTTAAATCATTCGCAATTTCGAAACGGTACAAGTACTATAAAATTCTCAATTGACATTAGTAATTTTTTTTTATTATTTAACTTTAAGGAAAAAAAAAAGTATAGAAAAAGAAAATTAAGAAAAATGTTGATTTTCCCTTGGAATATATCATCTAAAATGATTTTTCACATATTTATTGTGGAAAATTTGCGTTTTACATAAAAACATCATAACGATTTATTCTTGCTAGTTTGTTTTTTTTTTTTTACTGCTTTTGATGATGCTTTCTAGGGAAAATTTTATCTATCATCAGTATTATGACTTCAAAAAAAAAAAAAAAGCGATAAAAATTTGTGATAACACGAGCACATATAAATTTTGGTTTTTCTCTTCTTTTTTTTTTTGTTTTTGTTTTCTGGTTTTGCTTTCGTCAATGTTTTTTATTTATGTTGAGATTTTTTATTGAAGATTGTTTAAATATGTATCATATACTTTCCTAATTTTTTTTTCGTTCATGTAACTTACATAAGTATGTGTGTTCTATGTGCGTTTTATAAAAAATTTGTTCAATATAAAAACTACATACACACATATGTACATACACATTTTGAATTTAGTTAAAAAATAAAATAATCAAAAACAAATTCACTCCCATCAGTAATCAAAAAAACAAAATTTTACATTATCGAAATTAAAATGAAAATTGTATAGAAAATCTAATGTTGAGTAAATTTGTGTAGATGCAATTTTCAGAAAAAAAAAAAAAAAAAAACCAAATATACATACATACATATTACATACATATATTTTACAATGTTATTTCTTCTTCATTACAAATATCACCATTTTCAAATAAAAAATAATAAAAAATTTGAAAAAAAAAAGTATTTATGTGTGTGGCTTCAGTTTTTTATGACTTCTGAAAAATATTTTTATGATTAAAAAGAAAAATATATTTTAAAATTATTTGAAAAAAATATATGTAGTCGTATTTATATATCTATCCATTAAATGTAAAATAAAATAAAAATAATTAATTTATGTGTAAGTTTCAATTTAATTATTTTTTAATTCTTAAAAATCTTTTTTATGATTTTTTATTTTTTTTCTCATTTAAATTTGATATTCGGATATATTTTGTATAGTTTTTCAAATGTTTTACAGATTTATCAAATTTCATATTCTAAATACGTTTTTAAATTCTGACTTTTTTGATATTTTTTTTTTTTTTTAATTTTTAATAAAATTTTAAAACTATATTATTGTTTTTTTTTTTTGCTGAACTATGTGTGAACTTTTAATTACGGCTTTTCTAATTCTTATGTAAGAACTTACTTACGTTATTTTGAATTTACTATACCGTTTTTATGTCATACACATAAATACAGTTTAAAATGGAATGCAAATCATTAAATTAGTTGGTACAGAATACAAAATAAATGTCCTTATTACTAATTCAAAATATTTTTTCCTGACGAATTGTTCTTCTACTACGTTAAAAACTAAGAATATTATTCTTTTAAAATAAAATTTACCAAGTTAATAAAAAAAATTGTTTTGTTTTATTTTATTTTCGCAAAACTTCTAAATTTATTCAATTTAGAAAATTTTTTCATGTAGCGAATGTCGCAAAAAATAACAAAAAAACAAGTATAGAACTTAAAATCTAATTTATACTATTTTTTTTTTAATTTTTCAAAATAAAATGTTTCTAAAAGGTTTCACTTTACCTTTTATTCATTTAAATTTATTATCTAAAGTTTTTGTTAGCACAATAAATTTTCAAGATAAAGCCTATTTTAACTCGTTAAAAGACTTAAAAAACAATTTTTCATATTTATGTGTTATCTTGAAAAAAAAAAGAAAGTAAAACTTTTTTTTGAAAAAAAAAAAAAAGGATTCTTGTTTAATTTTCATATATTTTTCGTTCTAACATGAATTCCATATAACTCAATAAAAACATTTTCAAGCATAAAAACAAAAAAAACAAAAAACAAAAAAAATACAAAAGAAAAAAACATAATAAAATTTCCTTTTTCCTAATGCTGTTTTAAATTTCATACTTTCACCATCATATACATGAAATTTTTTGTTTTTTTTTTTTTTCAAATATTTTGTTATTTTTTATTGCAAATAAACAGGGTTGTAGTTCTCAATGTTGTTGTCGTTTTAGCCTCGTCGTTTGCACTTAATGTATTTTTTTTTTTCATAGTAAATAAAAATGAATAATGTGCAAAATAGAAAAAGAAAATAAAATTTAAAAAAAAAAACACAAGGGAGGAGGTTCATATATGCATAGCATAAAACTTCTCATAAATTTTTTTCATATTTTATTTTTTTCTAACTACTTTTTATTTTGCCTTCTTTTGCAAAACTTTGCATATATTCTCCTATTTAAATCTCATTTTATTTTTGTTTTTTTTTTCTCTTTTCTTCCTGTGTTTTTATTTTCAAGTTCTTGAAAATTAAAAAAAAAAAAAATCTTTTTTTGCTGCTTTAACTTTTAAAATGACATTTTGAAAACTCAGTGGAAAAAAAAAACTGTAAAAATTTTAAAATTCATGCATAAACAAATTTTATAATAAATAAAAACGCATTAAAAAAGTTTGTGTTTTTTTTTTCCTGAAAGTTATTTTCAAAATTTCTTGTTTGTCGCTCTAATTTTGTACATAAGATGTATTTTTTTTTTTTTTTTTGCTTGAAAATTAAAAAAAAAAAAGTCAGTAATCGAAGAAAAAGAAGAAAACGAAGAACAGTTTTAAATTACATCTTTTAATAGAAAAAAAAAAAAAAAGATACAATAAATATTTTCAAATTTATGTATTTTAAAGATTTCCTGTCTGTCTTTCTCCTATTTTGTTTGGTAAATATTAATATTGTTTTTTTTTTTTGTTCAATTTTCTTAAAAAAAAAAATTAAAACAAAAGATAAACACCAGAGGCAGTAATAAATCAAAAATTTATTATTGATAAAAAATAAAGAAGAAAAAAAAAATTTATATTTTTGTATACATGTTACAAATTTTTAGTTACTAGACCAGACCCCGTAGATTCTATTACAAATTATAATGAGATTATTTTTATAACATCTTCTAAAGTAAAATTTGGGTCGAACGAAAAAGGAAAAAAAGGGAAGAATTTTTCATACACAAAAATGATGGATTTATTGATTTATTGAATTTTTTTTTGTCTTCATAAATTTCTTTTTTTTTTCATATTTAAGTATTTATCATATCGTAAACAAAAAACCAAAAAAAAAAACAAAGAAAAAAACAGAAGAGGAGTGGATAATATTTTATAAATGAAACAGTAGTAAAATTTTTGTCTTTTTACCGACCACCCACTTTGTGCATTGAGACCAGTCGAAAAACAAAAACTTGAAAAAAAAAAAAAAAATTTATAAAATAAATTTTTATCGAGTTATGTGGTTTCCTTTTCTTTTCATTTCAATTTTATTTTTCCTTCTTTTGCTTAGTTTGCGCACTTGATATTCAAATTTACTCTCATCTATTTTTTTTTTTCTTTCATACACTCTTCCGCATCCTTTTTGATTTTTTTCTATTTTTTTTCTCCACTGTATACATATAAATTCATTTATTTTGTGGAGTAGTAGTTTACGTTGTGGTTTTTTAGCTTTGAATTTTAAAATAACTTATTGAAAAAAAAAAAATGTGGAAAAAACATAATAATAATAATAAAAGAGAAGAAAAGCCGGAAAATTCTTTTTGTGACCTGAATTTTATTTCATTTTATTTCAATTTTTTACTTTATTTTATTTTTTTTTTATTTCATAAATAGTTGTCGTTCGTCTGATACGTTCTGTATTTCAATTTCAAATTTAAATTGTATCTTTGAACAATGGTGATGATGATGATGATGATGATGATGATGGTATACATGAATAACTTTATTCTATTCTATATTTTGTTATTCAATAATACAGATACTCTCTCTATCACTTTGTATATTTTTCATACTTATATAATCTAAAACGTCTGGTTTAAAGTTCATCGTAAATTTAAAAATGAAAAAAATAAACTTCTGAAAAAAAAAAAAAATAAATAAATAAATGAAAAATAAAATAAAGAAAATTGTCAGCATATTTTCATACATGTACTTTATAAGATACATTTTCACTTTTTTTTCTCGCTTGTAAAATTAAAATAAAGATAAAATGAATGTGAAAAATCTGACACATATGTAGGTACATAAAATATGTAAAATTTTGTATGTTGCATATATGTATGTATATATGTATACAATATATGTATTACAATTACGATAAATACATCACATACGTTTTATAATAGGTATAGGTATTTCTTATTTTTGCAATGCATGTATTATGCACAATATTGTCGTCTGTTATTTCTTTTTTTTTTTCCTCTGTAAATTCTCTTGTCTTTTATTTGACAAAAAAGGAAAACAAATTTAATTCAATATTCTTTTAAATTAAAGCAAAAAAAAAAAAAGAAAAAAAAATTTAAGCATATTAGAAAATGTTAAAAGTACAAGTGCTTTTATTTTCCAATTAAAATTTAAATAAATAAATTTTTTTTTTTGGTAAAATTAATTTTGTATGTGTTAATGGATTTTTCATTTAAAAAAAAAAAAATATTTCAATAATTCATTTTATAAAACAAAAACAAAACAACAACAACAACAAAAAATGTTATAAGAGATTGATTTATCTGGAATAATTTTTTTTTTTTTCATATTGAATTATTTTCTGTATTAAATTAGAATAAAATTGCATTATAATGACGTCAGTAATGGATTTTCAAGAGCACAATGTGTAGATAGCTATATATTTTGAAAATTGTATGCGATTGAATCATCATTAAATTTGGAAACAGAAAATTTAGAAAATTTATTATAAAAGATTGCATTAGAATTAATTAAATATTTTCTATTGATATGAATAAAATTTATGACATTTTGAAGTAGTTTTAGGTATTTCAAGTTGAATTATTTCAATTGAATTGATTTCTTTTAATTTGATATTTTGCTGGAGGTTGGATGAATATTGAATATTTAGTTGTAATAATTTCTAATTTTGTACAAGTCAATCACAAGTTTCCTTGTATTTTGGGAATAAAGTCATATTTTATGTTATCGTAATTTTTTCAATGTCATTTCGTTAAAAAAATATGATTTTGACGAAAACACAAAAAAAATCGCGAAGTATGAACCTTCTAAAGCCAGATGAGATAAACTCCCACATATAAAGTTAAAGTTCTTGTAAAAAAAAAAAAAAAGATTTAAATTCAAACCAAACTTTTTTAATTTACAAGTAATACTTTTTTCAATAAAATTCAATTTAACGAAACTTTTTTTTTTTTTTGTGGCCTATAAATATTCAATTCAATCAAACAACTTCTTTTTTTTTTTTTGTTTTTATTTTTCCATCCAATTTTTTTCCACATACCATGAAATTATAAAAGTTTCTGTTTTCTAGACATTAAATTAAAATCATTAATTTCGAAAAAAAAAAAAAAATGTGACATATTTCGATGCACACACATTAATTTTTATTTTTTTATTTTTTTTATAATTTACACATTATTGAATTTAATATATTTTTTCACCCTCAATAACATAATTTTTTCAATATAATTTTTCTATAGAAAAGCTCTGAACATTGTATAAAACTTTTCATTATGATAAAATCTAAAAATAATAACCTAAAAAAAAAAAATGCCATCATATGTATATAAAAATTTTCATATAAGTCTAATATAGAATATTTATGGATGTATTTATTTTTTAACATAAATCTATAAAAATATCAATAGAATAGTGACATAGTAATCATTTATGGCATATCAATCAAAAATTTTTATATTAAAAAGTCATTTTGTTTCTATAGAATGAAAAAAACGGTAAATATTAACTTTTTTCTTTAAAAAGAAAAAAAAAAAGTTTGTCAAGTAGATATCATATACGTGAAACTTAATAGCATTTGTGTTTTGTATTCAAAGTCATGATTATCTAATTCTGAATACATTTTTATTTACGTGTAAAGAACGATTTAGAACACTATATCAATAATATGTATGTTATTTTAATAGGGCTTTGTTCTTGTAATAATCGAAAAAAAAAACAACTTTATAACAAATAAAAGTAATTAAAAAACGAAAAAAAAAAAATACAAGCTTTTTTTTTCGATATTATTTTTCTATTTACAAGACAAAACGTATCTATTTTTTATGACATTTAAAATTTTATATTAATTACATAATTTCATTTATCATGCTTAACAAAAGTTGTCATAAATCATTTTATTTTTGTGATATTTGTAAAAAAAAAAAAAAAAAAGGAGTAGGAAGAAAAAATATTCAGTATTTAATTTTATTTATTATTTAATGTTTAATCAAAGCTATCACTTTGTATTTCGATTTTAAAGAAATGAAAAAGACTTTTCGTTTGAATAAAAAATTAAAAATAAGAACAACAAATATTTCAAATACTAAATAAGCAGAATAAAGTTCAAGACATTAAAAATAATTCAAACTAAAATTTGTATCTTTGAATCCACAAAATTGTTTTTCATAAATTATTACTAAAAATCGATATAAATTCTAAATTGTGATTTTATCAATGGAATTTTATTTTTTTAGTTTAATCTTTTAATGCATATCATCATTTTTAATATTTCAAATTGTATCTTTAAAAAGTATTTCAAAACTATTTTTTTCTCTATTATAAACGAGTACATATTTTTTCTTTTGTTTGTTTGTTTTAATTTAATTATTTTATTGCTTTTGTTTATTTTAAAAATTTATTCATAAAAAAAAACCACAAAAATAAATGAAATTACTTAAAAGTTGTTAGATAAACCTAAATAGCTAATCTTTTGGTAAATAAAAGTTTTTCTTATCTTAAATTATAATCAAAATGAATCAAGCGCAAGGTCAGTAAAATGAAATATATATATATCTACTCAGTATATTATAATACTTATATAAATACACATATACGTACTATGTATAATAAAAAAGAAAATTCTTTTGAATATGTAACGTTAAAGATTAAAAGATCAAAAATGAAATTTACTTTTAAGAAAAAAAGCGAAATTTTCAATTATATTTTCTTTTTCCATTGAGAAAAAAAAATCTAAAATTTCATATCACATTTAATTTTTGACATAAGAATAAATGTAGCTATTTTAAAACTATTTTAAGAAGTTATTCATTTTTCTGTCTTTTTAAATTCCATTCTATCATGTCATACCAAAATTAAAGCGTAATTTTTTTTGGTTTTTTTTTTAAATGAAATTTAATGATTAAATACAAGATAAAATTTATTTTCATGAAAATTTTTGCATTAAGAAATTTACAAAAAAAAAAAAAAATAAAATAAAAATAAAAATACAACGACAACAAAGATCAAAAATAAATTGCATTCATATATTAAAGTTTGTAGGTGTATTGTTTCGGTGTGGTAAAAAATCTTTCTGAATTTTTTTAAATTTTATTTTCTCTTTAAATTCTCAAAAGAAATAAATTTATGAATTTTATATACAAATTCAAACGAAATTATATTGAAATGAAAATAAAAGAGACATTTTTTATGTGTTTTACTGATTTAATGTTAAAATTTATTAAAATTGTAATTTATTATTTTTTTTTTCTGATTATTATGAAAATTTTAAGAATTACAAGGATTTTTTTCTGACAGATTTTTATCTTCCAAAAGTAACATATATTTATATAAGTCAAAAAGACTTTAAATATTTTCCTAAATTAATCTGTAATCTATTGTAAAAAAAAAACAATTCAGTATCTAAAACATAAAAAAAAAAAAAATTAGAATAATGACAAAAAGAATATTTCAAAAACAAATTTGACAGAATATCAGCTGTACTTGTCTGTATCCATTTAAATTTTTCCGCAAAACCTTTTTACATAAAATGTCATTTATATTTGAATAAATCTGAAATTAAGTCTTAGTCACAAAAGCAAATATTTACAAAAAAAAAAAAAAAAATAAGCTAAAAAGTTAACCAAAAATAAAATAATATTATTGTGCAACATTGCGTAATCTATAAGTAAATATTATACAATTTTAAAATAGCTCTTCAGACCAAAAAATTTCAAAGATCCGCCTATTAATTTTTTTCGCCATTATAATTATTCAATTGAAAAATTTAAAGCCTAAACTAATAAAAAACAATCTACTCTTTTGTTTCAATTTAGTTAAAGGCTATAAATTCATTAAACTTATAATTATTCTGTTAATTCCTAATACTTATTACGGTCTAAAATGTAAAATTCAAAAGCAAAAATTACAAAAAAATAAATGAAAATATTTTTCTTTTATTTTACTTTGTTTTTTGATTTTTTTTTTTTTTTTTTTTTTACTTTTAAGCTTTTTAAATTTTCATATTCAATGAAATTATCTGACACTTTTATAATCCCATAATAATAAAAATTCATCTATGCGTGAAAATACGATACGCTATTCAGAAAATTACAAAAATAAAAATTAAAAAAAAAAAAAAATAAAATAAAAAGAATATAAAATGAGAGAAAAAAAAAATTAATAAAATAAAAAATATATCCCAAAAATCTCTGTTTTAATACCACCACACACATAAATACAAATAATATAAAAATTTATACAACATATTTTTTATTTATAAAAATTTTTCATTCATTCATTTTTTTTTTCTTCTTTTTGTATTAAAAGTAAGTTTGAATTTATGAAAAAAAAAAAAAAAAAAAATGAGTATATCTGCAAAATGGCTTTTTATTATTACAAATTTAATTCAAATACTAAACCAATACAAAACAACATGGAGGCGTACATGAATAAAGCAAAAATTAAATAAAAATTCAAAAAAAAAAATAAAAAATAAATAAATAAAGAAAACAGAAAAAAAAATAAGAGAATAACAATGATGATAAAAATTAAAAAATGAGACTAGACACAAATGGTGTGTTTCACATAAAATGTTGAAAAAAAAAAAATAAAATAAAAAAAGAAAAGAACACATAACTTTCACATTATATAAGAAAGAAAGAAAACAAACAAACAAGGTATTCAATGTTGTAGCGTGTATTTCATAATGTTTGTTGTATGAGCAGCTTCATATGAACGTCCTCATAATATTTTTTAAAAAAAAGAGAGAACCATCACCTATATTTCATTCTTCAACAACGATAAATGCAATAAAGAAAAAATTATAACACTTTTTTTTTTAACACGTTGTCCTTTATTTTCCAGCAATGACGACGGTGATACTTTTATCATTTTAATATTTTCTTTCTTGTGCTTTTTTTTTTATATACGCAATAATGCCTTGTAATAAAGAGCCTTCTGAATATATGATGCTCTTTCATTTTTATTTGAAAAAAAAAATGCTCACAATAGAAAATGAAAAAAAAAAAAGCCGCTAAAAGGAATATTTTTCTTCTTTTTTTAAGATCAAAATGAAAAAAAAAAAGAGAAAAAAAATCATTTTAAAAGCATTAACACATAAAAATGAATGGTTTTGGTAAAATTCACATCATCATTTAATATCAGACTAAGACCATACAAAAGGAACAAAAAATATTGAAACATAAATAAATGAAGAAATGAATGAGAAGATAGAGACGATGAAAAATAAGGCAAGAACTGGGAGTAAAAAAAAAATGGCATTACATAACATAAAAGAATGGCGAGAAATATTGAAAGCCTAGTTGAATTATTGTTAGAAAACACTTTGACCATGGACATAAGAAAACAATTGTAAAGAGGTCACACACATGAATACATTCATTAAAAAAAAAAGGCAGGAACACACATATCACTGTTTTTTTTTTTCTGTGGAGGCCATTTTGTAGATATTTGCCATAAAAATGACAAATTTAACACAAAGGAATTATGACACCATCCTCATCATCATCATCGGTGTTCGTTTTTATATCATAAAAATAGCCCTTAACAAACATTTGTATGTCCTTTTTTTTCATATATATAGTGGTATTGGATGCAATGTGAAAAAGATATAAAAAATGTGTGGAATATTAAGACTCACTTGTCATTACTTTGATGATATGTGAATGCGAATGGAATTTAATGTATTGCTGAATGAATGTGAAAATTGATTCGTCTGTTATTTTTATTCATTAATAACGATATGGCTACAGCTATATAATCTGTATAAATATATGTTCATATGTATACGTACATATATGTACATATGTATGAAATGTTTCTACGTGTATTGTGAATAAAACTAAAAGCCTTTCATATGAAAAAAAAAAAACCATAAATGTGGTAAACAAAAGTTTCATTACATGTGCCATTAAAAATAATATCAATTGTAAGATAGAAAAATTCGTATATATTATATTCCAATCTTTTCACATCAGTTATAATCTTTGTATCCTGTTAAATTTGCTTTTTGGTATTGTTAAAGTCCTTGAATGAATGCTCATAAAAATAAAATATATAGTATATATGTTATAAAATAAGACATGGGAGAAAAATAAGATGATATCCTTAGGCTAATCTCAATATTATTGAATATATCAATGTTCGAATTAAATAAGGACGAATACTTTGAATGAATAATTTACATTGCGTGTACAAAAATTGAACATATCCTTTCATTTTTGAAAGGAAAATTCATAACATTTGCTTGAAAAGAAATCAAAAAAAAAAGAAAAAATTATAAAAACGGTGTTCAATGGAATATTTTTGCTGATGGCTACAAAAATAAAACAAAAAAACAAAAATCTATGTACGAATATAAAATGGATAAAATAATTTTTTTTCTCTTATTTTGATTTTCTTCTTCTTTTATCCCCTCTTTTTGTTTTTATTATTCTCATAGAATTTTGTATGGGATACATTGCTCTATTTGTAATAACTTGAAGGAATTTTTTGAAAGATTTACAAAAATTTATTTTATGAAAGCTCGAGGATATGGAATCATCATCATTATCATTTTTCAAGTAAAAAATAAAAAAAAAGGAGTAAAATGTAGGAGTAAAAAATAAAAATATAGAAAAAGTGAAAAATTTGATACTTATTTTTTATGATATAGAATTTGTCTTACGACTAGCTTACAGGAATTATTGTCAATTTTTATGATCATAAATTGGAATAATAATAATTGAAGCAGACAGAGATTTTGCTTTTTTTTTTTTGTTTTGGTGGGGAAAATACATTACAACGAGAAAAATATAAAAATTGTGTGGAATGCAAAAATGAAAAATGTAAATTATTCAAGTTATGATAATTCAAGGAAAATATGATGAAAGAAAGAAAAGAATTTCTTTTTTTCGTGATTTTCGTTACAGGATATTAATTTTGATTTGAGGAAAGCAAAAAAAAAAAAATTGAAATGTGAAAAAAAAATTGAATTATGTTGATTTAAAGTAGTCGAATTATTTTTAGGAAATTTTTTTTTTGATGAAAATGTGTGATAAATTTTCTTCAATGATTAGTTTAAAATTCTTGACAAATTTGAGTTGTGAAATTAGAATGAACGCACTGGAATCATACTGGGGTGCTTTTAAATTTGATAAAAAAATTTTTAAAAAAAAAATGTTAAGTCATCTATCAAACGAACTTTAAAAAACTTGAATGTGATAAATTAAAATTTTCTACAAAAATTTTTCAACATTAAAAAATAGGCTATCAAATTTAAAATGGACGCGAAAGTAGATGAAATAAAAAATCTACAGCTTCTGGAATGAAAATTGAAAGATTGAACTATTTTCTACAATTTTTTAAATCTTGTAAAATTGTCCAAAATTTAATATTTTACTTTAATCTATTTAACACTTAAATGTCTTGTTCTACATTAATTCTCATTTAACAAATTTTAAACTCAACTTTACTAGGCTCCAACTAAATTTTTCAAGACATTTCAATTGATCTTTTGTATCCATAAAAATTAAAAACGTAACGCTCATAAATCATTTATATTGCTCTTCATATCTTCATTATAAAAGGAATTTCTTATTTATTGTTATTAAGATACATATACATATATCTTGATTAGAAGTTAAAGCTACCGTTAACTCATCCACATTAAAACCAAATACTAAAAGAGTATCTCATATCTTACATGAAAACTTTTGTATACTTGTTTCTATGCTTTAATATTACAAAAATAAAATAATTTATATACAAAAACGAAAAAACGCACATATTTGATTTACGATTATATTTAGCGACCTTTCTCATCATAAAACATCAAAATAACAGTAAAAATATCCTGTTGTATTATATATAATCTGCGTGAGAGAAATAAAATAAAATGTATTAATGTTCTCTACTGTAACCGTTATCGTGCATTATATTATATTGTTTACCCATCATTAAAATGGAAAAAAATAAAAAAAAATAAATAAAATAAAATAGAATTAATAAATACATTTTGTGGGTTTTACGTAATTATAGCAGATCCTTTTTCCTTTTATTCCCAAATTAAATGTGTGACAAAAACGAAAAAGAAAGAAAAAAAAAAACGTTTCATGAGGTTTTATGCCTCCTGTGCAATTAAATTTTATATATTAAAGCGTCATATATCTTATGTTATATTCACGGATATTATTTTTTTTGCTTAAAAGGATGCGTGCAAAAATTAACAAATTAATTTGAGAAAATATTCCAAAAGAGCCACAATCTAAAGTGGTTTTGAAAAACCGCATTTTCTTATGTAATAACGCATAGTGTTTTTTTGTTGTTGTTGTGTATTTTGTGGTATCACCTTCGCATTAATTTCGCTTTTTTACTCAACAATCAATTTGTTGTTGTTTTTGGTACAAAAAAAAAAAAAAAATGAGAATCTTCAGATTGGTGTAATAAAACTTTTTACATTGTATGTATTATTGTTTTTGTTCTTAAGTATAGGTAGTTTCTTTTGTTTATTTTTGATTCAAGAAAAAGGAATCTTAACTAATGCCAGAAAATTGTTACATAGACTTTGTTTATGTTTTATATCAAACAATACAAGGTTGTATATGTATTCCTAGTAAAGATACATATTTTCACAAACATCTATCAAGTTTAAGAAATTTACCTAGAAATTTACAGGGAAATACGTATGTGGAATATAAGAAATGAGAATGTAATGAAAACGTGATGAAAAGGAAATTGAGTTTTAATAAAATAGATATTTGGTTTTGTATTTTTTTTTATAAGAAAAGTAAGGATAAAAATAACAAAAGAAAACTCTCATAGATTTTTATTTAAATTGAATTTCTTGAGAAATTAATTATAAAAGTTTTTCTGAAAAACAAATAATAAACACAAAAAAAAAAAAAAATTGGCATGGAAACTTCGTGAAACATTCAAAAAAGTTAGAAATTGAAGATGAGTCAACCTCAAGGTATTTAGAGTGGTTTACCTTCAAATGAAAATATTATTCTCTCAAGTTTTAAAAAAGGAAAACATAAAAAAAAACACAAAAACTAAGAATAACTAAAATAATTAATAATAACAATTCTATCTTCAGGTATATCTGAATAATTTAGAAGAAAAACAAAAAAACAAAATACAGAAATAAAAATAGAAAGTAAAAAGCAAAGAGAGAGAAGAAAAAAATCAATTTAAAATTGTAAAAATTACATATAAGAGTACGTTAAGGTTTTTCGAATGCATAAGAATTATAAAAATTTTATTACATTTTATCTGTATGTTTATAAAAAAGGAAATGGAAGCAGAAAGAAGAGTACATAAACTTCCATGTAATTCATTTATAAATAAAACATAACACAGAAGCATACAGGAAAATGTATAGGAGAGTGGAATAACAAGGATAAGTGAGATAAGGTGAATCAAAATATTGGGTGTTTCGAAAATATTATAGCTATGTGTATACTTTTGAAATTGTGTTTTATTTTTTAAATTGTTTTCCTGTTTTTCTCGAATTAAACCAACAGAAAAACTAAGAGTAATGTACAAAGACATGAGTACTTTGAGTCAGTTGTAGATACCAAATTATCCGAAGAATCGAACGAAAGTTAACGTGTCCAATAGGTCGTTGCCTAGAACACACATTTTCCTAATCGAATGATTTCACAAAAATTTACATCATATTATAATCACAGATTCTAATGTGCAGTTAGGTGAAAATATATTACTAAAATTTTTTGAGCCACCCAGTAATTGTTTTACATTTACAAATATGTATATATATAGAAAGTAAATTTAATAATACAAGAAAAAAAAAAACAGATGAACAAAGTTCTTTTTTTTTTTTTTGCAATAATTTACCTACCTGTTCGTTTTATTTATTTATTAAAAATAAAATGTTGTTCTTTTCTTATAATTTTATTACATATTCACATAGGTACATACAGATGTACTACATATGTAAAAATGTTTTTTTTTTTTTTAGTAGTTGTTGTTTTAAGTAGGATAAAAATAATTTATGAAACGTGAAAATATTATATGAAAAAAGGGGTTGAGATTATTTTTCCTTATACATAGTTAAACATTTTCTTAAGAGAACCTTGAACAATTTTTTTTTTCTTTTTTTTTTTTTTTAATTTAAAAATTAAGAAAAAAGTTTATATGTATAGCGAATCAATAAAATAATATTCTAGCACACCTTGAAATTTCACTTATCTGATGTGTGAGTATGGATATATGTAAGTAAATAAAATAAGGAAAAAGGATGTTGAGGTTGTTATTTGTGACATTAAAAGAAAAAGAAGAAGAAAAAAACGAAGAAAAATTCATAAGATAAGAGAATTTCTTGATCCTACCTGCTTGCATACAAAATATCATTCGTTATATGTATAGTAAGTAAATGTGTATATTTGTGTGTTATATTGCAATTAACTAACTAACTATTAAGCAATTTGTATGGAGTATAAAGTTTATAAAGTTTATGAAAGTTTAATGAGAAATCATCAAAATTGCATATAAATTAGACAAAAAAAAAAAAAGAAAAGGAAGAAGAAAAAGAAAAAAAAAAACTAAGAAAACGATGATATGAATTTTGTAGTTTGCTTCTGTAGTTTGTACTAGCTGAGCTAAAATTTACTAATATTAATGCAAGCAAGATGGAAATAATTATACATATGTATTATGTATGTGTGCACATGGTGAAAATTCAAGTTTATAAAGTTGGTTATACTGGGTTAATGAGAAACTGTTTTGTATGTATGAGTGTGAATTACAATAAGATTTACTTGTAATATATGAGAAACATACTTTTTTTTTTTTGTTGTAATAGGGGAAAAAAAAAGTCTTACACGTGCTATGAATTGTAATGATTTTGTTAATTATATAAAGTTATTATCTATAATTATTATCATTGTAAAAGATTGAGATAGAAAATGTGTAATTAAATTTTTTTTTTTAAATATTGTAAACTAGATTTTTTTTTTGCCTCGAAGGGAGTACAAAATATTGGAACTTATGTTCAAACATGACAATTATTCAATATATGCATACATGGAAAATATTTTCTTATCGTACATAGTACATTTTATGTCCTTTTTCAAAATATCATATATGGATAGAAATAAAAGGTCCTGTACTTTATTTTCATTCGAAATTAAATATAAAAAAAAGTCCTTTTTGAATAAATTTAATCAGAATTTCACAGATTCTTGAAAATATGATAGTGAAGATGGAAATTGTTCATCACTTGCGAAGTATTTTTAATATTCAGAAAAGTATACGTTTCAAGAATTTTTAAGACTCCAATCTATAAGAAAACCACACATTCAACTCATTTCTATACAAAAAACTGTTGACCCAAAAATTGGAAAAATTCAAAGGCTATATTTCGAAAAGTATGAGTCGTACAATAGATAATCCTTTTTATAATTTCGAGCCAGAATGGAGTGAAAAATAAAAAAAGTACAATCAAATTAACTAAATTGTGTGTGTGTTTTTTTTTTAAGTTTTTCCTAATTTCTTTTCAAATAAAACTTCACCAAAAATTTTTCTCATTATTTCTATTTTTTTTAAATAAATAAGAAAAAGTGTATTTAGTTATAAAAACATCCTTTTAACTATTTTTGAAAATTACAAAAGAAAAAAATTAGAAAGAAAAACTTTTTTTGTACTCAATTTAAGGATGAAAAACACATGTGTAAATATTTGTCAAAGTTGAAGAATAACATTAAGCAGTCATTAATTCACTTTTGTTGTATAAAATGAAGAATTTATGTTTTGTATCAAAATAATACACTAAAATATAGTAATGGCATGGCATCAACTAAACAAACAAACAAACAAACAACTGAGAAGAAAAAAAAAACAACATATAAATGAGAAAATAAAATACACAAAAATATAGTGGATTATCTTTGATGCTTTAAGTTGATTGTATATATTTGTTATCCTAAATGTTTATCCTTAATTTTTTTTTTATACATATGTTTGTGTGTTAATGTAAGTTTTTCTTTCTTTACTTTGTTTATTTTTATTCGTTTCTTGATGATATTCCATTTTGTCGTTTGTCCAATCCATTTTCTTAATGATTATTTCTTGAAAATATACTTTTCATACTGTGATGTATCTTTTAATTCTATAATAATATACTTCATTTTGTTGATCCAATTTTTAAGATATATCTACGAGTATGTGAAGTGTCATTAAAGACTTATGTCATCAACAAAAAATTGTATTTTTTTCTCTCCATCTTATCAAAAAATTACTTTTTAATGCTATGAATTTCCTATTTTGGATGTTAATGATATTAATTTACTGAATATCATCCCACCTGAAATGTTTGTATAATAATGATTATTTTATAAAGATATTATATGTAGTTCTTAATAATGCTTGATTTTTTTATACATTTTTCATATTACATGATTATCACTCTCTTTGATAAAAATTATGTATATATGTAGATGTAGGTGTACATATATACTCGTATGTATGTGTGTGATTGGTTTCGTGTAAGAGAATCTTAAAAGAAAAAAATATTTTGAAAGAAGTAATTTAAAATTAAAAGTTAAATTCTAATTCTAGAGTTATTGTGGATTTAATTTTTATTTCTTAGCTAAAAAATAGTTACCTGTTAAGCGAAGCGTACGAGCCTAAAAATGGCATTAAAGAAAAAAAGGCTTTCGAATTTCTAAAAAATTACTGGAAACTGTGAAATCTTATTTTTAAGAATAAAAAAAAAAAAGTTATTTAGTGAAAACCAAAAAGAATATTTTAGTAAATGAGACTAACCGTGTTGGAGTGCGAACAGTTAAAATATAAAAATTTAAATTTTCATTATTTGAATAAACTAGGAACTTTTTTTCTTTTCATAACACACACATGTATCTAAATTTTTATATACTTTTCATTATAAGTAATCAAGCTACATATCATTACAAAAATAAGATAAAATTTCTTAAATAATTATTTTAAGCTTTTAAAAATATGAAAATTCATTGATAAATAACTTAAATAAATACTAAGTGAGATGTACATATATGAAATGATATCGTATAGCAAATTATTACACACATGCTAAAACTTATGTGATATCGTTGATAGTATTATAAAGTATACTAATTACAAAATACATTGAAAAGGATGATTTGGAGGGCGATATGTATTACATCAGCATCTTCTCCCTATTTAATCTTTATTTCATGCTACGTATTTGAATTGAAAAACAACAAAAAATAAAACCTTAATGTTGTAAAGACATGCTCTGTTTACACAGCATATAAGGTTATGTGTTAAGGTGAAAAAACATAATTCTGTAGATGTTAAATAGACAAAAAAAAATTATAATCATAAATAAAAAAAAAAATTCAAAGGTGTAATACGTGTGGTTTAAATATTTTTTTTTTTTTTTTTTTGTTACATAATCTCATATTGTATGAATATTGTACTGATATACATATACATACATGTAAAAAGAATTAGATGCCATCATTATCATAAGTTACAGAGTCAGGCATATACTATATGTACTCGTATATAAATATGTATGTAGCTATTATTTATGTTTATGTACCTAATAAAACCAATGTAAATTGCAAATCTTGGAATTATTTTTGTACCAGCAATATCATTACAATGATTTTCATATATACATAGATAGAGCTTTTTATAAGTATCTATGACTATAAAAGAAACCTTGAAGTAATCATGACGAATAAATTATAAAACAAAAATATAATGCAATGCAAATTAATCAAAGATAAGAGAACGAAAAAAAAACAAAAAAAAAACGATGTAATGAAAGTATACGTTGATTTTTATTTGTTATTATTATTATTATTATTTTTTTTTTTTGTATTGTAAAGCAAAGTCATTATTATGCCTAAAGACGATGTAATAACAAGTTCAAGAATAATTTAAAAATTTAATATTATGATATTAGTGTTTTTTTTTTTTTGTATCTTTGTAGTTTCCGAGTAATTTAGATCATAAAGATTAGATGATGAAATTTTTATTTTTTTATTTTTTTTTCATGGCAATGAAATTAATTTTTAAGAAGGTTGAAAAAGATGAATAATTAAAAAACATCTACAAAAATGAAAAATTATTACATGGTAGTAGATATTCTTTAGAAAAAAAAATTATTTAAATGTTTTTGATCAAATAAATCTAAATTTTATCTTTTAATATCTGATTTTTTGGTTGTACTATAACTGTGTAATTCAATGGAATTTAAACTATAATAAATATAGGAAAAAGTGATTTATGTATATATAGAAAGTTACATAGGGAAAAGTTACATGTTCTGAGTCCACCCTTAAGACACTTTTTAAGTTTGTTGATTTATAGAAAGTAGTACGATTAATATAGTAGAAAATTATTGATAGACTTGAAAGCTTTAAAATGTCTAAATTATTAATAAAAAAAATACAAAATTGTAATACCTTATCGCAAAGTTCAGCAATTTTTTGTTTTTTTTTTTCAAGTAAAAATAAATTTTTTTTTAATGAACTCATAAATTTAATCCAGAAAAATAAATTAACTTTGTTTTTTTTTATTTCACAAAAAAAAAACTTTATTTTTATTACAGTTTTTTTTTTTTCTCGAAAATCCTTTCAATTATTCTCATGAAATTACAATTACTTTAATTCTTTAAATATTATTTTCAAAAAATATATATTATAAATTTTTAAATACGAAAGAAAAAAGGGAGAAAATCAATTTAAAATTTTCCAGAAAAATAAGTTTTTTTTACTTCTTTTTTTTTTTACCTAAATAAAAATCATAGTTGGTTTTTTCCACTTTGCAAACTAAGAACTAAAAGTTTTCGATAAAAATTCATTTACTTTTCTTCTTCAGTATAAATCTTCTTACTGAAAATAATAAAAAAAAAAAAAACATACTAAAGTAAAGATTTTTATTATTATTTGTTTTTTAAAGCAGAAAATAAAAGTAAATCTAAAACTAGAAAATGTTATTTTTTTTATTAGAATATTTGTTTTTTTCTTATCTTGAGAACAAGTTTGTATGTAAACGTTCTTCTTGCATATCCTTTAGATCTTCCATCCTTCTTACTAACTTGGCTTATACATAAAACTTTATGCAATTACTATTGAGTTTTTCTTTTAAATCTTTTTTAAAATATAAATTGAAAATTTTAAGCATCTAAGAATCGTTCTTTTGCGAAAACCAAAAAAAAAAAAAAACTTTCTTAAGAATAAAAAATATAATTCTGGTAAAATTCTAAAATCATATTCAATTTACTCACTTTACATGTATTCCATGTGTGAATTTTATTGTTATTAAATAGTGAAAGGAATTTTTGAAAGTTAAATTTTGTAAAATAATCCAACTTACGTACAAACTTCTAATGTGGATTTTTTTAGGTGAAAATTTTTATTATTAAGCCCATCACAATCACCTATTATAATTGCCTCTCCTCAATTGTGTGTAGCAACAGATAATACCGATTTGAAAAATATTTTAAATTTCTTCAAAAATCAATTGTATGTTCTCATATTTGTACATTATGTATATAGATATGTACATATGTACATATAATTGTTCAAGTTAAGTTAAATAAAAATAAAATAAAAAAATAATCTTGTATTGCATTTTCAGTTTCTTTTCTCGTATGCATTATTGAAAAAGAAAAAGAATTCATATATGTACATATGTATGTAATAGAAGATGAACCCTCTCATATCATAATTTCATTGATATGGTGTGTAATTCTTCAAGGACTTATCATGCATATTAAAAACATGAGTTTTTAACGTTCATTACAAGTTCTACATACATATGTATCTGTATGTATGAATGTACAATATGTATTATATTTATTATATTATACGAGTATGTTATGCATATGAATTTTTAAGTTGAATGTATATAAGTATTTTTGGTTTCCACTTTTGAAATTTTTGACTTTTTGAAGTGCCTGAGATACAAACTATATACTGTTCAGTATTCGGATATATGTTACGTTACAACAGATCAAAAAAAAAAAATGAGCATTCTACCATATCGTATCGTACAAACAACAGAGCAATTGTTATTAAAACGATTGTTCATTGATATTAATGAGGAGCATCAAAGAACATATTTTATGAATAATATCTTCCTTTTATTGTTTTTTTTTTTTTATTTCAACATTTTGTTTTTTCTCTGTATTTCTGGAACAATGAGCTCAACCATTATACTTGAACGAATTACATCAAGTATTTTAAATTTTTTTCGTTTTGTTTTCTTTTTTTTTCATTCTAAATTTTGTATGTTCATGGTAAAATAAAAGAGCAAAAAGGGAATTTAAATTCAAAAATTTAACATAACTATGAATATAGCATAGTAAAAAATCCAAGAAAGTATTCAAAAAATAATTCAAATCATTAATGGATGTTTAATATCTTTTTATTATCTATGAAATTTTTTTTTTTTTTTATGTTTTGTTATTTTGTTTGTGAAAAAAAAAAAAACATTTTAATGATGGTTGCATCGATGGTAAAATATCTTCAAAAATGAGGGAGAAAAGATCTTAAAAGAAAAAAAAAAGTTTTTCTTTTCTTTTCATCGTGATATCGATATACTTCTTGAATATATGTATTTCACATAAGTACTTGCACGACAATCATTAAATTTGATTTCATTGTTTTGCAATAATAATAATAATAATAATCAAAAAAGATAAAAGGAAAATGTGAAGAAAAAAAAAATGGAAAAAAGATAAAAATGATGAAAATTTGAGTATTATAAAAAAAAAAAATAAAAATATCAATAAAAATAAAGGAATTTTGAAGTTTATAATACGAGTTAATAAACTGTTTAAACTTTCTTCTTTTTAATTTTTTTTTTTTGTTTTTTTTTTTTTTGTGCTTTAAGAACAGAAAACTTTATGACTTTAAGAAGCAAAATTAAATCTTGTTCTTTAAAAATTGAATAAAGCAAAAAAAGGAAAATTTATCATTATAATAACAAAAAAGTTAATTTTACTTCAAATACATAAATTGTCCTGGCATATTTGTTTTGTAACGCAGTTATAAAGAATTAAAAGGTCCCATTTGGGAAATTTCTTCCTTTGAATTTTTTATTTTATACTTTTCTTCTTCCATTTTTTTTTTTTGGTTTTTTTTTTTTGTATTTCAATAAACAACAGAAAAACTGATTTAATATCTTCATAACTTTGAGTTTTTTTTTTGTATACATACATGTAAGTATATTTATGTACATAATATAGATATATTATGTATCTACAACATATCCTGAGATACTTTCAATATAAATATCGTTTATATTTTCGTTCTTTATGATATATGTACAGCATCCTTTATTACAGCACAGTGATTACAAACCTTATATGATCCAATAAGGTATTTATACGTCCGTGGTATACCTTTCATTTTGTTCTGTACATATGTATCTTCAATTTTGAAAGATTATTCCTATATGAAAAGGAAGATTTAAAATTTTTCATATATGCATCAAAAAAACTGATGTTGCCATATAGTTTTCCCTATGTGTAAAGTAATTCTTTTTTTTTTCCCTTTTTTGCAAACAAATAACTTCTCATGAGAATAAAATAAACATGAAAAAAAAAAATAAGAAAGAAAATTGAATGTAGATATCTATATCAAGTGTATATATGTATGTATATATCTAAAACTCTTCATATTTTTTTCTTCTCTGTTAGTAGTTGTAGGAGAATATATATTTACTTTTATATGAAAAAAAAGTAACTTTTAATACAAAATATAAAGAAAAAAAAGCTATATGACTGTTACGTACAGGTTGGCTTTAGTAGTTTATGGTATAGGTCCTTCGATATAATATTCCTCCAACGTTGAATCTTTAAATGGAATTTATATACGATTTTTTTCTACCTTTTTCTTTTTGCAAAATGAAAAAAAGAAGAAGAAAGATACAAAATTGCATGAAATAATTTTAGTTTAGTATCAAGTACTTTATATGTTATGAAAGTACAAAAAGAAAATATAGGTACATATATAGGTATGATAGCTTATAAACAAGGACATCATCATATACACATATATTATGTACATATAGGCATATAAGCACTTTAGGCACATTATACATAAATTCTACAGACTATTTAATATATTAAAAAAAAAAAAAGATTTTTTTTTATCTAACACATATTGTACTTAATATTGGAAAGGTACCTTCTGTTTATGAAGATATTTCCTCCAAAGTAAAATATTATTTTTGTATCGTAATTACTTGTTTGTTTGTATATTTTCTTTTTTTTTTTTATTTGCTTATTCTTTTTATAAAATAAACAATAACCTTGAAGAATATACAAAAAGGTCATATTTATTATAAGTTTTATAAATTTATTCAAATATGGTGAAGATTAATTATATTTACAATTTTCTAAATGAGACTCATTCTAAAAAGTATTAAAGAAAAAACAAAACACTTAGAAAATATTTTATCAAGAAAGAGAAGAAGCAATCATTTTTAAAACTTTAATCAGTCCTTAAGGGTTTTTGGTTTGTTTTACACAAGTGAACATGTTCAATAAATATAAGTATATTTTTTAAAATGAGATTTCTTGTTATGGTTTTGTATTAGAAAAATAAACACCGTATCCACCAATTTGTTATAAAATTTCTGAAAATCATAAGACATTTTCTAAACTTATTTTACGTCAAATGTCCAACATATAACTTATAGTTGTTAAGCTTAAGTCTAATTTATAAAATCTCAACTTCTCAGTACTTAAGCTTACTGTTAAATTGAGAATTTTAATCGTAATTTTCATTTAAAAGTAATGACTAATTGATGGACACGGCATTAAATTTAATTATTTTCTCTAAAAATGTTCTTATATTAAGTTTTTGCGTATATATTTTTTTTTTTTCACATAATCCATGATCCGTTGAATGAATTTAATTAAAAATTTAAAATGTAATTAAGTTCATATGTTGCAATTTACCATCTAATTTTATTTCACATTTACTTTTTTCGAGGACAAAAGTTCAAGATTGAGATAAAAATATCATGTATTCTACATTTTTTCATTATACATATATTTACTTGCTCACATTTTGTTCTTCAAAGTAATTTTCTTAATTATGAAAAAAAAAAAAACATAAACAAAAATAAAAAAACAAAAGGAAATGAAATTTTAATTGCAGTCAAATTTTATTTTATTTTTGTGTTTGTTTATTTGTTTTAAGTAACATTTCAAAATAAATTGTGAGAAGAATAGAAATAAATTAAACGTTAAAAAAATATAATCCTTATAGACAATAGTGTAAATTTTTTTCTCTTTACATTTTACGCATGCTGCACATGTGCTGTAAAAATTTAAAAATTAAGAAAACCAATTGAGTTGAATAAAACATAATAGAAATTTTTTCAAAGTGAAAAATTGAGCAAAAAGCCACAATTCGTTAAATTTTCAGTTTTCATCTTCAGAATTCTTAATGAAAACTCACATTTTTTCTCTGAAAACTCTGCCCACTAAATCAATTAATAAGTATTTCCCTGAAAAAACATTAAACGAATATTCTTCTCAAAGAATTTAAGAAAATTCTCCTGAAGTATTCACTGACGTATCATTTTTCACTTTCATGACAGCATCAACCATTTCTCAATACCGGGGATTCAACTTCGGATCTCTGGAAAATATTTGGCAAACAAAAACTTCTTCTGCACTTAACGATTTCCTATGCTTGCTGACTATATATGTATATATGTATGTAAATACAACAAATACTCATACATAATACATTTATAAATAATAATTCTTATGGAAAAATTATTTCATATTCACTCATTCTACTGAACGATTCATTCATCAATATTACACCATAATTCAGATTCATATACCATATAAATTCTATTTTTAATATTGTTATAACATATGTGCATATTCACATGTCAAGATCTAGGTCTTCAATCTCTTTTTTTTTTCTCTTTCTTATCACTATTAATACCATTAACATGTCATATAAGAATTAAAAAAAAAAAATACAAAGAATATATAGAAAAAGATGAATTTTTTCACGTTCACAGACATTTAAAAAAAAAAAATTATACAGAATAGAGAAAAAAAAAAATGGTTTCGTAAGTCGTCAAGTAATAATAATGATCAACAATACAATGAATTCATTCACCAAAGAAAAACGTGAAAATAGACAGAGAGAATAAAAAAATAATAATAAAGGAAATTCAACAATAGACTATACGAGACCTAATGTTAGACCAAAAGAAAAATTCGTAATCTGAAAACAATGCTTTCTTATTTTTTTTAAAATAAAATGAGATATTCACCCATACTGGCCCACTAAAGCTTGTTATTATTATTTATACATAATATTGTATATCTATTCTATATGTACAAGAGTACAGTGTGTACATGGACGATAGATAGACAGTAGGGTAAGTACTAAATGTTTTAACGATATCTTAATAATGTATCTTTATTTTAATCTTGTGTCTTTTTTATTTTTTAATTTATTTTTGAAATTTACCTAAGACCGATGGAATTCATTATAAAATTTTTATCTCTTAAGACACAATGTTTTTTTTTTATTTTTTTAAATATTTTCTCAACGATGCTTCTAATCGACCTATACAGGAAAACAATTATTTTCCTTCTTCTTCTTCTTCTTTTTTTTCTTTCATAATTTTACATTTTTAATAATACTTATTGTATTTTCAAAGGTAACTGTGTACATTAAATTTATCACGGATGAATGAATTTTATAACATAAAGAAAAAGATTCAAATTTGTCAGAAATCTTTTACATTTTTCAAATGTTGTTTATTTTTTTTTTTATATCTTCTTATTTCTTTCTTTTTAATAATAATATAATGTATCATCAAAGAGCTACCTTTTTGTAATAGAAAATTAAAAAGAAAACAATACACAATCACTATGTGCAATATTGAAAGCATATTATTCAGATACTTTTAATGTTAAGTAAAGATTTTTACAATATTTTGTTTCTTTTATAAAAGTAAAAAAGCTAAAAAGTCATTTTGTTTGAATGTTATGTAAAGTTAAAATAATTTTAATGAACAGAAGAATGAATCTGAAAAATTTCCAGAATGAGAATCATAAAATGTATCTTTTGTTTCATTTGAAAACATGTGTGCTTTCTATTCTGTAATGTATTTTCTGAGAATAGATGAAATTGTTATCATTTTTCTTGATTATTTTAACTTCAGAGTCGTATACCTATTATGTACAAAGAAAACAATCATTGTTTTTATCTGAGAACACATATATGTAATTGAAGCACTAAGAATCATATAACAGACCAAATAGATATCTTTGTAAAGTATTATTTGGAAATATGCAGCCCTGCTTCAGATATAGCTTCTAAGGGTTTCTATATGTATACGTACATGTTTATGCTACGTACATACATATGTACGTACTTCTATAATTTTATTTTAGAATATTCATTCATCATCTGTCTAATGGTAAGTTTACACGACAGGGGACTTTGGCTTCCAGATACCAAAAAATGGTCTCCTACATATTTTTAGATCTCTTAAGTGTTTACACAAGATCTCCTGGTCTCCTTTGTGTAAACTTACCATAGCGCTAACTGTACTTTTAGGAACAACTTTTTTTCAAATTTTGGATCCTTCTCCTGCACTCAGTTAATTCTGAAAATCGGAAAACCAAAAATCCTAGCATATTTAGAGAGTTTGTGTTATTGATTTTAATCGGTTTTATGTCTGTCTTGTTATTATCAAGAAAAAAAAAACTATTATAAATAAGAAAACTGATGCTATCCATTTAAAAGATATTGATTAAAAAATATGAGTTTTTTTTTTTTCAATAGAAAGATATCTTTTTGAAAATTCTACAGAAAGGTTATGTAAAGTATTGTGCTATAGATGAAATTTCAAAATCTATTTACATTTGAAAAAAGCTTTTATGTAAATGATGATAATAATACAACATTTTTTTCAAGAATAATGACCCAGACAGACATGTGGTTTTATGTGCGACGATATAACAACACCAGCCTAAAGCAATACAAAGATACTTTTTACTATTTGAAAAATAAATTTCTTTATATTTTTTTTTTTTCTGTTTTCTTTGCCTTTTTTATCTTTTTATAAAAGGTGAGAAAATATTATACCTGACATGTAGCTAAATTTTATCATCAAGTTTTTCATTTTTTTTTTTTAAAAAAAAGCAGAAGAAAATAATATGCGTATTTTATATTATTGCAAGTTTTATCTATAATGTTGTTGGTGTCATCGACTGTATACTTGTCATCATCATCAAAGTCTATCTTTTTACTAGCTGTATCTTACACAACTACGGCAGACTTATTGTCTGGAAGGATATTATTTACCGTATTTTTAGTATATATGTTGGTTGTATATAATCTTGTGAATAATAGAATATCCTTTTCATTTTATATTTCTTTTTTTTTTTATTCTTTTTAATGAAAAAAAATATTTTTTGCTATTGAAAAGCAAATAAAGAATGATTTAAATTTTTTTTTTTTAAAGTAAAAAGAAAACAAGATTATATTTTATCCTTAGATGATGTGTTTTTTTTATTGTTTAGGTTAAAAGGATGGTAAAGTACAAGTGATTGTTATAGAAAAAAAAAATAGATATTATTTCTTTTATGACAACATTTTAACATATTTTTAGAATATTTTAAAAGTTTAAATCAGGTGATTTTTATCCTTTAATTTAAAATATATATGTATGTATGAAATAATGGAAGTATAGGATGTGATTTTATGATACCTAATGTAATGGAAGAAAGACGTTGAAGAATTTAATAAAATTTAAGGCAACATTTAATTGGAAAATTTTTAAACTTTGATATGGAGTGTGTAATCTGATCTGTTAGCTGCCTTTAAGCTCTAGGATACTAATATTTTAAAATATCCTTAAAATCAACTGAATCAATTCAACTCTGTTTAAGAACAATAATAATTTCTCTATAAATCACTCCCTTAATATAATCGTTATTTATTGATATCAATTTTCCCATATAAATTTAAAAAAAAAAAAAAACTGACAAATTGAATTTCACACAATACTCAACCACAAACGAAAAAAAAAAAAATCGAAAAAACAAACTTCGAAGAAATAAATTTCAATATTTAATCTCAATATATCCTAAAATTGCTGCTTTATATAACATTTTTTTATCCATATTTTATCCTAATAGTCTAATATAATTTTCTTAAACATAAAACATGACAATAATAAAAATATATACTTACATTATTTGTTTTTTCTTTAGTGAATAGATTTCTAAGCACGAAAAATTCCTCATTTTGCCATGTTTTACAATGTCAAAGATATTGTAAGCTTTATTTTTTTCCCTTTGTTTTCGTTTGTTTTTTTTTGTCTTACCGTGTTACTATATTTTAAAATTTTTCTATTACATCTTAAGATCCTTATGTCCTTTTAATTTTTCATACTAAAAAATAAAAAACAAAAAAGATTTATATTTGTATTATCAAACAAAAAAAAAAAAACTACTAGAATTGATTATAATCTCCTGGAGGGCCAATTCAAATAATTAAATAGATTTTTTTCGTGAAGGTTAATTTTTTTTTTAATTTTCGTTTTTTATTAATTTTTATGTCCTTTTCCATTGGAATAATTTTTCTATTTTTTTTTATTTTTTTGTTCTTCAGAAAGGGCAGATTGAAGAAATCTTGTTTTTTTTATTTTCTCACGCCATGTGGTCTGTATTTAATTTTTACTGTAAATGAAAAAATAATTTTTTTTTTCTACTTAAAACGCAAACAATTGTTTTTTTTTTTAAAATAAAAAAAAAAATAAAAAAAAAAGCTTGAATTTGTACGCGTTAAATATTATCATCATGATATAATCATCATCAACATGAACTGTTTCCCAAAGGGATATTTTATTAAAATACGTTTTTATTTTTATTTGGAATACAAATTTGTAATACGCACACATTTACTGTAGACAAAAATACAAAATTCAAAAAAAAAAACAAAAAAAAACACAAAAATCCTGATGGAGGCAGAAAATTTTATAAATCGTACGAGTGTATGTTTTATGTAAAGAAATAAGTAATTGAAACAGATAAAGAACAAGGATTTATTTATAATGTGTAGGCGATGGCATTGAACTGTTATCTTGATGCTAAATATTATATGAGAATCATTAACATTATTTCGATAAAGAATGGATATACGTATTTAACTATATAGTCGAAAATTTGAACTGGTACATTTTCTATTATAAAATCTAAGTAGCATTTAAAATAAAGAGAAAAATTATTATTAACCCCATAGAGATCATTGTCGTTGTGTTTTTTTTTTTTTGGTTTATATTTTGTTCATGTAATTCATTTAAAAAACAAATATAAAAAAAAAAACACAATTTTATTGTGATCCAAGGATTTTTAAAGATATAAATGTTTTAAAAGGACCATAAACTTAAACCACCAACACATAACAAAATTTAAAAACACAAAAAAAAAAAAATAGATGAAAATATCATTAAATTTGATAGAACGTATATTCGGTTTTATAAAAAAAAATTTCCCTTAACAACGTACTATGTACATGCATATGTATACGGTATAGCTATATTATACAATTAACAGGATTTTTATGAATCTGTGTATTTTAAATTGTATTAAAGATTTTTGTATAATTTGCGTATACATAATATACATATTCTATAAATTCGCATACATAAAAAGTATAGTAATTATATTATTAAAAGGGATGTGTATGTGTGTAAAGTGTTTTCATATTCAACAACAAAAATCTGAAAATATAAATATAGTGCAAAATTATATTGTAGTACATGAAAACAAAAAAAAAAGAAACACGCACACACAAACATATTAAACCATCATATATTCAATTCTATGTATGATGTTTGGGCCCAATAAATCTCCTGATTTAGTTTTTTTATTTATTTTTATACCACTAAAGGTTTAGATATATTTAAGCCTTTCAGGAAATTACTACAGCTTTTTTTTAAAAAAAAGGATCACAACGAATCCATAAATGCAATTTATGGTATGTTGATGTAAAATGGTAAAACGATGTTGAACAGTAATTACTATTTGTGTATGTACACTTAAACATACATATGTGGGGGGGTGGAGTTGAAAATTAATTGAAATTTCTTGTGAATTTATTTATAAATTAATAAAAATTACGTTTTTAAACGCAAATTAGAAATTATTTGAAAAAAAAAAAAAGTAAAATAAAAAATAGGGAGGAAAAAAAAAAATAAATGAATATAAATTTCTATTGACTATAATTTTTTTTTTTTTAAATCAATTAAAATAACTATTGAATTAAGTGAATAGAGATAATTGAAAATAATTAAAATTATTAAAAAATAACATAGAATTTTACAATATAAAATTACATTTTTCGTCCTTATAATGTAATTTTGTTCGCTTTTTTTTCTGTTTAACAAGAATCTCTTCTAAACTTATTTTGGTTTTTTTTTTTTTCATGTTATGTCTCATTAAATTTACAGAATTTTACTTTGAAAAAGTTCAAGTGTTCATTAACTTTAAAAGAAAAATATGTCTGCAACAAAACACATTCTAACAAGAAAAACTAATATTAAACTTAAATAAAGGAAATGAAAATGAAAGAATAAACGATGATACACTACATTATTATCATTCAAAGAGCACATGTAATTTTATTTTTCGTGCAAGAAAATAGTTTAACTTTTTCTCCTAAAGGACTTGTTGAATACAAGTTTTATTTGTAGTCTTCCCTTTTTTTCTTTTTTTCTTTTTCTTAAATAATACTGTTGGTGACGGTATGAATATCCTGAATTCTTTTGAAATTAAATAACAGTAGAGATACATAGATATTCCATATACTTATATTATGGACATTCCAACAAGTTTTTATTCATGCACTATAATGCATATAAAGCTTCTTTTTTTTTTATATATATTTTAATTTAAATACATACATATACATATACATATTATACGAGTATATTTTGTGTACATTACCACTATAACCAAAAATTTATACTCAAGATATAAAATCTTAGAAGACAAGAACTCTTAGTGGTTATGGTGACATAGTTATATGGTTTTTTGGTTTTTGTGGACATTGGAAAGTTTCCAGAAAGTTTTTCAGAATTTATTACATAAATTTTTTTTTATTATTTTATTTTTTGAAAAAATTTTAATTTTAATGATTATTGCTTCAAGAAATTTCAATATCCATTAAAATAATTTCGTTGTTTATTTTTAATCCTTGGAAATCCTTAAAAAACAATGCTTTTAAATTTAATAAAGTTTCAAGAATAATATGTAAAGTAGTCTATGCAAAATTTATGTTATTTTTTAATCTATTATTTGCATTTGTTAGAAGAAGGAAGAAAATTGCATATGTTGGAAATTTTTTTATTCTCAAAATATCGTCTAATAATCGTAGTAGATTTTGGCGAATAATTTTTTTCATCAAATATTCTCCAAAAATTCAAGAAGGTGAATTTCCAGTATTGATTGATTTCGCCGTGAATGTGAAAAAGTAATACGTCAGCAAGTACCATAGGTCATTGTATTTTTTGACGAACATTTAAAGAATCGTTTAGTCTTCTTCTATGGTTAAATTCGTCCTTTGGTTTGATACACTACAACTACATAAAAAATACAAGACTATCACTGAGCAGATAATATTGAAATGTCTCTCTATTCAAATATGAAAAATATCCTTGACTTCCTAAAATTAAATATAACATCAGAAAAAATCCTGATCAAGTTTTGTTTTTTTTCTTTCTTCTATTAAAAAAAAAAAAAAAAAAAATCATCAAAACTTCGAAAATTCTTTTATAATTGAAAAATACCAAATAGACTATAACACACATTATATCAATTATATTATCATCCAACAAACCTAATAAAATTTAAAGTGTAAATACATGAAGTCATGTGGAAATATTTTGTGTACTCACATATGTACTACAAAGTATGTAAAGGTTGTATTCAACATATTTGCAAATTTTTTGGCTTCCTACTTTCAATTTAGTATAACGTGTGTTTGTATGTATTTAAAAAAAAAAAAAAAATTACTACCTGATGAATATCAGGAAAAGTTTCTTCTCATTATTATTATTACTTTTTTTTTTTTTTAAATACAGTTTTTACTATCATCATCATTAAGGATGTATAAACTACTTGAATTGCAGAAACACGTACAATTTATTCGAATTTTTTTTATATACAAGACTCTGTAGCATCAAGTTTTAAAACAATCTATGCATTTTATTATTATTATTTTTTTTCTACCAAATAGAGGAAAAAAAAAGTTATATATTTTCTTTATTATTATTCGTACTTCATCTCATCAAAACAAACTAAAATAACACATTCATTCTATATATGTACATGTATCCATTTTATGTATTACTTTTCCGTCTATATTTTCGGATTTGAAAGTTTTTAGAATTTCCTTGCACATTTTACAATATTAAAAGTTTTTTTATAATCAAAATCTTTTTTCCTTTTTTTTTTCTTTCAAATAGATATAGATACGAATCATATCTTATTATTATCATCATCTCATATATTTGAGAATTTTATTTGTTTAACAGCACGTTTTCATTGTTTGTGTTATTTTCCTTTCGAACCCACTTCAACACATTCAAACAAAGAATAATATGATTTTGAAAAGTGTAAATGACTTCTTTCACATAATATTTTATGTTTCTTCACTATTATCTATATACATACATATATTTAATAATAAAAGGATTGGAATTTACAACAGTTAGTTTATTTTTCTTTAAAAAAAAAAAAAATAATCCTTTGCCTTATTTGTAATATATTTTTTTTTTTATCTAATGATAACATTGTCTTTACTTTTCAAAATTCTTATATTCATTTCACTTTGAATTTCATCTTAAGTTTATTACTTACATTTTTATGATTGTGTATTACGTGTTCATATCCTTGAACAAAATATAAAAAAAAAAATACAATTGAAATTGGAATAAATAAAATTTTCAATTATTATTATTATTGTTTTGTGAAATTGTAATGTAATTCAAGATACATTTTTTTTTCTTTTTGCAATTTCTTTATATTATATATATATTTTTTTAAAGATAAAATATAAAGAGAAACAAGGAAGAAAATTGTGAGAGTGTATTACAAGATCATAATAGACATACATACATTGTAGTTTTTATAGAATGTTGTTTTTAAGAAGAAGCAAAAAAAAAAATGTTATTTTCATTTTTCAATAAAATAACTATAGAATGAAAACTTTTTAACACCCACACGCAATTTTAATTTTTTTTTTGACATTTCTTTATGTAGTCGTTTTTTTTTTTAACAGTAAGATTTTGTCATATAGGATGTTCTTTTAGAATTTTTATATTTAGTTTTGTACTCTTTGCAATATGTAATTTTAATAGACATGTGTAACGTTCTTAAGAATGATTTTTGACAAAAAAAAGAAAAAATATTCAATTATGATTGTTTTCAGCTTTGATCCTTTTTTGCATTTTTTTAATTTTATTTTTTGATAATAAAGTTATGTAGTGTAACGCTGACAATTTTATGAATTATTTAAGTGAACGATCGATCGATCATGTTTCACGTATGTATATAAAAACAGCTACCAAAGCAAATATAAATTACCGTTATTTAGAATATTTTTGTTCCTCGATAGTTCGCCATAGCTCAGCTACTGCCACAACCACCTTCATACTTAAGAATACCCTGTATATGTACTATATATTCTAGTTTTTTTTTTAGCAATAAATGAAATAATGTAAAAGCAACTACTTTAAGCTTAAGAATCAAATTATACATTTACAACATTAAGAAGAAGAAGAAGAAAAAAAAATAACATACAAGAGAAAGAAAGTACATAATAAAAACATAAAAATCCACTTTCTGTAAATGAAGTCATAAAATTTTATTTTTCATTCTTTAAAGAAAAACACAAAAATATATACATATACAATATAGAAAATATATAAAAAGGATATATGCAATTTATATGTAGAAGAAGAAAATAAAAAACGACCATTGCATTTACAATTATTGTATAACAATATATGTCATTTTCCAGTGTAATGCTTATATACATCAATTTAAAACTACACTTTTATTATTTTCATTCATACATACATATACTCATACTTTTCTCATATATAGAATATACTTTTTTCTCTCAATATAAATGTTGTTATAAGAATACCGTTATACATACACTCATAGATACATACAATACAAATATGTAGTATAATTTTTAGAAGAAAGCTAAAAAAAAAAATACACAAAATGTAAAAAATAATGTTCTTAAAGTCCTTGTTCTCACAATGTACAATAATAACACACATAACATTGAATTTTTTCGATATGCACACAAAAATTTTAAGTAAAATAAAATAAGGATACTTTTTTTTTGTTTTTTTTTTTTAGTTTTTTATGATATCAAAAAGTTTACATAATGTAATTTTATACATTTTCTTTATAAAAATTATTTTTCTTTTTTTTTTTCCGTTATCCTTATTTTTTTTTTTTATAGACATTTTCTTAAGAACTTTTTCAAAAGAGATATGTGTCAAATTATAATGGCATCAAGTCCAGTAAAAAAAAAAAAAAACAACACAGAAAGAAAAGAAAGTACTTTAGAAAAAAAAAATACATTTCTTATACAATCACTGTATTCATTTTTTATATGCAATTTCAAAATACATAATATAAAAAAATAAAAAAAATAGTATTACTAAAAACACTCGCAAAAAAATGTATTTTTATGCAATATTCAGTTTGTGAAAATGATACTTTTTCGAAATTGAATAAAGTTAAAGTGAAAAAAAAAAAAAAATGAAAAAGTAGAGAAATGTTCATAAAATGTCTATTATGAAGATGGTATAAAAAAAAAAAAAAAAAACATAAAATGAACAAAAAAAAAAAAAATAAAAGAAATTGTAAAATAACATCAAACTGTCTTGTGGGCACTTTGTTCAATTGCTATTTGCTGGGTGTTTCTTGCATTTACAATTGAAAATGTTCTGTTGCTGATGTTGCTGCTGCTATGAAAAAGTACCAATTTATTTTTTATTTTTCTTATATATTTTTTTTTTTTTAGGATTTCTTGGTTTTTTTTTTTTTTTTTTCGTGATGATAATGTTTCTTTAATAAAAAGTTTCCATTTTCTGTACTCTTTTTATCGAATAGATACTATGTAAGATAGATTTTTGTTGTTTTGTTTCTGAATGAACAAGTAAAGAATACGTACAATATATTCAAGATATTCAAGATTCGACTATCATTATCATTTGATTTTGTTATGTATTATTGTTCTTTTTTATTATTTTATTTTATTATTATTATTATTTTTTTTTTTTGCTTTTGTTCCCTCTTTTATCAAGCGTCATACGTATGTTGTTGTATATATTGTATTGTATTGTAGTATCCATTAACTGGTTACTGGTTACAGATGATATTTGATAGTAAACTGTAGTTAGAGAAAATTGTTATCTTTTTTTGTCGTCTTTGTAAAAATTACTTGATTCAATATTGAATTTTCAAAAGAAAAGTATTTTCAATATAATAAGATGAGTTCTTTCTTTCTTTTTTTTCTATTTTAATGTTAGAATATACAATTGTCTATTCGGTGTGATATCGAAACAAAAACTACGAAAAAAAAAATAATAAAATTGGTACCGTATTGTCACATTGTTCACCATTATACTGTAATTTACTTCAATTTTCTGTTAAAGTTTTCTTCTTCTTCTTCTTCTTTTTGTCTTTCATTTTAACAATATTGTCTTTTTTATTTTTCTGAATGTGTAAGCATATATTCATTGAAAATGATATCATTTACAAGCCTACTTTATTATTATATGAAAAAAAAATTGTTTATAATTGAATTAAATGAAATGAAAATTATTAAATTTTCACATTTTAATTTTGTAATTTTGTTTTGTCTTTTTGTTCATATAAAATAATATTTTCAATTGACATTTGTCTTAAATGAAGTCTTTTTGCCTCCTTTAATTTCGTTTTTCAAATAGTTTATTCTTTGGCAGCTTTCCTCCAATTTTGTACTTTTAAAATTTGTTTTGAATCGTGATTTGGACGTTGTCTTCTCACACTCGGTCTTCCTGCAAATCGATATTTGTTGAATGTTACGCCCACTACTTTAAGCTTACTTATAAACCTTCAACTTATCAATCAAACAAATCAATAAAAATTTTAAGTAGGTAAAATTGAATAATTTTCATTTTTCTTTACATTAATTTTTATTTCAGTTAAAATATATTTAAACTCTGTTTGACCTACAAGTTAATTGTCATGTGAACATATTGAAAATGATTTTCGATTACATAATTACAAAATTTCGTATTTTTTTTTTTTTTTGTACAATTTTTAAGCTAACGACATCACATTAAAATTTTAACATTATTTTAATAGGAGTAGTAAAGTATACCTACAGCAGCAATAGGTGGTTAGCTTTCATGTAATTTATAAAAGGACTTCTTTAATTTATATAATTGGAAAAAAAAAAAAAATCAAATGATATTTTATTTTTCTATGTATTTTTACTTTTTTTTAAAAAAAAAAACAGAATGTTTATTGTTACGTAACAGAAGTCACGTAATCCCACTTCTGATAACTTAAGCTTTTTTTTTTTTTAATTCATTTTTTTTGTTTCTAAATTTAAAATCAAAGCTTCAAGCTAAAATACAAAATAAAAAAAAAAATTTTACAAAAAAATGTACATGTATGTAAATGTGCAAAAACATAACAAACAAACAAAAAATCCTTCAGTATTCTAAAATAAAATTTGAGAATGGAGAAAACAAAAAATATTAAAAATATTTGCATGTACTAGGATTTAAAAAATAGTGCTTTTAACTTTTATCAGAATATGATGGGTTAGAAAAATCACAATTCATTCATATATGTATGTATGTATGTATGTTTTATAGACGAATAAATGTAGTATATAACCTGAAAAGGACAAAAATGAAATTGCATAAATTTTTTTTTTTTATGTGTGTGCTTAAAATCCTTTTCGTATATTCGTGTTATGTCAGTTAAATAAAATAGAAAAAAAAAAAAAAGTATATAAGAAAGAAAAATATAAAAGATACAAAAACGAAAAGACATAACAGTTGTCAATTAATGTCCTGTATATGTATGTAACTATTATTATAATCTAGGTATACTTGTATTTGAATAATCTCGTATAAATTGTCATTGTCGGAATTTTTGTGTTTTTGATGAATTGTTGCCCCAAAGGGTTATATAAAAGTTTTCGTTTTATATGAGTATACAGTGGTAAATATGTATGAGAGATGTTATTAGGAAAAAGGAAAATAAAAATGATAAAAACAAACAGTCGCCTTTCACTTTGTACAGTTATAAATGAACAATTTTTAAACCTTTACACTTTTTATTTAGGTGTATACACTATAGTAGGTATATACTGTTTTTCTTTTTTTATTCACATTTTCACCATTTTTATTATTGCCTTTAGCAAATGAAGACAACAACAAGAAAAATATAAAAAAAAAAACAGCATTTTAAAACATAAAATCAAAAATGCATTTTTAAATGGAGCTTTTTTTGTTGTTGTTTTGTTTAAAAAACAAAACAAAAAATATACATTTCTAATATTAAACCTAGACAGACAGGATTTAGAAGGAGTATAGAGTAAACCAGAAATCATATTTGTCCTTTTGAACAAAAAAAAAAATGTAAATAAATATTTTTTTTTTCATTTTTATGTGAGAATGTTTCGGAAAAAAAAATGTTTGGAAATAAAAAGTCATTAAAGAAATGAAAACATTTTATGAGTCAATTTATTTTTTTTTTCTGTTTTTTTTTTCTATCCGGTATCCTTCTTTTTATATTTTTATTATTATTATTATTATTAACGGAACATATAACTTAAGGGTTCACAATTATTGTATAAAAGTTTCTAAACCTTTTCTAATACATATACAAACTATTATTTTAGTTATTTTATTTGTGTCCGATACACTTCACACAAATTCTACTCTTATTTTTTAGTTCTTAACAATATCATATAATTTCCAGGACATTATTTCAGTTGTATAAAATGATATAATACAATAGAAAAAAATTATGAAAAAAAAAAAAAAAATAGGAAAGAACGGAACACATTTTGAGCACGTGAAAGCTTTTAGTAATCATCATTGTCATCATATCTTGTCTTATATGTTCCGTACATACTAAATTATATCATATATACATATTTATACATTTAATCTTTACATATATATGAATACGTAGATATATAATGTCATTCATGTGAAGGAAATATCCTTTTTGAATAGTTTTATCCCTTAAGGGATTGTAAAAATGTTTAAATGTTGTTTTTTTATGAAAAATGGTTTATAGTAACAACAGAAGAAGAAAAAAAAAAACATTAAAGCAAAATGGTTATATGTCATCGTCAACAAGTTTTAAAACATGTATTAAATGTTGTTTTGTTACTATATACTTCTACTGCTTCTGCTGCTACTACTACTACTACATAATATAATGCTACTGATTTTATTTCTGATTCTGTTATACATATGTATATGTATGCTTGCTTTTAACTTTTTCTTTTATTTTATTTCTTACAAATTATACTAGAAATTCTAGACAAAATATCTTTTTTTATTTATGCAAATCTCAAGAATGTTATGAGTTAAGAATATGATGGGTGTTTAGTGGATGATGGTAAGAAGACGACCCAAAGGATCAAATGTATACAAAACAGAATATTCAACGAATGAATGAGTATTTAAGTTTTTATCATTTTTTTTTTTTTTTTTTGCTCTCTCCTTTTTTTCTGAATATAAGGAAATCCGCTTTGGGAAATTCTCGTAAAGTGGTTTTATCTTAAACTTTTAGTTAAAGATGTTTGATGCTGCTTCTACTTTTATTATTGTACTTTAGTTGCTTAGTTATATATACAAGAGGCCATCATGTTTATGTAATGGGATAATATTGCTGTAGGGATATGTGTACATTTATGTATAAGTTGCTAAACTTTAACGCTTTTTTTTTTCGTTTACAATTTTTCTCTATTTTACTAATATCATAGTTTTGTGTGATTTCTGAATCCTTTCTATTTTTTATTTTCAATAGTGCCCTAAAGAAATTTTGAAGGAGACTCAAATGGAATAGAAAACAAAAATAATTTCTGGAGTTGTTATTTTATTGTGAACGTTTCTCCTAGAAGTAGCATACTAAAAAAAAAAAAAAATTAGGGTTTAACAATAAAGTATGTTCTAATGCAATGCAGTAATATCTTTTATCTTCATATATTTTAGTTGCTCTCGAAGGATTAAATATCATCACATTATAACAAACAGTGCAATATTTCATGTCGACCCCTATTATATATTAAGTAACAGTAAATTATAATTTCATCATACCATTCAATTGTCTCAAAAATTTTTCCTTTCCCTAGAAAATTTATCTTATTTTATAATTTTTCCTTTTTCATTTAGAAAAAAAAAGCAAGCCTGAATTTTTTTTCTTTCACATAACATACTTCTATATACTCGTATGTATGTATTGAACTTTCTTATCTCTTGCTTCATTTCATAACATTCTTTATTCATTGTTACTGAGTGAATTCATAAATGTATGATGTTACATAACAAAATGATAAAGGAAAAGGAAATTTTTTCAAATGAAAAAATCCTTTTTGTTTTTTGTCTTCTTTTCTTTTGTTTTAAATCTTTACACAGTCATAAAGCCTTTTTAAAATTGTAAGTGTATGTATGATGGATTATAATATGTATGTTTAAAAAAAAAATAATAAGAATTTGAAGAGAAAATATTATGTAAGTTGTTAAGTTTTCTAATATATTTTTATAGGATAATTTTTTTTTGAAATAAAAGAAAAACGTAAAAGAAAAAATCTTTTAATATTTCACATTCAGCTTGAATATAGACAAAGTATATGTAAAAACAATAAAATTTATGATATATACATATAACTGATGCTAATGATATAGTTATGAGAAAAAACAAAATGTATATATATCTGGAACAACGACTTTTTTACAAGACATGAATAAACACGATAGAAACGTGACAGTGCATAATTTTATCATCATTATCACCGCATTATCATTTTTGTGTTTTACACACACACATACACACATTTTCCATTCATCAGGCTTTGGTTTAGTTAAGATAAAAATGAAGAGTGTAAATATTTGAAAAAAAAAAAAAATTATATAAAAATTCAAAGTGAAAAAAAAAAACCATTTTAAAAGAAAAGATAAGAATTTCATCTCCCAACTCCTTATCTTTTTCTTTTTCCTTTTTTTTTTTTTTTTGTTTCTTCATTTCATTTTGTGTTTGTTATTTAACTTTTGCCTTATAACCTATTATCATTCAAAATCATGGCTATAATAAGTGTTAACCTAATCGTAGTGAACATACAGAATATCTTATGAGGAAAATTCAAGAAAATGTAATTTAATAAGTAGTTTAATGTTGAATCATGTACTTATAGATTTGCATTTTTAGTTATTAAGATTATGTTAGAATATAATTATAGAAGAATAGAAATAAAAATTGATTTCAGAAAAAAAATGCTATGGTAACCTTTCATCCTGGAGTTATTTTCTTCATTGAATAATAAAACAAAATCTACACAATTTTTACAGCTATTTTGCATTTTAAAAAAGAGACTTTCTTTGTAACCGAAATTTCTTCCTCCCAACTTGAAAATTGGAAAAGCAAAATAATGAAAATAGTATCATACTTGGTCTTGCATCAATAGCCTTAATTTTGATCCTCGTCCAGGTTTCAAAGGAAGTACAAGAGCGAAACCGAGAGCACAAAACTAAGAACTATGCTCATTGTTACTCGATGGTCTCAAATCCGTTCTAATATCTTTTAATCTGGGTTGTACACCATGTTTGTATCACTACATTTTTGAAAATATTTAAACTCTATGAATTTCCTTCTTCTCGTTTTATCTTTATTTTTTTTTTCTCATTGAATTTCTCAGTTTCACTAAAATTTTATTTTTTTCTTCACACTTCTTTTTTTTTATGTTACAGATGATATAAACTTGATGTCGTGTCATTTATAAAATTGCGCTAAATTTGAAAGCCTTAATTTCCCTTAGGAAAAATAATAATAACCTTTGTTATATTAAAAAAGTTTTTTCTTCTCTTTTATTTTAGAATCGTATTGTTGAAAATTACTTGTAGAAAGGAAATACTAAAAGAATTATTGCATACGTCTCTTTTAAGCTTCAGAAAAAAATCAAACAAACAAAAATCTTAAAAAGAAAATTCATTTTTTTTTCACTTTGATTTTCGATTGCATTTTTTCATAAGATAAAAGACAATCCCTTTTTGGTCTGGAAATGCATTACACAAATGATGTAAAATCCGTCTAAAATGGATAAGTATGAGGCGTAATTTGGCCTTTGATTTCTGTGACATTAAGGTCTCTAAAAAGTCCTGCGCCTCTAAAGTATCCAAATACGACTTGTTTTAATGTTTTCGTAAATGTTTCGAATATTTTTTTTTAAAATAAGAAGACAACAAATTATTTAAGAAAATTGGATAATTTATTTTATTATCTACGTAACTAATTTTTACAGTGTAGGTTGAATCAATGAAAGAATAAACAACGTCTAAACAATTTCAGTGTGAATGTTTGTGATTCAAATTGTTTTCTTGTTTTTCAATCATTTTTTTGTTTTCAATTTTCTTCTCATGTTAATTTAGTTATTTCCAAAAAAAATATTCAGTTTCGTTTTTTCTAAAATAAATTCAATAAGGAAGTATCGTAAACAATCCTTTAAAATCCTTAGAATAGAAAACACTAAAATTTTTACTTTTCAAAATAAAAATAAATTTTTTTTTTTTGGATAGCTTTGTCAATTGTGAAGGTCCAGGAAGTAAGGTGAATTTAATTTGTACAAGTAAAAATGAAAAATAAATATAGGAAATGAACGAATAGTATCAAATAAATTGAATTTTTGTTATTTATATGTTTTAAAAAAAAAAAAAGGATTACATAAATTGAAAGGATAAAACTTTACAAATGACTTATATAAGACCTTTTTCTTTCTCAAAAGCTTTCCAATTGAAATAACAAATCATTGAGTATATTTCAAAAATCAATTTATAAATTCAGATCATGCCGGAATTATTTGATTAATCATATTTTTTTTTTTTTTTTTTTATGGGAAATCGAATAAATGAAATATAAAAGTTCCTGATGCAAATTAAATTGAAAAAAAAAAAAGAAAATTTTTTTTTGTAGGAGTAATAATTTTAAATAAATAAATACATTTTATTTTATATTTATGTACATAATTCTTTCTATCATAAAATATTTAATTTATATGAGAATGAAAACAAAATAAATACGTGTAATATATATATGTATATATATATTATTTTTCGTTCAACATAAATATTGCATGATTCATTAAAATTTTTATCATTTAACAAATTTTTTTTTTCCATTTTACTTTTTTTTAATAAATTAATTAATTATTATGTTATTTCCGGAATACATTAATTTTTACATTTTATTTACATCATTTTATTTTTTTATGATTTTATTCTTATTTTTGTTTTTTTTTTTTTCATTTTTTTTTTCTTTTTTTTGCATAATCATAATATGTGTTGTTTTCGTTAAAATTAAAACAAAAATGTGTCGCATGATAATCGCAACCACTACTTCACGACTTACATAAATTTTCCTCCAAAAAAAAATATAATAATAATAATAATAATAAATAAATTTATAAAATATAAAATAAAAACTCATTTGTATCTGGAAAATAATTTTACTATACATCATCAATCAACACCAAAATAATCATATTAATAATAATAACAACAACAAAAAAATATCACATTTGAACAACACGCAAAAAAAAAATATTTCCATACATATATACGAGTATATGTTGAATTTAAAATAAATCTATAATAAAAACATAAAATACACACACGAAAATAAAAATGAAATTTAATAAAATATATTTTAAAAAACAAACAAACAAAAAATTGATAAATAAATAAAAGTTGCCCTCATGAGAAATTATTATCGATTTGAAGAGCCACCATTATTGGGACCAGGAGCTGGATTTCCACCATATGGCCCACCAGAATTTCATCAAACCACCGAAACATGGAAAGGTGCACCAATACATCCTACAGGACTTATGAAAGATCCCCCAATAGCACCAGGACGTAATGGACCTGTTAATTTTGCAGCTGCACAAGGACAGCAACAGGTAATATTAATTAAATTAAAAAAAACCAATATTATTATTTTTCAAAAAAAAAAAAAAAAAATTCCACAAATTAATTAATTATTTTCGAAAAGATTTTTCCTAAATTAAATGTTGCAACATGTTACAAAAATTATGCCCATTAAAATCTAATTAATTATTCTAATATATTTTTTTTTCAATTTTTTTCTTTTCAACATAACATTGACAACTTTTACTTCAACTTTCATACTTGATGACTTTATTTTTGGTCGTTATCATTGGATATGTGTTGTTTTTTCGTGGATGCTGACTTTGTTGTTGTCGCTGAAAATCACTTCTAATGTCATGACATGTGGTCATCACGAACTAAAAATCAACCAAACTTTCATAATTTCATCCGTAATCCTTGTGCTATTTCATGAATGTTAATGGGACTGCTGTAATGGGATCTATGCCTTATTCTAATTTTCTTGATGGAATCTCTTACACGCCATTTTGTTTCGAAATGATAAATTTATGTGGAAATTAAAATACAAAACAATATAAATAATGGAATGGGCGTACTCAAAACAAAAACAAAACTCATCAACATAACGGAATTTAAAAAAAATATATATGACAAAAAAAAACAACAATCTAGGGCGCTGTTATGATGGTTTACGGACTTGACCATGAGACTTCAAACACAGACAAGCTTTTCAACCTGGTTTGTCTTTATGGAAATGTCGCAAGGGTGAGTTGAATAAAGAAATTGAAATAAATTAACTTTGTTTTTTTTATTTAAAGAATGAATAAGAAATTTTTAAATTCCTTTTTTTTTTAATATACATGACATTTTCATTTTTTTTTTTCCTTTTGAAAATTCACTTTTGTCTTTATTAATGCCTTATTCTCACCTTTTTCATTTTTCATTTACTCATGTTTTTAAATATCCTATTCTCATCCTTTTTATATGTTTATTTCGTCATTAATATTTCAAAGATCCTTCTTTATTATTATTATTTTTTTTTTTTTTTTGCCTATTTACACACAAATTAGTTTCACTTTTTATCATTCAAGGGGTAAAATGTGACTTTAAAAAAGTAAAATGAAATGAAAGGTTAGAAAGAAAAAGAGAAAAACATGAAAAGCACAAAATAAAAAATAAAATAAAAAACTTAATTCAAAGAATATGAGAAAAAAAAAATAAACAAACATAAAAGGGAACAAAATGAAGGAGAAAGTATAGCTAACAGCAAAGTTTTATAACTTCCTCCTTTTGAGTTTTTTTCTCTTTTTTTTTTTTTTGTTTGTTTTTGTTGTCATTTTTTTTAAGTAATTGTTACCGTTATAGCTTGCTGTTGTTGGTTTTTATTTATCCATAATTTTTTTCCATTTTATATCATCATTCTCTTATTATTTTCTTCTCATCCTTTTTTTTTTTACATACATTCTTGTTTTATTCTTATTAAAATGAAATAAAAAAAAAAAGAGCCATCACAGCAATGTTAAAAGGAGTAAAATGTCATTGAGCAAAAAATGGTCGTTTAGTATGTGATTTTTTTTTTCTTTGTTTTTTTTTTTCTGTATTTATGCTATTTTTTCCGTTTAATGTACAGAAAATTATTATGAGAAATGATGGTAAAATATGCTTTATTGCTTTTAAGAGCAAAAAAAAAAAAAGGATAAAATAAATAATAACAAAAAATTGTAGCCATATTTCTATTCATTCTGATTTTTCTTTTTCCTTTTATTTTTCTTTCTTCAATTTAAAATTTTTTATGTAATTTTTTTTGTTTTTGTAAAATAGCAAAATAAAAGGAAGTGCTTCATAAATTGAAAAATATGCCGCTTTTACTTAAATAAATTATTTTAATTTTTCATTTTTAATGTGACGTTATTATTAACGTATTTTAATTAAAAATGAGGATATTATGTATATGTGTCTACAGAATGAGTAAAAGGTACTTTATTTATCATTTTTTTTAATTTAAAATTTAAATTCGTTTTTTTGTTTTGTTTTGTTTTTATCAAGGTAATCAGATAATTATGTCACATATTAATAATTAAAAAATTAAAAATATGAAAGTAAAACAAAAAATGTTTTCATTAATATACATATGTCTGAAAGAGTACTTTATTAAATATTGGGATTTCCAAAATTTCCCATTTTTTTTTTTTTAGATTTTGAAATTAATTTATTTATATCCTTGAAAAAATACTTTTCTCTTTATTGTTTTCGAAAATTGTCAAGTCAAGATGGCTTCATTACCGAAAAAAAAAAATAAATAACTACAGAATCTCTTTGAAAAATGTATTTAAAAAAAAAATAGGTTTCCTTTAAATTTATTTAATTCTGTCTTCTTTTTTAATTACCATTCGCCTTTATTCCTATAAAAGAACGAAAGGTGTGCCTTTAAATATATAGGCCAGATATAATTTAAATAAATTAGAAATTAAATCAAACTAAATCCTTAAATATATTAAGGAGTTACTTAAGTAGGATTTATTTATATGTATTTGTAGGTATATGTACATGTGTATATTGATAAAAAAATAAAATAAAAATATAAAACTCAATAAATTTTCTAATCAGAACCCTGTAGACACATTTATTTCACTTTACTGGAACGTGCCTAAAGAACGTGATTCGTTTACTATTATGATGTCAATTCCTTTTCTTCTATTTCGAAAGATTTTTTTTTATATATACGTATATATTTTATTGTCATACAACTATTATTTTTATGTTGAATTTTATATATAAAAAAATACCATAAAATACCAGCACAAACATACATCAAACGAAAGGATTCACTTACCAATATAAATACATATTATAAAATAAAATATAAAAAAATGTACAATATTTGAAAGTAATTGTTTCATAGAATTTCTATCACTTTCCTATCGTTTTATGTATTTTTTTTTTATTTTTATCTTGAACACTATAAAAACACAATAAAATCACGCGCCGATAAAGAAAATCAATTATTTCTTCTTTTTTTTAAACGTTGGAGAAGAGGTTTTACAAAGTAAATCGATATTACTGTTTTTGTATTTCAAGGATAATTACATGAAATTTCTTTGTTGATTATTTCAATTAAATTTAATTGATTATTTCAATAAAACTAAATAACAAGTTTTTTAAAAAAAAATTTATCTCTTTCATGTATTTAAAATTCTTTCAAAAATTTATTTAGAATTAATTTACAAATTTTTATTTATTACACAATTCGATTTTTAATTCATTTAAATTGGGAATGAAAAATCAGGAAAATTTTTTTCATACAAAAATACATAAGAGCCGTAAAACTTTCTAAAAACCAAAAAAAAAAAAATCAAATTTTTTTTTTTCAAGTTGAAAGAAAATTGCAAAATCGAAGTTGTTCTGCACTTAAGCAACAATTTGTGGCTATGATTAATGAATCGAACAATAAAAAATCAAATGAAAGGAAAAATACATCAAGAATATAGGAAAAAAAACAAGAAAAGAAAAATTACTTAACACAAGTGCAAGAAAAAAAAGAAGTAAACCAATAGTTAAAATAACACAAAGGTAAAAAAAAAATCAAAAAAAAGAAAAAATAAATAAAAAATGAAATAAAATTTTGTGGTTGAAAAGCGGTAAAATGAAAAGTACTAAAGGATTTTTCATGATAATAAAATTCTTGTAAGAGTTTAAAAAATAAAAGAAAAAAAGAAATAACATCATAACCACATTTAAGTTTAATGAATGATGAAGAAATTGACGATGAGAAAAAGTGGTTTATTGATTCAATTTAATGGAAGTAGAAGTTTCAGTGAATTATTTTATTTTATTCATATAGTAAAGAAAATTAAAGCCACCACCATTCATTTTGTGTTTTTTAACAATGTTTTATTAGTCACATTCTCAAATCAAATACTATCAAGATGAAGAAAATAAAACACACAATTAGAAAAAAGCAAAGATTAAAAAAAATTAAAATGAAGTGGGTACTTAAATTGAACGATTGAAATTAAAAAATTAATAAAAACTGGAGATAAGAGAAAAGTCAAAAGAATGATTCTTCATGAAATCCACTTTGTAGGATTAAAAAATATTTTTCATGATTTTCAAAAATATGAAAATTAAAAATCGTCATTTTTGCAAACTTTGAAAAGCTGTGTCTCGAAAACTAAGAGTCGCACAGTAGAGACCTTTTCAGATTTGGATTCAGGACATACCAAATTATCATTTCCAATCACTTAATACAAAATCTGAAATACTTCGATTTTCGTGGAAAATTCAAAGGGGTTAAACCTTTAATTTTTCTCGATTTTTGGGTCAAAAATTTTTTTGCTCAGAAATGAGTCGAATAGGTATCCTTGTAATAGATTTGAGTCTTCTGAATTCAGAAAACATATCCTTTTTTGAATAACCCCTTTGAATTTTTCACGAAAATCGAAGTATTTCAGATTTTTCCTACCATTTAAGCTTTTCATTGCTACTATATTCAGTTTAGATACTGGGGAAAAGAAAGTATTTAGAAAGCTGTAATTTACAACACCAAAGAAAAGTTCTTCCCACACACACACCCACGCGAAAAATAAATAATCATCTAACTATAGCTTACAAAATAAAACAGCAAATAAAGACAATGAAAATAGAAAATGATGCGCGTGCTTTTCTCATATTTTTATTTTACATTATAGAAAAATATTATTTTCTTCCTTATTTGAAATTAAATATCAAATTTCATTCTTTTTCACATTCCTAACCACAATATATCGAACAAAACAAATTTAACAAATAACGAAAAAGAAACTTTTTTTGACTCATTTAACTTTATAACATTTTTAAACCCAAAAAAAAATACAACAACAACAAAAAAAAATAATAATCATAAAACAAAAAATAAAATATTCCTTTCTATTATCCTTAAAACGGTTATAATGTTTTATTTTTTGTTTTTTTGTTTTTTAACCCTCATATATCAAGTTATCTTTCATTTTGCTTTTATTAGTTTTTTTTTTTCTCTTTTTAAGGATACGCAATTACGGATAACATTATACTCTCTTCTTTCTTTTTTTTTTACATACCGTATATAGTATCTTTTTCACGTCAAATAAACTTAAAAAATAATATAAAAATAAAAAATACAAAATAAAACTTTAATGTGATGTATAAAAGTTATTTGAAATCAATAACATTGTTTTTGTTTTTCATTGGTCAAGCTGACCTCAACATTTTATTTTATTACATTAATTTTTATTTACAAAATGAAAGTGAAAAAAAAAAAAAACAATAAATCTTTATGTAGTGAAAGTAAATACAATTTTTACATGAATTTCATAAAATAAAATGCATTATCTTTAATAAATAATTTTCATTGTTTTAATCATACTACGAAAAATTTTATTTAAAGGATACTATCAAGATAAATTTTACTCCTTAAATAATGTTCATATAACCAATTTATTATTTTATCATGTAACCAGTATAGTATTTTTTCAATATTCATGATTTCTATAAAAAATTATCCTTCTTTATACATTTCTGTATAGTTTTTCTTATCAAAAACAACAAAAAAAAAAGAAAAATTTAAGAAAATAATTTCTGTATTTAATAGACCGCATATTATGATTAAAAAATAAAAGCAAAAACAAAAAAAAAAAAAAAGATATTTCAATTCTTATCGAAATTAAAGAGCTAAAACTTTACCAACAACAAAATTAAGATAAACATAATATTATTGTTTGTGTGATGATTTTATTACTATTATTATTATTTTTTTGTTGTTGTTGTATGTTACGTGTATCTATCTTTCTGAGATAATAATATTGTTGTTATCGATACCATAGTACTATGGATACAAAAGCAAATTAACCGGAAATTTCTTAATGTAATGGAAGAAACGAAAATAAGATTATACTATGTTTTTAGATATGGTAACAATAATAATGTTTGATTTGAATGAAATCTGTAAGGATATTGAAATTTATTATGCATTGTACAAAAAAAAAAAAAAAAAAAACGATGAATAGATTTTATTTGTATACCTTAGAAGTAAATTTCAGTTGAAATTGAAATTAATAATGAAAAATCTGATTATTTTTTTTTTTTGTGAGGTGAAACATGATTAAATTAACTGTAAAGAAGAAAAAAATTGAAGTAATTTAATATTAAATGGAATTGAATTTTTTAAAAATAATTTTTTAAGGTAGAAAAAAAAATTAAATGTAAGTATATGGGAAATATATACATATGTACTTCGAAGAATATATTGTGAATTAATTAAGAATTTTTTAAAGTAATAAAAGTTTAAATATTATCGAAAATTCGAAAAATGGGGAATCAGATTAAATTATGAAACTGTGTAAAGAAGGTTATGGAAAAATTAGAAGTTTTCTTTGTTTTTTTTGTTTTCATAAAAGAAGTTTTGAATATCTGGCGAAAATCAGTAAAAATTTCTGTGAAAATAATTAAAAGAGAAAAATAACGGTACATGAATGTTTTTTTAAATTTTTATGCCAAAATAGATTAATAAACTAGCAAATAAATAATAGATATCTGTCATATCTTGCAATCTACTCCTGTGAAAAAGATTTTGTACAAGGAAATTTCAAAATCGCTAACATAAAATATTCAATATTAATTAGTAAAATTTGTATTCTGTGTACATAGTTCATATAAATATAAAAAAACCGTTGTTGTTCATTAATGTCAATTACGAATTATAATAAATCTATTGTAAAATTTCAAAGAAAAATTCCAATATTCTTTTCTTCAAAAAGTCTCATTACATACTTATAAGTCCTTTATAATTTAATGTCCTACATTTTATTTAAAAAAAAAATAAAAGTCATTTAAATACATTATAAAAACTCACCCTTCAGCAATTCCGTAACCCCATTTTATCCATATTTTTTTTTTCTTATTAGATACTACTTTACTACATAATTTATATAAAAAACTCAAGATACTATCTTTCTTTTACCTCTTCAAACTGTCAATTTTACAATGTAATAATTTCATAATTTATTATTGAAAGTAATTCATAATTCAAAAAAAAAAAAAAAAAATTAAGGATATTTTTTTTTGTAGTAATTGGCTACATCTTCATCATTGTTACCATGATCATCGCTGTCATCTTATCTAACTTTATAATTTAAATTATTATAAAGCAAAAAAAAAATAAAAAATAAAAAATAAAATACACCCACATTTTTTTCTATATATTAATTTAAAGACTATAAAGAAAATTATCATCGCAACATCTTCATTTTTATAATCACCATTATTTTCATCCTTATCACATACTACCTACAATTTTTTATTTTCAAGTATGAGAAAAAATCCTTTTCTCATCTCATTTGATATAATAACACACATTTATATATACGAGTATATATTTGTATGTATGTGTGTTTTTCATTATCTACTACGTACTTGTAGTTTTTTTTTATTTTCCTATTACATCCTTGCAAAAAAAAAATGTGAAGTACTCGTACATAAAAACAGGAGAAAATGAAAATTGCATAAAAATAAAGGAGAAAAAAAAAAAGAAATGAAATTTAAAATATAAAAAATGAGTAAAATTAGCTTACTTTTATCCTTTGCTATTAGATTTTCTTTCTCTTGCTATTTTTCTCCATATACCTCCTTCTCCATCCCGGACATTCTTATTCTAATCATTTTAAAGGACAAAGTTGAAAGTCCTTTCGTTGCTTAATGAAGTATGTACATATATAATCGCACAAGTTATGAATGTAAAAAATATTATGTTGATGGTGGTAATAGAAGAAATAGTGGGAAGTAAATAAGTAGTTTAGTGGGTGGCGTAGGTACTGAAAAAAAAAGACAATGATAATAATTATTATATTTATATGATAACGGTATGCTGTTTAGTTTTTAATTGCTGTACGTTTCACAATACTACACCAGAGAAAAACAGAAAAAAGGAAATAAAATGAAAAACAAAAAAACAAAAAACATTTGAAACAAAGATAATGTATCTTTCCACTCATATACGAAGAAGAAAATATTTAAAAATAAGATTTATTTCTCCTTAAACCTGTTGTAGAGCATTATTATTGCTACTACATAAGTGTTGATATCATTTCTTTTCAAAGGGTTTTTTTTTTTTTTTGTTCTCCTTTTTGATTCTATTTTCTTACTTATGTTTCTTCTTTAGAGAGCTATTATTTCTTTTACATATCATTCATATAATATACATAAGCCGTTATGTTAAAATATTTTGTAAGAGATTATGCATTTTTATGTCACGTATATGAACAGCTTAAAACATAAAGTACAACAAGAACATAATTACATTCATTTACTTTCGTGTGTACTATATAATTTCTTTCGTATATCCTTTTTGTTTTTTTTGTGTGTTTTTTTTTATTATTATCTGTGCATTTTACCTTCTTATACTTTTAAAATATCCTTTCTTCTTGTTGATGGTATTTTTTTTTTTTTTTGTCTTCATAATTTCATAATATTTTCACGTGTTCAAAGTAAGTTTTCCTTGCATGCAAGAAAAAGAAAAAAAAACAAAATTAAGTAAAAGTAAAAGAATTTATGGTACATACATATTTTGTGGTAAAACAGGATGATGATGCATATTATAACTTTTCGTAACGATTTAATATATATTTTTACCTTCATATACAGAGTAGTAAATTATTCACATCTTATGTTCTTTAAGTAAAAGCATACATAATCAGCTTTAGGACATTTTCATATGATGAGCGTTTTTATACATACATACATACATACTCTACAAACATGTATGATGTTAATTATGACACTATATATAACAATAATTGTGTGCATTTTTCATTGCCCTGGATGAAAATGATAATAACACAACGTAATAGCACCACCTACATATTAAATGGTATAAATATGTATGTGCTTGTATAAAAGTAACTGTTCTACTTGAAAAACAAAACAAATTTACTAAAGGCCCGTTTAACTTTATAACCAAGTTTTGCTGCACAAGAAAGATGATATGAAATTTTAATTGTGTATATACAAAAAGTACACGTCTACATTTAAAAGCTATTTTTCGCAGAAAGAAATTTACAACAAAAAAAAAATGAATGACTTTACAATTAATGAGAATTAAAAGAAATTCAAAAAAAAAAAAAAAAAAAAAAAAAATTACACAAAACAAAGGACAATGAATCCTATTGACATTACAAACTGGTGTGTGACAATTTAATGTATGTAATGGTATTACTTTTTGTTTTTTAACACCAAATAGCAAGCACAGTTATCATCAAAACAAAATTTAAGTAAAGTGAAAAATTTAAATGACACAAAAAAAAAAACAACTGTAATAATATTTACACATATACAACTCGTTTCACTCATGCGAAAATAGCTTTTTCATTGTCCCTAAAGCAATGACAGTCAAAATTAATTAAGAAACAACTCACATGAAAGTGGTTTTTTTTTTGTTTTGTGTTTTCATTTTTACAAAATAAAGTTTTTGACTTTTGATAACATAAAAATGTCACATATTTACTTGAAAAAAAAAACCATGTTGTTTATTTTATTTGTAAAATATTGTACGAGAAATAAACTTTTTAGAAAATAGAAAGAGAAAAGTAAAAACAACGATTTAATTTTAAGGATAAAATGATCCTTTAATTTTAATTAAAAAAATAATTTCTATAACTTACTGAAGAGCTAGTAAACTGTAATGATTTAGTCATTTAATTTTAGTAGATAATGTATTAGAAAAGAGATATAAAATGATAAAATAAGATTTATTAGATAGAATTAATCAAATGTCAGAAACATCTAAACACACGAGTATGCACTTTTAAACTGCAACATATATTTTTTTTTTTTTTAAAAAGTATATTGATAGAACAGAATATCTAATTAGTTTTTGCAATGATAAATTATCATCGCTACTGTCCAATGTTTTAAACAAAAGCATCCATTCTTGGACCTTTGCTATTTCATTAATTATTTACAGAAAAATACAGAAAAAATTCGATTCCTTGCAGTTAAAAAATCCTGCTTTTTGTTCATTAAAATCTTATTTTATTACATATTCACTTTTTTTTAGCTTCAAGTAAAACTTTACAGCAAATAAAATTAAATTTGCCAACCCTTTGAAAAAACCCACTACCCTCAATTCAATTTACACGTACTCTAGAATTTTTTTTTATGATCATGAAATTCGATATAATCATATACTCAAAGGTCATAAAAATTTTTTGCTTTTTGTATGTCGTCTTTCACCTTTTTTCGTCATATTCTATTAAAGTTCTAGCCGTTTTTTTTTCGGTCTTAACATGTTCTTTTTTTTTTTTTTACTTTAAGTTCTGATATCTTTTTATTGCTGCTCTTGTTTTTTTATTTTCTTTATTGCTTTTGAAACTGTTGTTGTTGTTGTTTTTTTTTTGTTCTGTGTAAAATTCCAAACTAAAAAGGAAAAAAAAAATTATTTGCTCTTGGGAAAATGCCAGAAAGTTTTTATTTTTATTTTTTTAATATTTTCAATAGCAAAGTCAAACTTTCAACCACAATTTACCTGACTTGGACTATCTATGTATACATCAATGCTTTATAATTCGTCTCTATGAGCAGGTGAAAACGTTTTTCATTTCATCTACTCCAGATTTTTTATATTATTTTTTTATTTATTTTTTTTTTTTTGCTATCTGTTTTTATTATTTGTGATGTATGTACATATTTAAAAACAAAATAATGTTTTCAACGTGATTGTCATGTTGCTCAATCAACTTGTTAAAAAATCATCATCGCTATATAATTTCTATATAATAAGGATTAAGGACATACATAATGTACACATGTATGTATCTCGCTCACAACATACTAAAACAAAGGTGATAATAGGTATAAAATATATATTGTAGATCTGAATTATGACCATTAAACTAAAAAAGGAATTTTACAGTTATGGCTGTGCTTTTTTTTTTTTAAATGTGTTATACATGTAATTCCAGAAATGAAGCCAGAATTCAATATGAACTGTAGCGCATAAACAAGCCAGTTGAAAAAAAATTTAAGCTAAAAGCCAATGTATTGAATACAGAATTTAGTTGAAGCTTTATATGCAAAAAACATTAAAAAATAAATAATAATGCATGTTATATGTCAGTACACATATTTTATTATCCTTTGTTTTACAATATAAAATTTCTAAACAAAAAAAAAACAAAAAGTGAAAGGATAGAGAAAGAGAAAAATCAAAATTATTTGATTTTGATTACATCATCACTCCCACATTCTTAAAACAATATACATACATATATGCATTATTAATTATAGGAGAAGTACATACATCTAAAAAAAATGCCCAAAGGATAATGAATATATGTATGTGTGAATAACTATAACTTTGTATATACACTAAAATGCATGTACATATAAATTTTTAGATAAAATATATGAAATGCAATTGTGTGAACGTAATGACAAGTACATGACTGAGTTAATTTGAGTTCATAATATTCTTGAATAGGTGTATCACACAGATTTACTTGGTATTAATTTTCATATATACATTACATACGTATATACGTACATATGTATGTACATATATTTTGTAAATTTAAAGCTTTAAGTTTGTTGTTATTGTTTGTTGGGTAAAAAAAAACATGAAGAATTTAAGTAAAGTTGATATTTTACATACCCGAAATACACTATATACTTATACTTACTTAATGTGTTTGGAATTTTACATTGCACACACATAATTCCCATATACATACATACATTTACTATACAATATACTTAGAAAGTTAAAATGTAATTTCAACTTATCCTCATATATGCAAAAAAAAAAAAAAAAAAGGACTAAGATTAATGTAAATATCATCATCATTCGTGTATCATTATTACTTACAACACATATCTCTATTATATTTTATACATACATATGTACATAAATATATACATACTAGTATTTTGTATCTTTATCTTGATATATTATGTATAACAAGGTATAAAATGCAATTTTATGACAAAAACAACATTTTGTAATTAAATTTTGAAAATAAATAACTTCAAATAAATATTCAGATAAAATTATTATATCAAATATAGAATATTATATATACATATACATACATACATACATATATACATGTAATATTTATTATAAAATACCAGAGGATATTAAGATAAGAATGGAAAATTTTCAAAAAAAGGAAATTAAGTATGAAAGTGTAAAGTTATGAAGTTAACAACAGTAAAAGATATTATTTATATTGTTTGTTTGTTTTTAAGTATGTTACGTTATATTCGCATACATATAAAATATTATAAATAATAAATTTAAACATTCAAAGTATATTTAAAGTATTTAAAAAGGAATTAAATTTTAAATGTACAATATTTAAATAAAGCTATCAAAAGAGCTAAAGAGGAAAGAAACATAATACAAAATTTTTTGAAAAAATTAAAAAGAAAAATACTTTAAAAAACAAAACTTAGAATAAAATAATTTAATCGTAGTATAATAATAACACAAAAGATACTTTGCATATTATTTTAAAGTGCTGACAAAATGAAATTATTATTTTAATAATTTCTTTTAAAGATAAACTAGGATTTACAAAAGGATTTAATGATAATGATTTAAGTATCCAAAAAAAAGTTCGTATTAGAAGAAAAATTATGTATTTAGAGAAGAAATTTATATGAAAATTCATAATGTCCTTATTATGTATATGTAAGACATGTCTTTATTTTATATGGCTTTGTATAATTTAAAAAAAAAAACAAAATCCTATACGAAACAGGCCCTGGCTGAAATTCAGCTGTGTTGCCTGCACTAATGATGATGACGATAAATTACATTTTAGTTATATCATCTGAGTATATGAATCCTTAAAAGTAGACTCAAATACAATTATTATCCTTGTTTTTATCAGTTTCATAATATTATTTTCTTTTTCCTCAATTTCACATAAATTGAATTTTCTTAATTTTTCATTTCTGAAATTCTGTGTAAATATTTTTACAATTGTAAGTCAATCGACAGTTATCATTTTAATGAAAAAGGAAATTGTATAGTATTTGTAATTGAAGAGGATAAATCTCAGTTGTCATCTCTTTTTTTTTTTTCATTTACTTGTTTTTCATTACTTCCAGTCATGTTTTTTTTTTATTCCTAGAAACAAAAAAATTTTTTTTTTAATTCCTTCCTTAAATTTTCCTTTTTCACTTTATTTCAACTCTTCTTAAAAAAAAAAAAAAAAAATATAACATTGTCTGTCTGTCTAATATTAATATCACCTTATATCCTTTTTTCTTTATATTATTGTTCTTTACTTTTCCATACTTATCTTTTTGGCAACGTTACAAAACCAAACCAAAAGTGGTAGCACTTTAATCTAAAAAGTACCTTTGGGTTACATTTCTAAAGTGTTGTACTTTGTAAATAAGTATTTCATGAGGCAACAAAAAAAAAAATTAATTTTTTTTTTTCGTCTGATGTTGTTTTTTTTTTTTCATTCATTCATTCAATCTTTTTAAAAGTTGTTAGAGAAAAAAATAGAAAAAGAAAAAATGGAAAAAGATTTAGAAAATGGGTTACTACAAATTTATTTTCGAAATTTTTGTATACATTTTTTATAAGGATGATTTTGTGATGCTCTGTAGTGAGTAAATAGTTTTAGGAAATGTTAACTACTTTCGTGCACTATAAAGTTACCTATTTGTTGATACTTTAAAAATGTAATTTGAAAACATTTAAAAAAAAAATAATAATAATTCAACTTCGTTTTTCTTTTCTGTGCAAAGTTACAATGGAAAATCATTTTTTTAAAAAACAAACTGTACATTGTATATTAAAAGTGGAAAAAAAATTCATTTTTCCACATAAACAAAACTTTATTTATATATATATGTATATGTATGTGTGTATGACATATATACCTTTTTTTATAATATACATACATATGTACATATGTATGGAGAAGAAATTTTGGTATATGTACAAAAAGTATGCCTTAAGGTGATTTTACTGGATTTACATTTATATTTAGTTTTTTACCCACAATTTTATTATTATTTTATTTTATTTTTATTTTTTTGCTTTTTTTCTTCCTTTTTGTAGGTCAATAAAATAATATGGTAGATGATTTCCTGTTTTTCTCTAAATTGTTTTTTTTTTAGTTTTTTATATTTACCTAGTTCGTAAAAAAAAAAAGAAAAAGAAAATCTTTTTTTTTTACATTTTTACTCGTAAATCCTGTTTTTGTTCCTTTTCTATAATTTTAACTATTTTCTTTTTTTATCCTTTTTTTTTTATTATTATTTTTTTTTTTTTGTTGATTAAAATATAGTGAAAAGAAATTTTGTATTTTTACTTTCCTCATAAATTTATTCTATTGTTAATAAGAATCGTCTAATAGGAAATGTGTTTTTTTTTTCTGTATGTATATACGTATTCAACATACATACATACTTTAAGGATTTTATAATCTTAAAAGTTTCGGTTATTTTTATAAAATTTATTTGTTTATTGTACCTTAGCTAGAATATAAATTTTTTTTTTGTTTATCCAGTATCAAAGAATACGTATGATAATAACACACAGGATAATTTACATTTTAACTAAATTATATAAAAAGAAAAAAAAAATATGTAAAAAAAAAAAATAAGATTTGTAAACATAGCAGATATGTACATAAAATGCTTTTATTGAATGACATCAGCAAATAATAGAAAATTTTATTTTATAAATTGTTTACGAATAAAATAAAAATTTTAGCTTTAAATTTATTTTAAAAATAAATAGGAAATTAAATTTTGTTTTCTTGTGTGGCATTTTATTATTATAAATTTGTATTTTTAGATAATTTTCATGTGAAACATTTTCCTTAATTGATTTTGGCTTTTCTTGTGATTAAAATTGAAAAGAATACAATAAACCTTCCACGTGATATATTTTTAGAATGCCTCACACTTTTATCTTTTTTTTTTCACATTTTTTCTATGATTTCTATTTTCACATTTCTAAAAAATTTCTTTATTTTTATATAGAAATTTAATTAACTCAATTTCTTTAATTATAATGTTTTTTTATAAATTTTTTTGTTACAGATAAAATTCTTAAAAACCAAAGAAGGTACAGCTATGGTACAAATGGGTGATTCAGTTGCAGTTGAACGATGTGTACAACATTTAAACAACATTCCCGTTGGAACAAATGGAAAAATTCAAATAGCTTTTTCAAAACAGAATTTCCTATCAGAAGTTATAAATCCGTTCAGTCTTCCAGATCATACACCAAGCTTTAGAGAATATACAGGATCAAAAAATAACAGATTCCTTTCACCTGCACAAGCCAGTAAAAATCGTATACAACCACCGAGTAAAGTAAGTTTTATTCTTTAAATTCAAAATTACAATTAAAAATAAAGCCTATAGCTTAATAAAACATTTTAACAATTCATTGTATTTTTTTTTATTTTTGTCATAATTTAAATTTCGCCTTTTTTATATTTCAGATTCTTCACTTTTTCAATACACCACCCGGTTTAACTGAGGAACAACTGATAGGAATTTTTAATATTAAAGAAGTACCCCCAACATCGATACGAATGTTTCCATTAAAAACAGAACGTTCATCATCGGGCCTAATTGAATTTCCAAATATTGCACAGGCTGTACTAGCGATCATGAAATGTAATCATCTGCCAATTGAGGGTAAAGGTAAGGAGAATTTAATTCTCTTTTTTTTTTAATAATATCTTTAATATCTTTCGTTTCTTGAATTTCTGTTTTTTTCTTAGCCTATTTATCTTCATGTCCAAAAAAAATTACATGAAATAAATTTTTATTATAAAGGCAAATTTAAGAACAGAAAAGCATGAACATTTTATATAAATATAAAAAATTTGTGTATACACTGCATACTAAGTACCTGAAAAAAAAAATATATAGTTAAATTATAACCTACTGAATTTCCATTCCATATCGCTGTGTACTATCTGAACAGGTGATTTTTTTCCCAATTTATTTAATTTATCAGAACCTCTGTTTACCATTCTTGTTTGCACTACCATTCAATTCTTTATCATTCTTTCACTTATAATCAAGATGGTGGTGGTTTTATACGTTTTTATTCATTCAATATTTTTTGATTTAAATTGCTTGAATAATCGATGATGCTCTTTAAATATTAATTACCACCCTGTATATGTAGCACATATACAAAAGTATATAGGTATATAAAAAATTTGAATGTCGAAATTCTTATGTTTTATGTACACACAGAAAAAAGGAAACTACTTAAATTTTGTATTTATTATTAGAATAAAAGGATATCAATCAACCGTTACCATGAAAATGTCAAGTAATAACATGTTTTAGATTCGGTGTTTTTTTTTTTTTCTTTTTTTTGGAAAATTGACGACCATCGTTGTCATTGTTGAATTATATGTAGTCCTGGTTACATTTTTGATGAAAATGTAATTCGAATTATGGTAATTTTTGTTAGTGGGTGGTAAATACACATTAAATTGAATTTAATATTTACTTTCAATACGCCTTAATAGTTTTCTGTTGTTATTGTACATGTCGAACGTCAGAAACAGTACAATAATTTTAATAAACCAAAGTCGAATATTAATGATATTTTATGTTCTATAAGAATAACTATGGTAATGGTGAGAAGAAGAATAAAATATAATGGTGGTGGTTATATAATTTTTTTAGTAGATGGTGGCTACTACCTTGCTTATATTTTATTGATAGATAAATTTTACGATGTAGGCATTATAAAGTCATTAATTAATTACTCTTCAAAAGATTTTCAAGTTTAATTGAAAGAACTCCAACGTAATTTATTGAATATTTTCTTTGATAAATATTGAAAAAGTATTTTGATATTATATGCTTGATTACGTCTTTTTCATAATTTTGTGGTGATTTGTTTTTAGTTTTATATTGAATTTAGAAGAAATAAATGAAATATAATATAATTGAATTTATGAGTTGAGAAAACTTGAGGTATAAGGAAAAGTTCTGTAGTTTTTTTTTTTCTTAAAAAAATAAAAGAAAAAAAAATTTTCACTTTTTATTTTTGATATGAAATCAAGCCTGTAAATGTAAAATTCACCCACTATAATATGTTGTATTTTCTTGGAGTGACTGTTCAGTTACTTGGAGTATTCATTTGTTACCGATGGCTTCAGTTTTTTTTTTATTTCCTTTATTTTTATTTTCATTTCTTTATTAAATTTTATTTATTTTTTTTAAATAAATCCTAGAAAAAATTATAAAACAAGGCACCTACTTTTTTTTAAAAATCATTTTTTAATGAAATTATAAAAATTCGAAAGATAAAATTAACATTAAAAATGAACGATAAAAATTTTTCTCATTAAAATCGAAAACATCAATTTTATGAACATTATTTTTTTTTTCTCCACTTTTTATGACATGTATACACCACACACAGACACAATAAAGTATCAAGATTCAAGGATATTAAATTGAATGAGTTATTAAAAAAATATTCAACTAATAAATTACCTCACCACAAAATTTTATGATTTATTTTGCTTTAATTTTTATTTTTTATTATTTCTTTTTTTTTTTTTTTTTCATCATAAAATCATCATCATCATCTTTAGGATCATAAAATGAAAATAAAGAATTTTAAATCCTTAAAATTGTAATTTCCTCGCTAATATTTTTATATGTATAAAAAAAAAATTTTTTTCTTAATGTTTAACTAATTTCCTGAAATATTTTTAGAATCTTAAATTAATTTTTTCATCAACATTACTGCACTTATTTTGGAATGTTGATTGTAATAATTTTTATTTAAGAATTTTTTTTACACTTAATGCAAAATTAATTGAAAAATTAATGAAGAAATTTTTATTGCAACCTGTAAATTAATTTGATAAATAAAAAGAAAACAAACCGAAAATAATTTCTATTTTGGTGTTGGATTTTTTTTGTTTTTTTTTTATATAAAAAAAATTGTTCTTCTTAGAAAACAATAAAAATATTAGAAAATTTTATATGAAATTTATTGCTTAGTTATGTTTTGAATGTGTATTTTACTTATATGTACTATATATGTACATATTTTCTATTTCAAAGCGAGCATTTAAACTTTTCTTTAAAAAAAAAAGTGGAAAATAGAAAAAAAAAAAAATTGATACTGAAAGAATGCTAGTGTAGTTACAAACTGTATTTTAATTCTACAAGTAAATCTATTTGAACAACAGTTTAATCCGTAATTTAATCCTTGAAGACAATATATTTTAGTTTTTACATACATATCTCCCATAAGAGCTAAGGAAGCACTAAAAGGAAGAGATTCATGAAAAAAACTTAAAAAAAAATAAAGAAAATATCATGAAAAAATTTAAAAATCCAAGTTACAAACAAAATTTTTTTAGCATGTGATTTGTGCGAAAGTATGAACAATTCCCTTTTTTTTTGCAAAAAAATTCATGAAAACAAAATAAAAACAATGAATTTTCATATACTAGAACCTTTTTTTTTTTATGCAACCTTAAAATGAATATAAGGATAATACACACACTATTTTAGTGAATTTTCATCGCATTGTCATCCATATGATATATGTATGTATAAAAGAGCTAAAGGATTTCCTTTATATGCTGTAAATATTTATATAGTATATTGTTTTTGTATATGTATAAACACATACACATAAATATATAGTAATCTGTTTCTATTCTGTATGCACATAATTGTTTGTATGAGATTTAAAATAGAAGCTTCATGCAATAGAAATAAGCACGAAATTTATTATAGTGATGAAAATCTTTAGTAATATGAAGGATTTATGTTCGTGTACGTTTTAAAAGATTTTTAACAAAATTCCTGTTTATTTTTTTACTTAAAAAAAATTTAAAACATGGCAAAATAGAAAAAAATTGTGTTTAAAATAAAATAAAAGGAATGGGTGGGAAAATAAAAGGTGATGTAGGTGATTATTTTTGACAATTTTTAGAATGTTAATTAAAGTGAATTTTAACTAATTCCCAAAATAAATAAAATATCGAAATCGATAATCAGAATACGGCTAGTCCTTAATAGGTTCTTCGCCTCTGATTTCCGTAGCCGTTGTCGAACCTTGTTTTTCGTCTAGGCAAATCTTTCGGGCTGCTAATCATTAAAACTTTCTGAAGATAGTTAGGGTATCAGCCTATCATCCAAACCTCTGTAGGAGGGCTACAACATTTGCAATTTTTCTTGGATAAGAACCCAAAAATTGCAATACTGGAATGTGGTGAGAAAATCTCCGACAAACTTCACTCTTCCTTTATATTTTTGGTCATACAGTATTTAAAATTAAAATTAAATAAATTCTATTTCTGGTTTTTCCAATAAATTTTCAAAAATTAAAACATGAGAATTTTTTTTCTGCAAGAAAACATTTTAATTTGCAATTCTCTAAAAACAAACTTTACATCATAATTTAAAACGTTTACTGTGCAACGAATTAAGGAATTATCGAAATATGTATAAATATACTTGTATAACAAATTTCGTAATTTTTAATTAAAAGTTTGTTAATATTTAATTGAAAATTTAATATCCATTATGAATATTTTTCACATATGTACATTTTACATACTATATATGATTTTTCTATAAATTTATGTCATTATACATGTACATAAAATTAAATTTTTCCATCCTACACATTCTTATTGCATAATAGTGGCGCCTATTATCCTACTATTAATTACTTATATATTCATACTCAATTTAAAATATAAGCAACAAATTTTTCAATATTCAACTAAATCATAATATCACACATGAAATTCATTTCATAAATTACTAATTGAAAATCATATACATTTCCTGTGTAATTAAAATTCCATCTATATCTCTCTTGTGTTTTTGCCATTTATATTTTCTCTTTGTACTTTTTTTGTTTGTACTTTTTTCACACTTTAACTTTTTTTTTTTTATATTTTTCTTAAAATTCTATGTATCTATCATGAAAAGCAAAAAAAAAACATAAATTTTGAAAATATCTTCGCATATACATTTAAAATATAATTTTAGATGAGTAAAAATTCATTTCGATTGCTTTTTCATTTTAAAAATTTCAAAAAAAAAAAAAACAATTCCCCAAATATAATTGGAAAATTTTCATAAAAACAAATATATTGCGAATGGCGAATCCATGACACAAGGTCACAAATTCGACTCTGTTATGAATATACATATGTATGTAGGTATATAGTATTTCATTTTTTTTTCTATAAATTCAATTATAATTTTAATTTACACCATGAAAGAACATCATCATCATAGAAGTATCATCATTTATTGGAAAAAATTTGAATTTATAGATTTCATATAGGCAAATTATATTTTTATTTTTCATATTAAAATTGGAAATATCCACGAAAATATTTTATTATTTCAATATGAAAAATATTTGAAAAATTATTTTATACAATTTCAAATTCGATATACCTCTATATACTTTTTTTTTTGTTTTTAAATTTTATTTATTAGATTTTCTTGCTCAATAAATTTTACATTTTCATTTTATTTTTTAAAAAATATGAATACTCATTCGATATAAAATAATAAAATTATACTGATTGATTGGATTTGTGTAACAAATCTTCTTTTCTGTACTGTTTTTTTTTTTTAATTTTGATATTATTAAATTTTTGAAAAAACAATATTGAAAATAAGTAAATAAATGAATAAATTTTCATGAAATGCTTATTAGATACTGTGTACATATATGTTCATATAATTTCAATGCATATATTCACTTGAAGGATCAGGTAATTTATTCACTACACGGAAAGAGCAAAAGCAAAAAAATAAATATTAAATAAGGTCAAAATATTTGAAGAACTTTAAATTGTGTGTACTCAAATTGAAAAAAAAAAAAAACCAAAAAAAAAAATTGCATAAAAAATTCTAAACATCAGCTACATGAAATTAAGAAAATCGTGACCTCATTTCACCATCCATCATCATCATCATCGCATTATATCACCGTTGTCACGTCACCATCATCATCATCATCGTCATTATAACCAGGCTCAGGTTCTTCTTTGAATTTTATACTATTTGAAGCAATTCCTTGATGGGGTGTACCTAAATGATTTCAATTTAATTTCAACAAGAACTATGCAAATTATGGGTGGCATTATTCAGTTTTATTTTAATATACGGAATATATGTTGTATATGGATGATAGCTGTTTTGCGAAACTGTAAAAGTAAATAGATATATTTCAACAACATTAACATAATGTGTACAATATGGTCTGTAATATATAGGTTATATAAAAAAAGAGACAGAAAGAGAGAGAAAAAAAAGATATTAGAAAATATTTTATGAGGGTGTGAGTGATTAAGTGGGTGGAAAATATTCGAATATAAATTTGAAAATTTATTTTACTTTTACATAATTCAAAAATATAAATTTTTAAAGGTTTGAGGTAAATCAAGACCGAATATTAATTAAGTAAAAGGAAATTATTATATAATATGAATATATGTATGTACATATGTATGTATGTGTGCGATTTTTTTAGAAAATATGTAATATTATGAAATAAATGATTATGATCATCATTATCAGTTAATAATATTATATGACTTGAATTTAATTAATTTAAACTGTGATGATATTTTGGGTTTTGCTGAATCGAAATGAAATTTAAATGGATTTCTAAATGGTGTCATTTAAATAATTATAATAATTTTGATGAAAGTCTAAAACATATTAATTTACTTGCAAAAATACTTTGAACATTTTAAAAAATATTACAAAAATTTTAATTTAAAAATAAATTTGATGATAAACGAACTAGAAAAGGATGAAAAAAAAAAACGAACAAAAACAAGAAGTAAGCTTGAACAATCGATTATTAAAAAAAAAAAAATTTTTTTGTTACCATGGATCTTAGGACTTCTTAGGAATTTTTTGCATATTTTAGAAAATTTTTACACACGTATTGTAGATATAATAAAAACTATTTTAATATTTATATAATTTATTAAAATAATATATTCAATTCATAAATTTAATTTCCATGAAAATAAATTATATATTACATTTTATGTTCTTCACATTTCCGTAAATTAATTTACAAGAATGAAAGGAAACCCAAAAAATCATGTAACATAAGCCACAACATTAACCATTCATTTATTTAATTTTTTTTTCTTTTTTTTTTTTTTTTTTTTGAATATCAATATTTTATTCTACTTTATTTCATTTTAAATATTTTTAATTTTTTTATTATTTAAATTTTTATTTTTTATTATATTATAATTTTCATATGCATATTGCACATATAAGTCATATACACTTGATATGATATTTCCTCTTATGTCATACATACATGTTTTTCATGGTAAATTAATTTCTTTTCCAAAAATGAAAAAAACATACGAAAAAATAAAAAATAAAAAAGTGAAAAACTTAACTGAAAGTGATTTTTAAAAAAAAAATTATTTATAAATTATTCACTAGACCATGAACAGAATACCACATTATTTTTTTTCCATTTAAAAATTATCATCATTATTTATTTTTTCATATTTTTTCTTTTTTTTCATAATATATAATTTTTAATATTTTAAAACTGTAAAAAATTAATAATAGCACAAAATGAAAAAAAAAAAAACAAACAAGTGTAATATAAAATCCATTATCATATCATCATCATTATCATAAAAAATTTATTAAAAAAAAAAAAAAAAATAAACGCAAAATAAACGAAAAACAAAAAACAAAATGGTAGTAATTTTCTTTTTCAATGCTCTTTAATTTACATTGCATTGTTTTAGTTTCAATTTTTATCTCGAAATTTTCATTTGAAAAAAAAAAAAACAAAAAATAACAAACATAAAAAATTAGTGAAAATTGTGCTAACCCATCAGGTAACTTACACAAGGTACATATATTAAATTTCTCTTTCATGTATGTATCTGTATGTACATATATAAAACATTCAGTGATCACAAAACGCATCATAAAATTATGAAAACAAAAAAAAAAAAGTGAAAAAAAATAATATATATATTTTATCATCGCTTTCACCTGGAATTTATTCAAGTAGATAGTAGGTACATATTTTTAGATGAAAACTTTTATAACAATTTTTCTTTTTTTTTTGATTTTTTAAAATATATATTTTTCTAAAAGTTATAATGATTATATTATATGATGATGAGCATTTTAGTTTCTATAGGTAATATAATTTTTTTTTTTTTTGTTATGTTTTATTGTTCTTCTTTTTTTTTCCAACAATGTGAAAAAAGTACTCATGGTAAAAGTGGCTATAGTCATCGAAAATTTTTTCATATATTTTATTAAATGTTACCATTATTACTCATGCAAAAATAATAATCATTAAAAAAAATAATCATAATCATGAGCATCATCTGAAAAATCTAAAGTGTAAGAAAAATTATACAGATACAAAACGAATGTAAGAACTATAGATCAGTAGAGCGTATTATAAGAGTTTGTTTTTTTTTTTTGTTTTTTTGTTTTTTTTTTTTTTTTTGTTTTTTTCAATGGAAATGGAAAAAAAAAAGTAAAAGTGCTTAACAAGTTTTTAATAGTTGCTATATTATTAATAATTAAGTTTTTTTTTTTATTTATTTGGAAAAATTTTTGTTGAAAAAAAAAATTATTTTCAATTAAAAATGTTTTGCCTGGAAGAGTCCTTGTTAGTTTAGAAAAAGTTTCATAGTTTTGAGAAACTATAAGTAGTAGTATTAGTTTGAATGTACTCATAATTTAGAGCTTTAATTCAATTTAACAAATCTGATTTTTTTTTTTTTTAAATTAGTAAAAAACTTGTTCTATATATTAATTATCATACGTGATTTTGTGGGAAATTTTTTGTAATTTACAAAAACAAAAATATTTTTACTTCAGAAAATTATAATTTGAAATTGCTCACCTTAAAAATGTCAGGATTTTTGTGATCGTTTACACAAAAAAAATTTTTGAAAATTTAATTTGACGTTTTAATTTTTCTTTACGCTATGGAGATGGAGATGACAATTATTATGACAATACATTTTAGAACTCTAGACATTGTTACTTAGACTTAGCATCGATATGATATTTAAATGTTTTGAAACTAACCCAAACTCAAAAAATATTTGAATTCTTGAATTGTGTGTTCTTAACTACACTATCTCTTCAATAAAGCTTTTATCAACATTCTTATTTTCCTATCCATTTTCCATCTATACATGCGCCAGCGATATGCCAAAGATGGTGAATGAATCTTTCTACGTTGTGGCACGTCAATAAAAAAAAATAATTTTACTAAAGTGAAAAGCATAATAAATAAGACCCTCTTATTCAGTATGGTGAATAAAAAATTATTTAATGTGTTTTTCCCTAAAATTGAACATAAATTAGAGAAGAAATCTTTTTCTTAATTTATTATTTTTTTTCTTTTTACTAATGGAAAATAAATTAGAACTTACAAATAAATTTTCATCCGTATACACTAAGAACATCTCTACTTTATTATATAAAATAAAAGATAAGAAAAAAAAAAAAAACAACGCATAAATAATATCTCAAAAAGATTCTCATCCTTCACAATTCACATAATTTATACATCAAACTTTTCATATAAATAATTTTTTTTTTTTACTTTTTTTTCTCTCTTGTGAAAAATATCTAAATATATAAAAAACGTAAAAAAAAAAAAAAAGAATTAAATCATGACTCATTCTCTAATTCTAATCATTGTTTATAGAGATACATACATCATTAATCTTTCTATTTAATTGCTTTTCAAAAAAATTTTCATTCAACATAAATCAATTGAAGTCACTTTAGAAGAACAAAAAATTAGGCAAAAAAAATACAAAAATTTTGTTTTAAACTTTATAAAAACATCGGAAAAACAAAAGAAAAATTTTTAAAAAAAAAAATGAAAATAAAAAATCAGAAAAACACAAAAAAAAAAACAGAAATTCTTTATTTTATGAATGAAAATTCTCTACTCCAATCATAAATTAAATATAGTTTTCTCAGACATCAATTAATTTTCTGAAACAAAAAAAAAAAATATATTAGGTATTTGTTTTTTTTTAGAAATGATTTTTTTTCGATTTTTGTTTTTGTCTTTGAATGTTTTTTTTTTGTTTGCAAACAACAAAAAAACTTTATTAATTTAATGGACGAAAAATATATAGACTTCAAACTAGATACATGAATTTTATTTTTTTTTTTTTGTTGGTTTTTTTATCATTTTGGCAACATAACAAAATTTTTCATGTGATATAGTTAAAATGAAGTGAAATAAAATTGAATAAAAAACATGGAAAATAGAAAAACATTTTTAAAAAAAAAAAAACAATAACGATATATTGAAAAATAAACATTGATTTTGTTTTTATAGGTGCAGGTTATCCCGTAAAAAACTTTCAAAAATTGTTATTTATTTTGTTTTTTGTTTTTTTTTTTTTAGAAAAAAAAAACCCGTGTACATTAATAATATTACGCTGCGATTGTTTGAATTTGAAACAAATTCAATTTGAGACCAATGCAATGAAAAAACCGTGATTTATTTTCTAATAAAGTTTTTCGTTTGGTTATTTTTTTTGTTTTTTTTTTTTTTAATTTATTTATGTGTGGAATAAAAATATTGTTTTAAAAACACAATACAATGTTTTACTTTATTTCGATTAAGTGTCAATTTCAGAATAGAACTAAAAATATAAAAAAGAAAGAAAGAAAAAAAAAGCAAATAAATCAATTTCTAATACAAATGTTATATTTTTTTTTATTTTTGCTGTTATAGAAAAGTTTCAATTTAATATTTTTGTACTGTAGTGTTGTATGAAAGTTTGAATTGTTCATATTCAAAAAAAAAAAAAAAAAAAACAAGATGGCAATAAGCAACAAATACAAGGATATGAAATAGTTTTTGAAATGAGAATTATTTAATAATTTTAAAATTTTAACTTGAAAGAACTGAATCACAGCATTTCATGCACTAAAAAATAATAAGAAAAAATGTTATATTTTTCATGATTCCCAAGGTTTGAATTTCTTGTTTATGTGTTACTTTTTTCTTTTTCTTAAAAAATCATAAAACATACAAGATAATTATATAGAAGAATTTTAATTTTTAGTTCATGGAACTCTGAGATACAGCTTTTCTAAAAAGGAAAAAAAATTAACCATTTCCATACAAAATGTATAATAAACAAATAAATTATCTGATAGATTTGTGATTTTCTGAAAAAAAATAATGGATATTCTCATCGATTTTTAGAAAATATTTCGAAAATTGTATGATTATATTAATGAAATTTCAAGGACGTATCTCGAAAGTATCATGTTTAAAATAAGTCTCAAAGTCGAAATCTGTATCATAATTTTTCAATTTTAAAAATTGAATCATGATATAAAGTGCATCATGTACTCGTTTAAGTTTAAAAACTTTTAAAAAAATTAAAAAGCACTCTAGAAAAACTATGATTGATTCTGAAAAAAAAAAACAAATAAAACATTTTTATTTTTCTCTGTGAAAAAAGTAAACAAGAAATTTGTTTTTCATTTTCATTTTATTGAAAATTTTTAACATACGAGTATATGTGGCACAACAATCATCACCACCACTCATATGATGAATTTTTATTTTTTTCGAATTTCAAAAATATTAATATAAATCACTTTTAGCAGGATGTAACGTAGCATAATAAAAAATATATATATAAAAACTCACAACGATTAAAAAAAAATACATACATAATAATTGCAAAAAATAAAAATTGATATATATTTTTTTTTTTTTAAATGAAACATAAATTTGCATTTTCATTATTCACGAAGTTATATTGAATACAAAAACACACGAAAAACCTTCTTTATGTATTTCAGAACAATTATGTATTTTTTTTTTTTTTGTTTAATTTAAAAATAATAAAAGCAAAAACTTTTTTCGCCACAAAATTTTACTCATTAAACAACCCTCCCCCCCTCTTTTTTTTCATTTCAAAAATAAAATAAAATTGAATAAGAAGTAATAATCGTTACTAAAAAATAGTGTTATTCACCCCAATTTTCTTTACGTTATCATCATCATCATTTTTCTTTAAATTTCCCATATACATTTTTTTTTTCTCACACAACTGTACCTACATACATACATTACAAAAAAAAAAAATCGTAACCATTGCCTATGAAATTCTACAAAACCGAGTTTTATCATTGAAAAAACAAAATAATTTTTTTTTCCCTTTTTTTTTTCATAATATTTACATTTTCACCTTTTTGCACTTTGTATATCATATGAACCATCATAATCTCTCATACTTGATTCTTAAAACAATACAACAACCCAACTATCCTGTGTGTCGTTGTCCTTCCTGGATTATTGTTTGCTTTTATGTTGTATATTTTCTATACATTACATTTATGTTTCTGTTGTAAGTAATTCATCATCATCATCATCATCATCATCATATCACAATTCAACACATCTAATCTTCATCCTCACCAACATCATCATCATTATCATTTATTTATTTTTTTTATTTTTACCTATTCTTTGAGTATGTTGTAAATGTAAATGATGAAAATGGCAGAATTATTGTCTTTTAACGGATTGTGAATATTAAACAGGGCATAAAAAAGCTTTTTTTTTTCTTTTAATTTTGTTGTCATCGTAACGGAAAAATTTTTTATTTTTTTCTTCTTTCACGATAAGAATCTACTCTTATTAATTTCGAAAAAAGAAAACAAAAAAAATGATACAAGAATTTGAAAAAAAAAAAAAAGTACTTTCAATTAATAATAATCTCGTACTTAATGGAAATTTCATGAAATTTTCATTTTTTTTTTTTTTCACAATTTTCATGAAAAAAAAATGGAATTTTTCCTCTTGAAAATAACAAAAAAAAAAAAATGAAGGAAAAAGTTTTTTTAAAAGAAAATTATATTAAATTCTCGAAGGAACATTTTTTTTTTTAATTTTTTACTATTTTTTGTAGAAAAAAAAAAATAATAAAATATTGCATAAAAACAATTTAAAAACTCAATAGGATTTCGAAATATCCTTTTTTATTTTTTTGCTTTTTTTAACCCCCCATAAGCAAACATAAACTCAAAGATTAATATAAAAATTATTCAATTTCAGTATGTGTTTGATGGGAATATATAGGTACATATACATATGTACGTATACATGAATGTAACAAGATACAGTTGTTATGTGTATTTGTTATTTCAGTTCTGTCGATGATGTGGTCATGATAGTCCTTTTCTCTTTTTAATTATGACTATTTTGTGACAAAATATAAATTGTAATAAAATACATAAAAGCAGTAAATTTCAAAATGTTACTATACATATGTATTTCTGTTTGGTACTGTTGTTACATTTATGTTGTAAATTTATGACAAAATTTTTGTGGTACCTTTTTTTTTTCTAAAAAAAAAAAAAACTTTGTATAATATACATATACATTCATTTAAGTAAATTTTAACTGTAAAAGGCAGAGTAAATGTCAATGTTATAAAATTTAGGACAAAACAAAAAACTGTAATATTATCATGATTAAAATATTTTTATTATTCCCTCCAGGTTATACTATATAGATAGTTATAACCATTTATTATAAGCCTTTTATAACTGTTATATTTTTTCTATATAAACCAACACACACTCATATACATATGTATATGTATATAGATACTTTTTAATCATTGTACATGTGATGAAAAACTTTTAATCTTATGTTTGCCTATACAAATATTATATTAGTTTTGTTCAAATGAAATCAGGATGAAAAGGATACATATTTTATTTTTTCTTGTTTTTAATTACATTTAATATTACTGTTAATATAAAAACTTCATTCATTGTGTGTTATATAGAGAGATTATAAATATTATAGATGAAATTTTATGTTTTTTGTTTGTATATGGATGATTTTTAATTATATTAAAGGTAAAAATGAAAATTGTGTGATTCAAAAGGATCACGAAATTTTGTATTCATTATATGTATGTATAGTTTTGATATACATATGTATGTATGTAGATAGATAAACGGAGATTTGGAATATGAATCTTTGTTTTAACAAACAACAAAAACAAAATACAGAAATTAAAATTAAACTTTTTGACCTTTGAAAAAGTTTTATGAGATTGTTTTTTTTTTTTTAATTTTTGGAGACATGTTGTCGACAAGGAAAATATGTATATTCTTTAAAAAAAAAAAAAAAACCAAATACAACAGAATGTGAATGATATAAATCAGAAAGTTCAAGGTAAATAAAAACAAATCACAGATTTTGAACGAAAATTAAAAAATAAAAATGACATAAAAACACAAAAAAAATGACACAGGAATATGAGAGTTTAAAAAAAAAATTTAAATAATAAAAACTGTCGCTGTGAACTGTTGGAAAATTGTTGATTTGTTTTTGTACAAAAAATTTAATAATTAATGATTGAACAAAAAAAAAAAAACTCTACAAGATTTTTCATTTATAATAAATTCAGAAATTAGAGTGTGGTTATAGAATTTAAAAAAAATCTTCTGGTTATAGAATTGGTCCTTGAAACGTTGAAGGTTATCTAATTTAAAAAAAAAAAAAACAAAAACTTCTTTACTGGCTTTGAATGTAGGCACAAAAAAAATTGTTTTTTATAATGTAAAGTTTGCTATTTATTCTTAGTATAATATCTAACTTTTTTAATTAAAAAAAAATATATATATATATAAATGAATAAGGACCTTTGAGATTGAATTTCATTTTTATTGCTCAAATATCTAAAAAGTCTTTATCTGTAGTTATTAGTTTATAAACTTTTAGTTTTAAGTTTCTAAATTTTTCACTTCTATTCAAAATGACAAATATGATTATTGTTTTTAATTAATTTTTTCTAATTTTTTTTTTTTATTCTTTCTTTTTTATTTTTCAAAACAGGAACAAAATTTCCATTCATCATGAAATTATGTTTTTCATCATCAAAAAGTATGAACGGTGCATGGAATAATGCAACAAATGAAGGAATGGTTGAAAAAGAAAATGATGTAGAATTAAAACAAGATAACAATTATTGAAGTTTTAATAATGATAATGTAAAAACAAAGAAAAAAAAACAAATAATGATAATAAAATAATAAAAACAAAATATTTAAAAAAAAAAAAAAAAAAAAAATTAATAAATAAATAAATAATATTTAAAATATGCTATACAATTATTGAATAAATTAAAAAAAAAACAAAAATAAATTAAGTAAAGAAGAAAAATCAACAAAAAAAAAAATAAAATAAAATAATTAAAAAGAAAATAATTTAAAATACAAATGATTTAAATTTAGTTCTCCAACTATGTTGAAAATTACTTATTAAAAAAAAAAAAATAAATAAATAAATACATTTTTATTTGAGTTTTGTTTTTTTTTTTATTGATGTAATTTTTAATTAATTTTTAAGAATTTAATTAAATAATAAATATTTTGTTAATTTAATTAATTGTAAATTGCAATAATTGAAAAATAATAATAATATTAATAATAAATATAATAAAAAACGTACTTAAAAATTTTACAATTGAAAACTTACTCTTGCAATGTTAATTAAAATTTTTTTTTTTTTAGTTAAGTTTTAATTTAAAAAAAAAAAAAAAGAAGTAAACAAAGTTGTACAGTATCTGATACGTGAATTATTGATATGAAGAAGATAAAACAAACATATACACAAAATTAGAGACCAAAAAAATCCCAAATAGGTGAAAATATAAAAAAAAAAACGAAAAAAAAAGTAATGAAGTAGAAAAATAATTTTAAAAAAAAGTAATTGAAAAAAAAATTAAATACTATTACGCTGATAAAAAAAATAAAATTAATGTAGATTAAATATTTTCATTTGACAATACATTAGAAAATCTTTGAAAAAAAAATAATTAAATAATGGAATTATACAATCGAAACAAAGAAATTGTGGACAAGGAATTAAAACAAAAAGGAAAAAAAAAAACAATACACAATAAAAATAAAAACTAATACTAGAAATATTTACTCAAACACAACATTGAAAAAAATTGAAAAAAAAAAAAAAAAACAATAAGAAAAATTTATGATTTTATTGCGAATAAAAATTTTCATACTTAAGCTAATGCACATTAAAAATTGAGAAAAACGAAGAAAACAGAAAAAAAAAACAACAAACAAACAACAACTATAAATTATTTAATCAATTTGAGAAAAAAAAAAACAAAATAACAACAAAAAAAACACATTATTATATCGACACACAAACATACATATTATAATTATAAGAATTTAGTGATTTTAATTGTAATTAAAAATTTAAAAAACAAAAACAATTAAAAAAAAAACCAATAATAATTGTATTTCTAGAAAAAAAAAAAATTAGATATTAAAAATCAAGGTAAAAAAAAATAAAAACTTTAAAAATACAAAAATCAATAAAAACTTTTCTAAATAAAAAAAAAAAACATATGAAGTCCAATTAATTATTTATAAATTAATTTATAAATACATGAAAAAACAAAAACAAATTTGATAATTTAAAAAAAAAAGTAAAAGACATTAAAAAAAAAATTAAAGTAAAAAAAAAATTTTTTTTTTTTATATTATTATACTAATTTGTAATTTAAACTAATTACTTAATTAATAATTTAATTTTAATGAAAATTCATATACATATTATAATATAATTAAAAACAAAATAAATTGTATGAGATGCTATTTACATTAATTAATTTTATTGTATTTCTTCTGTAAAAAAAACAAATAAATAAAAACAACAACAACATTGTATGTATATCATTTAATAATAATAATAATTGTAATTTGTAATATTAAATTTTTATTTTATTTTTTGAAACTAATTAAAAACTTAATGTGTAATATATTAGAAATAATTTTTGAAAAAAATAAAATAATAATAATAATAATTTAAATTATAATTAATTTAAAAAAAAAAGAAAAAATATATCTTGTTGAAAAATATTTTAATTCAATTTTTTATTATATTTAATTGAAAAATTTTAAAACTAAAACAATTTTTTTTACAATTGAAAAAAAAAAAAAATAAAAAATAAAAAAATAATAATTAATAAAATTAAAAAAAGAAAAAAAAATACATACTATATCAAATTTTTAAGTAATCTAATATTTGTAATTCATTAATATCATTAATTTAATAGAATAAAGTAAATAAATTAAAAAATAAAAAAATTTTAAACTAAATTAAAAAAAAAAACAAAAAAAAACAAGAATATCATAAAATTAAAAAAAAAAAAAAAAGAATTATAGGAGCAACAAAAAAAAACAAGAAATTGAAAATTCAGCAATATCGAATGAAACCATATCAAATTTCAAGAAAAAAAAAAAAAAAACGATACAAGAAAAATTTAAATTACAAAATTACTATTATTAATTTTGAATAGCTTAAAAACGAAAATTATATTGAAACAAAATAACAAAAAAACATACATATGTTACAAATTAAATTATAAAAACAAACAAAAAAATCTACTTTTTAATATTGTTTGTAAATACACTTCTTTTTTTTTTTTTGTATGTTTAATTATTATTTAATTATTATATTGACAATTTTGCATTAAAAAGCAACAATCGAAAACTAATTAATGCATAATTATTTTATTAGATTGTTTAAATTTTAGACGAGAAAAAAATAACATATGAACGTTTTAACGAAATGCTTTAATAAACTTTTTTTTAAAATTGTACCGTTACTTTTGAAGATTTTCAAAAGAAATTATTTGGAATAATTCAATAAAAAAAACTGCACGTTCAATATAATAATAAATGACTTGAAATTTTAAAATTAGACACGAAACTACGTGATTGAATGTATATAAGGTAAAAATGCAGATCCTTTCAGAAAAATACAAAACGAAGAACAAGTTATTATAGTAATTCTTAATTAAACTAAAATTAAATTTTCTATGTAATAAGGTCCTGTTTTAAATTTTATCATTTGCAAGCAGATTACGTTGGCAGGTTTTTGATATTAAAAATTACTTGAATCGAAATTTTTATTTTATTTTTTCTTTTTTTTTTTTTTTTTTGAATTTCATTGGAAAAAAATTCAAAATTAAAAAAGGCTTGCATGGGTCAAACATTTTTTTTTCAAGCTGCTCCGCCAAAAAAAATCGAATAACAACTATTTTTGTTTTTCTCAAATTCACACCAAATAATTAATTATGTATTAATTAGTTTTCACTTCGCGAAAAAAAAAAGAACATACAAAAAAAAAACTTGTTTGAATTTTTTTTGTAAATTTTTACGTTATTTTGTTTAATTTAATTATTTCATCCTTTTAAATTAAATTGTTTATATTGTCATGCAATTTATTTTAATTATTACTTAATTAATTTTATTATTAAAACGAAATTATTATTTTGTAAGAAAAAATCTTGTTCAAATTTTTTGAAACCAAAAAAAAAAAAAAAAAAACGAAATTTATGATAAATTTGACTAAGTAACAATTTTTGACAATTTTTAAACAGCTGTAAGATTTTTAGTTTATTTTTATTTTTAAATTTAAATTTTGTTCTTTAAAAAAGAAAAATTTTTTTTTTAGTCTATTTAAATGTTACAGTATAATTTATATTAATTAGTTTTTTTTTTTATTATTATTATTATTAGAATGATTGCTGCAATTATTTTTCTTTGAAAAGTTTTTAGTTTTTTTTTTTTTAGTTTTGTTTTTAAAATTATCGTTTTTGTTTTATATTTCTGTAATTATTATCATTAAAATTATTATTATTATATTATTCATTATAAATAAATGACATTTTGTTGTAGTTGAAATTTAGTTTTTTGTTTTGTTTTTCTGTTATTGTGTTTTTACTTTTATTTTGAAGAATTGTAGTTTTTTTTTTTTTTTCATTTTTATACGTTGTTTTTCAGATTAATTTCTTAATGTTTGCAATTTATACTCTTTAAGTCTTCAATTTTAGAATAATTGCATCTTTTTCTTTATTTTGAAATTCAGATTTTTTTTTTTTGTAAATTTATTTAATATTTAAGCCTGTGTAGACTCTGGTTAAGCTATATGAGAGAAATTAACGATGGTAATTAGAGCTTAATTGATACATAATTTATTTCTTTACACGTTTAAGCTAATTAAAAAAGCTAACTTGCATAGTTTGCATATAGCTAAATAACCTAAAACTTGAAATATTTTATGCTTAGCTAATTATAGTCTGCGATCGGCTTTAAAGCTGTTATAATTGTAAAAATCAATAAACTTTAATGTGAAATTGAATTTTGCAAATGTATTATTAGATCCCAGTGATCCTTTTTAAAAACATATAAATGATGCCGTTTATTCTGAATTAAATGATTCAAGATTGAATCAGTTTTCAATAATTTGCTTTTGTTTTTATCATTTTATTTGATTTTTTATTTTTTTCTTTCATATGAATTTGAAAAAATATGATACAATAAAAAATCTAATATTGAAAGATCCTGAAAAAATTACATATCGTTAATAATAATTTTAAAAAGTATTAATAATCTCTAAAAATGCAAGAGGAAAAAGGACGAAAAAAAAAAAAGAATAAAGTAATTAAATAAAAAGAACGAAGTTTCTAAAAAAGATAATAAATAATTAATTTAAGAAAAAGAAAATTAAAGTGTAAACAAAATAAGAAAAACTTGATATAGTTTATTATAGAATAATTTTCCAGACGGTATTTTATCGAAGATATTAGTATTTAAAAAATAGTCCATAAATATGTTTTCTATCCCCACATAGATTCCCTTAAATTCTCATTTTTCTTGTTAAAATGGACTATCACTTGTTATGTAATTCCAAAAAAAAAAAAAAATAATAATAATAATTTTAAAAAATAAATAAATATTAGTTAATTTATTTTAAATTTCTAAAATCATCGACTGCCTTTTTATTTTAAAAAAAGTTAATTTCTCAATTTTTTCGTTTTTAAAACACAAAAAAAAATTTTTTTTTTTTGAATAACAAAAAATTTAAAAAAAATAAAAATACTTTAACCATATCATTAAATAAATTTAAAGTGAAATAATAATTAATACATAAGTCTTTAAAAAAAAAAAAAACCTAAAAACAAGTTTAAAAAAAAATGTATTTGCTACTCGCTGTATAAAAAAAAAAAATAAAAATAAATAAAAAAAAAATATCAATACACCCGCCGGATATAAAATAAAATAAATATAAAATATTAATTTCAATGTTTTTGTTTTTCTAATTAATTATCATTATAATTAAAAAACAAACAAAAAAAAAATACTATCAAAAATATTTTATGCAAAAATTTTACTTTTTTAAAAATACTTGAATGTGATTTACTATGAGAAAAAATAAATAAATAAAAAATACATAAACTATGTAGTTTTTAAAAACGAATTATGTAATTAAGTAAAAATAAGAAAAAAACACAATTATTTGATTATATTTTATCTTCAAATACAAAAAAGTAGAAAAACAAAAATTGGTAAAAAAAAATACTTAATTAGTTATAAAAATAATAACAAATAAAATAGAAAAGAAAAAAAAAAACACATCGACTCTTATAGTTTTCCAAGCATTTTAAATGTAATTGAAAAATAAAAACCAAAAAAAAAACAATACTTATTCAACGGTAAATGAAATTTGAAGCTTAATGTGAACAATTTAATTTTCGAATATTTCGATCATTTTTATTTTACTTTCAATTAATTCATATCGAAGATAAGTCATTCATGTCAGAGATTTCGATCGAAATGGACTTGAAATCGAATGGAATTCATATCGATCAAATTTAAAAATCGATGTTCCATTGAATTCATTTCGTACGATATTTCGATGTTATCGAATTCTAAAACCTCAAATTCCGTTTTCGAAATTTCAGTTCAGAAGAAATCTATGATATGGGTGAATATAAAATAAATTTTTTGTTATTTTTACCTTATAAAATTCTCAAAAAAAAAAAAAAATTATATAACACTAAAAATTCTTTTTGTAAATTAAAAAAAAAAAAAATAAACTGTTTATATCGGCCTAACAAAATCAATTAAAATAATTAATCAGCATTCAAAAGATTGAACTGATTTTTATCGTTAATTTTTCTTTTTTTAACTTGTTTTAAAAAAAAAAAATACAATAGTTTAAAGCAACGAAACAAAAATTAAAAAATTAAAAGAAAAATAAACTAACTATTATTTTTAGATATATCTTCTTCTTTTTTTTTTTTTTTGCTAATTAAATTTTTTCTCTTCATAGTTTTCTACATACTCATTTTTATAATTTGTTTCAAAAAAAAAAAATAATAATTAAAAAATTTACAAAATTTCGGTAATAGGTATATTATTCAGAAATTAATTATCAATAGTAGAAAATTGTATATCTACATGACAAAAAACAAAAAAAAAAAATTACTTAAAAAAAAGTATTTAAAAAAAAAAAGTATATATATCAAATTACTACAAAAATTATAAATTTAATGAAGTAAAGAATACAAAACGTATTTAAATCTAATTATAGCTAATATATGTAGGAATAGATCATTATTATATAATATATATGTATATTGTGTCAATTTATATCTCTGTTTGGTGTTAAATAATAATTGAAAAAAAAAAAAATATTTTAAAAACAAAATAGGAAAAAGAAATGTTCTTGTAGGAAGAAGGAAAATGCAAAAAGAAAAAAAAAATTTTTTTTTTTTTTTTTTGAATTTTTATCCTCAGAAAAGCGACAAAAAAAAATCAAAGTTGAAATTTAAAAAATATTAATTTCCAAATTGAAACAACGTGAATTGTTGAAAATAGATACTCCATACGAAATTGATTTGATATATTATGTGAATTGATTAAATTTTAAAAAACAAGACTACCTTTTCTTTTAGATAATTTTCAATAAACAATTTTTCAAAATATAATTCAAAATAGTTACTTGCAAAAAATGGAATTTAAATTTGTATTAACTAATTTAAAGGCTGATTTTCAACTAAATTCATTAGAACATATTTGACGAAAATAAGCAATCGAATTGAAAAATAGAATTTATTTCTTGCATAAAAACTTTTTGAACTGAGGTAGATTCATAGATCGAAAAGGAAGTGTGCTTACTTTACTACATTTTAGTAAATTTATATCCTAACACATTGCAGACCAGAAATTTTATTTTTACACTAGGTACCGGCTAATCGGTTTAATCTGTCGCTAGCATCAGAATGAAAACCACATGGCTACTAAAACAAGAAATCCGAAAATTCTAGTATAATTGGTCCGTAAATACACAAGATTCAAACATGTCCCTTGTAGCCTGGTAAGGGTCTCAAAAATGAAAATAAATAAAAATCACATAACCTTATGTAACCTCTATCAGCGCAACCTAAGATTTTACTTATCATGAAGGATTTTAATAGTTGCCAGTAAGAATTGCTTGTTCATTTTCAAATTTCACGAATACATACACACATACATACATACAAGTTATATATCGTATTATCTACTATGTGACCGATATTGTGATTATAAAAATGTTGTGGACGTAATAGAAGCATAGAAATTCATTAAATTCCTGGAATACTTAGTATAATTTTTCTAAACGTGTAAATTTTAATGAAAGAAAAAATTGAATTAATCAACTGCATGCACTTATACTTAACACTTTCACGATAATTGTAATTATATACTTATATACTTAAAAAAAAAAACAAAAAAAAAACGTATGTTGTGTTATTAAATTTTGTTTTTTTTGAATTCTTTTAAAACTGCACCTACATAATTTTATGAAGACAAAAAAAAAAAAAGAAACTAATACATACGAATTTTACATGAAGCATTCACTGAAAACATTTTTTATTCAAATTTAAAAAAATAAAAAAAAAATCAAATTACACATAATAAAAACGAATTAATTTTAAGTCTATAGATACTTTTTTTAATTTTTGTTCTTTTTTCTTTTTTTATAAACAACTTAATAAACATTTTAATACAAAAAAAATAATAATAGTAATAATCACACCTAAATAAATAATCTAAATTTAATATTTGAAAAAAAAAAAAAATGATGTATCACAAAAATATACTACATTATACCTATACATATTGTACTTAAATACACTTAGCTAAAATTATTTTAAATTAAAAAAAAAAAAAAAAGAAATTACAACAAAAAAAATTGCTACAAAAAAAAATGCAAAATAAAACAACAACATTCAATACAGAAAATTACCTATACATATTTTAGATGTGTTACACATTATAAAAATTATCATACATTAATGTATAGGTTATAAACATTACATAAATATACTTATAAGCATATTTGAAAAAAAAAAAAAAAAAAAAAAATTTGCATACATATTTACATAATTATTAAAACAAAAAAAGCAAAAAATTAAAATTATGCTTATTTAATTTATTATTTTTTTTTTTCTTTCAAAAAGAAGAAAAACAATAAAAACAATATTCTTATAGTCAAAACAAACAAAAAACACATAAAACATAATATATGTATGTGCAATGTGAAAATGAAGTAATTTTACTTCAATTAATTACTACATTATATTAGTCAAAAAAAAAAAAAAAAAAAAAAAATTACATAAATATATTTAAATATACTTTTAGAGCTATTATTTAGTAAAACAAAACAAAAATACAAAAAAAATAAAAAATAATTAAAAGTAGAAGACAAAATTAAAACTTTTGAATTTAAAAAAAAACAAAAAACAAAAAACAAAAGAAATACATATTAGAAAAAAAAAATAATATCTTTAAGAGAAAAAATAGAAAAAAAATACTCTATACTTATACATACAAAAAAAAAAAATACAAATAAATATATATATATCATTCAATTATCTTTAATGAAAATTGAAATATAATAGAAAACAAAAACTTAAAACAAAAAATAAATAAATAAATAAAAAAATTCAAAAAAAAAAATAATTGAAAAAAAAAAATAAAACAAAAGATAAACTTATTTGGATAATTAGTAATATTTATCAGATATACATGTGAAAAAATAATAATAATATACATTAATTACACAATAAAAAGACATGCAAAAAAAAAAAAAAACAAAAAAAACGAAAAATACTTGGTTTTTATTTAGTAAAACAAAAATACCTATCACCACCATTAACCACTCATTATTATACTATATCATATTTCCTTTTAAATTTATATCCTTTTCCCATATGAAATGAATTTCTATCAAATTTCAGTTTTCTTTTTTTTTTTTCTTTCAAATTATTAATGGCCCTTAAATTTGCCTAGTAAACCTCGCCTTAACAGATAGAAGTAACCATTTCACTTGAATAAACTTTTCCTTTAATCAGTCAACAGTTAACACAAACAACAAATTTTCAATTACAACAGCAACAACAAGAACAACATCAACAACATCAACAACAACAACAGAAACTATCAAACATAATCAATAATCAGCAATAGAAGTCATGCAATTGATAGATTCGATTAAAATAATCTTTAAATAAAATTTAGAAATCATATTCGTAAGGAATTAAAATTTGATATGTGGAAAAAGAGAGTTGATCTAATTAAAAAAAATTTTATCATCTGTATGTTTTTGATTTATTATTTTTATCAGGTATAATTCGAATTTATGACAGAAAAATACTCACAAGAACTTTAAGTTAATTTGAGTATGACAATGATCTGTATATATTATAGGGTCACTTAGTGAGTATGACAATTCAAACTTATGGGTGGTTAGTTACTACAGAAATGGTTCAAACACGTCCAAGTTCATTCAGCTTTAAATGAGTACTAAACTAATTCATTTGAATTTAGTTTAAGTGTTCTCTTGTTCATTTCTGAAAAGTTTAGCATGGTTGATGGCTTTGCTATGGTTCACATTTTACTTAAAACTGTAGTTGCATTTATGACAGAAAATTAGTTTCGAAAATTCAAAATAACTTATGTAAGTAAGTATATGCTCTCGCTTATCGAACGAACTGTTACGTCCATATAATTCTAACATTATTTTCTTTCATTTTTGGTCTTTATACTTTTTCTTCAATAATTTTTTTTTTTTTTTTTTTATTCAATTAGTATTTGTCTATCAGAATTGAAATATTGAATTTCGAAAATAAATAATCGTATCGATTTAACAAACAATAAATTTTCAACTCAAATATTTTACTTAGTTACAGTTCAGTTAATTTGTCTTTTTCGTATTTTCTCAGTTTCCTTCGATTAACATACATACATACATATTTATATAATAGTACACACCTTATTTTACAATGCTAGAAAAAAAAATGTTCATGTTTTTCCTTGTTTTTTTTTCTGAGTTTTTTAAACCAAAAAGTAAAAAGATGATTTATGAAACAGTTATAAAAGACAGAATTTTTTTTTTTAAAACAAATGTCACCTGTATTTTAATATTTATTGGTATTATGAAAAAAAAAAGGACTTTTGACTTAATAAGAATAAATAACTCCACCAGTAAACTTGAGTAAAAAAGTATAAGCGTTGAAATGTATCGAAAATTTATGTACACGCTACAAAAAAACACAAATCATTTAAGATTGTTTTTTGTTTATGTACTTGCTTACGTATTTGACTTTTTTTTTTTGTTTTCAACAAAATTGTTGACATAGTAGATTTTAAAAAGATATTGTACGTAATACTATTAAAATTAAATTCCTTAATAATAAGAACAAAAAAAAAACAATACCGTAAAATTTCGTTATTGTCTTACCTTGTTTTTTAAATTACAATTTCCTAATATTAAATTCAAAGAAAAAAGAGAAGGCAAAATACAAAAAAAAAAAAAAATACATTTACTAACTTTTACGCTCATAAGAAGAATAAAAAAAGTTTACAAAAATGATAAAAGAAAGTTAATATTGAGGGCGGTTTTAGTGTTGTTTTTACTCTGCCATCACGATGGTAAAATGCTTACACAAACAACACAACACAGATATTTTAAAAAGACTTAATAATATGAATTTCGACTCTTTTTTCCATTCTCTATACTGTTTTTCTGCTCTTCATTTCCTGTGTATTTAAAATATCTTTTTTGTTTTAGATACTTCCTGAAAATTGAAAAATAAAAAAAAAAAATGAAAATTTTCAAGAAAATACAAAAATGAAAAGAAAAATTACTGTTGTATTATATTTGTTATAACAAACAAATTTTCATCTACAGTATCTATCTATATCTATAGTATTAAAAATTCACATAAAGAAGATTATATGTTTTCTATCAGGTAATTGGAAATGAAATTTAAATAAACGGAAACAATAGAGAAGAAAGAAACATGAACAAAATATCTAAAAAAAATGAATTTTGAAAGAAACAAAAAAAAAGAACAAACAAAATAGAAAATAAATGAAGAAAAAGTTTATGTTTTATCAAAAAGAACATTTGTTAAATACAAAAATGAAAATGAATAATTCAAAGAGATAAAACTATTTACTTACACTTACTATCTTTGTACTTATACACTAATAGTAGCATCACTATTGAAGATTTATTATTTAAAAATGTTTGTTCACTAAAGTGGAAAAAAAAATTATTATTATAGAGCAGAAATAGAATATTGTATATGTCATTCATTTAGTAAATAATGGATTTTGAATGGCACATTACAATATTTTGCAAAAAAAAAAAAAAAATGAAGAAAATAAAACAACAAAAGCAAAACAAAATAAGGTATAACTTTATTTTTTTGTTTTTAAATACTTTTTTTTTTAAATTAAAAATAACAATTTTGTATTTTAATATTTATACACATCATTCGTACATACATACGTAAAAACGAGTACATAGTTAAGTCAGTATCTACATTTCTACAAATTCATTTTCTAAAAATTAAATTTAATGGAATTTTTTTTAAGACTAAAAATTTATTCAGAAACAAATGCTAATGTAGAAAAAATAACTACTTTTTAAATTCAAATTTAACTTAAATTAAAACAATAACAACAAAAAAAATCCTTTGAAGTTTTGTTGTTATTTTTTTCGTTATAAATTCAATTTAAATTTTAATTTAATTAGAAATTTTTTGTTTAAAATATTTTCAAAAACTTTATCTGATGGCATAACAAACAAACAAAATTCTTTAAGGAATTATATAGAAAGTGTCTTTTGTTCTTGGCATGCTTTTAAAAAATCTAAAAATTAATATTTTAAAAAATTTTTTAACAACGACGTTTTGTTTTTTAATTCTACATTAATTGTATATTAACTTTTATATACTTTCGTCAACTGGTCTTTAACATTGAAAGATAGAGATAAAAAACAAAACAATTTATTTGAAAATTAAATTAAGGATAAATAAGATTAATTACATCATGTGAATTGTAAAAATTTTTTAATAGAGATTCTAAACAGCATCGAATTCAGTCAATTTCGAAAATTCAAGTCAAATTTTAAGATTTGTGTCATTAACAATCGTTGATGATGACGAATTTTGAATTATGGAAAAATCAACATTTTCTAGTAACTTTGAAGTATCATTCAAAAATTTCCTTATAACTTTATACAATGCCACAGGAATAAAGCTACCTAATAAAGAAAGAAAAAAAAACATATTAAATCGAAATTAATTTTCATTAAAAATAATTTAGAAACTAAAAAAAAAAAACAATACAAAAAAATGTAGCTAGAATCATATTGGACCATCCTTTATCCTAAGATTATTTAGCTTTTCTACGTATGTATTTTTATTTTTAAGAATGTTTATATTAAAAATTCCACAAAAAACCACAATATTCAAAACTTCATCACATCCTTAAAATATTTTAAAAATGAAATTCAATTATAATTTTTCACAAAGTTTACTGTAAAAACTATTTTGAAAAAAAAAAACAAGTAAAAATGAATCTTTTTTTTTCCTTTCAATGAAACATTTTCAATCAAAATACAATATCAACTGACATTTTTTATTTATTACGTTTTAATCATAACTTTCTAAAAGAACAAAAAAAAGTCAACAAATAGAAAAAGGAAAAAAATATATATAAAAAACGATAATGGCATGTATTTTTTTTTTTGACGCCATATTTTGTTTGTTTTGTTTTCCTTTCTACCACCTACAAGTATGTATGTAATTTGTATGCATTCAACCCTATAATTTCTACACATTATGACATTTTATCAATTTATCATACACACGAATAAAAAACATCAAACAATTGACACAATAATTGTTATGTCCCATGTCCTTTTATGTTTATTTTCTACATAGTGCAGCCTTTTTTTTTTTTCTTTTTTCATGTTTTGTTTTTTTTTCTTTTTGTAAACCATTAATTTTGTTATGTAGCTAATATTGCTTTGATAAATTAGAAAAATGTAAAACTGTTATTAATTTTGTTGTTGTCGAGTAATATTCAATTAAAACGTATTTTACCTTGTACAAAATTTTAATTAAACAAAAATTATTCAAAAAACAAAAAAAAAAAAAATTAACATAATCATAAAACAATTATTCTGTATACTCTAACTGTCAACAATTTTTCCTTTAATTTGATAAATGGAAATTAATTCATAAATTATTTGTGATATATAACGATTGTGTTTTAGATAATTTTTTTTTTTAAAATAAATTAATATAATGGTAATATTTGTTTTTTTTTTTTTTTTAAATCAATTTATCACATAAACTATTTCATAGTGTTCAAAAGGACATATTATCCCAGCAAGCAAGAGGGATCGTCTAATAATCGCAGAAGAATATTTGTTTTTTATATTCGGATGAAAACTATGAGAAAACATTGCGCTTTTTGAAGAACATTAGAATAATTGCCTAACGTTCTTGCTGGGTAATATTTGTCCATTAATTTGGTGGAACTTTATTTTCTCAATAATATGATAATTATTTAATATAAGTCAATTTTTATTTATTTTCTTTGCAAAAAAAAAAACGCAAATCATCATTAACTAGTACTTTTTTTGTATTATTCTTCAATTTTTGCCCTCTTTTGTCCACTATTTTATATATATTTTTTTTTTTGTACTTTTAGGAAAAAATAATAAAGCTTCAAATTTCATTTATCATAATTAAGAAGAATAAAAATCGAAAGATTGATTTTTTTGCCTTTTAGAAAATTTTTAAATTAAACAAAAAAACATTCAGAATTTATTAGTTGTTAAAAATATGTAAAAAAAAAAAACACAAATAATAATTTACTTTACTGACGAACTTTTTGTCATTTGATGTGGCTTTAAATTCTCTACAAATATAAACTATTCTGATTTTTGAATTAATTTATCACACAAAAATGGCGATATGATAATAAAAAACTTCATAATTTGCATCTGAATTAAATTCTTTTTTTCTGACATTCATTTTAAAAGCTCTGAAATAAAATAATTAATTCGAATTCTTATAGCTCCTATATGTGAATAAATAAATATATTTTTTACACATGCTTAATTTCTTTATACCAAATAATTAAAAAAAAATAAATAAAGAACTGCTTAAAATAATTGAAAACTAATTGAAGATTAAATTACTTTAAAAAAAAAAATTACAAAGCAAAATCTATATCTAAAATATTATATTTATTATTATTAATCTATACTCGTGTATACATACAATTTGTATATGTGAATTAAGAAAATGAAACAAAACGGAACTCTACTCACCCACCTATTTCTCTTTGCTATTTATAAAAAACAAAAAAATAAATAAAAAATAAATGAATTAATTAAATTAATTATTTAATTATAAATTAAAAATGAAAAATTGTAAATATTTAACATTAAAAAAAAAAAATTGTACAGTAATAAATTGTAATTAGAAACTAAAAAATCAATTTAATTGAAAATAATGTTTAAAAAATGTAGATACGAAATTTATCAAAAGCTAATTTTTATTTAAAATAAAAATTTAAAAAAAATAAATAAATAAATAGTAAAATTATAAGATTATTTGTAAAATTAATTAAAATCAAATAAAAACAAATGCCCTATCTTAGCCTAAAATTAATAATTATATAGAGAAAAAGAAATTACAATTAAAAATAATTAAATAAAATTATAGTAAATTTTATTTTTGAAATTTAAATACGTCCTTTGAATACAATAATTAGTCGCATTATAAATTAACCATGAGTCAATTTAAAATGCAATTATTATACATTATAGTAATGATAAAATTAATTCGTGAGAAATATTTTTTTTTTATCTGTAAGAAATTCTATTTACTGTTATTTGTTTTACTGTTTTTATTACATTTTCAATTATTTAAATTTTTTAATAAAATATTGAAATAAATATTTTAAAAAATTTTATACAGTGCCAAGAAAAATTTTGAATATTGAAAAAATCAGTATAAATATAAAAGCTTTCGCTTGACAAAGGTTCCGTTAGATCGTTTAATAATAATTTTTTGAATTGTACAATTTCTATTTAATTACATTTTTAAATTAAAAATCTTTATTATTTTAATTTAATTTAATTTATGTAAATACCAACTTCAAAACATTTTTTTAATTTTAATTATTTTTTTCTTCACATTTTTATAAATGATTTAATCAAAATTTTAAATTATTAAATTATTTAATTATTAGGCTAAATATTGTAATTAAATATTAAATTACTTGATAAATTAAAAATAAAAATTGTACAGTAAAGAAAAAATCTTTAATTTCATCAAAGGTTTTCATCATGAACGAATTTTACATTAAGATTAATTAATTAAAAGTAATTTTTCTTCTTATTTTTTCTTGTTTGTTTATCAAATAAGAAAAAATTAAAGAAGAAAATATTACTGAATTTTTATTATAAGTACTATAATTAGTAAATATATAATATTTAAATAATCATATGAAAATATAATTTTTTTTTTTCAATCAAAATTATAATTAAAACACAAATATTCATCAATTATTTTAAAATTTTTCTTCACACATAATTTGAGATCTTTTAGAAAAAAAAACAAACAAATATTTAATGAACAAAAAAAAAAAAACGTAGATACTTTAAGTTAAATATATATATAAAAGGAAAACAAAAATAATAATTGCTTAAAGAAAATTAATTATTTTTAAATTAAGTATTTTTTTCTTAATTAAAATTATTTTTTATGTAAAAATGAAATGTTAAATAGTGAACTTGAAAAAAACAAAACAAAATAAATAAAATATCCTGATGTCAATTGAAATGAGAAGTAGTTATTGTAAATTACAGAATAAGATATAAACTATAAATATATATGTAGATATAAGTACATATAGTATAATATATAAACAGCTATATAATTATAAAATTATTCAAATAAGAATTTTTATTAGATTATTTAGAATAACATTTATGAGGCTATAAATTAAGTAAGAAACAACAAGAAAAACCATTCAATTAAACATACAATATATATATATAATGCGTTAATTTAATATTATATAGAACAAATAAAGCTCTACAATATAATTAATTATTATTAAGCGAAATTTCATTAAAAAATTAAACATAAACAATTTATTTATAAATTAAGAATTTAGCGGAAAAATGATATTTTAAAAACAAAAACAAAAATTAAACAAATAGAAATTATTTAAGTTATGGAAAAAAACTCAAATAACATATATGTATGTAATAAGAAACACATTAAAAAAAACAAAACAACAAATAAGTATCTGCGAATTGAAAACAATCTACTAATATACTTTATTTAATTAAAATATTAAATTTAAATTTTTCAACATACATATACATATGTATACTAGTATTACAACAAAGCAGTATTAAAATAAATCGTAGGTGTATAAAACGAAAAAGACAAAAAAAAAATAACATCTTTTGCACACATGTAGAAAAAGTCAGTAGAAAATGTTCAATTTGCCAAATATAAAATAAAAATACACATACACATACATTTTTTTATCAATACATGTTCACAAAATTTAAAAAAAAAAACTGAAAATTCATCAATAAGAATGTGTATAATAAATATCCTTGTTCACAGCGAAATGATTCTTGAAGAGTATTTACAATTAATTAAAAAAAAAAAATATGTAAATTTAAAAAAACAAAAAAAGTAAATAAAATAATTAAAAGAAAATTATTAAGAGAATTTTTAAAGTTATCAAAGAAAAACAAAAATAAATTGACAACAACAAAAAAATATGGTTTGAATTAAATCAAATCCAATAATTTCTATGCGTATAGAAGAAATATGTACATATGTACCATGAAAATTATACTGAAATTAAACTTGAAACAGAATTGTGACTACGTGCGATAATCGACGGACTACCGACCGCAAAATCACTTGTCAAAACTTGAAAAAATTCTCACTTGTAGCCCGAATTTTATTCCTGTGGTTAATATTTTAAAAGTGATTTGAATAAATTTATAAGCTTTGAGTATCCTGAACTTTCAACACTATATAAAAAATTATTCACGATAAAACGAAAAGTAAAATCGACAAACAAAATATAAAAAACTTTTGTATTTTAATATCTAATAAGTCGTTTATTCATACTGGTCCAAGCAATTATTGTGAGTATTGGCTTTTACTGGCTTGTTTGTGTATTTTTCGATAGAATAGCAATTGAACTTGAACATTTCTCACTCGAAAATTACAAAAACAAGTCAAAATTAAAAGAAACTTTAAAAAACCACAATTCTTTCTGGTAAATCAAGTAAATTCAATAGGAGACTCAAAAAGAATAAAAAACGAAAAAAAAACAAAAATTGAAGGGTTAACTTGTAAAATTATTGTTAATAATATGAAAAAGCTATGTTTTGTAAAAAATATTAATAATTTTAAATCTGATTAATTTTTTAAAGATATTTTTTTTAAATGAAATATGCAAAATTTAAAAAATAAATCACACACAAAATATTTGAAAAAAAAAAAAAACTGATTATTGTAGTTTTATTCGATTACAAAAAAACAAAATTCAAATCATAAAAGCAGCACATTTATAAATTTTTACAAAGCTTATTTAGATTTAGAAAGTGGTGATGAAGCAAAGACAAAAAAAAAAGAAACTAAGAGCGTTTGAAAAGAATAAAAAAAAAACTTTCAATTACAAAAGACAAAAAAAAAATGTTTATATTGAAAAAAAAAAAATTCACAATTATTACGATAATAATATTTTAGAATTCAAAATTCATAAAAAAAAAAAAAATACTATTAAATTTAATTATAGTTAGCATAATTATTTTTATTATTATTAGCTATTTTTGTTTTTTCACTTTTTAAAATTTATTTTTATAAATTAAAATGTAGTTGTATAGATAAAATGTTTATATTTATTTATTTTGTTGTTTTTTTTTTTTATTTTCTTAATTAAATAACAGAAAAAAAAATATTTATTATAAATTTAAAAAAAAAATTATTTCTAAATATAAAAATTATACTTAAAACAAACAAGAAACTAAACCAAATATATATCGATTTATTCAAAATCATATATTCCATATGCACAATTTATTTAAACAATTTAAAGAAAGAAAAAAAAAAACACTTTAATAGACAACAAAATAAATATTAAAAAAAAAAAAAAAAAAAAAAAAAACAGGCAAACTTACAAATTAAGAAACACAATACCAGCGATCGTAAATACTTGAAATAATTAATTATATTATAAATTAATAATTATTAGAAATAGATTTTTAAGTACGTAAAAAAAAAACATGATACTTACAAAAATAATAACTAACTAACAAAAAAAAATCAAATCAAATAATTAAAAAAAATTATAATACACTGACAGAAAAATCGAAATAAAAAACAAAGAATAAACGAGATACAAAAAATTTGTCATAAAATTGAGGAACAAAAAGAAAAATAATGGAAACACACACATATAAACTATAAAAATTATATGAATCAATTGTAAGTGAATTATTGAAAAAAGAAATAAAAATAAAATAATTATTATTACATTATAATTGATGTTTTATTTCATAATATCCTTGAATCGTCCAAAATTATTTTCAACTCAAAATTTATTTTTATAGTCCCAAAATTATAAATTGTAAATTGAAATTTTAAATGCTCAGAATGATCATTAAAAATAATTTTTTTGATCCTTGTTGCTAATCGAAGTAAGGGCAAAAGGCAAAAGACTCTGAAATAGTGAATATTTTGAGAATTATTATTAATTGGAAATTAATTGTAAATTAAAAAATATTTTTCACAAAAAAAAAAAACCTTTATCTGTTCTAAAGATTCCAATGAACACACTGTCTAATCGAATACACATTTTTCTCCATGCACACCTCTTGAGCTTTTTTTTTTAGAGTAGGGATATTTGTTTACTGTGAACTTTTATTACCACACAAAAAGTGTTGCTTAATGCTCCATTTTTACCTTTCAATGAACATAACTAAAGAAAAAAATTCATTAAACATCTGTTTTCAATTACCCCTTACAGACATACGAAGCACTGGAAATAAAATATACTTCTAAATTTCATTTAAACAAAAAATATTTTTTTTTAAACTTTTTTTTTATTCACAAAAATTCGAAATACAAATAATTCAAATACATAAACAACACATGATAAACAAATACCAGTTAAATAAATATACCATAATACAATTAAATTATGTATTGTTAATGATTTTGTTTCAATAATTTGATCATTTAAGATTTTCAATTGTCCAGCTATAACTAAATTAGCAAATGTTTGACGATTCCAATGTAAATCTAAACCAGATTCTAATATTAAATTAATATAACGATGTATTGGTCTCATTAAAAATGATTCACTTTTCATTATGAATGATAAAAATTGTGTTGGAAAGCATATTTTTGTAACATGAAAAATTTTTATTTTTTTATATTTTTGTTGTTTTAAAATATTATTATAATAATATTCATTTAAAATATATGCATATGATGTATTTAATTGAATTGCATTACGTTTAACAATGAAATTTTCTTCAATTATAAAATATTTCTCGATATCATTTTTTGTTAATTTTAAATTATATTTTTTTTGTTTTATAAAATTTTTATTATTATTATAATTATCATTTATAAATTCATCAATATAACGTTTTTGTGATTCATAAATCATAATTTTTAAATTATTTTTATATAAATCATTGAAATTTTCAAATTTTTTTTCATAAATAATTTTTGTAAAAAAACTTGTAGCTAATGTACGATATATTGTTGATAGAATGAAACTAAATAAAAATAATTTTATATAAATAAATTTTATACATTTTATTTGATAATTAAATTTATTAAAATAAAATTTAATTTTATGAATATTTTTAAAATATTTAGAAAAATTAATTGGTATTGTTATGAATAATAAACTTGAAAAAATTTCTAAAAAAATTTCACCAAATTCATGATATCTTAATTTAATATTATGATTATTTGAAATATTTGATTTTTTAAATAAATTTATTATATGTTTTGAAATAAATAGTAAAATTGTTAAAAAGAATAAACTAAATATTAATAATAACCATACATTTAATTGAAATGGTAATAATAAATACATTGAATGTGATATTATATTAATTGGTGATATAACACAATATTTTGATAATGTTATTGGATAACTATATCCTTGTGAATTACGTTTTTCAATTGGATTCATAATTATTTGTATACTTGTATCGTTAATTAATTTAAATAATTTATCAGCTGTTTCATGTAATGATACATTCTTTGATAATTGTATCCTTTCTATATTACAATTTATAATTTCAATAAATGTATTAAAAAATTTTGAACCAATTATTAATTCATATGGTTTATAATTATTTTTAATTTTTTCAATTTCTAAAAAATAATATGGTACTTTTAAAATGAATTTTTTTAAATTATTTAAATTTTTATTAGGAAATAATTCATTAATATTCCAATTATTATTATTTATAATTTTTATATTATGTATTTGTAATTTTGGAAATGGATCATATTTAAATAATTCAAATTTATTTGAATATTTTACAAATAAAATAACATTTAATATTGATCTTAAAAATGTCCATTTAAAAATTTCATAAATATCATTTAAATTTAAATTATTATAATTATCATTTTGATGAATTAAAATTATTTTATTTGTACGTAATCCTTTTAATGTTTCATGAATTACATTAAATACATGATCAAATATTGTTTTAAAAATAACAATTGATATCATATCACTATTAACTTTATCTGATAATTTTATAGATTCATTTTTAATATTAATTATTGATGTATCAAAATTTAAAGTAATTTCATTTAAATTTATAGATTCTTCTTCTGAAAATAATGTAATACACTTGAAATTATAAATATTAACAAATTTTTTTAAAAATTCTATTAAAAACTTGTAATTATCTGTTTCTTGTGTACCGTTAGAATGTATACCTAACATTTTTTTTTTTCTTTGTGATTTCCTTTTCACAAATTATTTTATACTAATAATTAATTTTATGGAAATTTTTGTGCTTTTATTAAAATGGTGTTAAGGTTAATTACCGTTTCAATTAATCAAATTCTCAAGATTAATTATTTCTTATAATGATCATTTTTCTTTATTAGATTAATTAATGATTGAGAGACGGAATAAGAAAACTAATTAATAATAATTCCGATAATATAAATTACTTTGATTAAATAATAGTACCAGACGCTATGAAATACGAGTTAATGGACGTCTATAAGAATAATTACGGGCAGAGGTCTAGAGTTGTAGATGGCAGGGAAAGCTCGCCTTAATTCTATACAAGGTCATTTTCTAAAGTGAATTTGATTTACATGCATTCTTTAGTTACCGTTAAATATCAAGTGACAAAAAAAAAATCCCCGAAGAAAAGTTAATTTCTCAAAACGGAAGTTGTGTACCAAAATGTATCAATAGAAAACTTTCCTCCTATCTGAATGTCGTTTCTGTATCTTGAATTTAAAAAATTTTTCGATTAAGCCTTTCAATTTGATGTCAATGCCGTACACACTTTGCAAACATCGTTCGTTTGTTTGCATTCGTTCGCTAAGTATGGTCCTATACAACTGTTTAATAATTTCTAAGGATTACTATTCATTGATTTAAACTCTTATTGCGATAAACTTCTATCTTCATTGTTTTATTACATTATTGTTGTTCATGGCTGTACTTTCTATATAAAATCATATATTTATATAAGTATGATAACATAATTACTTACTTATTCAAAATGAAATTATCTTTGGAAAACAAAAATCTTTCAGCATTGTTCATTTAAGTTTTTCTTAAAGTTTAATACATTATTTGTTTTTCTTCTTAAATATAATTTGAGTTTTTAAGTTTAATACTTTCTGTATACAAAAATATAATTTATAATAAAGATTTTTAATTAGATATCAAAGTATATAAAAACTTTAATAAAGTGTTATTGATGTATTGACACTAACAACAAACTATAAATACATCCATAAATTCATATAGAAGAATGTTTATTTCTTATAAATCTCATTTCTTATTTTATTATCTTCATAAAGTTGTGTTATATGTATGTATGTACATACGTTATTTTTAAAAGATAAAACTTTTATAGAAAAATATATTAAAAAATAATAATAATAATAATAATAAAGTAGGGTGACTTTAAATATGTACTTTAATATGTTCATTTTTTTTTCTTCTTCAATATTCTTTAGAATTTCAATATTGTGTGTACTGAACAATCTGTTTTAAGTTTTGATACTCTTATTATTTTTTTTTTTCTATCTACATACATATATAGCATATTAAAAAGAATATTTAAGGATAAAAGTTTTGTCATCAAACTTCTTATCTACAATATAGAGAGTGAATGAAATGAATTTCATAATAATCGTAAAGAGAAAATGAATTATTGATGAGATGAGCATACAATATCACTGATAAAATTTTTCATATTACATACATATGTATATAGGTACATATATAGCTACATTTATATATGTATATTTTTTTTTTTTTTTTTTTTTTTTTTGAATAAAAATATTAAGTACGCTGTATGTAATGGTAGCGATAATAATGTCATAGTTGATAATGATATTAGTAATAATACAATATAATGAAGAAGATTTTGCTCTTAATACTTCTTAAACTTAGAAAAAAAAAATTACTTCAACAATGGAAAATTCATTCTACATTCTACATCTATATAGAACAGCTACATTGATTACAAAATCGAAAACTTTTTGAATTTTATTTACAGTTGAAGTTTTTTTTCTTCATTTTCTTCAAATCATAATTCATCTAAAAATTCCCTAAGTCAAAAAAAATTTGATGACAGCTGACGATTTGACTTAGGGAATTTGACTGTAATTGCGAACATTTGTTGCAATAAGGAAATTCTTTATAACCCAACCACAGAATTTTTTCGATAATTTATTGAATTAGACTTTTAAAAAAAAGCTAAGCAGTTAAATATAGAAAAATGATTGATGAATTAATTTTATTTTGATTTTTATCATTATTATTATTTTTTATTTAAATAAACATAAATAAACAATTTTTTTTGTCTCACCTTGCTATTAAAACGTTATTAATAATATGAATTATATTGACAATATTAAACCAAATAAAAAAAAAACCAATGACAAAACTACTTTTATTACTATTCATTTAGTTGCTTAAAAAGTATTTGAAAGGATTGGTTTCATTCACAAACAGTATAATTTTTTAAACATAAAATATAAATATATTTCGGATATTATTCCAGAATGTTTCACAATCAACACAATTTAATTCGTTTTATTCATTTAATTTGTAATTTACATAATTTTTATAAATTTCAAACCATTCTCATATTTACAAGTCATACATCGGAAATGCAAACATTTCCAAATTTTCAAACAATGTTACACAGAACTTGTTCATATGAATTTCCAATGATGAGTTTCAACACAAAGCTTGTCACTAATACATCTCTGATCTCCATGATTAACAAGGAAACGTTATCTGTAGTATTCCTTCGAAATCCACGAGATAACTTTACACACATCGTAGATGAAGCATTAAAAGGATTTCATTCGAGTAAGATAATTTTTTATGTATCATCTGAATTAGAAACATCGAAAACATTAGAAACACTGATAAACTGGACATGGAAAGAAGCAATGGTCAATTCAGTTTTTTCGTATGAGAACTCCAGAGGAAATTTAAAATTTGTGAAATACGACCCGTTTCCAAAACCAACATTATTTGAACTGGAAAATATCGTCGTTGAAAATCTATTTCATAATGAGCAATGGAAAAATTTCAAAGGATATGTAGTGGAAGTGCCATACGATAAGATTGACATCCCAAGAAATTTTATATACAACGATACAAAAGGAAATCAAATAATAACAGGATATGTAGGAAAAGCCTTTATGGAGTTCATACGTTACTCAAACTGCACTATCCAAAAACTTGATATGAATAACAGTCAGAAGAATATGGAAGCAGGTGATACAGAAAGTTTAATCTATAACAAAAAAATAGAGATAGGTATGCATTCATTATCGTTATACAAGAAAAAAATTAATTATGGTTTAACTCATCCTATAACATCTACAACAGCATTTTTTCTTGTTCCTGTTGTTGGTGAAATACCGAAGTCCATGTACATTTTGTTACCTTTCAAGTTATCTACTTGGTTTGTAATTTTCTTTACAATCATCTATTTGACGTTTGTTCAATATCTAATAAAATCAAAAATGGAAATCAGTGAATCATTCTGTGACATTTTACAAAAAATTCTGTATATTCCATTTACAATTCGTATACTCAATGGTAACATTCGGGATTTGATTTTACAAATATCAACAATTTCACTTGGATTTATTTTGTCAAATATCTATCTCACATTCATGACAATGTTCTTAGCAAAAACAGTTTATGGTAAACAAATTGAAAATATGGATGATCTACAAAGACTAGGAATAAATATTCTAGTTACTGATTGGCAAAAAGACGAAATACTTAAATATGGATATGGTCCAAAAGGATTTTCTGATGTTATATATTCTGTACATGCTGATAAACTTGCTTTTCATCGTGATAATCTTGATAATACATATGCCTATGTTATGATCCAAGATAAATGGGATATTCTCAAACAACAACATGATCGTCTTACCAATCCAGTTCTACGATCTTCAATGGTTCTTAATACAATTCCAGTTATATTTGCTTGTGCAATTGACACCGTTCTACATGATCCACTTGATATTTTCATAATAAGATTAAGACAATCTGGAATCATAAATCACTGGTTTTCAACTACTTTCAAAGAGGGTGTTGATGCAGGTTATTTCAAAATACTTCAAAATACAGAGTCATATAATTCAGCACTAACCATGGAGCATTTAAAATTACTTTGGTATATGTACGTAATTGGTATAGCATTGAGTTCAATTTGTTTTATAATGGAAATTGTTAAAAATAAGTGGTTTAAAAAAATTTCAAATAAATTGTCACTTCTATTGTAGTTAGATTTACAAAATATTCTATCCTGCGATCTTGGTAACCGATGGCAGCCCGGTCGGTAGTTTTAAACAGACTTCAACTGATAAGCGAGAACGCAAGATTGTATCGTTGATTCGAAACGTGATCATATGAGAGCATAACAAAAGTCAACAATTATTTATAGTTAAAGTTAAATTAAGGCTTTGGTGAAATATTTGGTTAAGGTATCCGATTTTCTAACAGAAAAAGTATTTCATACCTTAAAATAAGAAAACTATAAAACAGACACTTTTATTTTATTTATTTGTCCAATGAATAATAACTGTGCTTTTCAAAATTACATAAGTATACCTGCATAAAAATTATATTTGATATTTGATATTGAACCAATTCAATTATAAAACCAATTACACTAACAAAAATTCCAATAAACCATGCATACCACATCAATCTTAAACGACTATTGGTAAAAGGTTGAGTTTGTTCCAATGAATTATGAAGAAGCCGTTTCAAACGTTTCATTGCAATCAATTCTTCAAAACTTTCATCTTCCCAATGTTTGTATAATCCAGATTGTTGAACACGCATTATGAAAATTTGTAATGGTCCAGTAAATACTGAGTCCATTGCTCCTGGAAAGCTTAAAGTACTTCTAAAAGGACAATATTTCGTTAAAAGTAATTTATGTTGTTGTTGATCAGGTAAATATTTCTGTTGATTCAAATACATTTCATAACGGTCCTGTAACTCCATATAAGCGTATGATGTGTTTAATGCTTCAAGAATTTTAAAATATTCAGCTGCACTTACAATTGTTGATATTTTAATTAATTTATGCATATCTGAATATAATTTTATTTGTTTATTTAGTTTTTCGTCTGTTGATAAAAACTTTATATTTCCACCATATTTTAATAAATCATCGAGTGTTTCAATTTGCCTTATATTGAAGGTTTTAGTTAAATATGTTGTGATTGATGCTAAATATGCATTACAAATAAAAAAATTGATCATTAAGATTGAAAAGAATATAAAAGTAATTGATTTATGTAATTTTTTCAATTGATAAAATTTTTTCGATAATTGTAAAAACAATATTGTTGCCACAATATCCATTAAAACTGTACTGAAATACCATTTTCTGAATAAAACTTTATAAAATGTGCACAAACAAATAAATATAATTAATATCGTTATAATTAAAGTTATCCATAAATCCTTGTCAAATATAAATATTAAAAATTTATAAATAGGTGCATTTAATTTTGGTACAATTAAACAACCATTCATAATTGTTAGTGGATAACTCGGTAGTGTTTTGTCAAAATTTGAAACATAAATTGGTACTAAAATGATATCCGCCTTTCTATTCAATATTAATTCATGTGATTCTTTGAAAGGAAAATTTGACTTAAATTGTATTTCATTAATTTTGCAATCACAAATTTTACAAAACTCCGTTATAAATTTTCCAGCAACACCAGATAAAATTAATTTATTATTAATTTTGTTTCGAATTTTGTATAAACGTATAGAATTTTCGAAATAAACACCATTCATTATTGTTCTATTAAAATTCATTTTTTGCGCATCGTTCATGAAATATTGGGTTACTGATGAATTTGTAATATTTTTTAATCGAACGTTCGGAAACGGATTGTAAGTGAACACACTATACTTTATTTTTCTTGGTTGATTGTAAACAAGAATTGAATTTATTGCTGCAATATTACTGGCCCATTGAAAAAAATTAAAAATCTCTTTAGAATTACTTATTGCATTTATTGAAACAAAAATAATCTTGCGATAGTGTTTTTTTGCCATTGATATGTCGAACACGCGTAAAATGCTGTCATCGAGATTTGTGAAAAATACCAAAGACAATTGATTGTCATTCACGATATTTATTAAACTATCATTATACACCGGAGTTCTAATGAAAATTTTCGGTAATACAATATCCTTTTGTTCAAGTAGTTCAATCAATTGTATTGATGAATCATTTTTCATTAAACTACTTGAAAATATTACTAAATTTTCAAATGAATATATTTCATTTAATTTGTCTATAATATTAACTGTAAATTGAATTATGTTTTGCTCTTGTAGAGAATTAATTTTAAAAATCGTTACAGTGATAATTAAAACGTACGTAATTGTATGAAATAACATTCTAACTGTTCGTTGGAAGTATATCAGTAACATAAAAAAATCTGAATAGCCGATGTTATCAGAGTAACCATGTCTGCAAACTTGATGGAACATTTGAAATAATAAATTCGGCATTTTTTGGTTTAGCACTCATCAGTTTTTTTTTTAGTATATTACAATTACAATTCAAATGCTAGTCTAGCTGCCACAGATGTCTCAGAGGACTATACAATTTAAGTATTCGTTTAGGAGAATAAAGTATTTTTATATGGAAACACTGGTATGGGTGTCATTCAATAAAAGAAAACTTTTTAATTTGGAAATTTATCACGAAAATATCATATACATAAGTATATGTATACTAAATTGTTCATATGCTAATTTAGTAGATAACATATTGTAATGACGGAAATACATATTATTTCGAAAGGGTAAAAGTTTTCTTAGTGACATAAAAAAACAATAAATTGGAGTATAACAATACACCATTAGAATAATTTTAATTTTATTGTTTTCAACTTCATTAAACGAAAAAAAAGATTCGTTTCAATCGATGGACTCTTTTAAGAGTGCTCCACTTAATTATTTCTAATTATTTTCATAAAAGAAATTCACTTAACGAAAATTAAATTCAATTTATTCTCAATATATAGTTGAAAAATTTAATCAAGTGACTTAAATTATTTAAATATGAAACGTAATTTAATACGTAATTGAAATCATAATTTCTAATTTTTTTCCATAGCAAAAATCTCAAATAGCTCTCTCTCTCACCGAGACAAACAAAAAATTATATGGCAGGGGGTGGTTTATTTGAAAAAGTTATCTGAATCATGATTTTTACTGTTGGAAAAAACAATTGGTTTTACTTAGAGGAAGCTTATGATATTTTTTTCTTAGAATACAACGAATCCTTCTTTTATTGTGTTCGTTATTTTGCATGAACTAAAAGAAAATAATAGTTATTGATTAAATACAATATCAAATAGTACAACATAATAAGTTGTATGTTATTTTTTATTAATGAATGCCAAAACATATAATCTAGTCATTAATTCATGTAGGAAAACAAATGATGAGTGTAGAAATGTTCTATTGTTTTTTTGTTTGTAAATATAAATATTTATATTTAACATCTGATAAATTAATATATGGAATATCTTTTAATAGAAAAAAATTAATTACAATTTTTTCGTAGTAATTATTTTTCCTCACTGTTAGTAGATAGTCGACATATTTTTATTTTTATTAAATTTAGTGGGTTTAAAAATATTAGAAAGTATTGATTTTATTCACAAATTTATTATTCAACATATTTAATATTTCGAAAATTATTTAAAATTATGTTTCACAATCAACACAATTTAATTCGTTTTATTCATTTAATTTGTAATTTACATAATTTTTATAAATTTCAAACCATTCTCATATTTACAAGTCATACATCGGAAATGCAAACATTTCCAAATTTTCAAACAATGTTACACAGAACTTGTTCATATGAATTTCCAATGATGAGTTTCACCACAAAGCTTGTCACTAATACATCTCTGATTTCCATGATTAACAAGGAAACGTTATCTATAGTATTCCTTCGAAATCCACGAGATAACTTTACACACATTGTAGATGAAGCATTAAAAGGATTTCATTCGAGTAAGATAATTTTTTATGTATCATCTGAATTAGAAACATCGAAAACATTAGAAACGCTGATAAACTGGACATGGAAAGAAGCAATGGTCATTTCAGTTTTTTCGTATGAGAACTCCAGAGGAAATTTGAAATTTGTGAAATACGACCCGTTTCCAAAACCAACATTATTTGAACTGGAAAATATTGTGATTGAGAATCTATTTCATAATGAGCAATGGAAAAATTTTAAAAGATATGTAGTAGAAGTGCCATACGATAAGATTGACATCCCAAGAAATTTTATTTACAACGATACAAAAGGAAATCAAATAATAACAGGATATGCAGGAAAAATTTTTATAGAGTTTATACGTTACTCAAACTGCACTATGCAAAGATTTGATATGAATAACAGCCAGAAATATATGGAAGCAGGTGATGCAGAAAGTTTAATCTATAACAAAAAAATAGAGATTAGTATTCACCCAGTGTCGTTTTACAAAAGAACATTTCATTTTGGTTTCAGTCATCCTATATTGTTTACAACAGCATTTTTTCTTGTACCTGTTGTTGGTGAAATACCAAAGTCCATGTACATTTTGTTACCTTTCAAGTTATCTACTTGGTTTGTAATTTTCTTTACAATCATATATTTGACATTTGTTCAATATCTAATAAAATCAAAAATGGAAATCAGTGAATCATTTTGTGACATTTTACAAAAAATTCTGTATATTCCATTTACAATTCGTATACTCAATGGTAACATTCGGGATTTGATTTTACAAATATCAACAATTTCACTTGGATTTATTTTGTCAAATATTTATCTCACATTCATGACAATGTTTTTAGCAAAAACAGTTTATGGTAAACAAATTGAAAATATGGATGATCTACAAAGACTAGGAGTAAAAATTTTAATAACAGAGTGGCTAAATAATGAATTAAGACGCATTGATTTTATTCCTGAAAAATTTGCTGGGATAGCATTAACTGTACTTCCTGACGAACTTGGTAAGCATCGTGATAATTTTAATAATACATATGCCTATTTCATGCTACGAGATAAATGGGATATTCTTGTAAAACAACAGGAACGTCTTACTATACCAATTCTACGATCATCAATGTTTCTTAATACAATTCCAGTTATATTTCCCTGTGCAGTTGACACTGTTCTGAATAACCCAATTAGTTTTTTCATAATGAGATTAAGACAATCTGGAATCATCGACCACTGGGTTTCAACTACTTTCAAAGAGGGTGTTGATGCAGGGTATTTTAAAATTTTAAAAAATGCAGAATCCTCCAATTTATCATTAACTATGGAGCATTTAAAATTACTTTGGTATATGTACGTAATTGGTTTAACACTGAGTTCAATTTGTTTTCTAATAGAAATCGTTGGAAAAAGGTTACAAATAAAAATTAAAAATAATATATGTATGTATGTACTCGTATGTATAAATAAATAATTAAAATAGCATTTTCTTTTTTAAAAATTATAGAAAAAAAATTCAAAGTTCATAGTGTTTTTGAAAAAAATATATCCAAATTTAAATGAATTGGTACTCAGTCGAAGGTAAGTGAACTTTGGCAGATTTAAATCAAGACCTCTAGCTATAGAAACCAGTACTCTAACATTTCAGCAACTGACCACCTTCCATTCTAGTTTTATTTTTTATTTAAAAGCTTTAAGAAATGTAGGTCTTTCTTTCGAGGTGCGCTATACTAGAACTTGAAAGTTTGAGAAATTTAAAAGTGAAAATTTCATGGATATGAATTCAAAATTGAATGCTTTTTTTAAATACCTTGAAGTTCATTAACAATAGATTATTCTAATTCTTAAAATCATCTCTTTCCTAAACAGCTTGATATAAAACGAGAAATAAAAAAGACTTTACATTTAAATTTAATCGACGTAGCTACTTATGTATCTAATTATATATTGTTGTTCTATATATCTGTTCGCTGTCACACACATAATTCAATAGTTTTTTACATATATTAAATTTTCTTTGTTATCTTTTAATATATGTATGTAATATTATTCTTTTATATTGTGTTACGTCAATCTGTCCACAAAAATGTTTTCTTTTTTTTTTTTTAATAAAAATATTAACTTTTTTAAAAATTATTCTTCGTTATTCCTTTCTTATCAATACAATATGTTGTCACATGTTGTATATATCAGCTTTTAAGTTTTAGATTCTGACAGTTTTCATAAGAAATAAGAAACGTCATTTATGTTTTATAAACATTGACAATATGATATTAAGAAAATTGTATAAAAGTAATACAGAAAATGCAACGAATTTTTTTTTCCTTGGTTTTTTTAAATAATTCTATGAAATAGCAATTTTTTTTTAGCTAAAATAAAAATAAAATAAATCTTAGCTTGCACTGACTTTTTAATTCATTATTAATGTCTAAAATGAAATGACAACGATATATATTATATTCTGATTGAGGTTAGAATATTTGTGTAAAAATCATAGAATCTTGAATTTAACAGAAGGATACAAGAATGTCATTGAAAAAAGTTTTTGTGTAGCTTATTAGGGAAAGCTTGATTTAAAAAAATTTTGGTTTCTTGAAATTTCATTAAGTTCAAAATATTTTACGGATTACAACACTATGACTTGAAATTCTAGTATCGATGTGTATTTTATTGAATGTCCAAGTCCTAAACAACAATTTTTTTCAAATCCTTGTGGGATTACGTTGCATTACTTAAAAAAAAAAAAATTTGTCATATATCTATACAATTGAAGAGTTTTTGCCACAAGAGTCATAGTGTTACGTATTACTATGTATAAAATAAAATATATTAAGTTATTTATGTATCTATGAAAAAAGTGTACATACGAGATTATAAATGATGTATTACTTACTAAAAAAATTTCTGAATGGATAAAATAAAGATACAATTTGTATGATATTTGTAAAATACATAATACATACATATGTGAAAATGTAGCTTTTTATGTACATACGAGTATCTTTTTCTTGAAAATATCAAAACAAGAAAATATTACATGAAATATTTACAACAACAAAAATATATGATGTATTAGTATTTTATATCAAATATAGAAATTTTAAAGACAACAAAAGTTTTATAATAAAATATATTTTTTAAGTATAAATAAAGTAAGTTGAAGTATAAAAAAAAAAATAAAGCGTAATAACTGTAAACAAAATATAAATTGTGAATATGAAAATATGTAATAATATATTGTGAGGGTATGATTTGCAATAAATTTCATCATATGTAATATGGAAAAAAATCCATAGAATAATCATGTACATATATATTTTTGAAAAATTATTTTTTAGATATACAAGATTATGAAAATTTATAAGTATGTGTAAACTTGTTTAAGACTTTATTAAAAAACTTTTCTTTTATATTATATTAAAATTGAAAACTATTTCAAGATTTTTTTTTTCTATTTTTATTTCGTTTCAAAATAACAATTTTTTATTGAATTATTATTTTTTAATATTAAAATTTTTTTGATAAATTAGTTTTGTTAAAAAATAATGAAAATTTTACGAAGTGATAATTTTGTTAATTTTTGTCAATTAAATTTTTAGCTTAAAATATAATTGTCGTATGCTCCCTAAGTCGACAAAATAGCTTGAGTTCTTCTTACTAAAGAGCAAAATATACTCTATAAATTTTTGATTTAAGAATTTAAGATTTCAGCAATTCATTTTTAAAGCAGTTTAAAGCACTACTTATAACCGTTGTTATTAATCAAGGTACATTTCTCAGTGTTGTAAAGAAAAAGCTAGTGTAATTCTTTTCATCCCACTATTAGTTCCCTTAGTTTTGATCCAAAGAAAAGTGGAGCTCTTGTAAATTTTTTTTGGTTATAATATATAAATTATATTTGTTAAATATAATAAAGAATACTTCAATTAATTATAAAAAAAATTTGTTTCATTATTTATAAGTCACAAAATTAAAATACAATTAAGTATAGGTACAAGAAGAAAAACATTTTATTACATGCAGTTCCCTTAGTTTTGAACGGCACTATATGTATGATAATTTATTTTAAATTATTAATATAAAATATAAAATCTCATAAAAGAAAAAGACAATCAATATGTTTGTCGAATATAAATTATTATTATTATTAATACAAAATAATAACATTTACGTTCAAATTTATCAATTTATTAGAATTTATATTAGAAAAAACTTTATATTTTTAATTGAATATTTACACAAATCGGTTGATTGCAGATATACAAAATAATAATTGATTATCAAAATTTTAATTTATCACAGCAAAGTGTAAATTTACAAACTAAAAAAAAGCAACAGAAACAACAAAAACAAAAATTTAAAACTATTATAAATTCGAATACAAATTGTCAAATTGAGATTAATGAGAACTAAAAAGTATCAGGTGTTTAAATATAAATAAATTGATTATATTAAAGATTTATACAATGTTTTAATATTGAAAATATATTAAATAGAAAATTAATACAACAAAATGTTTAGAAAAGAAGGAAAATCATTTCGATTTGCAATCAATCATCATTACTTACATATGTGTATGTACTATGTACTATGTATATAGCATACAATTAAAATAGTTTTACATCGTACACGAGGATTCTAAAAAAGTATCACTTAAGGTAAGTTGATACGGTACAGAAATTCAAATAAAGTTCTACCAAAAATGTCATGTAGAGATAGTTGGGATGTGTAAATGCTGTGGTAGAGCTCTACGTGGACAAATATAATAGAATAAAATTCCTTTATCAATTTGAAATCAGGAAATTAGTGGTTCGCATTCCACTTAAAACTGTAGATGCATGTAACAGAAATATTGTTTCGAAAACTTAAATTACTTGAGTAAGATCTGGGTAGATGTGACCTGTTTATGCCATCGAAGAAGGACAAAGTAGCTGATAGAGAAAAGACTTTTTAGAGTAGTGAGCAAAAAAATTTAGTATGTATGTGCTATATATTATACACATAAGTTTATGGATAATTTTGATCCCTTTTGGTAGGTTTAGTGTCAAATAGCCACTGTCATTAGCTTTACAATTAATCAAAAATATAGGTAAAAAACACAAAAAAAAGGAAAATAAAAACAAGAAAATCATTTGAAATTTTATACTAAATAAATAACATAAATATTATTTGTTTTCGTGTATGAAAAAAAAAAATAATAAAAAAATATCGAATACGTAAAATAAACATATTTGTATAGCGTAGAATATTTTATTAAAAATATATGTTTAAAATTATAGAAAAAAAAAATGACTCTCCGATGAATTGAATACAAATGTGTATGAATTTGTCATGTTTCCAAATTAAATGTTCAATTGTAGATAGAGGATAATTCTGAAAATTATTAATTTCGTTTTTTTATTTTTCTTATTTTATATAGTATGTTGTGGCAAACAAAGGACATTGTGTATTGATTGTGTCATCGGCAGAGGGTAGAATTAATTTCAAATTTTTTTTATTTTTATTATTTAAATAAAAGAACTGAATCAACAATTAATTATTTATGAAGATTGTGTACATGCTTGTACATATGTATGTATATAAATTTTTGTATATAAAAATTATTATAAAAATTTATCTGATTATTCAATTTTAGAGAAAAATATCTCTTAACCTGTTATTCTTTATTAAAGAAAAGTTAGTAGATTTTGTATTCAACTTTAGATGATTAGAATAATTTTCAATATCGAAAATCTATGTACTAACTTTATAGGACCTTGTCAATGAGTTTTTAAACATTAAAATTTAATAAAATTAAATTTAGAAAAATGGTAATTATAAATACATCCAATTTGGTATTTCACGTATAATTGGTACAATTAAACACCAATTTGTTAGCATTATTGCATAACTAATACTAACAATATTACGATTATAACTACCATGGATACCTATATCAATTTTATGTTTTTTCATTAAATTTATAATTTCATTATGATTAACACTTATTGTATCTGTTGAAATTTTAATTTCTTTTAATGTTGTATTTATTTTTATACAAAAATCATGATATATTGTACCATCAATACCAGTTACAACAATTTTACCATAATTTTTTTTTAAATATAATATATTTATAATCGGTGTACGTAATTTATATCCTTTAACATTACTTAACAATTTTCTTGTTGAAAATAATTCATTATAATTATATTTTAATTTATCATTATTAAAAAAAATTTTTGTATAATTTATTATTTTAAATTCTGGATATGGTGTATGTATATTTAAATATTTGATTTAAATTATCTTTATAAAAAATTATTTATTAAATTTAGAAAATTTTTTATATAATATATTTCTAATATATTTATAATATCAATTATTTGTATTTTATTACATATTAAAATTATAATTGAATACATAATACAGTAAATACCACGTAATGTATAATCAATAATATCTATTAATGTATCATTTGAATTTTTTATAAATATAAATGATAATATTTGACAATTAATATAACTACGTACGTAATTCATAATAATTAAATTTTTTTATTATTATAATTGGTATATTAAATTTTTTATTTAAAATATTTTCAAAATAATCATTATTATGTATTTTTATATAATTTTTATTATGAAATATTATAAAATTTTGATAATTATAAATTATCTGTTAATTGCAATAAAAATGTTATATTAAATATATTTATTAAAATTAATAAGAATTGTAAATTTACGAATAGTTTTATTAGTAACATAATTTTTTTTGTTTTTTAAATAACACAAAATGTGTTTTTACTCTATAATAATTCTATGAAAAAATTACAATATTATGATTTAAAAAATTTAAAATATATAAATTCCTGTCGGCTTTTTATATGTATAGGTGTAAAAAGCAGATGGTTTGATTTGTTTGTGTTTACTCACGAATCAAATAAAATTAATTACTCACGTATACCCTTTAGTCATTTATTGTTTGTATATTTTGTTTAATTAAAATAAAACATTACATATTATATTTACATATGTACATATGTATGATAAAATGAATAAAAAGGGGTTGCACAGATTGTTTATTTTGTATATTTTTCCTTCCGATTTGAATTTTAGTTTGTGTTATAGTGTACAAGGTGAATCAAACGAAACGTTATTTTAAAAAGAACGAAAAAAGGTATAAAGATCTGAACCACAACAATCTACAATTTTTAAAATCCACAATTATAATTTCAATAACTGATTTGTTTTCATGGTAAACGATAATTTGTGTGTATTAAGTACACATTCATAAAATAAATTTTATCTGAAGCCTCAATACGGCTATTCCATTTTTCACTAAATGCAAAATAATATTCATCATTTTAGACACTTCAAGGCTTTGCATTTTCGCGATTTTTTCTTAAGAAGTAAATCCTTTTTACGACTTCAGCAATCATTCTTTTACATTTTGAACACAAAGACAAAATCAAATTTAAACTTGAGTATCTCCGCATCCTGATATCTAAGTTACTTAAAATTTGTACTTAGGACTCTGCTCGTCATCCTTCTATGCATTGAAGAAAATAAAAACTATTTTCAGATTATTATTTTGAAAATATTTTTTCAAATCTCCCTGTATGTTTAAAAACTATAAATAAATCGTTAAATTATATGAAATTATTTTGTATTTATAGGTAAACATCATCATCATCAAGTAAACCACACATTAATTATTATTATGTGTTATTGAAAATCAATGTGAACTTATAAAAGTAAAATTTTGTTGAAAATCTCTATTAAATTAAAAATAATAAATTTTGTTGTTAGGATAACATATTTAAAAAAATTTAATTAACTATAAATAAAATTATTATTTACTTTTAATTTACTTACAAAAAAATAAAACTCGGATGTCTAGTAAATAACCATTTCTTTTTCTTCTTCTTTTTGTGTTCGAATAAATATTACCAGTCAATAAACTTTTTTAATATAAGGGTGTAGCTTAATGGATTTCAAATAATGGAATTCAATACTGATTTTTTATCATAGAAGAAATATATGTATGTATGTACATATGTATATGCATACTCTAAACTATTCTTGTTTCAACAAAGCCAAACGATTGTACGACGAAGTCAGTTTAATTTTTTATAAGTTTAAATTTTTCCTGCTGATTAATCAGAAATAAAGTTTTTTTCTTCTTTCTAGAACTATTTTCATTTATTTGGAGTCGGCTTTTCTAGCCTTAAGTTTCTATAATTTTCTGTCTTGTATTGTTTCGTCCTTTAATTTAGCTGCTTAATATCGTTTTTGAATTTCTTCAGCCATGTTGCCACTTCAAGGAGAAAAAAAAAGTAAAATCGCCTAACAGCATTGTGGACTGGTTAGGACGGAGAAAAGTTAGATTTCTAATAAATTACGAATTGATTGAATTCTATCAAATTGTGGAAAACTCTACCATCTCATGTCGTGTTCCACTGCTCTTATAACCTACAGAAGTTCAAGTGGACCATTCATCACTTGATCATCCTTAATCTTCCCCATATTTCTTCCCACCAACATGGGAACTATGTGCCAACTCTGTTCAGTAAAGTGGTTCTTGTATGTAGATTTACTATATATGTATCTTGAAAATTAAAAATTAAATAAACACATTTATAAGTCTCAACTATGTATAATAAATTTAATCTGCCTCAAATATAGCCTTAAATTTTATTATATTATTTCTTGAACAAAAACAAGTTAATTATAATTGCAAAACCATAAAATTTATTTACATAGATATTTTTTCCGCAATTTATTTAACACTATATGCTTAAAAACTAAAAATACATATTTGTTGTATTTTTTATTTTTCTTTTCAAATTTCTCTCTTTTTTATTTGTTTTTTGATTTTATTTGAAAATTTAAAAAATATAATTTCACAAATGAAACATATTAAACTAATTAATAATCCAATAAACCAAATAATCCATAATGGTAATAGTATTGTTGAATTAAGTAAACGATAATCATTTGTATTTTCATCAATTAAATATTCTAATATTCTCATTTCAATTTTTTCTTGAAAAATTTTTGTTAACCAATAATTATATAGACCAGCTTGATTAATTCTCATAATAAATAATTTTAATAATTCTGATAAATATGAATCAATATTAATTGGAAATGATATAAAATATGAACCAAAACAAATTGATGATACATGAAATTTTGGATATTTTAAATATTGTTGTTGTTTTAATATTAATTCCCATGTATCTTGTGCTGTTACATATGCATATGTTATATTTAAATTATCAACTAATTTATTAGCTATATTTGCGTCAACATTATATAATAAATTTTTTAAAATTGAATTTCCATTTGTTAAATTTAATAATATATCAGTTTTATATTTATGACTTAAGATTTTTATATTAAATTTTTGTAAATCATCTAATGTATCAATTAAATAATAATTAAAACTTTTTGTTAATATACTTTCAATTAATGTACGATATATTGTTGATATAATAAAACCTAATATTATAATTAATATATAAATAAATTGTATACATGTACTACCATTTGTATAAATTTTAAAATTTCTTATTGGAAAATTAATATATAATATACCACATAATACATGACAAAATGATTCACTTAATTCAATCTTTTGATAATAATTACTCCTATATTGTTTAGATTTTTTTATTGAAATTTTTGATAATTTTTTAATATTAAAATTATTATGATATTTTTTAGAAAATTTAATTAAATTTATAAAATGACTTAAATATAAAAAAATTGTTATTAAAAAAATAAATATAATAATAAAAATCCATACTTCATATTGAAATGGTAATAATAATTTCATATATAATGGTATTGATTGTGTTATTGGTACAATTAAACAATAATTAACATTTGATATTGGATAACCACCTTCATATATCATATTACCAATATTCATAACTGGTATTGCACATATTTGTAAATCACCATTATTAATCATATGATAAATATGTTCTTCATCATCATCATTATCATTATCATTATCATGATCATTATTTTCATAATCAAATATATCATATGTTGCATTTATATATTTTATAAAATTTGAATAAATACGACCACCAATACCTGATAATATTATATTACCATTTGATTTTTTATATTTAAATAAACGTGACCATACATTTCTATATGGTGTACGTAATTTAAAACCATTTAAATTATTTATTAAATTTTCATTTGGATAATATAGTAAATTTAAATTATTATTAATTGTATCATTTTTAATGAAATTTTGTATTTCTTGTATTTTTAATAATGGAAATGCTTTAAATGTAAAAAATTTTGTTTCAATTAATGATGATCGTTGATCAATTCTATCTAATTCGATTCTCTTATTTATAATAATTTTTATTAAAATTACATTTATCATAAATTTCTTAAAATACCATTCAAACATTTCTTTAATTACATAATTATTATTTATTTCATTTGAATAACTGTAATTTTCTAAAATTTCAATTAATATAATTTTTGAATGTGTACCACGTGAAATATTATTGAAATTTTCAAAAATTTGTTTTTTATCATCTTCATGACTAAATATAATAATTAATAATAAATTTTTATTAAATAATAAACGAAATTCTATTGAATTTTTATTTCTTATATATTTATTTGTTATAATCACTTTACATACTGAATTATTATTTAATTGATTTTCTAATGAAATTTTATCAATTAATTGATTTTGAAAATTTTTAATTTTATCATTATTATTTAAAAAAATTACAATTGTTTCAATTTTATATAATATTTTAATTTTTTCAATAATTTCAATTGAATTACTATCAAAAAAATATTCGATTTGAAAAATATTATCTGATTTTTGATTTATTAAAAATGATTTTGATAGAAAAAATGTACAGAAAAAAACTGATATGACTGAAATGTTGAACATTTTGTCTAATTATGAATCACATTTAAAGTGAAAAAAAATGTTTCCACTAATTTATGTAATAGAATAAAAGCAAATATAATTGAATCAGAATAAAATAAACAAAAAAAATAATTAATTAATTGATTACCAACACACAATTAATTCAAAATCAAATCACAAAATTGACAGAAATAAACAAATATTTGAAATTAGAAGATTATTTTTCTGATTTTTATTAATTAAAAGATTTAAATCAAATATTTTTTTTTTCGATTTTTTTTACACACGTTTCTTTTAAAAAAATACATTTTACAAATTTATTACAGAATGAAGTAAAAATCAGAAAGGGATAAGGTTCCAAAGAAAAATACTTCATGATAGAAAAAATATTTTTAATTATGATGATGAAATATTCTTTAAACGATATCATTCTGTGATCAAGAGTGAATTATTTAAATTTCTAATTGATTTTTATAATATGTACATACATACATATTATATAATATCTCTTTAAAGTTTCGGTACAAACTTTAAGAATAACAAAACAAACATGTTTTCTACTTTATTCATTTCATTGAAAAATAAAATAGAAATAATTAAGTAAAATAGCTATTCAAAGTATTACTCTGATTGAAAGGATAACATTTCAAGCAGTTTATTGTTTTACACATTGTATTGCTTTTTACTGTTTTTGACAAACTTTTCCCTTTTGAAATAATAATTGCCGTCGTTAGATTTATGTCATCATATTATATGATATTGCCGTAAAAAATTCCAAATTATTACGTTCATTTTTATTTAATTGATACTCAGATCAGTATTGCCGTCTAGATTTATTTTATTTTTCCAAACGAATCCTTGCATTGCATCCTTTTTATTTTCCGCATTGGAAGTGCTATATGAATTGTAATTAAAATAATTGAAATACACTGATAAATGCTAAATCACAAAAACACACTGATGAGTGCTAAACCAAAAAATGCCGAATTTAATATTTCAAATGTTCCATCAAGTTTGCAGACATGGTTACTCTGATAACATCGTCTATTAAGATCTTTTCATGTTACTGATACACTTCCAACGAACAGTTAAAATGTTATTTCACACAATTACGTACGTTTTAATTATCACTGTAACGATTTTTAAAATTAATTCTCTACAAGAGCAAAACATAATTCAATTTACAGTTAATATTATAGACAAATTAAATGAAATATATTCATTTGAAAATTTAGTAATATTTTCAAGTAGCTTAATGAAAATTGATTCATCAATACAATTGATTGAACTACTTGAACAAAAGGATATTGTATTACCGAAAATTTTCATTAGAACTCCGGTGTATAATAATAGTTTAATAAATATCGTGAATGACAATCAATTGTCTTTGGTATTTTTCACAAATCTCAATGACAGCATTTTACGCGTGTTCGACATATCAATGACAAAAAAACATTATCGCAAGGTTATTTTTGTTTCAATAAATGCAATAAGTAATTCTAAAGAGTTTTTTAATTTTTTTCAATGGGCCAGTAATATTGCAGCAATAAATTCAATTCTTGTTTACAATCAACCAAGAAAAATAAAGTATAGTGTGTTCACTTACAATCCGTTTCCGAACGTTCGATTAAAAAATATTACAAATTCATCAGTAACCCAATATTTCATGAACGATGCGCAAAAAATGAATTTTAATGGAACAGTAATGAATGGTGTTTATTTCGAAAATTCTATACGTTTATACAAAATTCGAAACAAAATTAATAATAAATTAATTTTATCTGGTGTTGCTGGAAAATTTATAACAGAGTTTTGTGGAAGTTGTAATTGCAAAATTAATGAAATACCATTTAAATCGAATTTTCCTTTCAAAGAATCACATGAATTAATATTTAAGAAAAAAGCTGATATCATTTTAGTACCATTTTATGTTTCGAAATTAGATAAAACACTACCGAGTTATCCACTAACAGTTATGAATTGTTGTTTAATTGTACCAAAATTAAATGCACCTATTTATAAATTTTTAATATTTATATTTGACAAGGATTTATGGATAACTTTAATTATAACGATATTAATTATATTTATTTGTTTGTGCACATTTTACAAAGTTTTATTTAGAAAATGGTATTTTAATACAGTTTTAATGGATATTGTGGCAACAATATTGTTTTCACAATTATCGAAAAAATTCTATCAATTGAAAAAATTACATAAATCAATTACTTTTATATTCTTTTCAATCTTAATGATCAATTTTTTTATTTGTCATATATATTCAGCATCAATCACAACATATTTAACGAAAATTTTTAGTATGAGGCAAATTGAAACACCTGATGATTTATTGAAATTTGGTGGAAATATAAAGTTTTTATCAACAGACGAAAAAATAAATAAACAAATAAAATTATACTCAGATATGCATAAATTAATTAAAATATCAGTCATTGTGAATACAACAGAATATTATAAAATTATTGAATCATTAAACACATCATACGCCTACTTGGAATTACAGGATCGTTATGAAATGTATTTGAATCAACAGAAATATTTACCTGATCAACAACAACATAAATTACTTTTAACGAAATATTGTCCTTTTAGAAGTACTTTAAGTTTCCCAGGAGCAATGGACTCAGTATTTACTGGACCATTACAAATTTTCATAATGCGTGTTCAACAATCTGGATTATACAAACATTGGGAAGATGAAAGTTTTGAAGAATTGATTGCAATGAAACGTTTGAAACGGCTTCTTCATAATTCATTGGAACAAACTCAACCTTTTACCAATAGTCGTTTAAGATTGATGTGGTATGCATGGTTTATTGGAATTTTTATAAGTATAATTTGTTTTATACTTGAATTTGTTCAATATCAAATATTAAATTTAATTTTTATCTATTCAATTTTAAAATGCAGACTTATTAGACCTTTTTAATAAAGCATCTATAAAGATTTTTAAATATTATAGATAATTTTTTCAGATTTGGATCAATCTAGCATTCTCCGTAGAAAATATATTATTATTTAATCATCATATATACCTTTTTTTCTAGAAATTTTTCCTTAAAAGTTTTTTTTTAACAATTTTCATTAACAAATTAAACTCAATATTAAGCCAATTACTTAATTTTAAATGCTCCATAATTAGTGAAATATTTATTCCTAACGTTTTAATATCATCCATATTTTCAATTTATTTTCTTGTTTATACATCACAAGCACAGCAATGTTGAAATCGCCCTAAACGCACAATCAGCCATATCAGATAGGTCTGCATAAAAACGGATTTTATATGCTCGATGTAAATCAGGGCCTACCTAAGTTGACTTAAATTTTCGGTAATATATTTTCCTATCATCTACTACGGTACGAGACGCTTATATTCAACAAATAAATTGGTACTTACTCAAAGCTTAATTGATTTGGAAGGATATATATAATTCTGACAAAGTCTTTTTGAGCTCTAATTATGGAATAGTCTGTGCATTATTTGCCGAAGGAAGAAAATTTCATTCTTGAGGTTCCACTCTCCAGCAAATATTAGCTGTGGCCTGTGGCTAAAAAAATGTTGGAAGATAGCCCACACAAATTCTCTCATCTCATAGTTTTTTTTAATTGCTAAATTTTAAATCAAAGTACATTTAAATCTTTTATTTTATGTATTTGTTGTTTTGGAATACAAAATTTTAAAATAGTGTGCGTACAACGTAATGTTCCATAATAAATTAAATTTGTAATTGAATTTTAATTATATTCCTTATAATTTACATACAATTCTGTTAAAATTGTAATTAGCTGAACTCATTTAGACACATTTCTTTATAATAGACATTTTCATCATGAATAATTTATTATTTTGCAAAATCATGAGTTGAATGTGTTTCTCAATTACTTTTTTTTTTTTGTGTTCTCATTTCCAATTAAAAATCTTATATAGTATAGCTTCTAGTTATATATGAGTAGAAGTGTATGTATATACTAGTATGTATAGAAAAGTTAAAATTTACCTTATTCAATAAGGATACATATAAATGTAAGTATGTATCATCATAAATTCAATATATTGTATATGTATGGAACTATTTATGTAAATATTATTTTATGCTGAACTATCTAAGTTTTTAATGAAATTTCATAATATGTATTATATGTATAAAGTAAAATGATATCTATCTAATGTTATTGTAGCAAATGCTATAGGAGAATAAGAAAACGTGTTTAACAATTTAAGAATTAATTTATCATTACTGCATTTATTACAAGAAAATCTTAATATACAATATATATGTATATTTAATGTATGAATGTATGCAATACATTTTCTATTGTATAATTCATGTGACACATCAAAACACTGAATAATTGTGTACTAAAAAAGTTTCCGTAAAATAATTTTGTATTACCATTTTTATATTTTATTTTAGTTTGGCGGAATTGATCAATTTAAATTAAAAGCACTATTTCATTTGCATTTAAAATGCGTTCTAAATGGCAGTAAAGTCCATCAAGAGCCTTCAAGAATTCAAAATACCAATTTTATTTAAAAGGCGAATTCGAACCCGAGACAAATCAAACCCAACAATATTTATTGTTAAATTACTTGATATAATTTTTCAATTCACATTAAGAATCAATTTCGTTTAGTAAATTTCATCCATTAAAAGATACAACAAAATTATTACATATATAGAACACTCTTCAAAATGTCACGTTGATAGAAAGAAAACTTTTTTTTTATCCTTTAATTAAATTGAAAACAATAAAATTACAATTATTCTAATGGTGTATTGTTATATAATTTATTGTTTTTTCCTGTCATTGTCAAAGTTTTAAACTTTTGAAGTAATAATTGCCGTCATTAGATTTATGTTATCTATTATATAACAATACTTATGAAATTGCCGTGAAAAATTCCAAATTATTACGTTCATTTTTATTTAATTGATACTCAGATCAGTATTGCCGTCTAGATTTATTTTATTTTTCCAAACGAATCCTTGATTTGTAATTTCAACATCCGCAATATAAATGCCGCATAGTTGTCTAACAAATTTAAATACTAATTGAAATAATTGAAATATACTAAAAAAAAACTGATGAGTGCTAAACCAAAAAATGCCGAATTTAATATTTCAAATGTTCCATCAAGTTTGCAGACATGGTTACTCTGATAACATCGTCTATTAAGATCTTTTCATGTTACTGATACACTTCCAACGAACAGTTAAAATGTTATTTCACACAATTACGTACGTTTTAATTATCACTGTAACGATTTTTAAAATTAATTCTCTACAAGAGCAAAACATAATTCAATTTACAGTTAATATTATAGACAAATTAAATGAAATATATTCATTTGAAAATTTAGTAATATTTTCAAGTAGTTTAATAAAAAATGATTCATCAATACAATTGATTGAACTACTTGAACAAAAGGATATTGTATTACCGAAAATTTTCATTAGAACTCCGGTGTATAATGATAGTTTAATAAATATCGTGAATGACAATCAATTGTCTTTGGTATTTTTCACAAATCTCAATGACAGCATTTTACGCGTGTTCGACATATCAATGACAAAAAAACATTATCGCAAGGTTATTTTTGTTTCAATAAATGCAATAAGTAATTCTAAAGAGATTTTTAATTTTTTTCAATGGACCAGTAATATTGCAGCAATAAATTCAATTCTTGTTTACAATCAACCAAGAAAAATAAAGTATAGTGTGTTCACTTGCAATCCGTTTCCGAACGTTCGAATAAAAAATATTACAAATTCATCAGTAACCCAATATTTCATGAACGATGCGCAAAAAATGAATTTTAATAGAACAATAATGAATGGTGTTTATTTCAGTACTCCACCGCGCTTGTATAAAATTCAAAACAAAATTAATAATAAATTAATTTTATCTGGTGTTGCTGGAAAATTTATAACGGAGTTTTGTGGAAGTTGTAATTGTAAAATTAATGAAATACCATTTAAATCGAATTTTTCATTTACAGAAGCACCTGAATTAATATTTAAGAAAAAAGCTGATATCATTTTAGTACCATTTTATGTTTCGAAATTAGATAAAACATTACCGAGTTATCCACTAACAGTTATGAATTGTTGTTTAATTGTACCAAAATTAAATGCACCTATTTATAAATTTTTAATATTTATATTTGACAAGGATTTATGGATAACTTTAATTATAACGATATTAATTATATTTATTTGTTTGTGCACATTTTATAAAGTTTTATTCAGAAAATGGTATTTCAGTACAGTTTTAATGGATATTGTGGCAACAATATTGTTTTTACAATTATCGAAAAAATTCTATCAATTGAAAAAATTACATAAATCAATTACTTTCATATTCTTTTCAATCTTAATGATCAATTTTTTTATTTGTAATGCATATTTAGCATCAATCACAACATATTTAACGAAAATTTTTAGTATGAGGCAAATTGAAACACCTGATGATTTATTGAAATTTGGTGGAAATATAAAGTTTTTATCAACAGACGAAAAAATAAATAAACAAATAAAATTATACTCAGATATGCATAAATTAATTAAAATATCAGTCATTGTGAATACAACAGAATATTATAAAATTATTGAATCATTAAACACATCATACGCCTACTTGGAATTACAGGATCGTTATGAAATGTATTTGAATCAACAGAAATATTTACCTGATCAACAACAACATAAATTACTTTTAACGAAATATTGTCCTTTTAGAAGTACTTTAAGTTTCCCAGGAGCAATGGACTCAGTATTTACTGGACCATTACAAATTTTCATAATGCGTGTTCAACAATCTGGATTATACAAACATTGGGAAGATGAAAGTTTTGAAGAATTGATTGCAATGAAACGTTTGAAACGGCTTCTTCATAATTCATTGGAACAAACTCAACCTTTTACCAATAGTCGTTTAAGATTGATGTGGTATGCATGGTTTATTGGAATTTTTATAAGTATAATTTGTTTTATACTTGAATTTGTTGAATATCAAATTTTAATATATGTAAATATTATTTAAGCAAATATACAATTATTTTTTTGTTTTTCTAGAACACAAATATGTAATTAATATTTATCCAATATTTAAAATTGTACGTAACTATTTATGTACATTTATACTTTTAATAGAAAATTAAGAATAATTTTAAAGGAAAATTTATGTTTGTTATATTTTAAAATACATGAAACTGCTTTATTTGGATTTATACAGTATACATACATACTTTAACACATGTAGGTATGTATGTAATTATACATTCTATCCCAGTATATCCTTATATGTACAATTGATATAACTACATAAATGCATGCCAAAAAATAGCATGTTGTTTGATACAGAATATCCTGGAATTGATTCAATTCAATAATAGAAAATTTCCTTTGAATAAAAATATATACTCGTATAAAGTAAGAAAGATTTTCGAATTGAATTTTTATATGATGTTTTGTATGTAACAGGTAAATATATCTGGTCAATATCTATAGTTATACATATGTTTGCAGATGAAATTCCTTAATAATGAAATGAATTTTTTTTTTTTTTTTTTTTTAAATTTTCAATAAGAAAAAAATTTAAAAAAGAGAAAGTTAATAGAAAAAAGTAAAATTTATTTATTCGTATGCTTTAACACAATTTAAAAAAAAATGGTAAAGAGTTTACACGATTGACTTATTCAATTTAATTTTTCCATTGAATGATTTTTTTATATTTAGTTTTTGTTCAATTTTTGTCTATTGAAGCTATTTTAAATATAAATGATTTAAAAACAATTGATATGTTAAAATTTTAAGAAATTCAAATTACAAGAAATTCATTGAAATGAAAAATTTAAATTGCAAAAATTTAGAATGGATTTTTTGTTTATTCGATTATAGTGAGGATAAAAAATGCTAAATTTACGTAATATAAAATATCTTGTTTAAAACTGCAATTTTTCAGCTAGTTAAGGCATAAATTACCTGTCATATTTAAATTTACCTTCAAATTAAAAGCAAACCTAAGTTACCTTATTTTACTAATTTATCTATAAGTTATCAAAAATATGTAAGTCATTACAAAATATAAGTACTACAGAAAAAATATTTCTAAAATACAAAAATTTATTAGTGATTCTAATTCAATGACCAGGTGTTGTACATACTTACATATAAAAGTCATTTAAAAAATAAACTTAAGGTTTGTATCAAAGAATTAAATCTAAATAATGAATATTATTTAAAATAATATTGAAATGCAATATTACAAAAACAAATTCAACGTTTATTATATATATTATTATTTTTATTAGGTTTTATAATAACAAATTTATATAAATCATCAATGACATCCATTGTTAACATAAACAATTTATGAAAAACAAAATAAAAGTCGATCCAGACACATCCGGATCCACTAAGCAATCTGGTTTCGCTTCATCCGATCAGAATTGTTACATGTTTGTATGTGATTTGAATGAATTTGATTCGCACATATTCGGCCCGATTTCGGGCACAAATCACATGGATAAACATAGATGGAGGGAAACCGAATCGGTGTTGGATCGGACGTGGATTAATCGACCTTAATCCAGAAAAAATATTTCATTAAAATTTAAGTTGAAAAATGTAAGAAATACACAAAATATATAAATTATTTTTTATTGATATCTTTTTTTATTTTTACAATTAAGTTTTATTCTCTAATTAATCAATGACTCTTTTTTATTTTTTTTTTTTTATTTTTCTCTTTTTCTCAATAATTTGAATATTTTAAATTTATAATATTTTAAATGTTCAATAAAAAATACAATTGTAGCTATAGATAAACCAATTAACCAAATATTCCACAATAAAAATAGATCTTCAACTGTTAATTGATGTTGTTGTTCATCAATATAATATTCATAATCATTATTTGAATTTTTTAATCTTTTTAAATAACCATTTGAAATTAATTCACGATATGCAATTGATGACCAATAATAATATAGACCATTTCCATGTATATTCATAATAAATAATTTTAATTGTTCTGTTAAAAATGAATTAAATGATATTGGAAATTGTAATGGTGTTGATGTAAAACATATTTTTGTATCACGATATTTTGGTTTATTTAATAATTCTTGTTGTTTTAATATAATTTCATATTTATCAGAAAATTCAATAAAACCATAATTATTATTTAAATTTAAATTATTTATTATTAATTTTTCATAATATTCATCAATATTAATAAATAAATTTTTTAAATTATCTGTATAATTATATTTAAATATTAATTCAGTTTTTGTTTTATAACTTATAATTTTTATATGATTATTAATTAAATCATTAATTGTTTTTAATTGTTTTTTATAAAAATTTTTTGTAAAAAAACTAGTTGATTTAGCAATATATAAATTTGTTAAAATTAAACCAAATATTATTAAAATTATATAAATTATACGAATTTTATAATTAATTTTTAAAAATTTTACAGGTATTGTTATAAATAATATTGTACAAATAATATGTAATAATATTTCACTAAATTCACAATTATTTTTTATATTATTATTATTATTATTATTATTATTATAAAAAAATTTATATAATATTATTGTTATATAAAATATTATAAAAATTATAAATAACCATAATTTATAATTAAATGATATTAATAAATACATATACTTTGCTATTAAATTTTCATATGGTATAATTAAACATAATTTTGTTATTGTTATTGGATAACTACCAGTTATAATTGTACCATTTAATGTACTTAATGGTAATATTGATAAAATCGTATGATTATTTGATATTTCATTAATAATATCATCTAATACATTATTAAATCTATATAAATTATAAATATTTGGTGTTATATTATAATGTAAAAAAAATTCATTCATAATACGACCACCATAACCTGATACATAATTTTCATTATTATTATTATAATTATTATTATTATTTTTATTTTTTATAATAAATGTACGTGGTGGTGTTTCATGTAATACACATTTAACTAATAAACCATTATAATTATTTTTATAACGATTTTCAAATAAACGTTCTATTTTATATGATGATTTTGTTAAATTATATATTTGAAAATTTGAAAATGGATTATAATTAAATAATTCTGTTATATTTTTATTATTTGTTAATTTTTTTTCATAATATAATATTGAATTAATCATTGATTGTTTTAATGCCCATTTAAATAATATTTGAATATTATAAATATTTTTAATTAATTTTAAACAAACAAATATTATACGATTATAATGTAATCCACGTAAAGGATTATTAATTAATTTTAAATTTAAATCATTTAAATTTTCATAAAATATTATAATTATATGATAATTATTATTAATTAAATATCGTAATTCAAAATTTGTATAATTTGTTATAAGAATTTTTGTAAATTGATTTTTTTTACTTGAAATTTTTAAAAATTCATTAAAATCATTTGATTGTAAATATTTTTGATTAATAAATATTGAAATATCATTGATTTTTGATAATTCATTTAAATTATTTATATTTTCAATTAGTTCAATTAAATTTGTATTATTTATACAATTTGTATTTAATATTTTAATTAAAATCACAATAATTAATAAACAACTTCTAATAGAAAACATTTTTTGTTATGTCGAATTTTTTTTTTTTTTTCTTTTTTAGATTGAAAAATTGACGTTATACATAACTACATAGATACTATTAATAAAAAATATTGTCCGATTTTTATTATTTATTGTATTTTTACTCTTTATATTCAAACACTAAAATTTTCAATAAGTAAATACTTAATAAAAAATTTGAAATAAAGTATAAGTAAATAAATAATACGTTTAACACAATCAATACGTATTTAATTTTGAATCATAATGGAATTTTATTAAAATATTCATATGATAATTTAGATTTTTGTACAGATACATATATTTCATGCATATGTGCATAAATTACCATAGATAAAATTGAAGATATCATTAAATAGAGTATGTTCTTCAGCACCGTCTATTAAGTGAACATTGTAATTTTTGTAAATTTGAACTATGTGAACTTTTAAAAGTTAAAGATAGTTTCTTAGACATACTTTTTACTTTATTTGTAATTGACGTAAGATATTGAAAGCATACAAACCTTTGAATGTATTTTTTATAAGTTTTTTCCTATAATTACTTGCATTCTATATAAAAAAAATTATCCAAATATTTCAAAATGGTAATTGAATTTCGATAATAAACATTTATATTCTAAATACATACATACTAATGACACGGTTTGCAACAGTAATTTATACGTTAAAATAGTATTTCAAAAGCAGAAAATTTATGTGCCACCTATAATGTTACAGCTTGAGAAGAGATTAAGCTGAAAAAACAAAAAGGTTTATAATTTAAATAGAAGTAAAATTACACAACACTGAATTTTATCAGCATTAAAATCGACACAAGACTAAGTCATATCACATGTAGTACATATACATATATAGATTTAAAATATTATTTCTGTATGCTATGTTCAAGTTCAATAAATTAAAAATGTTGAACCTCTTTTACGGTGGTAAGTAGTAAATTACAAATACAAATCTAAAAATAAATGTAGGAGATAAAACTGATCCTTGGGGAATGCTAGCAGTTAGGACACATCACTCAGTCTGCTACAATATATGTATTACACAGTTGATTAAGAAACTCTCAATCCAGGCTAGAAAGACGTTTTCAAGACTTACTGTTTTACATTTACATAGCTAATACTGTTGTAATTTGTCGCAGCACTATACTAACTAGAACCAAAAATGGAAATTTCAAAGCCAATTTTTACATATTACCTTTTATTTATTCAAAACAAATACACATATTTCTTACTTAAAACTACGAAATACAAGAAAGTTATCTTAAGTTTCTAATTACATCATCTACATATTGTAGTATACTGAGATTTTGTATCGTAAATGTTCGAGTATAAAACAAATAATACTTAAAGTAATTCCAATGCACCAAGAATACCAAAGAACTTTTAAACGTCTCATACATAATGGCTTTGTTTTTATTGGTTTCTCTAACATTTTACGTAGACGTTTCATTGTAATTAGCTCATCAAATGATTTTGATACCCAATATTTATAGAGTCCAGTTTGATAAACACGCATTATATAAAGCCTTAAAGTATCTGAATAAATTGAATCAAATTGTATTGGTAGGCATAATGTTGCAACGAATGGGCAAGTTTTTGTGACACGCACTGAAGGATATTTAAAATTTTGTTGCTGTTTAAAAAATATAGTATATTTATCATTGTTCTCCATATATGCATAAGTCGAATTTAAGTGTTGAAAATGATGATAATATTCGTTACGATCAACAATATATGTTGATTTATTTTGTAAGAAAATTCTAAGTGAATTTAAACGTTCTAATCTCTGTTGATGAATCATAACTTTTATATTATTCTTATATAAATCATCAATTGTATTCATTTGTTCACTTGGAAAACGTTTTGTTAAATAACTTGTTGTAAATGCAACATACATTTGATCAATTACAAAACTACATAACATTAAATGTATATAAATGAATTGTATTTGAAAATTATTTGATTTACGATAAAATTTACTTGGAAATGGTAAAAATGATAAAACTGCAAAAACATCACTAAAAATTATACCAATATTATAACGTTTCAAATAATATACTTGTAGAATATATAAAATAATAATTACCAATATAATTGTAATTATTATCATATAACCCATCATTTTACGTAATGGTATTAGTAAAAATTTATACAATGGTTCCATTTTAACCGGTACAATTAAACATATCTTATCAATACTTAATGGATATGTCATACTGAATAAACTTAATTCATTATCAAGTACTGGTATCATATTAATATGTGCTCTATTTTTATTAAATAATTTACTAGTTATATTTAATGTTAATGATATATTAATTTTTATTTCTAATAATTTACAATTATATAATATACAAAATTGTTTAATCATATTACCACCAATACCAGATAAAATATAATTACCATTAGAATTTTTAAATTTATATAAATGTGGTAGTACTTCAGAATAAATTGCTTTTAAATATGAACCATGAAAATTTTTAATTGTACGATTTTTAAAATAATTTTGTATTGATGAATTTTGTAAATTATTTATTTGTATTTTTAGATATGGATTATAATTATAAATATCATAATTTGTCGTATTTGAATTTTTGAATAATAAAATTGAATTAATTATACCTAATTTATGAGCCCATTCAAAAAATTCATAAATTTTATATAAATTTGAAATTGTTTCCATTATTATAAAAATTATTTTACGATTATGTAGTCCTTTCATTGAATTATCATAAATTTGTAGAATTGAATCTTGGAAATTTTGAAAAAATACCAAAGATAATTGATTATGATTTAGAAGAAATGTTAATTTTTGATACGACATCAGATTTTCAATATGAATTGTCGGTATTTGAATATTATGTTTTTCCATTAATTGATGTAACAGTATAAATTGTACAGGATTCATATATTTACTTTGAAATATTATTAAATTTTCAATTTTATCAGTTTGATGTAAGTTTTTAATAATACTCACTAGAATTTCAAGTTGATGATTTACTAAATCACTTGATGCAGATGTTGATGATAATGATGCTGATAATGACTTTTTTATATGATTTGATGTTAAAAAAATTAAAAGTATTACAACTTGGAAAAATTTCATGATGTACAAGAACGACTGAAACCGATCAAAATTGAATTTTTTGTAAGTGAAAAATAACAAATGTTTTAGAAATTTATAGAAAATGTAGATCTTATAAATAATGTTGATATACATAAATATGATATACTAATTGAATTAATTTATAAAATGTGAAAAGTTAAATGGGAAAGTTGACTTTTATAATGTCAGTTTGAAGTATATATAATCAATTGTATTTCATTCTGTATTCTTTACACGGAAATGAAAAAGTTCATATCATTAAGGCCCAAACTAAAAAAAATTGAATCCTTTTATGAAAGTTAAGACGCAAATGAAAATTGTGTACTATAATTCAACAAAAATACTGTAATAATATTTTTTTTTTTTTTTTGTTTTGAATAAAATGTAATTAGGTGTTAAACAAAAGTCATTTCAAGTTACGTTTTCAATAATATTAGTTGTATGTCCTTGCAAATTACGGCGCAGTTGTTGAATTAACTGAAACTTTGTATTAACTGAAATTCAGCTTGTACATACTTGTATTGTTTATCAATTTAACTTCCTGACTTTTAAACTCTAAATTTACTGAAACATGAATTTCCGCTTAAAATTGTCTAAGTAATTTCTACAGTGAAAGATCAACCAAAAAATTGAAAAAAACGAAAAAGTGGCATAATATGTTAATGTTAAAAGAAAAAAGTTAATCAAGAAATACTTGCAACAGATGAGCCAATATGTATTTTGGAGACTGAAAAATATTTAAGTCCAAAGCCACTTGTTCCACTTCCACTACCACAGTTATTATTTCTTATTCTACTAATTACATATGTACATGTACATTTATATTTATATTTATTATATCTTATCTAAACTCATTAGTCCTTAATAATCTCATCTATCAGAAAAATTACAATAATTTAAGTTTTTTCTACTTATTATTTTCTATTTTTATTTTATTTATTTTAAGATATCAAATTAAATTGTCAAAAAAAAAAAAATTTCATTCATATTCAAAAATCAACAATGACATAAAAATTACTTAATAAGAATCAATTAAAATAATTGAAATATTCTGACACATAATTTATCTTAATTTATGATCAGATATTCATCAACTCTCTACTATTTAATAAGTTTCAAAATTTTCTTTCTTAATAGTCATTAGAAAAACGTTTATTTTTAAAGAACAAACACATCAAAATAGTAAAATATTCAAATTATGCTCTTTCAAAAGTAAATACATATTCATTTCGTATTCAAGTGTTAAATCTACATTATCCTTTTTCTTTTTTCCTTTTTTTTTCCTTCATTATTCGTTCTTGGTTTTCGTTTTGGTAAATTCAAAAAAATAAACAAAACTATAAATTTTCATCGATTATTTTATATACTTTAACTATTTAGATTGCTTACTTTACAATTTTCATTTAGTTTCATTAATTCTATTGCATATTTTGTTTCATCTTCAATATTATCACAATTGTTATTAGTTAAAGGATCAGTATCATCATCATCAGTTGCATTACAACAGTCAGCATTTCAGTCATTTAGTTTTTATAGTTCAATATTATCAGGTGAATATAATACAAATAATATCATCAATAACAATAATAATAATGACAGCATTTATAATAAAAATTTTGAATATATCGGATATTTAATCGATAATTTTAGATATTTTTATGTTATCGAAACATTTTTAATTATAATTGATGAAAATTTAATAAATATTCAATATACTTACAACAATAATACTATGTTATCTTCATGAGAATGTACATATGGTATACCGTTTGTTGTTTTAACACAAAAATATTTTGGTAAAACACTTATGAATTTAGTTGGTAGTTCAACAATTAGTATTGTTTTATTAAAAAATTATAAAATAAATATTTTAAAATTAACATCAAAATGTCTACATGGTATTCATTTATCAAAAAATTCTATTTATTTTTAATATGAATTATTTAAATGGTGTTGGAAAGAAAATATTATTAATACATTAATTAATTAAATAAAAAAAATTAAATAAAATAAATTTATATTTTATTAACTATAAATTTTGCCTATCTTTCAGACAAAAGACCGATTCCACACGCAGCAAAGGAGATCATCAATTTTTCATTTTAACTTCATGGAACCAATTTTTGATTTCTTTGAAAATTTTTAAGTGCTGTTTAAACGCTTTCAATGTTTACATACTTACTTACAAGTGTTGAAATACTTACTATTTTGATTTTTAAATTATGGTTATTTAAAAAATGGTATTTTAAATTTTTATTTGACAACTTTATTTTTAATCTTATAGATTTTTTCAGCGAATATGAAAAAAAAAATTACAGGAAATCAGAAATTTCTAATAGAAAAAAAAATTAAATATTTTTTAATAATACATATTCTACAATCAAAATTGAATTTATACATGTATCTAATTTATTTTGATTTCTTAATCTTGTTGATTTTTGTTTTACTTTATCATTTTTCTTATTTTTTTTTTTTTCTTCTTTGTTATTCACTCTAAAATATGCACGTGTATTGAATACAAAAATTTTAAATAAATTTATATACCTATAATAGATGAAAAAAATATATATTATTGTGGTCCCATTGGAATAAAAAACGATGTGATGATAACAAATGAATTTAATATTAGAAAAAAAAAAAGAGAAAATATGTGATTTGATTTTCAATATTTCGGTATACCTACATTTTGTATTGAAATTATTTTTATCAATTTATTTTCATTGAAAAAAAAAAAATTATATAGAAAATTTTATTAAAAGGGAAATATCAGAAAATTGACAAAGGTAATTTTAAAACTCAGAAATAAATTTATCTGTTTAGTAAACATCACAATAATTTGTATAAATATAAAAATATACTCTTGAATTCCTTACGCACTCCAATTTGAATCAATTTTAAAACGTTTTCATCAAAAATCCGTTTTCTAGTTTCAATATCTCCGCACTCTGAAATCCGATTGATTTGAAATTTCTGCACGATATTTCTTGGAAAAAACTTCCTTTGGTATGAAGATATTATATTAATTTCAATATTCTTCAAATCTTCAAGTAATTTTCAAAACACATTATATCAAAACTTTCTAGGGGAAAATATCAATATAATTATTTTTTTTTCTTGTGCATTAATTAATTAATAATTTTTATTTTTATTCAACTTCTTTTTTTCTCACATGAATTAACAGAAATTGACTTAATATACTATTTTAATAATTAAAAAACTAACATAATTACCTTAAATATAAATGACTTAACAATAAATGACTTATCCTTATATTTTTTAATTATTTATATCAATAAGTTTTGTTGTCCATTTTTTTGAACCATTTTATGTGAAAAGACCTTACGTTATGATGAAGAAAGAAAAAGGTTTTAAATTTTTTATTAATGTATTAACCATGACATTTTAATCCAATACCAAATAATTTCTAATAAAAAACAAATAAAACTAATACAAAGTCCAATTATCAAAAAATACCAGCATAATTTTAAATGATTCATTTGTAAACAAAATGGTCCAGGATCATAAAAATCAACAAAACGTTTTATTATACCCATTTTAACTATTTCATCATAAAAATTTGATAAATAAAATTTAAATAAACCAGATTGATGATATTTCATTATTAAAAATTTTAATGGTCTTAATAATAATGATTTAGATTGTATTGGATATGCAACTAAATAACTAGCAAAACATATTTTCGATAGACGAAAATATGGTTCACGTAAACGTTCTTCAAATTTAAATATTAATTCAAATATATAATCATTAATTGCATATGCATAAGATTTATTTAAATTAGTTATTTCACTTATAAGTTGTTCATTTGTTGTAATTACAAATAATTCTTTATATTCATTTGTAAAATTATTTAATCTTAATATATAATCATATTGTGTTTTTGTTGATAAAATTTTAATATTTTGTTCAATTAAATCATTCATATTATCAATATTTTTTAATTTTATAATTTTAGTTAAATAACTAGTTGCAAATGAAATATACATTACTGATATAATAAAACCAAGTAATATAATTAATATATATATAAAACGTATACGTTTACCATGTAATTTATTAATATTAATTGTAAATGATAAATAAAATATACCAGTAATTACTTGTAAAAATAATTCACTTAATTCAAATTTATATTTTGTATATAAATGTGATATATAAAGACATATTGTTAAAAAAATTATACTAAATAATATTATTAACCATACATTTATTTGAAATGCATGTGCTAAATGCATATATATTGGTAATGTTTTAATTGGTACCATTAAACAAAAATTTGTTATAAAAAATGGATAACTAAAATCATGTGGATATATATCAAGAATTTGTTTTGGTGTTATTGATAATTCAATTTTTTTATATTTAATCATTTTATAAATTAATTCGTCATTTTCTTCATCATTTTTTAATTTAATAATTTTTGGTTTAAAATTATATTTATCAATTGCATTATATATTATTTTTGGTCCAATACCAGAATATATTAATGATCCATTTGAATTATGATAAGCAATTGTCATTGGTGGTATTGTTGTATATGCTATTTTAATTTCAGTATTTTTTAAATTTAATTTTTTATAGAAATCATAATTAAATAAAAGTTTTTCATTAAAATTATATTTATTATTAATATTTGTATTATTTATTGTACAATTATATTTTCTTATTTTAAATTTTGGAAATGCTTCAAAACCATATAATTTTATATCATGATCATGATTTTCAAATATTATAATTGTATTTAATATACGTTTTTTATAACACCATTCAAAAATTTTCATTGGTAATTTTAAACTATGTAAATGAGGTAAAATTATAAATATAATTTTAGACCAATGTCGTTCATCTAATACATAATTAATTAATTCAAATATTGGATTATCAATTGTATTATAAATAAAAACAATTGATAATAAATTAATATTATTATAATAACGTAATTGAAATGTTATATTAATTGATGATGATAAACAATATTTTGGTATTTTTGTATTATTTTTATGTAATTTTAAATAAAATTCATTTAATTCAGTATTTTCATCTAAATGATCACTTTGAAATATAATTAATGTTTCAAAATTATATAAATTATTTAATTTATGAATTAAATCAATTATAGAATTTAAATCAAAACAATTTGTAATTTTAATTAATAAAATTATAATAATTAATTTTTTTATAATTATCATTTTTTTTAAATTTTATTATATTTGTTTTGTTGTTAATTTTTTTGTTTTTTTTTTTGTTTTTTTTTTTTTTTTCAAATTAAATCAAGTAAATTTTTATTTAAAATTTTTTGTTAAAAAAAAAAAAAGACTTTAAATTTCAACTTAAACTGGCAACAAAATAATTTAATTGTACTTTTTCTTTCCAGTATTTTCAAACGAATTTTTGGCAGAAATATGAACTTTATAAATTATATAATCTGATATTTATATAATGAACACATATAGAAAATCTATAGAACAATCTATTACACAAAATCGTTATCAACTTAATCATAATTATATAGTATGTTCTTAGTTAGTTGAATAAACAATAAATTCATTAGAATTTTCAAAAGTTTAGCAAATATAAAATTATTATATTACATATGTTATTATCCTGTTAACAATAATTTATATACGAATGTAAAATTATTTAGAAAATTTGGATAAAATCCAAATAATACATTCCACAACAAAATAATTTTAAAAAAATGAAGAAAAAAATAGTTTAATAGCTCAAAATCGTGTATCACGCAAACAAAATTTAATAATTTTAATGACCTCGCAGTTCTAATTTGTTGTTGTTGTTGATATTCGTTTTTTTTTTTTTTTTCAAATAGCACATGATTAAATGTTTCACAAACCGTTTTACACATATTTAATTTCTTAACGCAGTAATTGATGATAATTAAATTATGTATGTACATTGTGATTTATTTAAAAAAAAAATTCATTATGTTTCGTTGTGTTAAAAGGATTTTAATTTAAAATACTTCCTTTGCTTTAATTTAGTTTATTAACATTTTTTTTTCGCATTCCATTTTCTAAGCTCGTTTTTATCACTGAAATACATAAAATGAATTATTTTTTAAATTTTTGGAGATGTACCGTTATTAAATTAAGCTGAAAAATAAATATTCAGAAATAAACAACCCCACAAAAAATGGCAGTCGATTGAGAGCCGGTCATAACTTTCACGGTGCTAAAGAAAACTCCTTATAGAAATAAGACTGTGATTTTTTCAATTTGAAACTGATATAATATTTTTCATGAAAAATTTCTCTTTCTTATGCAACATTTTTAATATGAGTTCAAATACAAAAATAAAAAATAAAATATAAAGAAGAAGAAAAAAAGGATAACTAAATTATCTTGAACGTTATTTTTCATTATATAATTTATAAATATTTCATGTATCTTTAGCAATGAAAATGAAATTGAATTTTTTCATTTAATGTCTATCATTTACCATTCAGAATAATTTCTCTCTGTAGATACAAAAATAAGATACATACATATATACTTTACATTGTAATTCGTTTTTTCTCCTTTTTCTAATTTTTTTTTTATTTTTTTTTTTCTTTGCCAATTATTTGTACTTTCAGTGAAGGTCAATTTTCATGGGTAAATGAAAATATTAAACAAAAATGGAAAAGAAAAAAAAATTTAAAATGAAATAAAAAGAAATTTTGTACAATGTTATTGATAACAAAATCACACAGTAATATTTTCTTATGTTATACATACGTTTTTAAATTTTAATCATTAGTTAAAAATTCAAATTGATTATTTGCACTTTCATGTAAGTGTTTATTAAACTTTTTTTTTCAAATCTAAATATAAAAAAAAGATATCTTTTATATTATTAGAATTTTTTCAGGTTTTTGTTTTTACATTTTTGATACATTATACGTCCATAAAAACTTTCTTTAAAAAGGATAGAGGTGCGAGCAACTTCGAAAAAAGCTTTTGCCGAAACTTCAGAGGAAACTTTTGCAATAACTTCAAAAGTTCGAAGATAGTGTTGAAAATATTTTTTTCGAAATTTCAAATTCGTAACAATTGTTTTTTGGTTTATTAAAAAAAATTTTTCTGGTAGTTTTTGCAAAATTGTTTAAACTACTATAAAAAGTCATTGAGGAAACACATTATCAATGTTTTTCCACATATTTTATCATTTATTTTGTAAAATTGCATGAACAAAAAATTTATTTTATGTAACATTATGTTACAAATTACAGTCAAATTCCTCTAAGTCGAATCGTCAGCTGCCATCAAAATAACTTCGAGTTAAAGGGATTTTAGAAGAAATTCGAGTTATAGAGATTGGAAAAAAAAAATTAATTTTTTTGCTAACTACATAATATAAGAAACACATACATATCTAAATATGTATAGAATTTGCTAATTTTATAGGTTGAAAAATTTTAAAATATTTTTTTCTTTTCTTTTTAAACTTATTATTAATAAACTCTACATATTTAACCTTTCTTTCCACCACTTTATAGTTTCTCGATCCTAAATACATATACTAAATATCGTTTAAAAGGAAATAACTATATTTTCTTTATCAATATATTTAATTATGTTTTGGACAGGTTTATATTAAAAAAAACTGCGTTGTCGCCTTATTTAAAGGATTTGCATATAACAAAAGTAAAGATTTTGTTAGAAATAAAAAGATAGGAATTCCATTATATTAGATGTATTTATTATTTAAAAATCTTGAAAATATATTTAAATGATACATACTTGAAAATATTTATAAAATATGAAAGAGAACATTTTCTTATTTTTTTTGTGTTTTGAAAAAAATATTAGAACAATAGGAAATGTGTACACAAAAAAAAAAATGAAATAGAAGCCCTTTTTATTTTTGTCTTACAATTTTTTGCTGTGCAAAATTTCGAGTTAGAGAAATTACAGGTCTCTAGAACGTTGAAAAAAATGTTGACTTAGAGGAATTTCGACTTAGAGGATATTTTTTATATAGAAATTTGAAGGGAGCGCAAAAAAAGGCCTAAAAAATTCGAGTTAAAGGAAAATCCGAGTTACAGAGATTTCGAGTTAGAGGACTTTGACTGTATTTATATATGTTTTTTGATAAAGTGATATGGTTAAATAAATAAAATAAAATCTTTCATGTCTCTATAATATTTTGTTCTTACAATTATACTAAATTTTCATAAAAATATTTAAGTGATGAATCCTTGAAAAAAACCAATCTACAAATAATATCGATTACATATAATACACACGCTATCGATTTTTTCCTTTACTCCCTTTTTAATGTTAATCAATCTATCTAAATATTTTCTTTTCGTTCTTCTCATTTTCTCATACAAATAATAATAATGATTATTATCAAGCATAAACACAACAAAATTTAATAGATAAAAGATGTTTGATTATAAATATTTTATTTCATAGAACAGATGTTTATTGAACAGATAAAATTCATATCCGATCGGAAATATCTATATCTTTGTATTCTCTACAATATGTATATATAAAAATATACTTATGTATAAGATAAATAAAAAAAATATCACAATATAATTTTTCTCATTCCAAATTTGTTACTTATTAGTAAAAGCATAAAAAAAATGCTAAAAGCAATGTGTGTATGTATGTACATATACTTAAGTATACGAATAAAAAAAGGACAGAAAAAAACTAACAAAAACTAATCCTTAATAAGGATGTATGCCTTTTTGTCTACTCTTTTTCTTTTGCTATTAATTTTACTTTGGCTTATACTTCAGCTAAAAATACTCGGAATGAAAAATGTTAATAAAAAAAGGTCCTTTTTGTCGTAGTATCTACAATACTTATTTTCACCATATTGAATGACTCAAAGATTTAATTTTTAATATAAAATAATAATTAGTGGTGGATTTATGTATAGACGTTTAGAAGTGACCACCTCAAATGAGATAAAAAGACTTCAACAGTATATCATGTAAAGATATATTTTTTTAATTATATAAACCAAAATATAGATTTTCCCTTATTACACTTTTGTCACAATTCTTACAAAGGCACCAATGCACCATAGTGAATTCTTTTCAAACTGGCTAATCTAGAGTCCTGTCTTGGACTTGTATGAATTTTTTTGCATTAAAGAAACTATATTTTAAGAACTATGTTTATTTTTATATATGAATTTTTGTTCTTAAAAATATATAAATTTAATAAAATATCTGGACAAACATAAAGTAAAAATTTAACTTTTAAACTGATATTAAATCTTAAAATTTATGAATCTACTCGTACATACTCTTATGTGTGCATTTCAGCACTTTTTAAAACACGATTTTAGAATGTTTTTATTTTGATATCATTGTTATACGCATTTACAAGTATATTGCATCTTATTTTTGAATAAGAAAAGGGATGGAATTTAAACATTTAATTTATAATACATGAATGCAAACGTAAATAACATACATATGTACATACATATTTGTGTGTATGTTAACGTTTGAAATGCAATATTATAATTCACTTACAATAGAATTTAATAATATTAAAATATTTTTGAAATTTACAATAAATCAAATTGGAAAGTGTTTTAATGACATTTTGACATTATTATACATGAAATTCAATAATATATAATATAATACAATTACGAATATTAAAGTACATAATTATTATTTACATCATTATACAAGAATTAAATTATTATTATTAAATTTATTCAATGTTTAAGATATACAGATACGTGATTATAATTTGAAAACACAGGTGAAATAAATATCTAAAACAAGATTATTTCAAATCATTGTTTCCATTGACAAAAATTTGATTGATTATATTTTCAACTATCATTAAATTATCATATACTTAATCATAATTCATCGAATTCAATACCTTTATCAAAATGACATTACATATAAAGAAATAATGTATAATTAATTTATATTTTGTGTAATAAATTTTATTGTAATGAATGGTGTGAAAATTATATCAAGATAACTTTAAAAAAATTTTAATTTAAATTATTTAAGATTTAATTTTCATAATATTAATTTACTTACTTAAATTTAAATTTTATGCAATCATTTTAAAAAACGAATTAAAAAAAAACCTTTCATATGATACAAAAAAACTTATACGTCCTTTTTCAAGTTTTGGATATTTTTAACGTTATCAAAAAAATTTTAAAAAATTGATTTTTAGAAAGAAAGAAAAAAACACAAAATTTTGACTTTAAATCTCTATACCTCAAGACCGTTAATCCTGTCAAAATGAAAAAGAGTAAGTTAGAAAGAAGAAGATATTTTTTTAAAATGCACTATTAACCGATATCCTAAAGCTAATAAATAATGGTTTTTTAACGGTACCTTAAGAAATATGCTACGTTAAAATAGATACTTTAAAGTTTTCATAATGGAAAGTTCAACTCATTCGATTTAAGAGTTTAAACCATTAATTAGGATATTTTTTTTTCCAATGTCTAAAATAAAAACAATCTAATTAAAACTTTTAATCTTTATTCAGAGTTTGTTTTTTTTTTTTTTTTTTCAACAAAGTCAAATAACAAAATACATAAAAATCCTAAAAATTGCTCAATTAATTTTTTATACCTAACAATAATTTTCATTCTTTGTACACAATGTACACAAATAAAAGTCAAATAGAAAACTTTTATATATTATTCAACACAAAGAGAATTTAATAATTTAATTCAATTTATCCAAAATAAAATAAAAACATCTTCTTTTTTTTTTATAAATCGGCATTTCAAAACGTTATCCTTTTGTATAAAAAATTAATAAATGATCTTTTTTAATTTTTTTTTTTTTTTTTTTTTTTTTTTGTCAACAAAATGCCTCATAAAATTTTCAAAAGAATTTTTAGATTGCTATGCTGTTATTAAATTTCTTTATTTTTTTTTCATGAAAAACAGGATAAAAAGAACAACAACAACAAAAAATGTTTTATGATAATGTTTATTACTTTTTGCTATACTAATTTTTCGATGTGAATAAATATGCCTCAAGTGGACAAATAAAAATAAAACCCTTTCTAGTAGAGAGTATATAATATTAAATATGTATTTAAATTTTATTATTAAATTGTCATGTAAGATAACACATTATATTGATAATTTCCAGTTATTAATTTTTGAAAAACAAATATGTTTTTACATTTTGTGTGTATGGCAATATGTTCTTCTTTTTTTCAAACTTTATCTTTTTTGAAAAGGATCCGCGTATCAATTTTTTTTTATGATAAATTTTTCTTTACAGTTTTCCGGATTAAAAACTCAATAAGTAAACAAAACACTAAATTTTAGTATACATTTATAAAATTTACTTTTAATATTTACATTCCTTTCAAGAAAGTATCCTACTTCAAAATTAGGAACGAACTCTTTTTTATCCTAATTAGTGTTTAAAATTTCGAAAAACTTTACATTGAAGTTGTTTGCGGAAATGATTTTTCCAATTTTACATAATTCTCTACTTAGTAGATTTAGATTCGCAAATCGATAAAGCGGTTCTCAAGGTACAAAAGTTGAAAGTAAAATATCTTTAGTCACGTCTTAACTTCCAATTAGATATGGTGTAAGGTTTGTGATAAAACCTTTGAATATGAAAAATTTAAAATGTCCTCTTTAATATATCCTATTTATCCTATATTCTTATTAATGCAAATTTCACTTTATAGCCGGAAAATATCTTTGAAAATTTTATGAAAAAATTGACATACATATTTTACGAAAACCTTTATTTCTCCATTTTAGGATAATTTAAGATAATAGTTCATATTTGTTCTTCTTTCTAACAAACATTATTTTATTTTGATCAAATGTCAAAATATAGTGTTTTTTAAAATTTATTTATTGTACCTACAAGGTAACTTTTTTTTTTACACGCATAAGAAATTGTTCAAACAATAATTAAATTTCAATTTTTACCTTTAGATAGCATAAATTTTGTTTACTGATTTCATGGTTGAAAAAATGGAAAAACAAAATTATATTATTTTGTAATTAATAAATAAAACTAAAATCAATCATACTAAATCATCCAACCATTTTTCAAAATAATTCTTAAATCAACAATAAAAAATTTTATAATTGAAAAAAATATGTTAGACTTGCATCGAAATTTAATTTTATAAAACCAAACATTCGAAAATCAAACAATCGAATTATTATAGCTACTATTAGATATTTTAATCACATCCAACACGAACGAATAATTACTTCAAAATCATATCCTACAACATATTTATACATCACAAAAAGTCATATAATACTTAGATACAATGAAAAATATTTTTTACGTCAGAAAAAGGATAATAATAAAAATTATACCAAAGTTTTAAGTACTTAGTTTAGAAGATTTCTTCAAACACTAATGTGTTTTTGCGTTTAATTTCCACCTACTTAAGAATTTTTCATCGAGCAAACCTTATGGTAAGATTGTGACTCATAATTACTTCCCTAACACTTTATTTTATTGTTAAATTATAGGTAAAAAAAATATATAAATTGGTAATTTTGGCACGTTTTGAAGCAATAAGACAATAATTGAATTTTTAATGTTTTTTTTTTTTTTATGAAATAAAGTGTTAAGTTGTGTAAATACCTTTTGTAATATACATATACCAATAAAAATAAATTTTTTCTAAAGAAATAACCAACGAAAAAAAAAATAATTTAACTCAATCGTTTATCAACTGAAAATAATAATTAGGCATACCAGTACAAAACTACACATCTTTCAAAATAAAACAGAACGCTCAAAAAATTAATAAAAATATTTAAAAAATTATATAAAATAAAACATAAAATATGATTTTTTATAAAATTATCATAATTTTGAATTTATCACTTTTAATAAACGCTTTTACAAATTCCTCATATAATTTTTTAATTGATTTCATAAAAGTAATTGATAAACATGAAACGATACATCATTTAAATATTTTCACTTCAATAAAATTTTCTAATGATAATGAATTTTTAAATAAATTTTATTTAAAATTAAATAAAAATTTTAAATTAACATTAATTAAATTTAATAAATTTAAAAATAATATTGAATTATATGATTTAGTTAATAATCATTATGTATTATCAATAATATTTTTTGAAAATATTCATGATGAAATTTTAATTACATCAAGTAAATTATTACGAAAAATGCATAATTCAAAAACGATTTTCATATTAAAATCAAAACAATTTAAAAAAAATTATCAAAATTATGAAATTACAAAATTTTTTCAATGGACATTAAATGAATCATTTCGTAATTGTATTCTTATTTATGAAAATTATTACAATCAAAATAATTATGTATTAAAAATTTTCAAAGATAATCAATTAATTTATCAAATAAAAAATTATAAAAATTCATTAAAAATTTTAAATAATTTAACAAATGAAAAATATATTCAAAATGTATTTCATAGAGAATATTTTTTAAATAATATGAAAGGTGAAATAATTCAAACAACATATTTAGAATTATTTTATTTACGTGTTTATAAATATTATAATAATAAAAATAATAATAAAAAATATAAATTATCTGGTTCATCAACAAAAATTATACAAGAATTTATGAAACGTAATAATTTTACAATAAAAGAATATGCATTAAAATTAAATAATAAAAATCAAACTGGTGTTAGTGAAATTTATAAATTAATATTAAATAAAAATATAAATATATCAATAATGCCATTATTATTAATTAATAATACAATATGTGATCAAACATATCCATTTCATTTATGTAAAATATGTTTAATAATACCAAATGAAAATCAATTATCAAATTTTTTATACTTAATATTACCATTTAATAAATATTTATGGTATTTAATTATATTTTTTATAATATTTATATCATTATTATTATATATTATTTATTATTATATATTAAATATTAAAAATATTGAATATTCAATAATATTATTAAATATTTATAGTTATTTTTTATATTATTCATATAAAATAAATTCATTTAATAATATAAAATATTTTAATAAATATCAAATACGTTTAATACATATTATGTTATTTATAATTACATTTATATTAATTAATTTATATCAATCATTAATATTTAGTTATCATACAAAAATTATATATGATAAAAAAATAACAAATATTAATGATTTTTTAAATAAAACAATTATAAAAATTTTAAGTCATAAATCAAAAATATTTAATTTAATACAAAATTATAAATATTTAAATGATTTAAAAAAACGTATTATTGATGTTAATGAAATTCTAGAATTAGAACATATTAAAATAATGAATAAAACATATGCATATATTGATTCAACTGATAGATGGAATTTATTAAATAAACAACAATTATTATTATATAGACCATTATTACGTAATACAAATATATGTTTTGGTTATTATCAATTATCATTTCCATTACAATATGATTCAGTATTTAAAAAATCATTAAATTATTTTATTATAAAATGTATTGATAATGGTATTTATAAATATTGGATTGATAAATCATTTTATGAATTATTACATATGAAATATTTAAAAATTTTATCAAATAATAATTATAAATATACAAAAATTTTATTAGATTTTAAACATTTTCAATTTGCATGGTATAGTTTATTAATTGGTATGTTAATTAGTTTATTATGCTTTTTTATGGAAATTATATACTTTAAAATTAATATATACAAGATAATGAAAAATTCAAAATTAAAAATAATTATGCTTTTAAATAAAAAGTAATTAGTAGTTGAATAAAAAAAATATATTTTGATTCTTAATAATGTATAATTTGTGTTTGATTTCTGCCATAACTTTTATATACTTACATATATATGTGCTTGAATTGAGAATATTCTAAATAACAAGGTATTTCACGGAACGTGTTCCAAACTATCAAGGATAATGGTGGATCTCGACGAGAAATGAAAAAAAAAATTTTTTTAGTTTCGGAATTTTGAAAATGATCACAAATACGTTGGCAAAAATTGGTAAAATTTTAAAAATTAAAATTATGGAAAAACGAGGAAAAAAATAAAAGGAAACAACAGATTTTTTTGGAAAATATTTGTGTTTTTTGTTGGGTTGGTTTTTTTGAAAAAAAAAAAAAATTGTTTTTAAATAAAATGTGTGAATAAAAATTAACTCTTTTTTTACTCTTTATAGTACTTACCTACTTTTTTCCGATTGCATAATCATAATAGAAGTCCACAATTTTTATTTTATTTAACTTTTAAATTAGGTAAGAAGTGTCACGACTTCAGTACTGTCCAATTTCTCTCAAAAATAATGACTTAACTTAATTTCAGTGACACTTAGAGGTTCACCTATCTCAAACGCCTCTTCGTTGACAAGCTTTCTTGGAATATCATATCATTATAGGTTAGTTTTGGAACATGGTATAATTCAAAAACAGTCTTCCCAATTACATATGTTTTATTGGGCCTATTGGAAGTTAAAGTCAAGAATGTGCATGTTCAAAATTCAAAATTTGTCATTATTTGCATAATGCTACGCATAATTACATTTTTGAAAATACCCACATTCTCTAATTTTAATTGCAAAATTAAACATGTTCAAAGTAAAATATTTTCAAGAAAAACAAATTTGGGCCAAAATGGGTAATTTTTTTTTTTGAAAATAAAAACTCAGATAATTAAATTGTAATACATTTTTTTTTTAATAATAATTTTTAATTGACTAAATAACCATAATTCTTTAAACAATATTTATAATATGAATATTCTCTTCTTCTTCTTCTTCTTTTTCTCTGCATCAAATGTAAACATTCGATCTCTTTCACAACTAAAAATTATAATACAAAAAACAAAAACTAGTAAAAATATAAAAAAAAAAATTAACTAAACAAATAAATCGATTATTTTTCTAATGAAGCAATTGTAAAATTTTTAATTTACAAAAGCTAATTTAAATTTAAAAAAAAAAATAAAAATAAAAATCATTCATCAATATGTTTTTTTTGTTTTGTATTTTGTATTTTTTGTTGCATTTTTTTTTCCATATTATAATTTTAATTGGGATGTTTTATTGTTATTCCTACATTTTACAATTAATTTCATTCTCTGTATATATATTTTAATTGTGTGTGCTTATGTGTTTTTATTTTTTTTTTCCTAGTTAAAAAAAAAAAACAAATCACAAAAACACATTTTATTTTTTCCCAATAATTGGAATGTGAATTTTCTCTTTTTTTTTTTTTTTAGTTTATTTTCTCTAAATTTCAAACAATTTAAAATATAAAAAAATATATATAGATAACAAATCAAATATTTAATTTTCACAAGAAAAAAAAAATATTGTGTATATACAAAAAAAAAACATAATAAAAATAAAATCTAAAAAAAAAATATATGGAGAATAATTGTTTAAAAAATAATTTCCTTTTTGTTTTTTTTGCTTCGCTTCTCATGAAATGAAAAAATATACTACGAACAATACACACACGTAAATGCATATTGTTTTCTTAATTGAAAAATATACATTTTTTTTTAAAATAAACATACAGGGTCTCACCGTGAAACTCGTAAAAAATTTTCGACAAAAAAAAGGAATTTCATAGCTGAGAAGCTAGGATGGATTCATGGATAACATAAAAGCAGACGTGCAGAAGGCGGTAATTCAGGAATGGTTCAAGGTAACGGCTGAGAGAAAGGAATGGAAGAGGCTTTTAAATTAGACTTGGGTCTTTTAAAGACTGTCACTCTTATAGAGAAATAGAGAGAAATAGAATAGAACCTAAGAAAACCTCATTTATCGGCGAAATTAATATCATAAAGAGATTTTATTTTTCAATGCTGTGTAAGTTTTTCTCTAGACTTCATCTCTTCCAGAGGAATCACATGCATTGTTTGGGCTGAAAAGGCATATAGTGCGAAGGAGATAGATAAAATTTCATGTACGAGTTTCACGGTGAGACACTGTATATCCTTCTATATTTCATTTTATTTTTTTTATCTAGGATTTTTTTTACCTTTTTTTATCTATTTTTTAGTTTTTTTTCCTATTTTTCTATTATTTATTCACCCTTCCTTTTTTTCAGGATATCATGGTTGACCAAATAACATTTCTGAACCGGGTGGTATTGAATTTTGATCGATAACACCACCAAAATAATTTGCTGATTGAAAAACATTTGATATACCGAAAATTTGATTATTTGATGTTGTTGATGATGTATTGACCATCACCTTTGAAGATGATGTTTCATTTTCATTTGTTTGATTTTTTTGAATATTTTCTGTAGAATTTTCATTTGTATCAACTTGTTGTTGTTGTTGTTGTTGTTGATGATGATGATACTGTTGCAATGTTAAATTATAAGGATTATCAACATATTCTTTATAAATATCATTACCAGATTTTTGTTGTTGTTGTGGTTGAATATAAACTGGTGTAAAACTTTGTACAATTGAATTTGATGGTGGTTTTTTTAAACTTGGATATTGATTACCGACTAATAAATGACTAATTGGCACACGTGGTGAATCATTTTTTACAATTGTTGTTGATGTGGTGTTAACAGAAAATGATGAAGAATTTTCCTCTAAAGATGATGTTTGTATTGGATCATTTGAAGGATTATTACCACCAGGTGGAACAATTATAAGTTGATTTTGTTCAAAAATATCATTAGAATGTGATGATGATGATGATGATGATGGTGAAGTAACATATTGTTGTGGATATAAATTTGTTATTGTTGAAGATAATGGGAAAGATGTTGGTGCTGGAATTGATGAATTATCATCGGATTTTTTTGTAGAATTTGTTGTGTTTGTTGTTGATGTTGTTGTTGTTATATACTGTTGATGAATTTGTTGTCCCAAATTTGATGTGATCTGATAAGTTGAAGAAGACAATGATTCTTTATGGGGTGAAGTATCAGGTGAAGTACTAGTAGTGGCAGTAATAGTAGAAGGAGAAGAGATACGATTTTGAACGGAAATTGATGTATCTGTAACTAAATCTGGTAAATGTCCATCGTTTTGCTGAAGATGCTGCTGCTGATGATGATGATGATAGTAATGGGGATGATGAGGTGAAGCTGAACTAAATTGAACCAAAGGTGAAATAGGGTAGACTTGTGTCACATTAGACGGTATTGTAACTTCTTGTGATTTTGGTGAAGGAGAATTTTTATTCTCTGAATAAAACTGCTGTTGTTGTTGTTGTTGTAAAGTCATTGATGTTTGAGACACCAAAAATGGTGCATTGTGTTGTGGTGAAGATGAGGCCTGTTGAATAATTAAAATACAAAAATGGTAAAATTCTGAAAAATGAAAATAGCCAAAACTATACACAAAAATTCGATTTTGAATAGAGACGCCTATATTTTTAGAGGGCAATTTTTACATGTATGTAAATTATGTTTGTATGTAATTTGTGACAGGAGCCGGTCCTGATGTATGTGAATAAATATATTCAAATGACATACAAACATGTAAAAATGCCTGAATATAATCGATCGAATCAGATCACTGCCGTATCGATGCCGAATTTAAATCACAAAATTAATTAAAATACAAAAATAAACTTCAATTAAAATTACCTGACCGAAAATTACTTGTTTTCCAGTTAAAATATCGACAGGTGGTTTTAGGATTATACTACTTCCACTAGCCGCCATCATCATTCCGCTGTTTCCTCCAGTTCCAGAATTTTCTGTTTCATTTTTTAAAGTTGACATCAGATTTTCTGTTTGTTGTAAATTATTTTGAATATTATTTCCTGCTGTTACTTCAGATTCTTTCAAAGATTGAGATATTTCCATTTGATTTTTTTGTGATTGTATCACAGAAGAAGGACTATTAACTGTTGCAGCAGATATATTAATTCGATTTACTGTTTGTGTAAAATTATGAATATTCATTGAAAAACTTGAATTTTCTATATTTTTTGTTTTTTTGTTTTTTGTTTTTTTTTTTTAAATTAAATGTGAAGAAAAAAGAAAATTGGAAACTGCTTATACATAAACTAATTTGTTTTTTTTTTTTTTAATTTTTTAAAACTAATAAAATTAAAAATTCATCAAAATACTTACCATTTTCTTTAAATAATTCATCTTTTAAATTTGGTAAAAATTCTTCAATACGTTTCCATGTTAATTCCCATAATGGTGCATGTGTTGAACCATCTTTACAATGAAATACACGTACTGAATGCATAACTAGTAGCATATTCTTTAAAATTTCTAACATTTGTTCATATAACATATCTGAACCGACTTTCATAAATTTTTCAATATAATCTAAAATTTCTAACCATAAATCATTGAATGTTGTTAGCTCAATTAATGGTGTTAAATGATGTAGAAAAACTTTTGACATTATTGTTGCTGTACGAATTCTTGATTCTTCTAATAAAATTGGATCAAGTTGTGATATTGATGAACTATCAGGTAATAATTCATTTAATAATGGAAATAGAACTTGTTTAAAACAACTTGACCATTCGGTACCAGTTAATGTTTGTAAATCATGTACTAATAATGCACGTTGTTGTAAACATGATATTGCATATGTACGTACTTCACGTCGTCTATCAATAGCTAAACGTGCAATACCTTGTAATATTGGACACCATCCTTGTGCCCATAATGCTGAACATTGTGGTACAGTACAACCTTCTTCTGCCCACCATCGAAATATTTGTGCTGTTCTTGTATATAATGTATACATTAAATCAAGTAATTGAATTGCAAGTGTTTCATAACGTTGAGATAATTCTTCATCTTCACTATCACTACTATTTTCATCAATACCACCACCACCACCACCACCAGAACGTTTTTTTCCACCACTTTTACCAGAATCACGTCTTGTAGATTTTTTTCTTGAATGTGACGATGATTTACCAGTTGCTAATTTTCGACGAGCTTTAATACCACCATCTAAAACAGCTTCAACAAATGTACGAATACAACGTACACAACTTTCAAAATTATATGGTGTTATATGTGCAACATTACGAACAATAAATGATAAACTATCCCAACATTTGAATAAAGCAAATGGTAAATGATCTAAAAGTTTACATGGATAAATTAAACTACTACCAATTGGTGAATGTGGACGACTTGTAACTGATATTTCGGAATCTTTATTGACTAGAATCCAATTTTCACCACTTGGACTTAAATATGGTGTATTTGATAGATTTGGTGAATTTGCACCACTTTTTGTTGTTGCATTTATAACTTCTGAATCTGATATATAACCACGATCTGGTAAACCAGAATCTTCTTCACTACTAAAAGCACCATCAGATTTTGTTCCAGCTAATGGTGGACCATCTTCAAATTCTGGTGGTAATGCTCCAGCACCAACACATTCTAATGTTGTGAAAATTATTTGCCAATCAGTTTCTGTATGAATATTTTGAGCACTAAAAGAAATTAAATAGAAAAAAAATATAAGAAGAAAAAAATTGAATTTTTTTGAAAATTTAGGGCTTCGAATAAAACTAAAAAAAGCGTATCATCATTTGGGTATACAGCTCGGGATGATCTTTAGCATGGTCAATTACACTCCTTCAATAAACTCTATTTTTAGTCTTTCCGTGACATTATCAATCTACTTTGTTTTCGGATTACCTCTTCTTGGTCTGCTTCCTGTTGGTGATGCGTTAAAAACTGGAGTGGAAGCATGTAACTTTGTTTCAACTTTTCTTGTTTTGGTCTCTCCTCCATAAGTTATTTAAAGGTCTTATTACTGTTCTATAGATGCTAAGTTTGCGTTCAGCTTGTACATTTCCACGCCGTGTGGAAAGTGGCATAAGTCCAATTCTGGTGAAAAATGAGTTAAAATAAATTTCAGATAAAAATTGACATGTCCTTTCCATTTTTCAGAATATTAAAATTATTCTAGATCATCATACGTCGACTTTTCACCAGAATTACCAGAAATTAAGCTAGTAAATGGAAAGTGCATGGAAACTAGAATAAAAAATCTGAAATATCTCAAAATAAAATAGAATGGACTTGTATCACTTTCAAAAAAAAAAACTCAATTTTCTTAAGCAATTCGAAGCCCTTAAAAACAGCAAATCTAATCTATAACTGTAATTGTCTTTACCTTGTTTTCAATAATTCATAAATTCCAATTGATATTTGTTTTGAAATACGATAAATAACATTTGGTTTAAGCATTAAAATCATTTTTAAACTTTGTAATACAATCGGACATAATTCTTCATTTCTCATTAAATAAATTGCTAATTTTAATAATGCAATTGTTGTACGATTTAATAAATAATCATAACCACATGATGAACTATTGATTAATAATAAATATATTTGATCTCTACATAATGACCATAATGGCATAATACGATCACGATTTTGTATTATAATTTTAACAAGAAATTCCATCCAAAATACCGTTATATCTTCTAAATATAATAAATCAATTGATTTATGTGTATTTGGTATTTTAATTAAATTTATTATTGATTTTATTAATTCTTGTAATGAATCATATTGTATAAATTTTGTTTCAATTATTAATTGATCAATTTGACATTCACGTATAAATTTTTTTAAATATTTTATTATTTCTTGTTCTTCATATGTTGGTTGTCTTTGTCCATCAGAACTTAAATATGAATATAAACTACTTAATAAACCAATATCCGATTTTTGTTGTTGTTGTGTTGTCTTTTTATCTAATATTAAAATAAATTTACCATTTTTTTCACAAAAATCTTCAACTTCATAAATTATTTTTGGTAATAATTTTAATTTAAATAATTGAATAATTATATCTAAGATATTTTTCCAACTATCACGTAAACAATCACCATAATCATGTATTAATTTAAAAACAGTTTTTAATGCTGATTGTGATTTTAAATTTGTACCAAATGATATTGTAAATTGTAAATCATTCATTGTTTCAGAATGATTATTTAATAACATTGTAAATTTACATAATGTTAAAATTAATGCATCAAAATCTTCATATAATGAATAAAATGATGTTATACTGGCACATTTTGTAAAACCTAATTAAAAAGAAACAACAAAAAAAAAGATGAAAAAAAAAGAAATTAATTATGTGATATGAAAGAAGAAAAAAAAAAATATTTAAAAAATTATAAACCCAAGAGGAAGTTCTGGACTCAAAAAATTCAAAGCAAAAAGGTCAAAAGTAGCTTCTTACCAATAAGTGATTTCTGATAACCATTATCTGTACTTTTATCAAACATAAAACTTAATGCTGCCAATGATGGTCCCCATACAATATTAAATAATTCCTTATCATGTGAAGAATCATTTATATGTAAATATTGACCATCTTTTCCAGCACCACGACGTAATAATACTTTCCATAGATAATTTTCACGTACAATTCCAGTTTGTTCAGCTGGCATAACAATTTCTTCATTTCTAAATGGATAAAAAATAAAAATTTTACAAAATTAGAAAGACGAAACCATAAAAATGATTTTACAAATAAATTATTCCCTTTACTTACTTTATTCCGTTGTATATATCCAATAGCATATCTTGATCAAAATCTTTATTTCCATTCAATCCTCTTAAATTTTTAAGAAAATCTTCTGGAGTCATTGGAACATTTAAACGTTTTGCATTATAATTATGTTGATCCATATTCAACATAATTATTGCATATGCAAGACGAAATGCAGCATCTGTATTTGCAAACGGTTCACCATTTAATTTCTGTGAATTAAAAGAATAAAAATTTTAAAATTAAAACAAACGAACTAGTACTTATAGCAAAGTAGTATAGCACAGCAAAGGAAAGGGGCAAACTAAGACATTTTATGTCTCATAACATCAAACAAATATTCTGCTCAATTATATTTGAATCAATGGAGAAAAATAAACCGTCAATGTCATGATCCCAAGACTTGTAAATTCCTTGAATAAGTCCTTGAATATAAGCAACTAGAGATCGAAGGTAAAGGATATGAATAAATGGAGAAAATTACTTGAGAAGGCAAAGACCTGACGGTCGAATGTAGTACCATCAAAGAAGAATAAGATATAGTGTTAATAATATGAATGAAAATTTCTAATATTCAAATATTTCTTTAAAAAAATAAATAATGAAAAAAGAAATTACTTACATGCCAATGATCTGCAAAATGTTCCATAACTAAAAATATTAACGGTGCTTCACCAGGTAAACGAAATGTTTCCAAATATAAACGTAATGATAAATCAATACGTAAATTTGTAAAATCAAATGATTGTACAAAATTTTCTAATATTTTATTTTCAACATTTTTTTTCTTTGATATAAATTCACCAATCATTTTTTTATCTAAACCAGGATTATCACGTAAAAATAATGCTATTTCCATTGGATTTAATTGAGAATTTAATATACCATTTTCTTGTAAAAATTGTATACCTTTATCTGGACGTTGATTAAATAATTCTGTACCTTGTGTTAATATACGTTTTTTATTTTTTATATTTAATAATTCATCTTTTGATATTTTTATTGTTGTTGTATTACAATTATTTAATATTGAATTTGTATAATAACAACGTTTATTATCTGTTATTGATGATGAATTATTTTTAATAAATGTTGATAAATTTTCAATATGTTGTAAACTACTTGTTGTACTTAATTTTTCATCAATATCACCAATATCACCGATATCATTATCATTTTTATTATTTTCTGCAATTGTTATTGTTGAATTTATATTATTATTAATTTTTGAAGAATTTTCTGTTGTTATTGCTGATGTTGTTGTTGTTGTTGTAATGTTATTACCATCACCATCAATTATTGTAATACCTTCTAAACTTGAATTATTACGTGAATGACGTGTTATTGATTTATTTAAAATAATTGTATTACAATCAGAATTTTTTGATTCTAAACAATTTTTTTCAATTGATTCAATAACTGTTATTAATGCATCTAATGACATTGTATGAATACTATATATTGAATTTGTTGCTGATAATGATGTTTTTGATAATAATTTTATTGAATTTTCAAATATATCTGAACAATATAAATTACAATCATAATTTATATATAATTCAGATGTTAAATTCGGTATTCTTAATAATTGTAATAAATTATCTAATGCTAGTTCTTTAAATTCATATGATTGTTGTCTTGAATTATCATTTGATATTATTTCTAATAATTTATTTAAATAATATTCTAATTGAAATTTTAAATGTGATCGTAATGATTCAAATAATAAAAAGCATAATTGTAAATCAGCAGCAAATATTGTTAAACGTTCTGAATTTAATAGCTTAAAAAAAAAATTGAGAAAAGAAAAGAAAATAAAATTAATTTTATTTTTAAAATATTTTTTTTCATTATAGTGGAAATGCATATAATCCACAAATGTTAAATTAATTGAATACTTACCGAAAATAAATTTCTACACATTTCATCTTTAACTAATGCCAATAATGTATCATATTTTCCAATATTATCAGCTCCAACTTCTAATGCAACAGTCAATAGACTTAATCCCATATGACTCATTGTATCTGTATTTTGTTTATCCAAAGGGTTACATAGTAGTATTAAAAATCTAAATAGTTCTTGAATACATGGCAAACCATAAGGTAATAATGGGTTTATTCCATCTCCATCAAATGAATTTTGTTGTGTAAAACGAACTCCAACTGAATTTATATATTCACCATCAACACCAATATCAACGCCACCACCAGTACCAGTATCACTGTTTTCTGTTGTATTAGATTTTTCTGTTTCTTTATCATATTTAGGACCGGTAGCAATATTACTATCTTCATTCCCAATTATATTTAAATTTTCTGTATCAGCAGTACCATCACCACTTGATACAACAGTATCATCATCATCGACTGTTCCTACTGCAGTAGTAACTGGTGTTTGTGTTATTTTACCTTGCATATCAACAATATTTCCACCAGGTGTTGATGGTGTTGTAGCCAATGGTGGAGCTTTTAAATTTTGTACACTCGATAATTGTGGACTTTCAGGAGTTTCGTTAATTTCTGATGATTTAATATTTTGTACTCGAGAAATAACGGTAGATTTAGCTGATACATTCTGTGATAGTTGCTGTTTTAGTTTATTATTGCCCGATAATGTTGTCGTTGTTGTTCCTGTTTTCGATGATTTACGTTTTTGTTTTGAATTAGTTCCATGTTCTATTGAACCTGATGATGTCATTTTACATTTACGTAATAATCCTGATGGATGATCTTCAGAAAATTGTGGTAGACGCATAAAAAGTAATAATACCATATCTTTAAGAGCTTGTTCAGCAGTACGTCTTAATAATTCATTTAATCGTGGTTCAAAGCATATTTTAAAACAACTTAACATCACTTCACAAACACTTTCATTTGTTAGTGCACTACCTTCTGGACTACGCATTAATGTATGTAAAACTTCAACAACACGCATTATTGTTACACCATCTGATGCCTGATCAGTACCCATAAATCTTGCATGTGTAACAGCATCAGCAATATTTTCAACAGTTGCTGCAAGTGTTGAATGAGTAGGGTCTTTAAAACAAACAACAACAAAAAAAACATTCAATAAGTACGTTATCTTTATACTTTTTTTTTTCTTAAAAACATTACCAATTAGTCCATATGATAAAAATTTATTAATTGCTGATAATGCCAAACTAGTGACTGCTCCAGTTGTTTCTTCAGTTCGTATAACATCTAAGAATGGTCCAAGATAAACATTTGGATCAATTAATTTTAAATCATCAATTTGATTTAAAATTTGTTTCAATTCAATGAATTGTTTCATTAAACCATCTTGTTCTTCATCCTAAATTACAAAATCCAAGGAAAAAAAATAAAATCAAATAAGTGTAATTTTATGCAATTTTTTAATAATCGTCATAAATTTTTTTTTTTTTTGTGTCTTTTGTTAATTGAATTAAATGTATATAAAAAAGTACTTAATATGCTACCTGATATGATGTGGAATTCCAACGAGCAGCCCCCCTTTTCATAGCTGTCATTAACGTAGACATCTCGCCACGCACAACGAAAATTCCATTCCCAGGCAAGGCCATTTCTTTAAGATTTTAAATCCTTATTTTAATTTTTCACTTAATTAAAATTATTTTATCAAGAATATTTAATTATTTTGATTTTTTTTTAATAATTTACATCTCACTAATTGATTTTTTCACCATTAAAATTAGAATTTTATTAAATTTATGTGGAGAATTCGTACTACACTGCAATTGCTATATGAGAAAATGACAATTAAGTAACAACTTGTCTTATCATTTTGACTACTGTCATAATAGGTTTGTTCAATAAATAATTTCCCGTATTGACACTAAATTTGTTAGAATTATAATGTTTTTTGTATGAAAATTTTAAATTTAGTAATTTGTTAATTTAGGTGACGGCCTACACAGGCTGAATGGCCAACAACATCGGCGTCTCAGGTCATATCATAGTTATTAAGTGAAAAGAGCTCTGCTTAGTGCAAGACTGAAGTCTCAAGTCAAGTCTAGTGGGCAGAGGCCAAAAGATAGCAGAACACTAGATTTTGGGAACAACTACTACTTTTTATTTACTTCTACTATTATTTTAAAGTCATCATGAACAGCTGATTAAATAAACTGTTATCTTCAAAATCCAAAACATTTAAATTTTTAAGAACTTGGGTAATTTTCAAAGTAAAAATCTTTAAAATGGATTTTCTCGATTGGTAGAACAGAACCAATTACTTAGCTTCCAATTCAGTTTTAGTCATTAGTCAATTATAAATTAAGAAAAAAAATTAAAAATTAATTTGATTGACCTAATTTTTAAGGTGAAAGTAAACATGAAATTTTTTTTAAATCTAAAATTAACGTCAGCAACTACATTTAACCTTTTCACAAGAAATATCTCTTCAACAACAACAATAACACAAAAACAAAATCATAAAAGAATATGTATTGTAGGATCTGGACCAGCTGGATTTTATGCAGCACAATATATTTTAAAAAATTTACCAAATACTTCAGTTGATATAATTGAAAGATTACCAGTACCATTTGGACTTGTACGTTTTGGTGTAGCACCAGATCACCCAGAAGTTAAAAATGTTATAAATACTTTTACAAAAATTGCAGATAATTCATCATTTAAATTTTATGGAAATTTATGTTTAGGAAAAGATTTATCATTAAAAGAATTACGTGAACGTTATCATGCTATTCTATTAACTTATGGAGCAGAAGAAGATCGTAAATTAAATATATCAAATGAATTAAATAATAAAAATTTAATATCAGCACGTAAATTTGTTTCATGGTATAATGGTTTACCAGGATATCAAAATTTAACTCCAAAACTTCATAATACAAAAATTGTTACAATAATAGGACAAGGTAATGTTGCAATTGATGTAGCTAGAATTTTATTAACACCAATCGATAAATTAAAAACAACCGATATCACGGAATATGCACTTGAGGAATTGTGTAAAAGTCAAGTTGAAAAAGTATATTTAGTGGGAAGAAGAGGTCCATTACAGGCAGCATTTACAATAAAAGAACTTAGAGAAATGTTAAAATTGCCTGGTGTATCAACGAGATGGCGAAAAGAAGATTTTCAATGTTGTACCAATGAAATTTTATCAAAATTACAACGTCCACGTAAAAGACTAACGGAATTAATGTTGAACAGTTTAAAAGCACAAAATCAATCTGATGATGAATTACACAAGAAATTCCTTCCAATTTTTATGAGATCACCAATTTCAATAGAAGACAAAAAAATTAATTACATTGTGAATAAAGTTGTTGATAATAAAGCAATACCGACTAATGAACAAGAAACAATTGAAACAGATTTAATTTTAAGAAGCATTGGCTATAAGGCAATCAACATTGATGAGGATTTGAATTTTGATGACCGTATTGGATGTGTAAAAAATATTAATGGACGAGTATTGAAAAAAGATTCTATTGATAGCACTAATGACGTTGAAAATGGATTATATGTGGCTGGTTGGTTAGCAACTGGTCCACTTGGTGTTATTCTAACAACAATGAATGGAGCATTTGCTATTGCAAGAATAATCTGTGAAGATTTTAAAAGTAATCAAATTAAAATGAATGATAAAACAAAGCCGGGATTAGATGATTTCCCAAAAGATAAACGTATTGTAACATGGGAAGGTTGGAAAAAAATTGATCAATATGAAATTGAAGCTGGAAAAAAGATTGGAAAACCAAGAGAAAAAATTGTTGATATTGAAGAAATGTTAAAAGTAGCGGGAGTATAGTACACTGTTGTGCCTAAAAAACAGGACTTAATTATTTTTTAACATTGTTTATTTTTTTTTTTTTTTTGTATTATTTTCAATATTTTGTATTTTATTAGATAAGGGAAAAAAATTGTTGAAAAAAAATTGTTAGAATAAATTATAAATAATATTTTGTATTTTTCCACTTTTCTTTATTCTTCTTGCATTTCATTGCACTATGTTCTTACTTATTAAACGAAACGATGAAGCTGGATAGATCCATACGTTAAAAAGGCCTGAAAAAAGCTCAGAAATAAAAGACAAAACCGTACCTATATAAAAAAGATTATAAAACTATAAATGGATTTTTCTAAATATCTTCATCTTGATTGGTTGGTTTGTTGGAGGGGAGGGGGTGTAAGTACTCAGTATCTTCATCTTGCTAATGCTTTATTCGAAAACAATGAATGATCACTTGACGTTTTCGAAGATGCACTAATTCGAATTTATAGATTAAAATAAAAAATAGTCGTTTTTTATTTTTAATAAATTTTTATTGTAATATTTCATTTTTTATTTAATTATAATAATATAATATATTTGATAATAATCAAGGATATCTTAAAATATGTTTTTTTTTTTAAATATTTTTTGCATTTGCCTTATAAATAAAGAAAAGAAATTTTGTTTTTGTCATTTTTTTTCTTTTAATAATAATTTTTTGAATATTTAATAACACAAAGAAAAAACTAATAATACTACATCATCATCATTATATAATTATTTTGTAAGTGTATGTGTGTTATGTATTTATTTCTTTGTTATTTTTTTATGTATTATATAGACTTCACGATTTTTCACCAAAGACGTCCAAGTTGAACTGGAGATCGTAATTTTTGTAGACAAATCATCAGTATAAAAGTAATCGTTATATATCGATCCAAAATGTCGATCAAATCGACACTCACAATCGCAAAATCTATGTATAATCAAATCTCTTTCCACTAATTCACGACAATTCACAATATAGGGTCCCAAGTTGAACGATAGATCGTGAAGTGTATATGCTACATTTTACTTTAAATTTCAAATTTATTACTGTAAATGTGTGTGTGTGTGTGTTTGAAAGGATTTCATTGATCAATTTTGAATTTTTAAAAATACTTTTTTTTAAAAGTATGTAGATTTAAATTTTAAATTTTCACAGTTTGTATATTTACATACACTAAATTTTATTTTGTTTGTTTGTTTTTTTTTTTTCATGTAAAGTATTTTTTTTATTTTTCATAGTCAATACAATAGTGATAATATTTTATGCTTCTTTTTTAATTATTTTTTTTTCTTCATACAATTTATCTACACATTTTCTTTTTTTAAATTCTTATCTATCACAATTTTAATATTTTTTTTTTTTATTTTTAAATAAATTTCTTTTTTATTAATTTTTCTCTTTTACGAATGTGTGTGAAGTTATAATAAAATGTATTTCCCTTTTTTTTAGTAGTTTATTATTTGTTTATAACCGTAAATTATTTTTATGTATTTGTTTTTTATTAAGTTTTAAAATACACAAAATGTTGGCCTTTTTTTAAGTTTCATTTAAAAATAATAATAATTTTGAGATATCATACACGTAAACAAGATTTTAAAATCTAATTAAAAACAAAAGTAAGTTTTTTACGCCGCTAATTGAAACTGGATTTTTGATTTTTTTTTTCCCCTTGCTATTTATTCCTTATGAGAATGTATTGCCTCAAGTTTATTTAGAGTCTATAGGGTAAGTCTCACTCCGTATACTGTAATTATTAACAAACCCGTTAAGCCAAAAATGTGTCTCATCGCTAACGTGCGTAAAACAAAACGTTTCAGCTCTTTCCTAATTTTTAAAGTAAATTTGAATATAATTCAGTAGCAGATTTTCTGTAGTTTGTGAACAGTTTATATGCCTAACAATAAAATATGTACTTCAAAAACAAGGCAAGAATCATCAAGTAATTGAATTTTCGTCTAAAAGTTCAGAATCTTTTCGACTTCATCAATCAACGTTGTTGTTTTTGTTTTTTCTAATTTAATTTGATTTTCTTCTTCAAATTATAAATTTTTTTACATGGCAAGAATTTCTATATCGCAAGCATAACCATTACTATAATGTGTTTGTTTTTCACAGCTTATGAAACTTTTAATTTTAGGAAATAAAAAAAAAATAATGTTGCAAGAAATTAAAGTTTTGTACTCGGTTTTGAATTATTTACAATTTTTTAGAATATGATTGTGTACGTGTATGAAAAATCTAAAAAATAAAACTTATATGTAATTAAAAAAAAAAAAAGAAGTAAAATACGCCAAAAAACAAAAATTTAAAAATTTTCAACAATTTTAAGGTACATCGTAAGCATTAGATGAATAAACGGATTGTAAAAACAGTGTATGTGCTTGAGTCTTAAATTTCATTCGAAAACGTTCAATGATTTTCAAGCATATTAAAGTTTTAATATGAAATTCATCTAATGAATTATCGGCTGCGTTTCAGAATTCAACATTTGTTAAACAGTACACCATATGGTGAATCCACTTTGGTTGCAGGTTTTATTTATCAGTGTTTTGTTCTGGTGATTATTGTGAAACATCGAAATTAGGTTTTGGTGGAAAAGTTAAGCAACAGTTTTATATATTGAAACACAGCCATCATCGTTTTCGAAAATGCACAAATCGCATTGCATGTAAAGGGGAACATCGCTCTACAAAATATATTAAATGTATTTTTTCTCTTAAATTCTTATTCCTAGAATTTTTTAATTTTTCATCCCCTCTCCAATTATAAATTATTTTTTTCTTTTAAAAGAATATCTTTGTCATGTGAAAGATTTAAAGTTTCCACAAACTTTCATGTTTAGTTTTACTTTTTTTTTACATACACATATTATTAAAGTTTCCTTAGATGGAGGACAGACATTGGATATTGATACTACGAAATTTAAATACCACGTGTATGTAATAAAATTTTCTGTGTAAACCACGAAAAATTCATGGAATTAAGTATGATAGTTCTTTAAACACAAAAGTCATCTACACTACGAATTTCATGTGTATGAGGGTCAGTGTTTTCGCGGTTTGCTGAAATTAAGATGTTGATACCATAATATCGATACTACATGTCTGTCTCCCATATAAAGTTTCCTTTTTTATGTCATTTTTATTTTTGTTAGTACATATAATAATAAGAAAGTTATAACTAGAATTTTCTTTTTTAATTGTTTCTTCAAATACTATGATTATTATATTATATATATTTTTTTTCAATTTATCATGTCAGTAGCAATTTTCTATGATGATTTATCAATTATGAATATGTATACGTATTTTAAAAATGTTCTATAATTCATTTATTAAAAGTTTATTTTTTATATTTTTTTGAATTTTAAACAATCTTTTTTCTGTTACTTTTTCTTATTAAAAAAAAATTTTAAAACATTTAGTAAAATTTTTTCCTGCCTTTCATAAAATCTTGATCGTTTTCAAAAATTCAAGCTTGCTTGCGCCACCTTTAATGCTTGCATATAAATCTAGAAAATATTGCAAGGCAAATTTGCAAGCAAGATTACTTGCACTTATGAAGTCTTTAATTTACAATATTGATTTAATGAATTATTCTTTGATAAATCAATCTTGCGCAGTAAGCTTGAATTATTGAAAACGGTTTTTTCTTGTCACTTTCAAATACTTTTTTTTTTCTTATTTCATTTAATTAAATATTTGTTGTTCAATTCATCATTGTCATCAGTTCATTTTATTGTATTATCATGAAAATATCTTCAAGTAAAATAGTTCTTAAGAAAAAATACATTTTCATTGTAAATTTTTTTTTTTAAATTAAAATTGTTTTACTCTTTTTCTTTTTTCCATTTTTTTTTTTTCGCAAATGCAAAAGTATGCGTGATTACAAAACTATTTTCATTCAAAAATTGATAAAGTACAAAAAATCGAGCTTAAATTAAAAAAAAAAAAAAATCTAATTGACTATTCACTATTTTATCGAATTTTTCTGATTTAGTGGTAAGGAGACTTTGGTTTCCAGACACCAAAAAAAAAAAGTTATCTGGAGCCCTTTAGTCTCCTAAATATTTTAAGGTCTCTTGATTGTTTACACAAGATCTCTTCGTCTCCAGATAACACTGTTTTGGTAAACCAAAGCCTCTTGTCGTGTAAATTTACCCATAATGATGATGGTAAAAAGCAATTGGGCTATTGTCAAGATTCATTTCATTATTTTTTAATTAAAAATTTAAAATAATAAAATCGAGAAAAATAAATAATGAACAAAGATCAACAATTAGAGATTTCAGATTTCGTGTAATTGAAGTGCTCAAAAATAATAATGGCCGCCCAAGTTTTTTTTTTTTTAGTAGGTATTTAAACTTAAAATCTTGATCACCTCAGAAGGTTCGTAATGTTAATGAGATTTCTAACTAATATTTAGTAAAAATAAAGGAAAAAATTTTTCCTTTCAACTAATATTTTAGGCTAGTTTTATGTTAGGCCCCTTTTTTTTTAAAAAAAAAAATATCTTTTATTAATTTTCACTTATTATCGATTTGAGACCACAAACAAAAAAAAAATATATACCTAAATTTAAAAAAAATTCTATAAAAGAAAAAAAAGTTTATTTGAATTTAGTTGAGAATTTCGGACGGATTTTTCAATTTATCACGTGTATTCTCCAATTGATGATTCTTATTCAATCATTAAAATCAGAAAATTATTTTGAAATGTTGATATCGTTGCTAAAATGGAATCATTTGTTGTCCAATATTAAAATTTCTTTTCCAAAGTTTTAATGTAAGCAAAAAAAAAAATTATTTATTCTATATTATTGGACCTAATTTTTATTTTCTAATTTAATCACTGTGTATAATATTATCAAAAAATTGCTTAATTAATTAATTAAAATTAAGCCAAAAAAAAAAATAATAATAAGGTAAATAGTTCAAAATAGCGACGAGAACAAAGAATATCAAAAATTTAAAAAAAATAATAACAGAAATACGAAAAAAATTACGGAAAATTAATTTAGAGGAAAAAAATGACCTTTTTAAGCAGTACTTTCGTTATTACTCTGTTGTTGTTGTTGTTGTTGTTGTTGTTGTCGAACTAATCCTGATGTTTTAGCTGGTGAAGAGACAACATTTTTTGATATTGCTCCAGTTGCGGCAACTGCACCTAATTCTGATGATGATGATGTTGTTGGGCTATAAGGTGGTGGTGGTAATACAACTGAATTACCAGTAGTAGTAGTAGCAACATTAACGGTAGTAACATCAGCAGCGGTGGTGGTGGTGGTTGAATTTAAATTTGTTGATTCATTGTTGTTGTTATTCGTAAAATTGTAATTAATATCATCTTCAGTATCATTGTTGTTGTTTGTTTCATTCGAATTAACTGTATTTGTTGTTTCTGAAGAATTTTGTATATTTGAAACAGCCGCCTGATAAGATGGTGGTGGTGGTTGTTTCATACTTTGTGCAATTGCTTCTTCATAATCTGGTAATAATGTTGAATAATCACGTTCACCTAAACCACCAATACCACCACCAAAATCATTACTATTACCATTACCTGTTCCTTCCGTAACATGTGGAATTATATATGGTAACATTGAACGTATATTATGTTGTCGCATTGTTAAATATTTATAACAACGCCATACAATACCAATTGCATATGCTTTCAAAAGAACAATACTTACGAATGCAATAAGTACAACCATAACTAATGCATCTGGTGATAATTGAAGTAAATGTTCACGCCATGGTAAACGATGACTTTCAGCAATTAAACGATGTATCGATTGTAAATAACAAAGGTATCCAGCAGCAGTTAAGCTTTAAAGAAAAAAAGAAATGAATTTTTAAAAAACAACACCTTGAAACTAATAATCAACTTTTACTTACGTTGTTATTGCAAAATCGAATAATTGCAAGCAAAAGAATGGCAATAAATGAGATGGTTTCCCTTTAACTGCACCATAAATCATCATTAATGTTATAGCAATCATACAAATGCAAACTAATCCTCCCATATCGACGTTATCTTTGTCAAAGAGAACAAATTCAGTCAAATTGATAAAATTTTAATTTAAATGTGAAATTTTAAGAAAAAACAGACTACGTTTCAATATTCAAAACCTTTCCACGAAAACCTCATTTTTGATTTCACCATACGGTGTAATGGTGATCAACGATATTGAATTCTGAAACGCAGCCATACATTCTTAAAAAAACTACATTTCGATTTAAAATAAATTTAAACTGCAAATCATGAAATTTTATTTCCACCTTTTTTTTTTAGATTTGTTCAAGCTAAATTTATGTGGTTCAAGCAACAAGAAACTCAAAGCAAACAAATTGAAACAAATTATATAAGGAACACTCCTGGACAGGAGGCATTAAATTTATTTTGTGTTTCTTGTGATTGAACTTCTATTCGAAGAATTAAATGAAAACAATGGAAAGTAAACACTTTCAATTTAAAGACTTAAAGACAAAAAATTAATTTTAAATCCAAATGTTAAATAGTTCCTTTTAAGCTTACGATAATTAAGTGAATGATCTCTGTATGCATAAGGTGGATCAATTTTACTCAATGGTGTTGGTAATGCTGGTGCATCATGATCAACTGGATCTTCATAGCTATTTTCAAGTTCATGCATCATATCTGGATTACGTATAATTACAGCCAATAAACTTAATGCCAAAATATTTAAAAACTGAAAAAATACATAGTAAGTAATTAGGTGATTTTTAATGATTTTTTTTGAATAAATTGGACATGTGACTCTTATTTTATAATATAATATAATAATAAAACACAAAAAATAAAAAAATAATCTACGAGTACTCAGACAGGAGAATCCATTGTACTCAGCACCCCGTTTTTAGTAAAATCTTCTCGTTTTCCTAATAAATCCTACGTGCGCATCATTGTCCTAGAGAAGGCCGGACAACGACAGAGCTAGTGCTTTTCATAACAACCAATGGCTCGTGATTGGACTCTCCAATACTTGTAACGTAGCTTGGCTTTGGCAATACTGCATATACAGAAAGTCTTCTTACGCTGTCTGTGGTGTATTGAATACTTAGGAAAAAAATTTCTCTCGTGATCACCGGTAAGGTACTGGAAACTAATTGTTTATGCTCAAAAAAAATTCCCTAAGATATAATTAAGTCAACCTAAACTTCAGAAGAAGCAGTTTTTTCGTTAAAATTTAATATTTGAATCATAAAATTTTAAATTTAAAAGAAAATTATGAATAGTGTATTTTACAAATACAATCAATAATTTGTAATTAATCATTGAACCAAAAATATTTTTTTTAAAAAAAGGAAGTTATATAAAAATTTTCTATTCTTTTGAATTACAAATTTCAAAATAAGTGAAAATGTCACGTTTATAAATTTTTGTAATTAAAATTTTCTTATCTGGCAGAGCGTAATGATGATAAAATTGCATTTAGCTACATATTTAAAAAAAAAAAAAATTAGCTAGCTACTAGCTACATACATAGTTACATTTTTGTATTACAGACTAGAAATAATAGTAACGTCATCTGAAAACATTTTTTATTTTATTATTTACATAATAACAATAACAATAGAAATTTAAAAAAAAAAATAAGAAAAAAAATTAATTTATAGGTACACTGGTAAATAAATGACGTTTTCAAGGTTTTAGTTTTATCATTACAATTTTTTTTACACTTAATTTATTTTGTTTGTTTTATATTTTGCTTACTTTGAAAAAATCTATATATGTACATATGTATGTATGTATATCAAAAATCAAGATCAAGTATTTCTAGTTTTCTCTATTCATTTAAAATATGAATCATTAATGTAAAGTTCAATACTTGAATATTTGATAAAATATTCATTTTAAATCAATAAATAGGTAAAAATAATTATATGTACATATGTAGATATGTATTTTATAAATATGTATATTATATAGTAATAATGAGGTTTTTAAATTAAAACTTACCAAATGCCAAAGACCAATCATAATTGTTGCTGTGTGAACATGAAGACCAAAACAGCATGTCCATTCTTTACTTCTTGGTGGACCCATTTTAACACGAATTCTTAGCATTTCTCATTCACAACAAAATGCAACAAAATTTTTCTATAAAAAAAAGAATTACAAGAGAAAAAATTATACAATTTTCTTTTGTTTTTGTTTTTTTTTTATATTAAAAATTTAATTTACGAAAATAAAAAAAAAAATTAATAAACAAAAACAATTATAAAATTTATAATTTTTAATTTTAAAAAAAAATATTATTTTTGATATAAAAACATATTGAAAAATAATAATTATACGCGTCAGCGTTATCATTTAAATTAATATTATATTCATTAAAAAATGTAAGTATATGTACATATGTATATATGTATAACCATAAAATTACATATATATATATATATATATATGTATATAGTATATAGACAATAGAGAATCAATTGTCCTCAATATATTCACTGTACAATGTACATACATATGTGATATATTGTGTATTATATGCGTTTTTTTTTACTTACAAATTATGAAATTGTTGCACTTTTTCTTCCCCAAAAACTATATTTTTCACTTTTTAAATTTTGCTTGTTTTGTCCAGAATATTAAATTTTTTTAAAGGATAAACAAAATTAATAAAACGAATCAGAAAAATGAAAAATTCACGGCAATTTCACAGTACAAATCTGTTCGTCCGAAAAAAATTTTATTTTTAAATTTTTGACAGCTACTTGATGATCGGGTACAGTATGAAATAAAATTTAAAAAATTATTATGGGATTTTTCTTTTAAAAACGACAATTATTAATACAGGATTTGACGTGCTTCTTAAAAGACTCGATTTGGAAGTTTTAAATAAAAAGTATTGGTACGACGAATGCTTTAAACATAAGAAAGTTTGAGCGCAAAGATAAATAGGTATATTATACCTACAAATGGTGTAGGTAGATATATCTATTTTGTTTGAGTAGCAAAGAAAAAAATTACCCGAAAATTGGAAAGATAAAAAGAAAATTACGTAAATGGCAACATTGAACAATTGAACAAAACCATTTTAATAGTAGAACTTAAATTAGTTTTATGTTCTACAAATCAGCTGTGTACTTTCTATTAACATTTTTTTTCTTTATTAGCTTTTTGGCTTTCACAATTTTCAAATTCGCGCGGTGCTCCACTCTTTAGTAAAATTTTATTTTTTATTTAAAATTTTTTGATTACGTGAAAAGTTATAAAATTTTAAGTTATTTGAAATTTTCTTGGAATTACTTTAACGAGACAAAAAAAAAATTAAATTACAAAATAAAATAAAACATGGTTCTCGTAAAAGAATATAGAATTTGTATGCCATTAACTGTTGAAGAAGTAAGTTAAAATTCATTTTACATATTTTATTATTTTTCTTATGTTTAATTAAATTTTCTTTTTTACTCACGAAAAGATTTGTAATTGTTTTACACATGAATTGAATAAATTATTTATTTAAATTTGTAATTTTAATTATCTAACTCTAATTACCTGTAAATTGAATGAAAATTTTTTTTTTAATTTTTGGTAACTTAAGAAACGTAAACAAAAATTAATAATTAAACCATAATATTTATATTAATTTTATTAAAATTTAATTTCTTAATTATGTCTTTAATTTAGTATCAAGTAGGTCAATTGTATATGATAGCACGTCATAGTTTAGAACAATCATCAGATGGTGAAGGTGTTGAAGTTATTGAAAATTGTGAATGTGAAGATGAAAAACATGGTAAAGGTCAATATACAGAAAAAAGGATTCATTTATCTAGGTACGTTTTTTTTGTTCTTAAATTCATCATAAAAATAAACCATTTAGGTAAATAAATTTATTTTATTTTTTATAGTCGACTTCCTTATTGGCTTCAAGCAGTATGTCCTCGTGTTTTTTATGTTACAGAAAAATCATGGAATTATTATCCATATACAATAACAGGTAAGCTAAAAATTTTTTCTAATCTTTTCATTTATCACATATAATTACGTGTATCGTACATTTTTTATTAATGTACCTATATATTTGGACTTTGAATATTAATTTGAACAGGATCCTTTTGAACAATATCCATGAAGCTTTATTAATTACTTTATTGAAGGGTTCTACATAATCACCCCAACTTTAAAAGTCATAGTTCAAAATCGGTAAAACAAAAAAAAATCCTTTTTACATTTTATATGCGAGTTTTTGAAAAATTTTTTCTCTCGAAAAAATGATGTATTTAACAAAAGAATTTATGAAGTTTCAATCTTTCGATCAATCTTTGAATAAAAACGATCCAAGGATTAAAAATTCATATCTTTTTCTAAAATTGCTTTTCTCATGATTAAGACAATAAATAATCAAGCTTAAAAAAACATTCAAATACGATATTATTTCTCAATTTTGTAGATAAAAAAAAAAAAATAAGAAAAAAACACGAATATAAACCACATTCACATCGCGTGATTTATTTAATTTGTTTTTTACTTTTTCCTGTACATACTATTTCGTGATATCCTTTTTGTATTATACATTTTCTAATAACGAAAATTCTAATCCATATTTTTTTTTCATCAATTTTTAAGTAGTAAAAAAATAATAGTAAGTGTATGTGAGCTAAAAAAAAAAAAGAAATTACATACAATCGTAGCACTTTTACCATTCATTAAGGAATAATTGTTTAATCTCTGTAAAAAGATATCGTTGTAGTTGACTTGTTGTGAAATAATATGTGTATGAAAACGGACTTGTGTAATAATAATTGAGAATTGTTTATTACTTTTGTTTTATTATTATTATTGGAATGTCGAATAGATTTTTGAAAAAAAAAAAAATAATAATAAAATGATAAAAATAGATTTTGTACATTTGTGTAAAGCATGGAAATTCATTAAATATTAATTGCTTGAAAAAAGGATATTAATAGAAATTCAATGACGTTTGGATTTATTATTAAATATGAACTTTAGAAGCAAAAAAAATAAATAAAAAGTAGTACCTATGAATGTAATAATTAACTAATAATATCGAGAGGAAAAAAAACAAAGTGATCATTTATGTAGGTAGACACACAAATGGAATGTTTAATTCTAAATTTTTTTTATTTTTTAAAACACGTGTTTTGTATTTTATTTTTTTATTTTGGTTCTACATATTGGTATATCAGAACCAAAAAAAAAAAAAAACAGAGATCATTACTACTCCAAAATAAACATAAGTATATAATTTTCATGAATTTTTTATGAAAAGTAATCAAAATAAATTTTACTAATTCATTCTACTCAAATTAAAAGTTTGCTTTTAAAAGACAGGGATCAGAAATGTACGAAAATATTACAGAATAAGTGTACCTTACTACAGCTAATGTGATCAGAGCCCTCTTCCAATATTTTTATCAACAGATTCTGAGAAGGCATTATTAGGGTCACAGGGCATTAGCTCTCTTAGTGCTAATTGGGTTTTCATAATACTAGAGTAAAAGTAATACTCCTGATCCTTGAGTTAAAAGTCCTCCTATAATAGTTCGAAAGAAATACTAAATATTTTGATTACTTTTCTTCATAAACTGCAAAGAATACACTTTTTTTTGTTTTCTTAAATATTCAAACCAACAAAAATAATTGTAGAAATACAAGCAAAGAAATTAAAAGTCTAATTTTTATTTTTTTATTTTAAATTGCTAACGTGATAAATAATTCATCTTAACATCATCATTAGAATATACCGTAAGTAAATAGTTTGAGACAAATGAGCCGCTTTTTTTTTTTAGTTTTGTTTTTTTTGAAAGTGGTATAAGTCCACTCTTTTATTTTAAGATATTTCCGTTTTTTTTTATTCCAGTTTCCCTGGACTTCCCATTTAACAGTTTAATTTTTGATGAAAAGTACTAGGCATAATAATCTAGAATAATTTTGATATTGTGAACAATTAAAAGGACATGCCAATCTTTGTCTGAAATTTATTTTTATTTAACTCATTTTTCTTCAAAAATAGACTTATACCACTTTAAAAAAAAAAACAAAAATAACGGGCTCTCAAACTCCAAAAACAATTTTGTAAAATTTTTTCTTCCTTTTTTTATATTTTATTTTGCTTTTGTAGTGTTCATTTGTTCCTAAATTACAAGTTTCTATACAAACAAAATATGAGGATAACAATGGGACCACTGAAAATGTAAATAACATTTTTTCTTTCTTTTTCATTTAATTTCAAATTGAAATTTTTTTTTTATAGTGCCTTAATTTATCTGAACAAAAACTTAAAGAACGTGCTGTAGATCATATCGATATTGGTTTTGATGAACTATCAAATCAAAAACATTACAAAATAGAAGAAGATCCGAAACATTTTAAATCTGAAAAAACAGGTATAACATTTTTAATTAAGAATTGAAACCGTAAACGAAACCAAATAGAAAATTTCGAAATAGTATTTTTAGAAATGTATTCTGAAAGTTTTCTCTTAAATCGTAACATTTATGTGATTTGTAACCGGAAGCGGGAAGGATGAAGGATGAATCGATTTTTATTCGGTTTCAATTCCTAACATTAAAAAATTTCATATTATTTTCTTTGAAAACACTAAAACTAATGTTTTTTTTTCTTTTCTAAATTGTTCTCTTGAAACAAAAAAAAACAAAAAAAATGTTAAAGGACGTGGACCATTAATTGAAGGTTGGCGTGAATTAGATAAACCAATAATGTGCTCATATAAATTAGTAACAGCATCATTTGAAGTATGGGGTTTTCAAACACGTGTTGAAGATTTTATTCATAAATCAATACGTGATATATTATTATTAGGACATCGTCAAGCATTCACATGGATTGATGAATGGTATGAAATGTCAATTGATGATGTTAGAGAATATGAATTACAAAAACAAGCTGAAACAAATGAAAAAATTTCAAATATAAATTTGAATTCAAATAATGCTAGTGAAAATAGTATAAAAAGAAAATATTCAACACCAAATTCAATTGTACAAAGTCCAACAACACCAAATGATTCATTACCAACAACTCCAAATGTTGTAGAAAAACGTTTTTCATTAAATTAAAAATAAATAAAACAAAATTTATTTAAAAAAACTAAACAAAAAAAATTAAATGAAATTGTTAATTAGTTAGTTAGTTTCATTTTAGATGGAAAGAAAAATGTATTTGAGTTTTTTTCTTTAAATTATTTTCTCTTTTATTTCAGTTCAAAAAATTAAAAATAAATAAGGAGAAAAAAACTAAAAAACCAAAAACATTTTAATATTGTGAAAAAATAGGTTCCTTTTATGTTTTTAGTTTTTTTCTTTTTTTTTTCCTATTAGATCGAACTTATTTAGATATTATATATTTTTGATATTAAAATAAAAAACTGATGATTGCCATATTTAAGTATTTTTAAAGATACCATATTCGAATAAATCAAATCGATTAAAATTTTCATTTAAAATACTCACACTTAGTCGCTCATAGTCGAATTCGAATCACTTCTCGCAGTCAGTCGCTGTCGTCGCTTTATATACATATATGTATTTTTTGGTATGATGAGGGTCGTGTAAAGTGACGACGACAATATTATAACTGATATTATCTCACGTGACGTGACAGCGACTACAACTATGAGCATAGAGGTGACTGCTCCTAAGTTCCTATTTAAATATAAAATTAATCTAGCAGCTTATAAGCAGTTTTCGTTCTTAATATTTAATGAAGACAGAAGAATGCGTGCAGAATGCAAACTGTACACGTTCTCAATTTTTGGTGGATATTTTAATTCGAATTGAGACTTGGTCATGTTTTAAACCTGGAATCATTGTCATTTTATAAGAATTTTGTGTATCTTGAAAAATGTTGTGATGCAATCATGATGCAAAATTCGGCTTAGAACTTTTACACGCTGAACTGTGTGTGCATCATGGTTACATCACATCACTGAGCTTTTGAGAATACACTCTTTTATCAATTTGCAAATTTGTTATTACTAAAAGGAGAGAAGATATTAATGGGTAACCAATGGAAAAAAAAAGAAAATATTGCTCATAAGAAGTATGGAACATATAAGACGTTAGACAAGGATTTATTTTAAACTTTAACAAAAAAAAAAATTGATTGAAAAACTTTTGGATAAAACTTGATAGAAGACTGTTACTCAGAGTGGCAAATAGAAAATGCAAAAAAAAAAAGACGAAATTACCTTCAGTATTGTTGGTTGTCTGGATATGATTTTATAGTTTTGTTAAAAAGTTTTGGTGGGTGAATTCTTTAAAATGACAATAATTTGATATTGTCAAATGTGACCAATGATTGATCTCTATGATAAAATGGTAAAAGTATTATTATTTTATAATTAAAAAGAAAATAACGATTAAAGGTCGCTTCACACAGATTCAGACATTTAAAGAGATAAAATTTATAATGAAATGGTATTTGTTTGTTTTATGTTCAAATGTAAAAATGTAACATATAAACATATAAAAAATGCCTGAACCTGATCGAACGCAGGAAACACCGGATCGGAAGTGTGTGAATCGATCTTAAGTCATCATAATATAAATTCTCAGGTTCATATTGTTATAATTTTTCAATTATGTTAAAGAAAATTATAATAGAAAATTTAATTATTTAAAACTTTATAAAAATTTATTGTAAATATTTATAATGCACTAAGAAATATTTTTAATAATTTAAAGACTATTTTTTTTTCCGAAAATATACGAATGTATGTATACATTTTTTGATTAATAAACCATAGATGAAGTCTTAAAAACAAAAGAAGAAAACAAATGTTGAAAAAAAATATATTGTAAATAGCGTTTGAAATAGATTTGAATAAATTTAAATGACAAAAAAAAAAAATCTGAACGAGTAAAATTATTTTGTAGAGATTTTCAGCTGTTATCCGAGAAATTTATTTGGAAATTATTCATCTGTGACGAATTTTTCATTTTTCTACTGTTTCGTAAAAAAACGGAAAGGAGAACAACAATGTAATTAATACGAAAAAAAAAATATTGGAAAGTATTGAAATCAAAATTGTAAAATTGGTTTTCGAAAGGCTTACATCGAGCTGTTGCGTGCCTGATGATGATGATAATGATAAAGAAATATGTGGTGATCAGATGTTATTGATCTGATGGATGTTATTCTTTGCTTTTTTACAAATCACGATCCTTTACCGATTCTTTCCAATTCCATATCTGCAGCAGTTCTTTGGAATTGTTATCTATACAGATCGATTTCTCTGCAGCAATTTTTTCGTGCTCTTGTATCTGTGTTGTATATGGCCAGACCAATCCATCTTATCTTATTAATTCACTTTATTTTTTTATCAGTGCATTAGAATTAATCTATAAATTGCAATTTAAATATCCTCAAACAACTAGATATTCAAAAATGGCGTTTTATAAATTTGCTTTTTTTTTTCTTTTATCATCGACCTATTTATCATCCTTTTCTGTAATTACTTATAATTTTTTTTTTTTTTAGTATAAAAAGCATACATCACAGTATAACATGTTAAATTTATTATTTTGTCATAAAAAATTGTTTTTCTTCTAACTTGTTTTCTTTTTTTAATTCATTTTCGCAAAAATTTATGATTTAGGTACACAATATGAAAAATTTTACTTTAAAAAAAAAGATATTTATAAAAAGAAAACTTGTTGTTTGTTGAATCTATTATCATAAATAATTTGCATCTTTTTTTTTTTTTTTTTTTTGAGCAGTAGGTAGCTTTTTTTCTACATTGAAAACATTTTCTTGATATCATAAAAGCAGATAGGTACCGTATTTACATTTACTTAATAGTGTTTATCAAATTCATAATGCTTAAAAAAAGATTATGGTGATATTATGACAGTGTTAATAAAAATTACATACTTTAATACAATTTCAATCTTTCGGATATTAATTTGCCTTTTTATAAATTAAAAAAAAAAAATAGTATAATTTTATTGAAACTGTGAATAATAATTTTGAAAAATTGAAATTTTATAAAAGTTTTAAGTTAGAAAAAAAATAATAAAATTTGAAAAAAAAAATGTTTAAAAATTTTAAATTTTATTTAAAGTGTAAATTTTTTATGCCTTTTTTCCAATGGTTAATATTTCAAAGGTACTAAACAAAGTTTAATTCATTTTATTTAGTTATTTTTTAAAATTAAATACGATTAATTAGAAACCTGTGATAACAATTTTTCATAAATTTTTGTTGAGATCTTTTTAAAAAAAACTGATTTACCTTTGAACTTTTAACTTTTATTTATGTTTATGCTTCCTTATAAAGTGTGTTAATTGAAATCAATTCGCTTGATAGCAAAAAAGGATTATTTCGAATGTTAGGTCAAGTTGACTCATATGGGAGACAGAAATGTAGTATCAATACCTTAGTTTCAACAATACCACGAAAATATTGTACTCACATTTCGACCATATATTTCCGAAATTTTTCCAAAACTAATAATCTCGCGAGTTTACTTAAAATATTCAAACAAATCACAATATTTGAAATGATGAATAAGCCTACGAGAAATAAAAAATCAGTTTCTTATATATTACGATATTTTCATAATTATGTATATTTTTTATTTAAATTTTTTTTATCATATTTTCGAAATAAATTAATCATTAACATTGACCTTCTCCAGTCTAAATGCATGAAATAAAAAAAAAAGAGAAAAAAGAAATAGTAGTCATATTACACGTGTTGATAGTTCTAAAATTATCTATTTATATTATTGTACACATAAATACGAGTAATATCTACATATGTAACGTATGTATGTACATAATTTTTCTACATCATAATTATCATAATTTTGTTTAATTTTGAATTTTAAAAGATTTTTAATAAAATATCTATGACAGTAGAGGTGCTAAAAAATTCTCCGTTCTGTTAATGATAAAAGATTGCACAACGAATATGAAAATTATAAACCTGTAGCTTGTGGCCAAAGATAAACGCTAAAAAGACCGCAATTGTACTATTGTACTAAAATGAGAAAGAAATAGAGTCAATATTCAAGTTCTTTGATGGTCTGCATGACATAACTGAAATAGCACTAAAGGACCTGAACAGATTTCCAGGATAGACCATGTTTATGCCCACTAATATGTAGGAAGGCACTCACAATGGGCCTTTAGGCCTCTGAGTGGACTTGCTTATTATTAGCAAACAGCCCGAGAAACTATACCATACCATACCGTACCATATGGCACAGTCAAAAAAGGGTTAACAAATAAAGTTTATTATTTCTAGGTAATTTTGAATTCAAATAAACACGAATTTTAAATTGCAAAATATTTTCTTAAGTAATTCACGTAATCGAAATTGATAAATAAACTAGTTCACATAATTATCGTTAAGCTCCGGCAATAACTTCTAAAAAAAAAAAAACATTAAGATCTCTTGGATTTATTTATTTAATTCAGATAAATGTAAAAAATAAAATGTAATAAATTTATTTAAATTTTTAAATTGTAAACAAAAGTTTAAAATAAAATTTATGATCAAAAATAGCTAAGAAGATAAAAATTTATGTATTGCATATCGAAAAATAATTTAATTTACAAAAAATAAAATTACTTCTGACGAATTTTTTGCCATTTTATCTCGAACAACTTTATTTACTTGGAAATTCTCACATTTTTACAACAAAGACTTTTTTGAACATTTTTTTTTTTCGATTAAAAGCTCACGCCTCCAAGATAATTTTTCTTCATTCTTTTCTGTCTAACGGCTTTATTTTCCAATATGGTATCAAGCAGCTTATCAAGATCAGCCTATACTTTTCTTCACCACATCTATTCATCTTTTGTCTGCTTCGAGGTCTTTCTCCGCCGATTTTGCCATGTAGTAGTCTTTTGCAAGTATTTCAATTTCTTCCATTCTGTTTACATGTTCTTCATTTCTCCTTATTTGTATCCTTTTTTGTGATCTGTTAGTCCATCCAATTCACAGGCTTTTTCTTCGATCTGCTAATAATGGATTTTTGTAGAGATAGGTTATCAGTTTATTATTCAACCCCCTGTATAAGGAGAACTACAGCCCACTATATATCGCAGATCATTTTTGTTGATAACCAAGAGCCACTAAGAAGTATATATGGACTTAGTAGGGTTGTAGTACTGGGTTATGTTGTTTAGCTTTATAACCGATCAGTACTTACTGACCCTGTTAGCCCCTTCTCTGACTCCCACAGGAAAGGGCTACAAAATTAAATTTTAAGATAGAAGTTTTCAACTACATACTAAATTTTTTTTTCAGCTCGCTCCGTCTTTTGCTTTTTTTTTCACTACGAATTATATATTGAAGAAAAATTTGAAAAAAAAATGAACTAATAGAACTTTTTTAAAGAACATATTTATTTTTAAAATTTTGTTTCTTTTTTTATTTTTATTTTCAGTTTATTAATAGATTCTTTTCAATATGAAATTTGTGAAAATTGCCTTGATGCTAAAAAAATACCACAAATTCCAAATAATTCAACAAGAAAAATCATTATTTCAAATTCAAATGGTTTAAATTTAAATTTTAGCTCAAATTCAAATTGTTCTATAACAGTAAAAACGATAACATGCTACGGAGGATTTGATACAAACATAAAGTTTGTGCTTTTATTTTTTAATTAGAAAAATTTTTTAAAAAAATAATTAAAGATTTTCTTATTGTATTCAATTTTATATTTAAATTAGAGTTCAAAATTTACAAATTGATGAAATCATTTTAAATGGATGGCAAAGTACAACATTTGATCCAGTTTCAATACTCAAATATTTTCCAAATATACGAAAATTACGTATTGAGAATAGTAAAAATTTTACACATATTTTCAATGATTTTCCATTTATGAATAATTTAGAGGTAGGTACAAATTAAATGCTTTAACATCGATCCACACATATCCGATTCGGTTCCTCTCCATCAGACCATGTTTGTATGTGATTTTTGATCAGAACCGAGTCGGAAGATGTGTGTGGATCGACCTTTAATGATCAGTTAGAGAAATTTATAATAAATTTTCTTTTTTGTTTTCTTTTAATTTTCTAGAATATCAATATTTCTTGGACAAATTTCGCTTACACTCGACCAACATTGTTCAAACGTTTACATAATTTGAAATTTTTGGATTTAAGATGGAATCAATTAGATCATATGGAAGGACCTTTAATTTTATCAAAGACTTTCGAGGAGCTCTATTTAACAGGTAAACAATTTTTGCACTGGGTATTTCAATTATTAACTGTAATCAGGGCCTTCACAATCTAAATCTATTTTGCATATTTTTCAAATTTTATTATCAATTCAATCAGACAATATTTAAATTCTTCGGGTTCAAATCAAAGTTGTTACCCTTTTTTTTCTACAATTTTTTAAAAAACTTTTTTTTTTTTTGAAAAAATGACAGAATAATTAATTAATGTAATTTTTAATATTAATTTTTCAATGTTTAATTATTAAGTATTAATTAGTTAATATTGAATTATTATTACATATTATTTTTTTTTTTTGCTTTTAGGTAATCCATGGAATTGTACAACAAATTTAAAATGGCTTTTAAATGTTGAAAAATCAAAACATGTAATTGATCGTGAACAATTGATTTGTAATGATACAAAATATTTTGGTAGAAATTTATTAACCGTTATGAGTTATAAATCGGTAATTATTTAAAAAAAAAAAAACAATAAACTATGTATTTCATTTATTTATTTATTTTTTCAGATTCTTAAAGAAGAATGCCGAAATCATGATGAATTACGTAATTGTTCGTGTTCAATGCATTATATAAGACGTAGTGATGATGGTAAATCATTAATACCAATTTATGCAATTAATTGTTCATATTTAAATTTATATAATTTACCATCATATTTACCAAAGAATACAACAGTATTTTATGTAACAAACAATAAAGTAAGAATATTATTCAAAAAATTAATACAAAAATATTTCAATACATTTTATATTTTCTTTTAGATTTCTGATGTTAATGCACTTCGTAATAATGCAGTTTATAGTTCAGTAATTGATATTTATCTGGATTATAATCAAATACAATCAATTGATATATTAGAAGCTGGAAATTGGTTACGAAATTTTAGAGTATTCAGTTTAAAAGGCAATAAATTAACGAAGGTAACTTCAATGATAATATTATATACAATCTGTCAAATTTATTTTGTCACCTTTGAAATAGGCCTCATTTAATGCGATACAAACATCCTGCGAACTACCCTATTAATCTCATCCGAAAATAATACAGATTAAATTGAAAATTCTAAAAAAAATTCCAGGACATTCCGCTTTGTAAAGAAAATTCTTCTTTAAAAATTTAATTTAATAATTTGTTTTTTTTTTTATACTAATTTTTTTTTTTTTTTACAGTTACCAGTTTATGCATTAGATAATGCATTAGAAAATAATCAACAAGCAGCTTGTTTATATTTAAGTTTAAATCCATGGCAATGTGATTGTAAATTTACAATGAAATTACGTGAATTATTAATGAAATATCATACAATTATAAAAGATTCAACTGATGTATTATGTAAACATCAAAATAATGATATTGATAATTTTAAAAAACAACAACAAGTATTATTAATTGAACGTAATGATTTATGTAAATTACCAGAAGAAACAAATATTCAACCAATTGAAATAATAAATTTTATATTAGGTTCATTAATATGTTTTATATTAATTAAATTAGCATATGATTATTATAATTATAAACAATATGGTAGATTACCATGGATTATAACGAAAATACCATAAAACAGTGATATAAAAATAAAGATTTAATTAAATTAAATTTGTTAAGTAAAAAATTTTAAATTATAAATTTTTCTAATATAAATAAAAATTTCTCTTAAATATGATTCGTAAGAACTTTATGTAAAATATTAATAGTATATAAACTCATATTTGAGTGATGGAGTTTGTGTCGTTTGAAAGGAGAGCAGGTTAGCACTCCCCTTGACAAGGATGGACACACAAATGGTCGGGGAAGGCACAGACAATCCCCGATCGCAAATTTTTTTTAGCTACATATGTACTTTGACTTTTACTGTGATATGGGAGTGCATTCAGTAAAATTTTACAGTGTGGAAAGCAATAATTTAATGCTAAAAACACCGTTTTTAAAATATGGATTAACTTAACATTTATACTTATTATTTTCTTGTATTTTGTTTTTCTTTTCTCTAAAATATAATTCGTGTTTATTGTTGATTTGTGAGGAATAAATTCTTAGTGTAAAGAAGGTCACGTTACTATAGATTGTGTGTAAAATATAATTTTTACTCTTTGTATTTTCTCTTGAAGGGACCCAATTTGAGTGTCCCAGTAATCCATCTCAAAAAAAAAGAAATAAAATAAAAATTATGAAATATCAAATAATATGGAAATTGGAAAGTGGAAAATGGAAACGGATTAGAGAATTCAATATAAACAAATCAATATAATATAATATTTATTATTTTATTATTTATTATTTAATATCAAATATCAATAATTTAATGAATGATGGGATTGTCTTGTCGGTTGATGCCTTGCCTTAGTCTCTTACTTATTAACTACTTAAGTAAGTACTTACTTACTTTTACTTATTATAATTACTATACTAGTCGTATAATAATCAATAATAATAAATAATACCACATCTAACTGCTATATCTATTAAAAAGTAGAACAAACATATAAATTTGTGGAAAATCTTCGAAATATTGCAAATGCAAATTCATAAAACTAAGTTAAAGAAATAATGAAAAATAAGATTTTCAAAAGTGGTTAACACTTACCAATAAAATAAATAAGTAGGTAGCTATTAGCTAGCCAAATGAAATTATTAAGAGAAAGAAGAAGTGTTCTTTACAGAATCTATTTTTATAAAAATATACCAAGTTTTCTTGAATAAGAACAATGTAAGTAGAAGAACAGTTGCCAACGGCCATACCATGCTGAAAGCACCGGTTCTCGTCCGATCACCGAAGTTAAGCAGCATTGGGCGCGGTTAGTACTTAGATGGGTGACCGCTTGGGAATACCGCGTGTCGTTGGCAAAAATACTTTTTTTTCTCAATCAATCATTATTAGTTTTTTTTTTCAATTTTAATATTTTTAGTAATTTTTTTTTTTAACCTAATCAATACGAAACGAATGCAAATTTGAACCACTAAATTTGTTGATAGAGAACGAATTTATTCGTATGACAGAAATGGTACTGATATTTTTGTAGTTGGTTTTGTGTACTTTGAAGTAAGTAGTAGTAGTTACCAAATAAATTGAATTGGCACTAATTCAAACCTGAGTGAATTCGGGCGGCTTCGAGCCCAAGACCTTGAACAGCTACGACGTTGAAAAATTAATAAAAAAAGTTTCAACTTATGAACTCCGATAATCTAAAGTAAACATTCTCCTTTAATACTAAATAATCAAAGAGTTCCATTAAAAAAAAATCAAACTGAAATTAAATTACAATTTCAAATTTCTTCCATTAGTTTTAAAACATGAACTTTTTTGATTGTTTTCGAACTAACAATTTTTTGTTTAGGCTTTATTAGTTTTATCAAAATTCAATGTTTTTTTAAATTTTCGTTTAATATTGAAAAAATTTCGAAAATTTTGAAAATTAGTTTGGCAAAAAAATTATAATGAAAAAATATTCAACATTTCGAAGATTTAAAATCAGAATTCATAAATTTAAAATCTAAATGAATTCTGTAAGGAGTGTACAATTAATAATATTTTTCATCAGTGCAATGTTTAATAATATAAAAAATAAATTAAAACGTAAAAATCGTTGTATTATTAAAAAACATCAATTATATGCTGTTAAACAATGTATACAATATTTAAAAGAAAATTGTACACATCGTGGTCTTTTTTTAAATTTTGGTTCAAAACAAATTGTTAATAAAATTATAAAAAAATTACGTATTGGTGATGAAAATTTATTAGAATTTTTACGTAATTATTGTACACCAAGAGAATGTGCAACAGCATTAAATCAATATTTACGTAATATTGGTAAACCATTGTTACCAAAAAGAGTACAACAGCTTATATTAAGTGAAAATCCAGGAATTTGTACACAAATAATTGCATTTGATGCATTAAGTTTATTATCTGAAGATTTAGAAGGTTTACATCGTGATTTATTTATATTATTAATGGATATGATGAGAACATTATCAACAATTGGTTGTTTAAGACCAACGGAAATTCGTATATCACATGCACCATATATATTAATACCGTTATTATTTTCATTAAATGATAATAATAATTATAATAATATAACAATGAATTGGAAAAGAATTCTTGATATATTAAATGAAATGATTATTTGTTTTAATTCATTCATTGAAGATGGAAGATTTCAATTAAATTAATAGAAAAAATTTCAGTTATTCAAAAAGGGTCAACAAGGGTCGTTAGAAAAAAAAATTAAATAAAAAGAAAAAAGATTTATAGTGAAAATTATTTAATTTGTAATAATTTTTAAATTGAAAATATATAAATAATCATTCTGATAAAATGCCATTTATCATCATCTAGCCTTTTTTATTCCTCACGCAGGACTTTTCCATCTGACTCTATTTATTGCAACTTTTTTGATTTTTTAGTTCAATGTTTCAGAAAGCTGCACTAGTAATGTAGTAAGTTAGAATATAAAAAAAATACTTTTATAAATACAAAAATGTTAAAAATATAAAACAGAGGTTCAATATTCTACTCCTATCTAATAAACCAAATCATAAATATGATTTCAATCAAATGATTGTACTAATTCATTTAAAAGATAACATATCTTAACAGCATCGGTGGTTCAGTGGTAGAATGCTCGCCTGCCACGCGGGCGGCCCGGGTTCGATTCCCGGCCGATGCATTTATTTTCTTTTTTTTTTTTGTCAAGTACCTTCGTAACAACACAAACTGCAGCATTTTGTTTTCATATTTTTTTCAATATGAACCCAAAAGTCAAAATATCAAGTTTACGTATCTGAGTACGCTTTTTTGCGTAATGTTTTTACGGAGAGAATCACCCACAACAGACGGCACAGACGATCAATGTGGCAAAAACAAAATGGAATAATGAAGGAATTTTCAATTGTAAACTAATATTCTCTTAAATTATTTTTTATTTATTTTTTTTTATTATCTTAATTATTTCTTAAACTACTTTCCACTTGTGAATTTTGATACACCTTCCAGTAATCCTATATAACATGAATGTTCATATGCTGTACTCAATTCAGATAATTTTTCAACAAATTCATTACTTATGCCCTTCTCTTCCAATAAATTCATAAGTAGATCATATAAATACTAAAAAAAAAAAAGTACAATTATTTTGTGAAGTTAAAACAAAATTAATTTTAAACTTACACCATCAAGTACATCACCAGCTACTGCATAAACTTTGTCATTCCATTCTCCACTGAAAATTGTAATTTCATCAATGCCAAAAATGTCATCTAAAAGAAATAAAAATTCATTCATTTCACTTAAGCCAACAAAAAAATGTTATAGAACAAATTTCCGAGATATTGAATTGATGACGGCCTAAAGCGACACATCTTCAATTTAAAAAAAAAAAAAACTTACTATATTCTCCCTCTTGTGGTGAACCATGTAAAAATGAACATGTAAAGGACAATGTTGTATTTCCACGAATTATATCAACTTCAAACTGTGGTCGACTTTTCATTTCAGCAAAATTTGGTTTATCAGCATTTGGATCAATTTCGGCATCTTCATTTGAATCAACTGTATGATTTACATTGAAATTTATTGCAATCCTAAAAAATTACAAAACAAGCTTAATTAATTTTGATATTTTGCAAAATCATCGTGCCGTTCTTTCACTTACTTTTCTTTATCAGTTTGTTTTGTTAATTCAACATCTGCTCCTTTCAAATTAACTTTAAATCCTTCAAATTCTGTTGGTACTGTTTTGATTTTTTGTGCTTTTCTTTCAGCAACAATTTCCTCAGTTAAAAACTCAACTAATTCACGTTCACCTGAGAGAAATGAGAAAAATATAAAGAATTTGTTGAGGTTATGTTTCTCTTTAAAACATGAAACCATTTTTTTTTAATGAATAACAAAATTTACCTTTTGTGTGAACAAATCTTGAGTTACAACCGCAAGTACATGTTAAACTAGGATGTTGTACTGTTTTTAATGAACCTGCTCCTGTCGAAGAATTTGTTAATGAAAATTCTATCGGCTTTTTACACATGTACCAAAGTGTTCGTGTAAATTCACGTTTACCAATATTAATGGATGATATTAATGAATTTAATGATGATGGTGATGAAAAACGAAGTAAATTATTCATTTTGTGATAAATTTGATTTATTCTTTTTAAAAAAAATCCTCTATTTTTAATTTCAAAAAAACTTCTCCTCTTGCACAAGCTGTACAAAAACTTCAATCAAATCAAGTGACAAGTAAAGCTGCTAAGTCTCTAAGTGCTAACCTAACCTCAATGTTAACTATTTTTGAAGCACGATTTTCTTTGACAGTTTATCATAAACAAATGACAATCGAATCGAACATGTAATGAAAAAAAATGAATATGCATTTACATGGAAAAGTTTTTGCTCGATAATTTATTCCGTACTTCAAAAGAAATCTACTTTATTTTAATTTTTACAAATTTGAACGATTTTTTAGTTTTAGTTTCAGCTATTTTTTTATTCAAATTTGTCAATTTCTCTGTTATTTTTTGTTTGTTTTAATAAAACTCCGTGAAGGCGTGAAAGAAAAAGTACTTTTTTAAATTTACTCCAAAATAATCTAATGTCAGATGTACGTACTCCGTTTTTTTTTCAATCAAACCTACATTTAATTTTTGTTTGCCTCGTTGGTTCTCAGTTTCCGAAATAAAGTGACCACTGCCGTAAGGCGTAAATGGGGTTGAGTTGAATTGAAGTTTATGCTAATTGGCAATTGCTAAGTTTCATGGAAAACGGGAGCTCTGCTGACTAACTGGCTGATTTTCCATCTTGAACATTGAACAAAAAATGGAACTAAAAAACTAATAGAAGCTTTTTAATTGTTAAGACGGTATTTTTGTTACCTTCTTTCATTGTATTAAATTTGTATTTATTTTATTCGAAAATATGTCTGGTAAGGAAAGAATTTATTTTTAAAATATTTGTCTTCAAAAACAAAATTTACAAAACTTTTTTTTGTTTTTTTTTTCGTACTTAGGTAAGGGAAAGAAAGTTGATAAACTTTTGGTTAAATGTAATCTTAAACATCCATGTTGTAAACATGGACCAACATTATTATTTCAACGTCGTAAAATTAATAATAAATTAATTTTTGAAGAATATTATGCTTGTTCAGCATATCGTAGTTTAAATGGATGCAATTTCTATTTAAAAAAGTCTGATTATGATGCAGGTATTGGTCGAGGAAAGGATATTCAGTATAGTACAAAGAGAAGAGCTTTAAAAGATTTTGAATTGGATTGGATTAAAGATATGAGACAACAGGTTTCTTTTTTTTTTTGTTTTTTTTTTCTTCTTCGTTAAAAGAAAATATTTCTATTTTAAATATATAGAAAAATAAAATTTTGAATTATCTTTTTGTTTAGGTATTTAAAAAACCAGGTGATAAACGTTTCATTTGTCATACATGTAATGCATTATATAAGACAAATCTTTTATACGATCATGAAGGACATGATATTCAAATTGGTATATCAGATTATATGTTAAGACATCCTACATATTGTTTACGACCACAATCAAATAATAAAGCTGAAGCACAGTATTTTTTCACTGAGACTACAGTTCATTTTTTTGTAAATCTTTTCAAAGATTTAAAAATTAGGTTTGTATTTCAAATAATAAAAGACTTTTTTTCTAGTATTTAAATCAGTTACATTTCGTGTTAATTTACCATTAGATCACAATGATCTCTATTGTGAATTCCGATAGCTTCCGAACATTTTCCTATCCTGTCGGAATTCATAATCGAGGTGAATATTTCGCGGATGAGAATAAAAAAAAATTATGTTATTGAATATTCCAATTATCGAATTAATCCAAATTGATTATTTTTGTATTTTTAGTAAAATTTGTTGTATTGGAGCGCCACGAATACATGAAAAATTAAATTATTTATACAATGATTACGGCATTGATAGCTTCTTACTGGATATAGATCATCGTTATTTCAATTTCTATGATGATAATCATTTTGCATGGTTTAATATGTTCAATTGTTATTTCTTTGAAGGAGATGAAAAACGTAAATTGTTTGAGAAATTCTTAAAGGTTAAAAAGTAAGTTGAAAATTTTAAATTCTATTATTATTACTTTTTTTTCTAAAAAAATCAAGAAATTCATGATTTATTTTCTAAAATCTTGAAATGCTACGGAGATTCCTATTCGATTGACTTTTCGTATGTTTCTTCGTCCTTCGATATTCAGAATACGATCATAATTTATTTTTCTATTACTTTTTTTTTTCCACAGTGGTGAAACAATGCTATTATTTATTGATCCACCGTTTGGTTGTAGAACAGAACCACTTGTAAATACAATTAAAGAAATTACATTAATGTATAACCGTATAAATCCATTAGAAAATGCTTTATGTGTTATGTGGATATTTCCGTATTATATGGGACTATATATTGAAAAATATATGCCAGAATTACAAATGATGGATTATAAAGTTAATTATTCAAATCATATTCAATATACAAATCGTGAAGATAGTGTAAAAGCACGTAAATATGGTAGTCCAGTTAGAATATTTACAAATATACCAGCAAATTTAATAAAATTACCAAAAGATGAAGGTTATAAATATTGTGATAAATGTATGAAATGGACATATAATGATAATAAACATTGTGATAAATGTAAAGAATGTACATCAAAAAATGGTGCACCATATAAACATTGTGATTTATGTGCTAAATGTGTTAAAATAACATATAAACATTGTATTGAATGTGGTCGTTGTTTATATAAATCATCATTATTTGAATATTGTGAATATGAAAATGATGATGATAGTATGACAGAAGATTTTTTACATATATGTAGTAATTATCAGAAACTTTTAAATTGTTGGATATGTAAACGTCATGGACATGGTGAAATTAATTGTCAAGATTGGTATGAATATTCAAGAATACATTTTAATAAAACACATCGTAATCTATTTGATAAATTTAAATGTTCAATAATGTTTAAAGAACAAAGAATGTGTTTAATTTGTACAAAAGTTGGTGATCATAATGAAAAAACATGCCCAAAACGTAAATATTTTTTAAAAGAAAGATATTTTTTATCAGAATACAAAAATATTTTTAATACTGATTAATAAAAATTAAAAAAAAAAACAAATACCTACACACAAAAAAAAAAAAAAAAATAGGATGCGTTTCAGTATTTAAAAAATGTTTCACAACCTGTAACCAATGCATGAATGTGATGATGTTCAACAGTGTTGAATTATGAAACGTAGCCAAAATAAATGTTTTAAGAAATTATACTAATAAATTAATTTTTCTAAATGTAAAAAAAACAGTTTTTTTTATTACAAAAAAATTTCTAGGTAATAGAATGTTAAGCGTCTCATCAGCCTTTTAAGCTAAAAAGAATTTATGACCATGTGAGAAACAAAGACGATAGTAGCTAGTAGATAGTAGTAAAATTTAATTTAAAAAAAAAAAAAGAATTTTTGTGCAGAAATAATTCTTTATTTCGATCAAAAATACATCAAGTATATTTTCATAAATTTGAAGCTTAATTACTTTTGCATAACTCTTAAGAAATTAAGAAGCTACCTAAGAAAATAACAATTTTAATTGTATTAAAGAATTAAGTGCTTAATGAAACAATCTATTCAATTGAAAAATTGTATTTTAAACATGCTATTTGCTGTTATTTTTAAATTGCAATAAAATAATGACTAGCGAATATTCTATATTTCGATCCTAAATAAATTCTATAACAAATTTTAATTCATTAAATAAATTAGAATTCAGTTTTGATTGAAATTTAGAACATTCTTTGTAACATTTAAAAATATAGAGCTTAAAGAAAATGAAAAAAATTCAGCAAGAAAATTAGAATATTAACAGACAAGGGTATATTCAAAAATGCAGTTAATACAATCATGATACGAAATGCAGCTTAAAATCTTTATATGCTGAATTGTGGATTATAGTTGTAATACTGCATTTTTAAACATACGCTATCTCAATTATTTGTTGGTTGTTGTTTTTTTCTTTCTAAAATTTCATTAAGTTTTTCTCTTTAAAATTGTTTCTAAATTGTACTTCTTCGTTTAATTGATGCTAAAATTTTTGATTTATCAATTTCTTGTCAGCTACCATGTTTATTTGATCCACCAGTTGGTGGTGGTTTAAATTCATGTCCAAGGTAATCCGTTTCAACATCTAATTCAATATTTTGTTCCCTTAATGCTCTCTGAAAATATTTTTTTTTTTTCTAAATACCGTTTTTTAAAAACCAAATGATAAATTTGAAAAAATTCGAAAATATTTCTTTTACCTTAACACACTCTTGATATACTTTAAAAATTGGTGCACACATTGATTCATCAGTTTTACCTTTTAAAAAATTCTCCGAAAACCATACATTAAAACATGCATCGTATTCTTTTTTTAATTGTGTACAATTCTCTCCGATACTATTCATAACGATAATTGATTTTGGAGAAAAAAGCACAAATATTTTGCCTTGTTTTTTCAAGTGAAATGTTGTGAAATTATATTAACTTATTTTTACCGGAAAAAATAAAGTTTATTTATTTCTTCTAAAATCTTTCCTCCGTTAAAAAAAAAAAAAACTACCTTGATTGCACAATTTGCTGAACTGTCACAATCAGCCAGTTAGTCAGCAGAGCTTCCGTTTTCCATGAAACTTAACAAACATCTATTCTGAACAATCATCTCGTCCAATTCGGTCCGTCCATAATTCACCGCACCATTGTCAAATGTCTTGTAGTCTTGAATCAGAGATGCCACCGACAAACAAAAATTAGTTGTAGATTTTAGCTAACATTTCGATACTCGTTTTACTTGTGAACAACTAACAAGGCAATATCGATTATCGATTGATTTCTTAATTCTTAAATAAAGGCTGTCATTTGACATTTCATTCATCGACTCATCATTCATCGAAAAAGAGAGAACGAAGTTCGTTTTTTTGGATGATACTAAAATTTATTCAATTTGAAAATAAAATAAAACTGTGTTTTTGAAATAAAAACTCTGTGAAGATCACATGTCAATCAATGAAAATATGTAAAAAGTGGAAAAGAAGTGATAAAATTTAAAACGTAATTCAATAAAATTATTTAAAACAGCAGGAATTCCGATACATACGATATGGCAAAGTAAGTACTTCAATATTTTCACTTTAAACATTCCAGAAGAATATTTTTCCTTTTTTTTTTTTTTTAAATATTTTCAAAATTATTTCCTTATTTGAATTTATAATTTATTTTTCTTTTCTTTTATTTTTTTTAGTTATTTTAAAAAACGAAAAGACAGTAAGAAAAGGTTTGTGTTTTTTTTCTTGTATAATTTTTTCTTGTGTACGGTGCACAAACATTTTTATATACATATATGCTTAAATATAATATCATACATATATGTATGTTTGTACATATAATGTTTACATTTGATATATATAAGTACACATCTGTAAATACCAGCACACACTATTGTAATGTAATATTCAAAAACACAAGTCGTCTGTGAACTGTGAAGTTATTTTTTCCCCCTATTCATATTTTTACACTGTACACTAAATAAATTGTACATTATTTAAAATGAGAGACAGATATTTGATATTGATACTAAAAAATTTCAAAATCATAGTACTGAAACTACTATGTATTTTTCCCACATGAAATAATTTTTATATTCTAATAATATTGAACCTACAGACACGCTCAACTAAATAGAAACGCCTGAGTAGAAAAATTTTATCTTGGTTTTTCCAACCTTCAAAGTAGGTATTTCGATTCTTTTGAAAGTCAGAAACAATAGGACACATAAATAGTGCCAGATGCTGAGAAATATTACAAACAGCATTAGCAAATCCAAGGAATACGAAAGAAAACGAGTCCAAGAAATATTAAGGTCCATAATAAAAAAAAGGGGCCTGTAGTCCATAGAGAACTCTTCTAATTTTCACAAATAGCCATTTTTACTATTAATCGTTGTCCTATAAGATTCTGAAATGAAGAAATAACGTTGAAAAAACATTTCAAAGTTTTTATTTTCAAAGGCTTACACCCCATATTTGAAGTTTAGCTTAATTTTTATTTTAAACATTTTACGAATTAATGTCGATCCACACATAGTTCCGATTCGGTTCCCCTCCGACCCTTAACGTTTCTTTACGGTGGCACATCAAAGTACCTAGTCATCCTAGTCATAATTTAATTTATTTTTAGTATTTTAAGTTTTCACATTTTATATTTATTTGTTCCACATTAAAATTGCTGGTTTCATTTAAATTGTTGTAGTTGCAATAGTCGCTAAATACTAAGTAATGATTTGTTTAACATTTATACGATGCATTACAGTAATTATTGTAACTACATTCAGTTTCATTTTTCAATATATAATATTGTTTTTTTGGAATAAAATTTTTAAAATTTTATTTTACATAAGGGAAACTATGATTGTATTTGTTTATGACACTGAATATTGTCAAGAAGAATCTGATGATCCTGTACAAGCTGTTTTATATTTTCATCCAAGTTGGGTATCAGATACACAAAAATTATCATTATGTGGACAATTAATGGGTACTACATATTTTTTTAAAAATTGCTTTTTTAAACCAAAAATTATCGCATTACAAAATGGTAAATTCATTTTAAAAGAATTTGGTCGTTTCATATTGGTAAGTTTGATAATTAATTTTAAAATTCATATTCAACCCTTCACAACTCCACCGTTGATGTGATATATTTATGGAAAGATTTAAATTTAATTAATTTTTAATTACAGGCTATTGGTACTGATAGAAATTTATCAGATTCATTACTTGAACATCGTGCTGAACTATTAACATCTTTATTAAAATTTTTTCATCGTGATATACAAACAATTTATGATCAATTTATGTCATCATCATCATTAGCATCTACTACAAAGACATCAGCAAGTTTTTGTGGTCAATATAAAAATTTATCAGATAAACTTTATCATATATTTGAAACATATCTACCAATTTTACAATATAACGGAAATATATTTCAAAATATTTCAAAACTTCGATTACCTAAGGTTAAAAAAACAGAAAATTGTTTTTTTATTTTATTTTAATTCGAATGAAAATTCATTTTTTTTTTTTTTTTTCAAATTAAATTTCAGAGTGCAAGTAATATATTTTTAGATGCAATACAAACATTACAAAGTTGTCAACAAATAAAAGGAGTTCTTGGTGGAACAATTTTATATCACAATAAGTTAGTAAAAATATTTTTATTTCAGATTTTTTTTTTCTGTATGACAAAAAATAAAACTAAAATTCGGTTCACATAGTTCCGATTCGGTTCCTCTCCGTTCATGTTTGTATCATATGTGATTTGTAATCGGAACCGTACTGAATCGACTTTAATTCATAAATTTTGTTTTTTACATTTTCAAATTTCTTTTTTCTCTCTATTTTTCTTCTCTTTAGAGTTGTCGCTACACAATTATCACCTGAAATAACTAAAAATCTTGTTTTAACAGATCCATTTCATATAAAATCATCAGCTGAACCAATATATGTTGATTTTTATGTACCAATTGGTGTACAAATGTTAATTGTTTATATTTCACAGAATGATTATCATAAATTACAATATGATTCACAGAAAGCTCAAAATATTGTAACACAAAATTTTTCAAATATACTTAATGGTGGTACAATAACAACAACATCAACAACAACATTACCATCATATCAATTTCAAATAAAACGTAAAATAAAACGTGATAAATCATTAATTTTTACAAATATCCCAGAAGAAAGTCATAATGAATCAAATGTTGCTACTACAACAAATTCAATTGATTCTATTGATAATAATTCTAAAGAAATTCTAAAAAATGTAACCACCGAAAATTTTATTAATAATAAACCAATAACAAAAAAAACAACAAGACCAAATCATTTACCATTAAAATTTAAAAATGTTACATCTAAAGAAATACCAGAATCTGGTTTTGTATCAATTAATTTTGATGAAACTGATTCATATTCAGAATTTATTGGTAAAACAAGTGTTTGTTCAACACCAATGACTGAAAATAAAATTTTACAATATGATAATATTTTATCGATATGTTCAAATCCTACAGAACAAAATTTATTATTACAAAATGATAAAACTATAAAATCAAAATCAAATTTCTTTCGAAAACAATCAATTGAAGAAAATAATGAAGAAAATAATCAAAATGATAATGATGATGATAGTAAAACACCAAAAAGTATTAAAAAATTTAATAATTTTTTATCAAAAATTGATTTTGATAAATTTTTTACAAATTTTTTTATAAGTAATCCTTATAAAAAATATGAAAGACGTAATTCATTAACAGATTTACATGATTCTATTAGAAAATTTTCAAAACGTTTAACAACAACAACAATAATGAAATCTACAACATCATTAACATCACCATCACCAACAGAAAATTTAAAAAATAATAATAATATTAATAATGAATGTATTACATCAAATATTGATGGTGATTTATCAAATTCAGATTTAATTGATGATGTTATTGATAATACAATCACTAAAAGAACAACCGTTACTATGGATATTGATGGTAAAAAGAAAAAAAAACGTAAATTTTTTGGTACAATCACAGATCCAATGTATCCAGTTTTTAATAGTGATGGTGAACCAATATCAAAATCATTATTTCAAGAATTTCTACATAAATATTATAATAAAACGAATTCTAACAGTGAAACAGAAATAAACATTAAAACTGAAGATAATGATAACGGTATTGCTAAAAATACCGTCGAAGATGATCAAAATACAACAAAAGTTATTGAAGAATACAAAGAATTTGATAGTGAATTGAATAAATTGAATGAGAAATTCATTAACAATGATAAAGAAGAAGAAAATCCAACAAACGAGAATA